>CM038678.1:383179626-383779626 GCA_021605205.1 Aegilops longissima | reverse complement strand
ATAAGCGTCGCAGCCCCAAACCTTTAAGAAATGACAGCTTAGGTTTCTCTAAACCATAGTTCATACGGTGTCATCTCAACGGAATCACGTGGTGCCCTACTAAAGTGAGTGCGGTTGTCTCTAATGCCTAACCCATGAACGATAGTGGTAATTCGATAAGAGACATCATGGTACGCACCATATCCAATAGGGTGCAACTGTGATGTTCGGACACACCATCACACCATGGTGTTCCAGTAGTATTAATTGTGAAACAATTTCCACAATGTCTTAATTATGTGCCAAAGCTCAGTAACTCAGATAGTCATCTCTATGATCATATCATAGACATTTTATCCTCTTGTCACGATGATCTTCAACTTCACTCTGAAATTACTTGAACCATTCAATAATTCAGACTTGTGTTTCATCAAGTAAATACACTCAAGATCTACTCAAATCATCCGTGAAGTAAGAACATAACGATATTCATTTGCATGCCTCAAAGACTCATTGGACTGCACATATCAAAATGTGTTACTTCCAACAAGTTGCTATCTTGTTCCATTCGAGGCTTTTCAATCATCTTGCCCATGTGGTATGATTTGCATATCTCAAGTGATTCAAAATCAAGTGAGTCCAAACGATCCATCTGCATGGAGTTTCTTCATGCATATACACCAATAGACATGGTTCACATGTCTCAATCTTTTCAAAACGAGTGAGTCCAAAGATCCATCAACATGGAGCTTCTTCATGCGTTCTATACCAATATGACTTACATGGCGATTGCCACAAGTAAGTGGTACTATCATTACTATCTTATACCTTTTGGCATGGAAATGTGTATCACTACGATCGAGATTCAATAAACCATTCCTTTAGGTGCAAGACCATTGAAGGTATTATTCAAATAAACAGAGTAACCATTATTCTCCTTAAATGAATAACCGTATTGCGATAGACATAATCCAATCATGTCTATGCTCAACGCAAACACCAAATGACAATTATTCAGGTTTAATACTAATCTTGATGGTAGAGGGAGCGTGCGATGTTTGATCAAATCAAACTTGGAAACACTTCCAACACATATCGTCAGCTCACCTTTAGATAGTCTCCGTTTATTCCGTAGCTTTTATTTCGAGTTTACTAACACTTAGCAACCGAACCGGTATCTAATACCCTGGTGCTACTAGGAGTGCTACTAAAGTACACATTAACATAATGCATATCCAATATACTTCTATCGACCTTGCCAGCCTTCTCATCTACCAAGTATCTAGGGTAATTCTGCTCCAGTGGCTGTTCCCCTTATTACAGAAGCACTTAGTCTCGGGTTTGGGTTCAACCTTGGGTTTCTTCACTGGAGCAGCAACTGATTTGCCGTTTCACGAAGTGTCCCTTCTTGCCCTTGCCCTTCTTGAAACTAGTGGTTTCATCAACCATCAACAATTGATGCTCCTTCTTGATTTCTACTTTCGCGGTGTCAAACATCGTGAATACCTCAAGGATCATCATATCTATCCCTGATATGTTATAGTTCATCACGAAGCTCTAGCAGCTTGGTGGCAATGACTTTGGAGAAACATCACTATTTCATCTGGAAGATTAACTCCCACTCGATTCAAGTGATTGTTGTACTCAGACAATCTGAGCACAAGCTCAACGATTGAGCTTTTCTCCCTTAGTTTGTAGGCTAAGAAAATCGTCGGAGGTCTCATACCTCTTGGCGTGGGCACGAGCCTGAAATCCCAATTTCAGCCTTGAAACATCTCATATGTTCATGACGTTTCAAAAAAATGTCTTGGTGCCTCAACTCTAAACCGTTTAACGAACTATCACGTAGTTATCAAAGCGTGTATGTCCGATGTTCGTAACATCCACAAACGACGTTTGGGGTTCAGCACACCGAGCGTGCATTAAGGACATAAGCTTTCTCTTGTCCGCATAATCGCTCATCATCAACTTTCAACTATATATTCTCTAGGAACATATCTAAGCAGTGGAACTAAAGCGCGAGCTTTTACATAATTTGCAAAAGGTCTTTTGACTATGTTCAAGATAATTAAGTTCATCTTATGAACTCCCACTCAGATAGACATCCCTCGGTCATCTAAGTGATTACACGATCCGAGTCAACTAGGCCGTGTCCGATCATCACGTGAGACGGACTAGTCATCATCGGTGAACATCTTCATGTTGATCGTATCCACTATACGACTCATGCTCGACCTTTCGGTCTCTGTGTTCCGAGGCCATGTCTGTACATGCTAGGCTCGTCAAGTTAACCCTAAGTGTATTGCATGTGTTCCGAGGCCATGTCTGTACATGCTAGGCTCGTCAACACCCGTTGTATGTGAACGTAAGAATCCATCACACCCGATCATCACGTGGTGCTTAGAAGCGACGAACTTTTGGCAACGGTGCATAGTTAGGGGGGAACACTTCTAGAAATTGTTGTAAGGGATCATATTATTTACTACCGTCGTTCTAAGTAAACAAGATGCGTAGACATAATAAACATCACATGCAATTATATATTAGTGACATGATATGGCCAATATCATATAGCTCCATTGATCTCCATCTTCGGGGCTCCATGATCATCATTGTCACCGGCATGACACCATGATCTCCATCATCATGATCTCCATCATCGTGTCTTCATGAAGTTGTCTCGCCAACTATTACTTCTACTACTATGGCTACCGGTTAGCAATAAAGTAAAGTAATTACATGGCGTCGTTTAATGACACGCAGGTCATACAATAAATAAAGACAACTCCTATGGCTCCTGCCGGTTGTCATATTCATCGACATGCAAGTCGTGAATCCTATTACAAGAACATGATCAATCTCATACATCACATATCATTCATCACATTCTTCTTGGCCATATCACATCACATAGCATACCCCGCAAAAACAAGTTAGGCGTCCTCTAATTGTTGTTTGCATGTTTTACGTGGCTGCTATGGGTTTTAGCAAAACGTTTCTTACCTCGCAAAACCACAACGTGATATGCCAATTGCTATTTACCCTTCATAAGGACCCTTTTCATCGAATCCGTTCCGACTAAAGTGGGAGAGATCGGCACCGCTAGCCACCTTATGCACCAAGTGCATGTCGATCGGTGGAACTGTCTCACGTGAAATGCGTGTAAGGTCGGTCCGGCCGCTTCATCCCACAATACCGTCGAAAACAAGATTGGACTAGTAACGGTAAGCATATTGAACAACATCAACGCCCACAACTACTTTGTGTTCTACTCGTGCAAAGAATCTACGCAATAGACCTAGCTCATGATGCCACTGTTGGGGAACGTAGCAGAAATTCAAAATTTTCCTCGTGTCACCAAGATCTATCTATGGAGAAACTAGCAACGAGGGAAGGAGAGTGCATCTACATACCCTTGTAGATCGCTAAGTGGAAGCGTTCATGAGAACGGGGTTGAAGGAGTCGTGCTGTCGTGATCCAAATCACCGGAGATCCTAGTGCCGAACGGACGGCACCTCCGCGTTCAACACACGTACAGCCCGGTGGCGTCTCCCACGCCTTGATCCAGCAAGGAGAGAGGAGAGGTTGAGGAAGACTCCGTCCAGCAGCAGCACAACGGCGTGGTGGTGGTGGAGGAGCGTGGCATCCTGCAGGCTTCGCCAAGCACCAGGGAGAGGAGGAGGAGGAGGCAGGGCTGCGCTGGAGAGGGAGAGGCTCGTGTGTTATGGGCAGCCCCTAGGCCTCATATATATAGGGAAGGGAGGGCTGCGCCCCTCTAGGGTTTCCACCCCTAGGGGTGGCGGCCAGCCCTAGATGGGTTTTGGGGGCGGCCAAGAGGGGGAGGGAGGCGCCCACTAGGTGGGCCTTAAGGCCCATCTCAACTAGGGTTTGCCCCTCCCACTCTCCCTTGCGCCTTGGGCCCTTGTGGGGGCACACCAGCCCTCCTAGGGGCTGGTCCCTCCCACACTTGGCCCACGCAACCTTCTCGGGGCAGGTGGCCCCACTTGGTGGACCCAGGACCCTCCCGTGGTCCCAGACGTTACCGATAAACCCCAAACTTTTCCGGTGACCAAAACAGGACTTCCATATATAAATCTTTACCTCCGGACCATTCCGAACTCCTCGTGACGTCCGGGATCTCATCCGGACTCAACAACATTCGGTAACCACATACAAACTTCCTTTATAACCCTAGCGCCATCGAACCTTAAGTGTGTAGACCCTACGGGTTCGGGAACCATGCGATACATGACCAAGACGTTCTCCGGTCAATAACCAACAGCGGATCTGGATACCCATGTTGGCTCCTACATGTTCCACGATGATCTCATCGGATGAACCACGATGTCAAGGACTCAATCGATCCCGTATACAATTCCCTTTGTCCAGGTGATGCGATACTTGCCCGAGATTCGATCGTCGGTATCCCGATACCTTGTTCAATCTCGCTACGCAAGTCTCTTTTACTCGTTCCGTAACACATCATCCCGTGATCAACTCCTTGATCACATTGTGCACATTATGATGATGTCCTACCGAGTGGGCCCAGAGATACCTCTCCGCTTACACGGAGTGACAAATCCAGCCTCGATTCGTACTAACCCAATGAGACACTTTCGGAGATACCGTAATGCACCTTTATAGCCACCCGATTACGTTGTGACGCTTTGGTACACCCAAAGCATTCCTACGGTATCCGGAGTTGCACAATCTCATGGTCTAAGGAAATGATACTTGACATTAGAAAAGCTTTAGCATACGAACTACGATCTTTGTGCTAGGCTTAGGATTGGGTCTTGTCCATCACATCATTCTCCTAATGATGTGATCCCGTTATCAACGACATCCAATGTCCATGGTTAGGAAACCGTAACCATCTATTGATCAACGAGCTAGCCAATAGAGGCTTGCTAGGGACAAGGTGTTGTCTATGTATCCACACATGTATTTGAGTTTCCTATCAATACAATTATAGCATGGATAATAAACGATTATCATGAACAAGGAAATATAATAATAATAACTAATTTATTATTGCCTCTAGGGCATATTTCCAACATCCCATGCTAGATTCAGGGGGAGCAAGACATCTAAGGGAAAGAAATCATCTAAATTCATTGCATATCTTTACTCTTGGGGACATGTCTAATCCAATGTAGTACTTAGTACTCACTCTCTACATGTTATCCCAGTCTTGGTATTCTTGTGGTTTGTTTTGTTTGCTCTGGCTAGTAGGTGCATCTGTGTTATCTAACCTTGTTTATGCAGATTCATTCCATCCTAAGCCAACTCAAGACTACAAGGTAAGTATATGCATCACAATCATGTGTATGAGGAATTCTTGCTGATGTACATACTGTTTGCAAGAAGGACTCATGAGCATGAAGGTATTCTCTTTAATATTCTTTGCTCTGATGCATATGGCCAAGATACATGTAACACATTGCCTGCTCTATCATGGTTATGCTATCACATGCTTCTATATTCCATATTCACATGATTGCATACATGTAGGGGGAGCCTATGCCTGTTACATGTCTTTCCAAAGCTTTACTTGTTGTTCTTTATATCTTTATCTAAAGCTTTGATGTATGTTGTCATCAATTACCAAAAAGGGGGAGATTGAAAGCACTAGTGCTCCCTAGGTGGTTTTGGTAATTAATGTCAACATATCTCTTGTTGGACTAACACCTTTATCTAGTATGTTTCAGATAAGTTCAACAATGGAGTGGCATGGACTAAAGCATGTGGGAACTCCTTCAAGATGCTAAGGACAAAGGATTGGTTCAAGCTTCAAGCTCAAGACTCTTCATTTTACATTTTAGTGATCCAAGATCACATTGAGTCTATAGGAAAAGCTACTATCAAGGAGGGATGAGGTGTTGCTTAATGAGCCTCTTGCTTCAAGTGCTTAGTGATATGCTCCAAATACCCTCAACTACTTTCCCACTTCCACACATATGTCCTAAAACCTAAAGTCAAACTCGGCCCCACTGATTCTTCCTATCTGGCGCCACCGAGTTTGGATGTCTTAGCCACTGCCACAAACCCTAGGCAAATCGGTCTCACCGATAGGGATCTCGGTCTCACCGAGATGGGATTGTAATCTCTCTGTGTACGTCCATTATCAAAATCGGTCTCACCGAGTTTGAGCAATCGATACTACCGAGATTACAATGCAAACTTTCTGGTTGACTCATTATCAAAATCGGTCCCACCGAGTTTGAGTAATCGGTCCAACCGAGTTTGCCTGACCAACTCTCTGGTTAGCTAATTACCAAAATCGGTCTCACCGAGTTTGTGTAATCGGTCTCACCGAGATTATGTTGTGCCCTAACCCTAACCATATCGGTCCTACAGAGTTGCATTACGGTCCCACCGAAAATCACTAACGGTCACTAGGTTTACTAAATCGGTCTGACCGAGTCTGTTGAATCGGTCCCACCGAGTTTGGAAAATTGTGTGTAACGGTTAGATTTTGTGTGGAGGCTATATATACCCCTCCACCTCCTCTTCATTCGTGGAGAGAGCCATCAGACTGAACCTACACTTCCAACTTACCATTTCTGAGAAAGAACTACCTACTCATGTGTTGAGGCCAAGATATTCCATTCCTACCATATGAATCTTGATCTCTAGCCTTCCCCAAGTTGCTTTCCACTCAAACCCTCTTTCCACCAGATCCAAATCCTATGAGAGAGAGTTGAGTGTTGGGGAGACTATCATTTGAAGCACAAGAGCAAGGAGTTCATCATCAACACACCATTTGTTACTTCTTGGAGAGTGGTGTCTCCTAGATTGGCTAGGTGTCACTTGGGAGCCTCCAACAAGATTGTGGAGTTGAACCAAGGAGTTTGTAAGGGCAAGGAGATCGCCTACTTCGTGAAGATCTACCGCTAGTGAGGCAAGTCCTTCATGGGCGACGGCCATGGTGGGATAGACAAGGTTGCTTCTTCGTGGACCCTTCGTGGGTGGAGCCCTCCGTGGACTCGCGCAACCGTTACCCTTCGTGGGTTGAAGTCTCCATCAACGTGGATGTACGATAGCACCACCTATCGGAACCACGACAAAAACATCCGTGTCTCCAATTGCGTTTGAACCTCCAAACCCTTCCCTTTACTTTCTGGCAAGTTGCATGCTTTACTTTCCGCTGCTCATATACTCTTGCATGCTTGCTTGTTATGTATTGAAAAAGTTAAACTTGTGCCTAAACTCCACTTAAACTTTAATAAGGTTAAAAACTGCAACTTTGGTACTTAGTGTCTAATCACCCCCCCCCCCCCCCTCTAGACACCTCTTCTCAAGATCCTACAAAAAGTATGAACACTGACAACTGGAATGAAAGTGTGAACAGGAATATAATGTCGGTGAGAGATACATACTCCCCCAAGTTTAGGCTTTTGGCCTAAGTTGGTCTATGGCCACGGCTGGCCAGGATGATATCCGAAATCGTAGTTGGGGTTGTACTGGGTTGCAGTCGCCACCGCTTGGCGGGCTGCCTTATGGAGGCGAGTTGTCTCCCTCGCTCTCTCATACTCATTTGTCTCCTCCCTAAGTATGAAATATCTTCGATTTACCTGAAAGTCAAAGAAGGTAGGAGCAGGAAGCATAACATAGACAATGCGCTGCCTATCAAAGATTAGTCTGTACTGAAAAGGCAACTCGCTTCTCTCAAGAAACTGGAAATGCTCCATAGCATCATAATCAAGAAAGTAGGTGGCAACTGAATATTATTTTCTTTTATTGGGACCCCAAGATGATGAGCTAAACTTGTGGCATAAATTCCACCAAAGAAGTCTCCAACTATGGCATTATTATGTAACCGCCTTGTAATGATAGACCCCAAGTTAAATCGTTTATCATTCACTACCGCGCTCTTGAGGACAATAAGATCGGATGCGCAAAGGTGGCTATGGTCATGTTTACCGTTAATGCATCTACCTATAAAGAGAGGAAAATAATGTAATGTAGGAAAGTGAATGCTCCCTATAGTAGCTTGTGTTATCGTTCTGGTTTCACCTACAGTAATGCTAGCAAGGAAATCAGTGCAATCAGATTTATGAGGTTCAATATATATGCCCCATTGGGGAATTTTGCATGCATCATTAAATTCTTCAAGGTTCATGCTAAATGATTTATCATATAGATCAAATAAAACAGAATGTGTATTGCGATGGACCGAATACTTAAATCTCTGCACAAAGGAATCAGTAAGGTTGTAGTACTACAAACACTTATCTCACACGAAGTCCGCCAGGTCGGCGTTATGCACGTACATATCAAATTCTTCTTCAAAACCTACACGAGTCATGAAGTGACCCGACGGCCATTCACAAGGCCGCACTAGATCTTCCCACGGTGGTTCAAGGTCCGACTCACGTATCATGAGCCTTGAGGATTTCTTCTTCGAGGAACCACCTTGGAACATTTTCCTAAACATTTTCTTCCTCTGAAAAATTTCTAAAAAATTTAGTGACTCAAAATAAAAGTGAACAAAACACAACAATATTGATAGCGACTACTCCTACAAGTATCTAGAGGCTATATCATGCAACAAAACTACTTTGGACCATATAAATTTGGCATGCAAGCTCAAGAACATGGTCACCACAGCAGCAAAAATTTGCAATATATAAAGCACTAGAACAAAAACTAATTGGACCATTGGAGGAGTCCCATACCGAAGAACTTCCCCCAAAACAGTTTCAGAAATGGAACTCCGAGCAAGGAGATAAAAAATGGCAACAAGATGAGCAAGAACACGGATTTGAGTAAGGGTGTGATTTTTTCTGAAGGAAGACGAAGTGGATGGGTGGCTGGAATAAGTGAGGGGGCCTACATGGGCCCCACAAGTCACCTAGGCGGCCCAGGGGTGGGCGTGCCCTGTGGGCTTGTGGCTCATAGGTGCACCCCCCCCCCCCCCCCGGGTGTGTTCAGTGCCAAAAAAATTCAAATCTTGCATAAAAAAATCATACTGAATTTTCACGGCATTTGGAGAATTTTTATATTCTGGTCATTTTTTAACTGTTGCTATGGGACTAAAGGGACAGGTGGTACCGCCTCGTCAGAGGTGGACCTGAGTTCCCTACAGTCTCTGGATAAGTCGGTTGACCATGAGGGTATCCGTGAGATAATGACGCGGCACGACCGGGCAGGCAGAGACCGCCCTAGAGAGGGATGGGCCTGGCCCTTGTCGTAAGTCCGCGAGACGGGGCGACAGGATCACTAATCGTTTCTGCGCACTCCCAACACACTAACAGTTTGGATATGTAATCTGAGTAGGCCTCTGGTCTTTTCGCACTAACCAGCACGCGGGAACAAGTATGGGTACTCGGCGTTGTACGATTCTTCCAAAAGCTCACTGATGTTAGCAATTGAGCGGCGCGCGCCCGGTTGGAAGGTAACCACCTGCGCTTATATAAGGAGATGGGTCTATTCCAGGCCGTGTTCGCAATGCGTAGGAGTGCAAAGGACGATAGGCCCATGACCCCTTCGCACTTAGTATTTAGAACGGCGTGCTAGCCTCTCTGTTGAGCCTAAGTAGGACTATGGTGTGTCGATCAGCCGAGGCCGGGCATGACCCAGAAAAGTGTGTCCGTCTAGAGTTAATCGAGCATGTCGGGTAAGTTGGTGCACCCCTGCAAGGAAGTATATCTATTCAAATAGCCGTGTCCACGTTAACGGACGCTCGGAGTTGTATCTCAATCTACTACAACTAGAACTGAATACTTGTGATGCTAAATGGATATGATGGCTCCGGGATCGCTTTCTCGTAGGGAGTCGAGGAAGGATCTTTGGGCGTTACTAAAATATACTTGTTACTTTATGATATGCTAATTTGCACTCTTCTAATGCTGCAATATGCTAGTCTTCGATAGGCTAGGCCTTCCCTCTATTCTAGTATTTCTGCAGTATAGTCCAAAGATATAGCCTCATTCCTTTGATACTAATGCATACTTAGCATAGATCTGATGTAAGTCCTGTGAGTACTTTGGATGAGTACTCACGGTTGCTTTGCTACCTTTTTCTCCTCTACCCGATTGCTGCGATCAGATGACGGGGCCCAGGAGCCAGCTGATTCCGCCGACGAGTACTACTACCCTCACGGAGCCTACTATATGTGGAGACCACCGACGACAAGAAGTAGTTAGGAGGCCCCAGGCGGGAGGCCTTTGCCTTTTCAATCTAGTTACTGTTGTTTTGCTAGCCTTCTTAAGGCAAACTTGTTTACTTATGTCTATACTCAGATGTTGTTGCTTCCGCTAACTTATGTATTCGAGCCTTCGTGGCCCTGGCTTGTAATATAAAGCTTTATGTTTGAATTTCTGTCTAGAGTTGTGTTGTGATATCTTCCCGTGAGTCTCTAATCTTGATCGTGCGCATTTGCGTGTATGATTAGTACATGATTAAGGCGGGGGCGCCACATAGCCCATCCACAATCAATACAATACAAGCAGGACATAGGGTTTTACCTTTTCGAGAGGTCCCGAACCTGGGTAAATATCGTGTCCCTTCTTCGTCCTGTCACCATCTAGCCAAGATCACCAGCTCGGGACCCCCTACCCGAGATCTGTCGAATTTAGCTCCGTCAGTGGGCTGGTGTAGAGCCGCCTTGTCTCGTGTGAGGCGAAGGTGAGAGAGGGGGAGATGAAGCTCGATCTCCAGCCGGCGCAGGCGCTGACTAGCTCGCCAACTAATTGTACTGAAACCCTTCAGTAGCCTAGGTAGGGTGGAGAGCATGCCCTGATGTTATAAAGAGGATCACACAAGAGAAATTTGCCCAGGTTCAAGCCCTCATTGTCGAAGTAATATCCTACTCCTGCTTTGCTTTGATCAACATTGGGAAACGCCTCGTGTGAGTGGGTTACAAGTATGAAATGATAATTGCTACTGATACGATGACTATGAGTTAGATGGATCTCGAACAACCCCTGGCCTTGCCTCATAAAGGGGGACGAGGCCTAGGGTTTACAAGTTTCCTAATTTACCTTGAGCTCCGATCGGCTGAGGGGCCTTGGCTTGCACGCCAAGATGAAAAATCTTCCCGAAGTCAGGCCTCCTATTGTGCGAAGGTCCCTCTCCATGACTTGGCTTCCTAGGCCCTAAGGCTGGCCCGTTAGTGGGTCTCGCGGATAATGGTCCACCCCCGATATAGTACATCGTTAGGCGACCCTGAGCTCCTCTAGCTTAGTGGGGTCGAACCACGGACCTCTTCATTGCTTGCAACAATAATGTTGTTCAAGGAGCGTGTTGAATGGGCACGGGTGTCATTTACTTAGCCGGAGACAAGGTGGGGATAAATCGCGCTCAGGGACGTCACACATGGCGACGGAGGTTGTGTGTGTATGTGTGTGTGTGTGTGTGTGAGAGAGAGAGAGAGAGAGAAAGAGAGAGAGAGAGCAAGGAGAATGGGGTATGTGCTAGGTAGGTATGGTTTTGTAAGTGCATCAAGTGCCCCCTTAGTGGTTTTGGAGTATTGAAGACAAATGGGTTGAGGGACTAATGTGTTTGTGAGTGTACATAGGAGTTAGTCCCTGAAGATTTGGTTTAACCCATGGAAGGCGACCCCTAAAAACATATTTCTTCAAGTGAAGAATTTGGTGATCAAATTGGTACGGCCATTGAAGTAATTGATTTGAAGACCTTGAAGCTTGAAGAGTTTTGTTTTCATAGTTTCTTTCTTCTTATTTTGAGTCATAGGAAAAGTCGTACTGTTAAAGGGGGTCTAGCTGAATCGTAGTTCACATTTCCAAAGTGATGCTCAAACCTATACATACACAAGCCACTTCGAGTGAAGCCTTTGGAAATCTCCTGAATAGCTAACGAATTTGCTAAAGACAATGATGAAGTTCATCTGGTTGCTGACAAATTTTGTCAGGCTGAGGAGTTAGGTTTTCGCCAGTGCGATCTGCCTATCATGAGGAAATTAGGTTCCCCAAAGAAATTGAGAGTTAAATTTCCAACTATTGATGCGCCGCATGCCAGCTGTCGAATGGACTCTTATTCTGACAATAGTCATGTTTGAGAAGGGCATTTATGACAATTCATGTCGGTTTGCCCCTGGCTATAAAAAGTCGCCCCCCACAACCACTTGTTGGTTGGCTGCTCCAGAGAGAACTTGGCACTTGTCATTTGAGAGCAACCCATCCTCTGACGACTTTGAGGGAATCCTAAGTGAGGAAAAACCCAACCACAACCAAAGTGATGAGCATCACTGAAGAGATTGATCTCTGTGATCCTACGGCTGTTACCTTTGAAGACTGTCATTCTTCCAGATGGTTAGGCGTCATGTTCTGAGCACCCAAGAGTCATTGTAGTGGGTCGGTGAACAAGTCTGTGAAGGTTTTGGAAGTCTACCTTGAAGACTTACCACGAGTGATTGGATGAGGTCTAAGTGACCTTGGCTCAAGAGGAATACGGTGAGGACTAAGTGTCCTCTGAGTTCATCTCAGCCGCCTCAACCAGACGTACAGTTGATACAACAACTGGAATTGGTCTACCAAATCATTGTGTCTTCACCGAGCCACCTGTTACAAATTCCTCACCCTTATCTTTACGTTATTTCACTACTGAAGAATTTGTGATGTATCATCTGAAGAATTTCATCATGTTGCTTTCATTTCTTCAATTCATCTTCCTCATGCATGTAATCTTGTATGAATGCATGTTCTTCACCTATATGTATCGTGTATGCATGTTTTCCACTACTGTGATGAATTAGTTGCCTTGTGTTTCTATTTCTTCACTCTGATCTTCGTCAAATTCATCGGAGTTTGACGAATTTCTTAAAATCTCCCATTCACCCCCCCTTCGGGAGTAAACCTGCGTTTCAGTGGTGGGCTTCACTTGATGATTTGGTCCTAGGGGATGACCAGCTCGGCATTACCGTGCAGCTATCCACAACGGCGGTGACAACACGGATGGCGCTTGCCAGGAGGGGGGGTGTTGCGCGGGTGCACCACATGCTCTACTGTGGTGACGACGTTGCGAGCGGTGGGCGAAAAGTGCATGGCATGGGCACTATTGTGAGCACCATGATTGCAGTTATGTCTTCTTGACGATAGGGGTGACCGCTCTGGGCTAGTCATGGGGCTGAGTTTTCGCATGTTTGTGTCTCGATGGATTATAGGCTCAACGGAAGGGACGGGGGAGGGGGGAAGGAAAGACTTCGTTGTATTTACATGGTCCACATCCATGAGAGCACATGAAGAACATTGGAATGAAAAGGGGGTAAATGGATTTCCATATGGATATGCCCTCTTGTGTAGATGCCCTATTATGCATAGAAGGCCTCCACAATCTTTCAAGTAAAAAGGGAAAGCCTAAAAATAGCATTCCATTTTTTGAAGCTTTAGGGCAGAAAGTTTGATTAGTTTTCAAGATAAAATATTGAACTATGGAACCTCAATATTTTTCCATGTTTGATATACACCTGATCATGCGATGCCACAAGAATATTCTTGGTTTTTTTTTCAAAAAACAAAAATAGTGGTTCCTTCACAAAGGTGTTTAAATAGAGAATTTCTTTTAAAATAGGAAAATAAATATATTTTCAAAGGTGAAGGGCTTCGAAATAAAATATGTGAAATGTCTTGGGCATGCGATGATATGTCTAGTTTGACTTCAAAACATTTGAGCGAGAGAAAGGGTTGCAATAATTGTAGGAGTTAAATCCAAAGAAGAAATATTCAGAATTTAGAAATTATGTCCAAGGAAATCCAAAAGTGAAATCCGGTCTGTGATACAGATACCCCACAACAATGCTGTCACTTAAGTTGGAAAAGTTGTTGTTGAAAAATCCTTGCAATGGGGCTCAAAGCGGCAAAGAGGTCATTCACCCATTAGCTCCTACTGGTGTTACTCCTCAAGGTGAACAAGAAAATGAATGTGTGCAAGAAGTTGTTCAAGATAAGCAAGTTGTTGCTTAAGCAAGTAGAACCAATTTTGCGAGAAGATGTGCAGACACAAGAAGAACTTCAGATTGTTCCACACATGCCCAAGAGAAAGAACAAGAAGAGAATGACTCGAAAACTACCACCAGGCCCAGAGCAAGCGAAGGAAAGGATGGAGATGATGAAGATAGTTCTTGGAATAATTCTCCTCCAAGTGAGTAGTTTGTGGGCTGGGTTAGTTGCCTTCTCTAACTTTTTGGCGTCTTTGATGCCAAAGAGGGAGAGCAGTGCATAGTTATGCCTACCTTTTTAAGGTGTGTGGGGGTAGAAGGAGGGAGGGGTTCGGTGATATCTACTCGTTGGGAACACCATGTGGACGCTCCCAACCCTTTCCTCTTTAACGAGCCCTTCGGGATCCCAGGGTCTCCTGCTCTGACCACATGAGTGAGAACTCAAGGGAGATGAGGTTGGGAGCATAACATTAGGGATCTTTTGGTCATACGACAATCTGCTCACTTCGTATCCATGGTTCTTTGATGTGTAAAGGATTTTTAAAAGATAGGTGCCATATTAGCTACACATTGGTACAAATAGGGGCGGTGCCCAAAACCTAGCTCGGGAGGAAACTCGTTTGTCTGCATGTCCCCTTGTTCTCAAGAATTTTCTTTAGGAAAAATTATGTCAATATTGTTGCTTCCCTCTGAAATTGTGACTATGCCATTACGTTAAGCCATTTATACAAAATGCCACAAGCTTCTTAGTTTATTCTTCAATTTTTGCCATTTTTTGTGTCAGCTCGTGGCGATTGTTCTTTGACTGAACTGGAAGGGGTCAAAGGTCTTTAAAGGCAATGTTAGATCACGGGAAGGAATGAGAACGCATGTGGTGAGATTATTTGCCCCCAAATAGCCGCTAATCAGAAATGATAAAGGTAGACTTCCACAATAATGGCATTTGCATGAATAGCCAAAAGTAATGGCACAATCATAATTCGAGGAGTGAAGTGATGGCATTGACATGAGTTTTCCCTTCAGTTTCTTACGGTCTGCTTTGCATTAGGCATGCAGGCGGACGCGTCTGCACCACTAATGATGTTGTTGTAATTATTATCATGGTATAGTTGTAATAAGCTCTACTCGGACGAAGTGGACGTGTGCCCTGTGCCTAATTCCGTAGGGGGGAAACAGGTGTTCTGGTACATACGATATGTGCGCGTCAAGAATTTTGCAATTCTACGATGAATTCCATGGCATGTGCTTCATCAATATGAATTGTGATTGTTGTAGGTCCAGGATCAGATCGTATACTTAATTTCATCATATGAAAAACAATTCCGAAAAGCAATGGTATTCCTTTGGCGCACCCAAACACTACTATGGAATCATGTGCTTTCAGTTCCTACGAGAGCAATTTCAGTTTTCACGATCCTTTAAAACCCTGTGATCCAAAGAAGCCCTAAACTAACACTACTTATATGTGAGAGTATAAATAAAAGAAAAAGGAAATCCAACAACATACTTGCATATTTTTAGATTTTGTGCTGGGAAATTTGATCTTAGCTTCTACTCTCCGATCTCTTAGTACTGGTAGGTGGTAGCAATGTTAAGCAATTCATCTATTTATTAAACTGCTCCTTAACTATCAAAGGGCATAAATGCATCTCCAAATAGTTCAGCAATGCCGAAAACCTGAACACAGACCAGAATAATGCATGCGCGGAGATAGCACACAACACAACGGTAAGCAGAATCCTGATCCAAACTAACAACCATCAAGTTCCTTTTTTTCCCAGTCATTCATAAGGTCCACACCTAGCTTTCATAAGTTCCACACTTAGCTTTCATAAGTTCCACACCTAGCTTTCATAAGGTCCACAACAGAAATGGCCAAAATACGCCCAAGCACTAGAAGTACGGTAAAACAACTAGAAATACAGAGAGCCTAACTGATCGTTTGCTCTCCCCTGCAAATAACACGTTCAAAGTGTGATTAATAACCAGATCGCAGTGGCGACCAGATGGCTACTTGACTTGATTGGAAGTAATTTAATGTTAGCTTCCAAGTCAGTCGATCAGCAGGTGCCGCCTCGGACCAGGAAAGCATCAGGAACAGAAGCTGGATCAAGCTCATAGAAGCCACGGAGCGTGCCACTTGTTTCGTCTGTCAGACGGTAAGAAGGTATATGGTGAGAAAACCTCAAGTTCTCATTTGCAGGAATCTCCAGAATACCTCTTCTATTGTCAAACCTGAACACAGCTGTGTAACCGTCTACTGGAGTCAGAAACGAGAACTTTGTGCTAGCTTCAGTGCGCTCAGTAATCTCACCGACAGCGTATTCACACGCATCATCACTGGAAGGAACCCAGTCAGGTGCCCAGTTATTGTTGTAAATGGCCCAAATTTCACCTACTCGCGGGTGAATTTCGAAGCGTTGCCCATTAACTTGGCTAGTTTCTACTAAATGAGAGAATGCGTCATTTGAATCATACTTGATCCTCCAGTTGCGGAGCTTAAATGTCCCACAGCTCACAGGTATATCACGCTCCAACCACATCTTCTCTTGCTCCAGTTGAGGACACGCTTCGAGCCAAGTTAAATGCAATCTGAATGGTTCCATATCAACTTTGGTCACCCAGCCGTAATACTTGGGAAATTTGTCAAGATCGCTGTAAAGAGCCCATATCTGGCCACGTTCAAACTTGTTATATGATCGCCCTTCTTCAAAGTTATGAAACTCCGAGTCTGGATATGTTGCAATAGTACTTGGAGAGGTGCGGAATAGCTGAGAAGAAGAACCAGGCACACTCGCAATGCCGCCTTTCTGTTTCTCTCTTGGGGTTTGTTCAAGGGAATCATCTATCCGTTTTCCTCCACTTTGCTGATTTTCCTTTTGAGCACTTGTTTCATTTCCAGGACGTGGTGTACTAACATCACTGGCATCAATGAAACCACTGCTAATTGTCTTGTCGATGGTAACTGATGGAAACAATGCGTCCAGGTTACTAGGAAGTGATACGGTATCTAGTTCAAGAAACCCACCTGCCACACCAACCTTTTCATTTCCTTTTGTCCTATAAAATGGGATATTGTGCGAAAATCGAAGCAGTTCACTAGATGGTATAACAAAAGATGATCTATCAATTGCTTTTCCAAATAGACTGACAAACCCCTTAATCTTGACCAAGGGAAAAACAGCAGCTCCAGCTTCCATTGTGAAGTCTGACAGAACCTCCACAACATCGTACTCGTATGTTTTATGGTTATCTGCATCTGAACACCACTCCATACTCCAACCCTTATAAAGAGCCCATACCTCACCCTTCCTGGGATATATTTCATAGGCACACCCTCTTCTGCCCATCACCCATGGAACAACAGTATGAGAAAACATGAGGGCACCTTTTGATACCTCTGTTTTTCCTAAATTAAACTTCCCACAAGCAACAGGCAGTTCTTTATCCGTCCATCTGTCTTCTTCATCATTAACTGCCTTATGCTCCAGCCAAGTGTACCGAATAGTGGATTTGGTAGCATTTACATGCTTTATTCGAGCATAATACCGTGGCATGCCATCGCGGTCATCATAAACTGCCCAAATCTGATCAACTGCAAACAAATTCACATTCCTGCCTTTATCAAAGTCAAAAAATTCCGGGTCAGGGTAGGTTAATTGTGCAGAATCGCAAGGATTCTTCGCAGCAGATGCATCACATGTGGATTCTTTCTTAACACTTTCCTGGTTCCCTTCTTTGGCAGTGCTTCCTTTCTCTTCATTGTGTGCTTTGCTAGGGACATGAGCTTCACCAGTTTTTACATCAGCACGAGCAACATTATCATCAAACATTTTCTTACAACTAGTGTCAGCATTTGAAAACCAATCTTTTAGTGTTCGCCTTTTTTTGCTAGGGGGGACCGGGGTACTGGCATCATGGTTTGCCTTTCTCCTAGCTGATCTCCGGGGACTAGGGCTGCCAGTAGCACCTGGCTCTGCTGGTGTATCTACTACCCTACTGCATGGGTTTTTACTATAAGCAACATCTGGACCAGCAGGGTCAGATGCCATTCTTCCACCTGCCTTGTCATTTGCACTTGGTGCAGAAGATTTAGACATGTTCCCTGTTGAAAATTCAACCCCGCTTTTCCCAGCTGCCCCTGCATGGTTAACCTTCTCCTCACCAGCCGCTCTGGCACTCTTCATATGTTCAGCAGTTTGTGCTCCATTCACCGAGGGCTTAGCATCACCATTCAACCTAGAAGGAGAGAACTTTGTAGAACAGTCTGGTTGACTGGGAAAACCACTCTGTTGTCCAACACCTCTGATTGAATTTGATGTGAATACAGAAGGCACATCCTGTCCATTCAGCTTAGAAGCAACAAAATATTTACTGCAGTTCTGACAGCGGATGCGATGATTTAGTACGCCACTGTAGTACTGATATCTTGTTCTACAGTGAATGCATATGGTCCATATTGCCTGTCCAGCAGTGGTTGATGGAACTGGTGGTTCACCTCCTGCTACACTACTTCTATTTGCACCAGGTTTCTTCATTTGTTCTGTAGCTGTCTGCTTTGGTACTGCCGCCTGCTTTGGTACTGCCACCTGCTTTGGTACTGCCGCCTGCTTTGGTATTGGTGCCTGCTTTGGTACTGTTGCCTGCTTGGGTATTGCTGCCTTCTTTGATTGGGTAGCCTGCTTTGGTTGGGTACCTTGCTTTGGTCCTGTGGCCTGCTTTAGTTCTGAACCCTGCTTTGGTGCAATTCTAGAAGCAACCCTCCACTTGATGTCATATGCAGGTTTTTTTGTTCGATCAGACAATGTTGAGTGAGCTTCTGCTACCAATTTAAAAGCAGCTTCTGCACCAGGGTAACTATTTTTATCAGGGTGAAGTGAAAAGGCAAGCTTCCGGTACTGCTTCTTTATGGTTACCTCATCAGCCGTTACATCCACTTGGAGAATCCCGTAGAAGTCCAACAACTCATTGATCTTTGCTTCTGCTGCACAATGCACTTCGCAGACAGTCAACAGCTGAGATAAGTTTTCAAGTTCTGGAAAAATCCTTTGTGCTTTCAGTGCAATCCTTTTAGCACCAACAAAGTCTTTGCTTTCTAACTTTTTTAAAGCAATTTCCCTAGCCTTGACGGCCTCTTCTCTGTTGGATTCCATAATACTGCTCCTGATATTGGTTCTGAAAACCAATCACACGCCTTCACATAAAATGCTATGAGCTGAAGAAGGCTTTGTAAGACCCAAATTTGATTTGAGTATCCCTGTTCAAACAATCTCAAATTTGGGACCAGCTGTCAGATACGAACAAGATCGTCTGGTGTGTCAGGTCCTGGAATTTGTCATAGAATAACAGAAGTTATAAGGCCATATTTATATCCAACGAAATACACACTCATGGGATTGCATGATGATGATGCTACTTTGTGAAGTAAATAATTAATAACAGACAATGCAGATTGGATAGATCAACAAACATCCTTTTCTCAGTAGCAATCACTTGAGTGTAATACTGGTTATCATGTGCAGGTTATATTCTATTTGTCAGATAATTTGTACTAAGATCTAAAAAATTGAATGATAAGATCACTACAGATTTGAGATTTGAAGGGTCTAACTATGGCTAATAGTCACATTTAAGTCCATATATGCATCATTTGTACAATGTTAACAATCAAACTAGTGCATGGATGGAATCTAAAGTCAAATTAAATGCCTGTCAGATTGTATAGAACAACAATTATATAACTTTGAACTATGTTGGTACCACTAATGTGCTAATAGGGTCACCGAAGGTACAATCTCACTAATTAATCTGCGCACACAGAGATGGGGACACTAATCAGGCTGTGTAGTTTCTGCCTTCAGTGACTCGTGATGATACACGATACTGATTTCGTCATTTGGAATGGAACTGGGTAGGCAACTAGGTATGATGGATCTTGATACAGTGGGATCCACAAGTATCACCATGTCAGGCACTCAATGTTGTGACATCTTAGAGTCCAGTTGTCTATTAAGCTTACTTTAGAAGTATCCAGGGTGTGTGTGTGTGTGTGTGTGTGTGTTTCCAGGTAGAGAAGTCTGTTTGCGGTAAGAGTCCAATTATCTCCTACTCCCTCTGTTCCTAAAAATATAAGACCTTTTGGGGTTTCCACTATAGACTACATATGGAGCAAAATGAGTGAATCTACACTCTAAAGTATGTCTATATACATCCGTATGTAGTTCATAGTGAAATCTCTAAAAGGTCTTATATTTAGGAACGGAGGGAGTAGATGATAGTCTAGAAGTATCCAGGGTGTATGTGTCCTAAGTAGTAGAAGAGTCTGTTTGTGGGTAGAATCCAGTCGTCTCTTAGATGGACCCAGCCTAGTCTAGAAGTATTTGTTCTATTCAGCGTGTGTTGAATTACTGTTCAGTGAACAGTAATCAATTTGAAGGGTCTATATAAGGATATATCCCTCTTGTAAGGAAGGAAGCAATATCTAGTTTCTACCTATGCTTCTCTTCTACCCCTCTAATTCTCCAATCTTTCCCCACTACCCTTCTGCTGTACCACAGCGCCTACATGGCGATGACCCTCGCATCCACCCACCGAGTATCCCACCCTACAACTTCTGTAGCCAACGTCGGCTACAACACTCAACTACAAGAGTCACACATATTGGTCAACTCATGGCAAAATCATGATGCACAAGGTGAATTCTCGTTATCCGTGTCCATCTAATACTCTCAAGGATGGTATACTAATCACAGTGCATCTACCATATGCATCCTTATTTTCGAAGGCGCAAGAGCTATGAATAAAGAGGAACCCCAGGACAGCGAGAACAACTTCACAGGATTTGTGGCTTCACCGGCTTCGAGGTTGAAGCTCTGAAGCCAAAGCCCCTAGCACCAAGTCCAGAGAGCAACGATTCCTTTACAAAACCAATGTTTTGTAACGATTAGTTCCGCATTAGCTTTCCTAGAAACATCAATGTGGTACTATTGGCTCTGAACTGACAAGAAAATTATTTTCTCTATATACATCACCTGTTTTGATGACAACTCCTATTCTTCGAGACAGCAAGATTTCTCTATTGACTCTGATTACAATTTGTACAGTTAAATTTTGTGGTAGGTTGGGCACAATGAGAGGAGGCAAGGACAAGCATGACGAGATAAGTAGCCCTCAAGTTTATACAAGGAGCATGACCAATTGGAGAAGGAAGGACAAGCATGATCTTAGCTACTGTGTTGGGATATTGTATATGGCTCATGATCACGTAGTTAGGGCCCGTTCGGCAACGCCCCGGCTCTCAACTCCAATAACTCCATAGTGGAGCTGAGCCGAACGCGCGAAATCCGTGGAGCTCAAATCTAGAAGCTAGCTTTTCTCTTAGTGCAAATTTGCTGGAGTTGGAGAAGCTGCATTTCCCTGGCTCTGCAAAAATGAAGGAGTTGGGGTTGAGTGTTATTACGAGGTGCTGCCACCGCCAAGTGACCTTTGCGTACCGGTTCGGAAAATCTCTCCTCCGTAGCCTCTCTCTCACAATAGAAAAAGGTGCCGTTGTATGTCTACCGAGCTGGGCTTTGCTCCCTTCCCTCTCAAACGGGCCTCAGCCCCATCTAAATGGGTTGTCAACCCATGTCAGTGACGAGAAGCTGGAGCTGCGATGCCGAACGTTTATTCCACCACTAGTTCTCACATGAGAAGCTGGAAACCGGAACGAGGAGTAGAAGTTGAGGAGTTTGGGAAGCTAGGCTGTTGCCGAACAGGCCCTTAGTATATACATGCCTATCCAAACAATGGCAAGTAAGTTTGAAGTGCAAACAGCTCCATTAAGTGATGGATTGCTCCCTGGAATTGCGGGCATGTTTGGTTGTCCTCCACATTATGCCACACTTTTGTGGCATGCCATAGTTTCTGTGCTGGCCAAATTGATCGCCACACTTGTAACAGAAGTTGGCTAGCAGCTGAGTCTATAACAAGTGGGGTATGTGACTAAGAAGTGTGGCATGCCACAACTGTGGCTACAACCAAACATTTGTCACACTTGTGGCATACAAGTGTGGCAAACTGTGGATCCAACCAAACATGCCCTACATGTAAGATAGTGATAGGGTAATCATTCTCGGCTTAATCTATGTTCTTTTAACATTAACAGTGACAAATATCATTATTATTCATTCATTGTTGCTTCACACCACGGACATCATTTTACAATGTGCTGCTTTTATTTGTCACCATTTGCTGATTCTATTGCCACTTTGCTTCACTGTTTTCTCAGTCTAGTATCGGAATATATTTTGTGGAAAATATAATAGCTCAAATGAATATTTTTCAGAGTACTCATGAAATCACAAATATGATTCGCACAAATGCAATTTTAATCATCTGTTAGGATAATTACTGCATGTCTCTTCACTAACAGAAAGTTTTGACGAACGCAAAGAGACCCCCTCACCTCCCGCGTGGCGACAGGGAGGGAACCCTAGATCGCACCGCCGGGCCTCCCTCCACTATCCTCCCTCACCGCCGCCATCGGGCGCGGTCAGGCAAAGCCCGGCCGTCGCGGCGGCGGCGGGGCTTCCTAGTCCTCTCGCTCGAGCGGTTGGCGTGGGCCGACGGCTCTGGCCAAGGCGTGGTGCGGGTGCTGGGCGCCATGGGGAGGCGTCGCACGGGCGCGGTGACCCCATGCTGGTGCTACGGCGTAGCGACTGGCAACACGGCGGCGGTGTGTGCCTGGGGATGCGACGACGGTCGGTTGACTCAGGCGGCTAGGGCTGTAGGTGGCGTGGTCCGAGGGCGGCCGCCTCTGCCGTGGCGCTCAGCTAGCGGAGGTGGCGGCGCGGCGCTGGTGGTTGTCTCGCCCTCCTCTGCCCTGGGCATGTCATGTTGTTCGCCAGCGGCGTCATCAACATTGTCGCCACTCAACTGCTCCAGCCGATACTATCTAGAAAGAGCAAGAGGTCCCCCACTCAACTGCACTACGATGGTGGCCGCTGTTGTGGAGTCATCGTGCAGATTTGTATGACCTTTTTCCTCTTTTCTTTTATTTGATTGGTCTTTTTTCTTCTCTTTTGACAGGAACCTTTTGTATATTCTACTGATCAATAAACTCTATAGCAGTACTTTTTTGACAGTGTAAATCAAGTGTAAACAAAGAGGCTCAGCGTATGCCGTTTTAGATAGTGGCATAGTCATCATCATATAACCTTGAATTTGGAAATTATGTTTATTGTGAAGCTTTTCCGGGTGGAATTACACAGACGCATTTCAAGTATGTTCAAATATTTGCAAGGATATCAGTAGTCAAAAAAATAAAAGTCTTAACCATGTTGTCCAAAATTTCAAGAAATATAACCCAGTTATAGAACTAAGCCTAAATTAATATAATTTCTAAAAAATAAATAACTGATTCGCCCCTGGTTAATCAGTTCTAGTGGAAAATAAGCTAGACTGTACTCAGATTATTATTATTATTATTATTATTATTATTATTGGCTCACATCTTTAGAAATCAGAGTCTCTGCATATCACAGTTACGAAACATGCATCAGGTTCGGTTACATCTAGACTTAGCTTCATACAAATTATTTCCTTTTGACTTCAAGTGCTTTTAAATTGTCGAAATATGTTCATTTACTTGTGTTTTTCTCAGAACTCCATAACTGTGCCTTAATTTTCTTTTCAGACCATCACCTTTTGATCCCCATCTCGATCTCTCTACTTTCTTCAGATTTTTTATTGTTGCCCGTTTCTGAGTTTGATTTTCTAATTTTGATTCAGAATTTCAGATATTCAAGTGTTTATGGTGCTAACAATGGATATTCATATATTCCTACGATCTTTGTACTCCGTTTTGTATTCCATTTAATTTTGGTCATATTTTTCCCCTCTGTATGTATGATGCTTACCAAGCGCATTGTATGATATATATATATATATATATATATATATATATCAAGAGAAAAAAGGGCCCTATGTGTTCTCCTGGTACTACAAGGTTAGAATCTTCTTTCTACTCCCTCCGTCCGGAAATACTTGTCGCACAAACAGATAAAATTGGATGTATCTAGAACTAAAATACGTCTAGATACATCCATTTCCCCGACAAGTATTTCCGGACGGAGGGAGTATGTTTTATGTTGTTGGTTATGGTAGATTGCCAATACATAAGAGTGAGCTACAGAACTTACTGATCATGTTCTTCTTCCGGTTCTCATACAAGAATTTCTGCTAGCAAAATCATATTTAGTTTACGGCAGTGTGAATGAAGGTGCAGAAAGTACATAAATGTGAAATCATGCAAGTGTTCTTCTCTGGTTCCAGTATTATGTATCTGTCTGCTTTCCCTCCATCTTATTTGTGTACATATAGTATGGTCAAGCAGGCAAATGAACAGAAAATCAATTAGCATGTAGCATCCATCATACTCTTCTCAATGAATTACCTTTCGGTTTAACAACAGTTTCCTATTTTACAAATTTTATTTTCAGTGTAAACTTTAGTAAATCAGTACATCCCGCAAATGTTATGTGTGAAGAGGTATTTACAAACTTTTGCTCAGTGTACAATTGAAAATATCAGGGCAATTTACTAACGGTGTAGCATCACTTTCCTCTACTTCAATCATTAGCACTGCAGTACGTTAATGGTTTTTAAGGCGGTAAAGCAACCTAAAGCGAGCACCACCCGCTCTGACGCTTAAGCAACGCCTAAGCGCCTAAAGCGGCATATTTCTAAGGCTCTGCCAGGGCGCCTTATCGCTTAAGCGTCTGAACCGGGACGCTTTATAAACAATGCACGTATGTTTCATACATTTATTTATTAGTTATTTTCAGTCACGGGGCAAGGAGGCAACATTTTCCAAACTGCAAGTGTGTTTTATCTATGCTTCCAACCTGCAGCTGTATTTTTACCTCCAAACTGTGGCATCGACAATGTAGAGTTTGCAATGCAAATTTATGCCATATATATGGATAAGCATTCCAGCTTGCTCCCCTTGGTGGCTCACCAGTGTTCTACTCTGCTGTGCTTGAAGTGGTAGATTCATGCCATTTGTTGATGAAAGTACTAGAAAATAGACGCACATGCCTGAATATGTTCGGTGTTTAAGACTGAGCAGAAAAAACTTAAAACAATATATTGTCCTTTTTTCTGCTCAGTCTGTGCTCGATTGTTCCGCATGCTTGAATTCAGCTAGTTCCTCCTAGATGCCAAACCAACTCATTCCTCCAAATCGCTGGAATCACGCGGAACCACCCCCTCTCTCAACAGAGAGCCTATCAACGCAACAAGCGGAGTGGCCGGAGCGAACCGTAGCCGCCGCTGGCCTCGAGACAACGCCGGCGTAACTGTCAGCGGGAGATCTCGAGGGAGAGAGATCCAGGGCCATGGAGCCAGTCCCCCTCTGTCCGCGCTGTCTTTCACTTTCTAGAACAAGGTCGCCCTCCTCCTCTATGACCTCCACCAGCAGGTGACGAGCAGAAAAGAGGCGGAGCAGTTGTGGCAGGCAGGACTTCTACCAAAGCTGGTGAGCTAGTAAACATCAGCAGCTGACCAGAACCTACGAGCATAGCGGCAGCGGTGATGTTTGATGCTTACGATATACGACCAACAATGTTCGATGCTAAGATTTTGCTTCCCTGTTTTGAGTGCATGACTTGTGTTTTGACCAAATTTTTGACATGTACAGACAGATATTGAGGAAATGTCAGGAGCTATAATACCGACAATGTAATATACGTGTGTGCGAGTCTTGCCATTCCAACGCAAAGAGGTGAGATAAGCTAAATCTATTACGTTCTGCTCCCTCAACCAAACGCTGACATGGAACCATTCTATCCCACCTAATTGCCTCCACCAAATACTGAAATGGAACCAGCACATTCCAGTGGAATCAAACCATGACATTCCATTCCACTTTGTTCCCAAACCAAACACATCCAAAGATTAGCATTCAGCCTACAAGAATATAGCACAGAAAGAGAGAACCCAGTGCCAAACATGGACCAACAGCGATACGCTGAAGAGGAAACGGGGCGGCAACGAACACGTCTGCTTCTAGTATTATTATGTCTAGGATTTTTTTCAATGTGCTGTATGGTAATTATTGTACACGGTGAGAGCAAACATATGAATGCATTATGTGTGTATACAGACAATGACAAACTTAATATAGGTATATACAATGATGAATATATAAAATTTATTCTCTTGCTTAATTGGGTGCTAAAACAGTCCAAACAGAATGATATTATCAATTAAACAAAGCATAATCAAGTTTAGGCTGGCATACGCACAAGCCGAAGCCACATAGAAGGGGCCCTTAAAGCTAGGTCTTGTGCTTTTCTAATTAAGCAATGAGAACAGTAATCTTCTTTCCTCAAAGTTTGTCCTATGATTTCATCTCATCTCAACCAAGTCAACAGCACCCGCTGATCTTCCAGGTGGTGATTTCCAATATATGCGCCTCACACTATTTTAGGATGTCCGGCAAATGATCTAGGCAACAGCCCACAGGCCATTATGGAATCGTGTAGACATAATAGAGGCAGATGCATAAGGTGGGGGAAATGTTCGATTCAGGTGTAAGTATTGTACACAAGAATACAGAGGAAACTACAAGAGTTCAAGCACATTTGCTCAAGATGCCCAAGAGAGAGATCAGATAATACCCAAATGCGACTGATCCTACTCTTCGGCAGCTTCAAACTGAAGTTGCAGCGGCTGAAGAAAACTAGGATAATATTAATGGTGCATTTTCCATGTTCCCATTGCCTTATTAGTATTTCTAAACTGTCATATTTTCATCTAATCATTAATTTCTATATATTTACGTATCATGGTGTCGCCAAATCAGTATCAGTATCGCCATACCTGGGCAACCTACGACAACAGCACCCTAAGGCTTTCAAAAAAAGTTCAAGCTCAATAAGCACTTCGAGTTTGGCTCAAGCCTTAAACTAGCCGAGCTCAAGCCTAGACTCAAGCCCATGAGGCTAACGAGCTTGAGCTCAAATAGCTGAGCTCAAGCCTAGCCTCTATTTTTACGTATTTAGCGCTTGAGCTCAAATAGCTGAGCTCAAGCCTAGCCTCTATTTTTATGTATTTAGTAACTCACATGACATACCAATATGAAACGTGAACATCCAAAAAGGGGGGGTCAATGGTTATGTGAAGCCACTCACCAAAGAAACGTAGATCAGAGTCAGTACCAGGTGCACAAACTCAAAGTACAGAAACTCTTCTTGAGGAAGAAGCCTAAGTGACAAGACAAGACAATTAGAGGACAATGGGAGAAATTGTACATATTGCTAATTTACAATTAAACAATGTAAACACAGCCTGCGTGATTTGCTTAAAAAAAGGGCATACCCAGTGCTGAAAGTTCCCACACAAGGTGGGGCCTGGGGAAGGGAATTTCTAGACAGCCTTACCCATACATAATAATTCTCACATGGAAGACAAAATGGAACTGGTAACAAGTGGTGGTGCCGTAAATGAAGATGACCAAGTATCAAACTGTAACCGAATTAAACCGTATCAAAATTATACACTAAGCGATATACTCCTTGCCAGCCATGCTAATCGAGTTTGCAAATGTTGGGGATTCCCTTGGTTGCACACGCAATCCAAAAAAAGAATGGAACACATAGCCAGAAACCCAGAATACGGCATACCTTCAGACAAGCTAGCAGCTCCAAATGGTCAATGCAAGTATCAGCAATGTAGCTGCATCCATTGAGACAAATATCAGATTTGAAAGATATTTGTTGAATAAAACTTTTATCATACTTGGTTGCATACATACAAAGTTCACAGGTAACTTGTGTCAACTAGCAACTTGTATTCAATATGCCATTGGTTTCAGGGATATACATTTGCTAGTAATGCTAAAGCTATGGGGTAGTGCTTGGTCTGGCGTGTCTGGAAGGAAATCTGAGGAAGGTAAGATGTCATAGTTAAAGTCTTAAAGATAATATATAAATTAGTAGCCTTGTCAAAAAACCACAATCTTTTAACTCTCACTAGGAGATTTTTTGTGATTAAATCAAGAGAAACGAATTGGGGAATCCCAATCCCTTTGTCTCCAGAGTATTTAACTACCCTGTTTACATTCTTCATATTCAGAACACAAAAGAGAGGCCATGTTCTTATCATTTAAACTTGACAAGAGCTAATTCAAATATTAGTTGACTTCAAGAAAGAACCAATTAATATATAATGAGGAATAACTCAAAGCGGATTTCTCAGAAAAAATACTAAAGTTGGTATTTCAATGTTTACTCGAGCATAGCCAAGCACTGTTTGCAATCCTAGTCCAACATGTGCACATGACTTTGACTAGAGAATGAGGCCCTTCATTGTGCTGTCTTGATAAGGTGGACAGTTAGCACTGCTGGATCTCAAGAAACTCTGTCTATTGGTCCTCTAATCAGCCCAACACTAGTTTAAGCCCTAATTACAATATCTCGATTTACACTCACATGAGTTCAAAGCCACACCCTCTGTTCACTAATTCAAAACTGCCAAAACGTCCTACATTGGTGAACAGAAGTAGTACAACATAAAAGAATTCTTACCGATGGGACAGGGCCGGCAGCGACTGGAAGCAGAGGAGCGTCGGGGCGAGATGGAGATGGAGAGGTGACTCGTGACAGACTTGAGCCCGTCCAGGGAGAATGCGTGCAGTCCCGGCGGAGGAGGCAGGCGACGGAGCAGGGCTGGGCGGAGGTGGATGTGGCGGCGGCGTAAACCCTAATCCCCGTCTCTGTCCGCCATTTTGCCCGCTCTGAAAAGGAGCGAAGGGAGAGGTGGGGACGGCAGTAGCGACGGTCGAGCTAGGGCCCCTCGCGCCGCCGAGTTGGAGCTCCTCGCGCCGTCGAGCTCGCGCTCTTTGCGTCGCCGCCGCCGCCGCTGCGTTTCTTGCTTCTCTCTGGCTTCCCTTCTCCGAATTTTAATTGGGGCCAGACGGGGTGCAAGAGTTTCTAGATCGATCCGGAGGAAAAATAATACGGAAAGGGTGAACCAATCCCTAAAACGGGCCTCCAACCAGGCCCCGGAAAAGGCCTTGCTAAAAAGGGCGTGCTTTGTTGGTCGCATAGAGCCCAATCAAACCCATGCGAAAAGAATTTGACTTGTTTTTTTTTACAATAATACGACTTTATTTCTCATAGGACATTTACAAGCATATGAGAAATAGAGTCAGGAGGGTTAGAATCTCAAAGTGAAGAAGCTCTAGAACTAAAGCAAAGCTTTGCTAAATAATTTGCTATCTCATTTGCTTCACAGAAGCAATAATGATACGAAACTTTCCCAAACTCATTAGCAAGGTTATGGCATTCCCTTACCGTCACAACTTCAGAGCCGAAGTAGTCCTCATGTTGGTTCAAGGTTTGTACCGCAAATGTATTATACTCCCTTCGTTTCTAAACAGAAGTCCTTTTAGAGATTCCACTATACAAACTACATTCGGATGTATATATAGCGGAATCTCTAAAAAGACTTATATTTAGGAACAAAAGGACTATGATTCAACAATCACTCAGTTGCCTCCAACTTTTGCTGCCAGATAGAGCTCATTACAAATAGCACTCAATTCTGCACAAATCAACATTGTTAACATGTGGTACAAACCAGTTAGTTGTAACTAGAAAACCCCTTTATCATCACGTGCGACAATTCATGTGGCACCCGATTGCGTGGCAGGGTGAAATGCGGTGTCCATATTGACCTTAACTAAACCCTAAGGCGGCCTCTTCCATATGTGATCACGCTTTCGAACTGGTTGATTGGGAGTCGCTACTCTAATAAAGTTTGTGCCCAATACTTTGATAGAAACGCTTGTACTATCAGGCGAATGGATAGTCCCACCTCTCACAAACTAGTGTCGTTGCCACTAGATATACCACGCTGTGACGACAATCAGCTCCGCCATTGGCAGGTCCCCACAGTTTGCCTGGTTTCTTTCTAAGATTTCCATAGTAACGATCCCGAGTGATCTTCCGTCATTGCCTTCATAATGACCTCCTGTAGGATCGATAGTATGTCTAGAGGGGGGTGATTAGACTACTTGACCAAATAAAAATCTAGCCTTTTCCTAATTTTAAGTCTTGGCAGATTTTAGCAACTTAGAACAAGTCAAGCAATCAACCTACACATGCAAGTCTAAGAGTATAGCAGCAGAATGTAAAACATTTGCATATGAAGGTAAAGGGAGGATTTTGGAGGGAGCAAACGCAATGTAGACGCTGAGATTTTTTCCCGTGGTTCCGATAGGTGGTGCTATCGTACATCCACGTTGATGGAGACTTCAACCCACGAAGGGTAATGGTTGCCCGAGTCAACGGAGGGCTCCACCCACGAAGGGTCCACGAAGAAGCAACTTTGTCTATCCCACCATGGCCATCGCCCACGAAGGACTTGCCTCACTGGGGTAGATCTTCATGAAGTAGGCGATCTCCTTGCCCGTACAAACTCCTTGGTTCAACTCCACAATCTTGACGGAGGCTCCCAAGTGACACCTAACCAATCTAGGAGACACCGCTCTCCAAAAGGTAATAGATGGTGTGTTGATGATGAACTCCTTGCTCTTGTGCTTCAAATGATAGTCTCCCCAACACTCAACTCTCTCTCACAGATTTGGATTTGGTGGAAAGATGATTTGAGTGGAAAGCAACTTGGGGAAGGCTAGAAATCAAGATTCTTGTGGTTGGAATGGAATATCTTGGTTTCAACACATGAGTAGGTGGTTCTCTCTCAGAAAATGTATGCTGGAAGTGTAGGCACGTTCTGATGGCTCTCCTCCCGAATGAAGGAAGGGTGGAGGGGTATATATAGCCTCCACACAAAACCTAACAGTTACACACAATTCACCAAACTCGGTGGGACCGAATCAGAAAACTCGGTCATACCGATTCAGTTCAAAATGTGAACGTTAGGCTTTCTGGTGGGACCGACATGTCAACTCGGTGGGACCGATTTCATTAGGGTTAGGACATAACGTAATCTCGGTGAGACCGATTACACAAACTCGATAGGACCAACTTTGGTAATAAGCTAACCAGAGAGTTGGCCAAGCAAACTCGGTGGGACCTATTCGCTCATTTTGGTGAGACCGAAATGTTACGAAGGGGAAATAGAGTGTTTGCATTGCGAACTCGGTAGGACTGATCGCTCATCTCGGTTGGATCGAAACGTTATGAAGGGAAACAGAGAGTTTGCTATCCCATCTCGATGAGACCGAGATCCCTATCGGTGAGACCGAAGTGACTAGGGTTTCTGGCAGTGGCCATGTCAACTGAACTCGGTGGCGCCGGATAGAACATTTTGGTGGGGCCGAGTATGAATTTTGGTTTGGGACATATGTGGATATGAGAAAGTGGTTGAGGGCTATGGAGAATATCACTAAGCACTTTGAGCAAGCAAGCCATTAAGCAACACCTCATCCAATTTTAATAGTATTGGCTTTTCCTATGGACTCAATGTGATCTTGGATCACTAAAATGAAAATGTAGTCTTGAGGTTGAGCCAATGTGTGTCCTTATCATTTTGAGGGGTCCACATTTCTAATCCATGCCATGCCAATCATTGAACTTCCTGAAATAGTCATCTTGAAGTAGCATTAGTTCAATGAGCTATATATTGTTAATAATTGCCAAAACCACCCAGGGATAGTTGCACTTTCACCTCCTCCAAGCCTAAAGCAGCCCAAACTTCCAGTGGTCTAGTGCAAGTGAACAAGCAATGTTGTATGTCCTTCAACCCAATTTTGCACATCAGGCACTAGGTAGTAACAGGAATATGGCAACTAGCTAGCATGCCGTAACATGGAAGTATTCCACGCAGTACCTTCCCTACAAAATGTTTGACTTTACTGAGGACTTTTAGACGCCACATATCCTTCCAAATTTCATTTACTTGAACGCTTCCCGCACCATCAGTAAGTAATTTTCGCTGACCATATTGGTGATCAAACTCCACATGTTATGAAGATCACACTGAGAAGTATCCTGACCTTGTGTGGTTCCATGCAACAAAGTCCTCTACAATATCAACTCGGAGAGGGATTTGCAGAATTCTACTAACATCCACTTAGCTAGAAAATAGAACGTACGAGTTCCTCGTCCCATTGATCAATGTGTGGGTTGATCAATTCTTCCACCTTCGATAGTAAAGTTTGTCCCCTTGGTGTGATCACTTTCCTTGAAACACTAGATGAAATCCAAGAATATTGATCTTTGAGCCATTTTCAACTCTCCACAAACATCCCCTCTTAAAAGTTTGGATCCCTGAGACTATACTTTGCCAAGTATATGAAGAACCTTTCTTGGGGCCAGTCGTTAATATATTTCCATCAGGAAAATATTTTGCACTTAATACATGCGCACAAAATGAATCAGGGTTCTGGATTAGACGTCAACACTGTTTTGCTAACATAGCAAGATTAAAGTTGTGCAAGTCTCTAAAACCCGTGCCCCCTTTCTTCTTTGGGATGCACATCTTCCACCGTGCATACCAATGCATCCTTTTCTTGTCTTCATTATCTCCCTACCAAAAGCTTGACATCTCATCAGTTATCGATTTGCAAATCCCTTTGGGCAATTTAAATACTGACATGGCATATGAAGGAATAGCTTGTACTACTGACTTCAACAAAATTTCTTTACCTTGCATGGATAACACTTTTTCCTTCCATCCTTTCAGCCTCTAGCATATTCTATCAATGAGGTGTTGGAAATGGTCACTACGGTCAACCGCAACCATAGTGGTAGACCCAGGTATTTGTTTGATAGAGCTTCTGTTGAAATATTCAATTCTCTACGAACATCCTCTCTAGCTATAACACTGGTATTAGGGCTGAAAAATATGCTAGACTTTGGTGTACTCAGTAGTTGACCAGGGCTACTGCAATATGTATCCAGCACCTTCTTTAGAGTAATAGCATTTTGTACATTTGCTCTCATTAATATCAAAGAGTCATCTGCAAATAAAAGATGAGAAATAGAGGGAGCATTTCTGTAAACTTTTATACCTTCATCCCCCAACTTCCTCCTCATGGGCAAGCATACCGGAAAGGCCTTCTGAACACAACAAGAACAGATATGGGGAGAGTGGGTCTCCTTGTCTCAATCCTCTCATAGGAAGGAATTCCTCGGTCTTAGTATCATTAAGTCTCATTCTATACCTAACCGAGGAAACACAATCCATGATTAGGTCCACCCATTGCACATGGAATCCCATCCTAATCATCATGGCCTTCAAAAATCCTCATTGTACTTTGTCATAAGCTTTCATCATATCCAGCTTCACGACACAATAGCCATTAGAACCATGGGTTTCTTATTTATTGCATGAAAGCACTCATATGCTGCCAACACATTCTCTGTGATAAGCATGCCTGGGACAAAAGCACTCTGTGTTGGAGAAATCACCTCAGGAGGAATTTTTTAAGCCTATTTGTAATCATCTTAGAGATAATCTTATACACCACATTGCAAAGACTTATAGGTCTATACTGAGTTATCATATACGGGCATTCACCTTCGGTATTAAGACAATATTTGTCGAATTCCATCCCTTCGGTATTTACTTCTTACTGATAGCATCAAGGACTTCATTAGTCAATTCATCCCCTAGGATGTGCCAGAATCTTTTAAAGAAAATTGGCCTTTAAATATCCAATTTGGAATAGCGCCTCGCGGACCTCCTCTCTAGTGTAAGGGGCGACAAGCAAGTTGTTCATGTCATTAGTTACAAGTGATTTGACCGATGATAGTAAAACAAATTTGAGAAGTACTCTAAAATGTGGGGTTTGATGTTATCATTTCCCTCAGCCCACCCATTCTCATTTATTTTCAGTTTTTTCATCAAATTTTTTGGTTGCCCACGTACTGTTTAGCCTGCATAGCATGAACTTTAAAGCACCTCCCAACCAAGCCCGCTAGGAACCCCCGAATCCGCAGTTTCTAGTGAGCTAGGCTCGGCCGAAGCAGGGGAAGGAAACGCGGCAATGACCTCGTGCGCCCAAGGAGATGGCACGAGCTCGCGCGTGTCTCCAAAAAATCGATGGGACGATTTTGGGTTACCTCCTACCGGTTCGGTCGCCCTATATAGCCCCCTACGTCTCAGCGCTGACACTCCCGCCACCCTTCTCCCCCCTTTCAACCTTTCTCTCCGACGCGCATCGGCACCGACGAGCAGGTAAGCGGCACTACTTCTCCGACCGGTGGTCCACGGCGGCGACTCGTGTCCTCATCTTCTCTAACATGTTTCATGTCTCCCTCGAGCTATAGCGATAGCCTCTATGAGTTCAATCACCCCTTCTTTGTACTCGTTGTAGCCAGATCTGAGAGCTTGTGGTAGGGTTTGATGTTCAAGCATGTGGTAAGGTTTGATCTGTGAGCATCTTGTAGCATCCTAGGGTTGTATCGTGTGCCGATCTGTGAGATTATGATGTTGTGGTAGCTATTGGGGGTGGATTTGTAACATGCTAGGGGTGTATCGCAGTGCTGAAAACAAAGGATCGGTAGCTAGTTGTGATGGATTGGTAGAATGCTTGTTGATGTATGTTGCTCATATCGTGTTGTGTTGAGCCAGATTGTCCGGTAGTGTGTGTTATGCTTACTGTCAATGTGTGCTACAATTGTTGGAGATGGCTGACATGTCTCAAATGTATCTACTTTTCCAAACACTTTTGCTCTTGTTTTGGACTCCTTTGCATGATTTGAATGAAACTAACCCGGACTAACGTTGTTGTTCAACAGAACTACCATGGTGTTGTTTTTGTGCAGAAATAAAAGTTTTCGAATTGGGCTGAAAATTTACAGAGATTTTTCTTGAAATACATAAAAATACTTGTGAAAAAAATATCGGAGGGGGCCACCACAGAGGCACAAGCTCAGGTGGCGCACCCCCCTAGGGCGCGCCACCCAGTCTTGTGGGCCCCATGAGCCTCCATTTGCCCTACCTCCAAGTCCATAAGTACCGTCTCGCGGAGAAAAATATCAGAGAGAAAGTTTCATCATGTTTAACAATACGGAGCCGCCGCCACCTCCTATTCTTCATTGGGAGGGCTGATCTAGAGTCCGTTCAGGGCTCCGGAAAGGTAGATTTGTTGCTGAAAGTGCAACTAATCCTCGGGTGGTTTTGGTAATTAATAACAACATATATGTCATTGATCTAATGAATATTGATGATAGATTTCATAAAAAGATCAATGATTGGCATGGCAAGGACTAATGGATGTGGACCCCTCAAAATGGGAAGGACAAGAATTGGCTACCCCGAGACTCTACATTTTTGGTTTAGTGATCCAAGATCACATTGAGTCCCTTAGGAAAGCCAATACTATTAAATGGGGATGAGGTTGTTGCTCAAAATGCTTAGTGATATTGCTCCCCAAAACCCTCCATCACTTTCCCAAAACACATTTGTCCAAACCCTAATTCATCGTCTCGGTCCCACCGATATCACCTACTCTGGACCCACCGAGATGATCATTCCATTACCGCAGCCAAAACCCTAACAATTCGGTCTGGCCGAAATGGTTCTCGGTCTCACCGAGACGGCCTTGCCAAGCTTCTGTAATGAAGTTTTTTCATTTCAGAATCACCAAGATGAACCAATCGGAATTACCGAAACGAGGTTTTGCCTTAGCCATTGCACTTTGGTCCCACCGAGTTGGTATAATTAGTCTCACAGAAAAGCCTAACAGTCAAGTCTTTTGCACTAGTTGGTCTCACCGAGATTATCATATCGGTGCCACCGAGTTGGGTCAAAAGCTTGTAACCGTTGGATTTTTGGTGTTGCCTATTTATACCCCTCCACCACCACTTACTCTCTAAGAGAGTCATCAGAACGAAACACAACTTCCACCATTCATTTTATGAGATAGAACCACCTACTCATGTGTTGAGATCAAGAGATTCCATTCCTCCCGTTAACCTTGATTTCTAGCCTCTTCAAGTTACTTTCCACTCCAACCCTTCTCCTACCCAAGCCAAATCTGTAAGAGAGAGATTGAGTGTTGACGAGACTATCATTTGAAGCACAAGAGCAAGGAGTCCATCACCAACACAACATCTATTACCTTTTGGAGAGTGGTGTCTCCTAGATTGGTTAGGTGTCACTTGGGAGCCTTCAAGACCATGTGGAGTTGAACCAAGGAGTTTGTAAGGGTAAGGAGATTGAATACTTCATGAAGATCTACCCGAGTTAGGCTAGTCCTTCGTGGACGGAACCCATGGTGGAATAGACAAGGCTGCTTCTTCGTGGAGCGTTCATGGATGGAGCCCTCCGTAGACTCGCGCAACCGTTACCCTCAGTGGGTTGAAGTCTCCATCAACGTGGACGTACGATAGCACCACCTATCGGAATCACGCCAAAAATCATCATTTCTTCATTGCGTTTGAAATCTCCAAACCCCTCCTTTACTTACATGTGCAATGTTTTTACTTTTTGCTGCTATACTCTTAGAATTGCATGTGTAGGGTGATACTAGACTTAGATGATACGTCTCCGTCGTATCTACTTGTCCAAACACTTTCTCTTGTTTTGGACTCTAATTTGCATGATTTGAATGAAAGTAACCCAGGCCGACGCTGCAGTAGAACTACCATGGTGTTGTTTTTGTGCAGAAATAAAAGTTCTCGGAATTGGACAAAACTTTTTGGAGATTTTTCATGGAAAAAAATTAAAAAAAATACTGGAGCGGAGATCCATAGGAGGGGATCCACCAGTGGCCCATGAGCCACCTGGGCGCACCCTAGTGCCTCATGGGGCCCACGTGGCTCCGCTGACCCTGATCTCAAGCCTATAGATTCCTATTTTCGGAGAGAGAAAATAAGAGAAGAAGTTTCATCATGTTTTATGATACGGAGCCTCCACCGCCTCATATTCTTCATTGGGAGGCCAGATCTGGAGTCTGTTCGAGGCTCCGAAGAAGGGGATTCATTGCCATCATCATCACCAACCCTTCTTCATCGCCAATTTCATGATGCTCACTATCGGGAGTGAGTAATTTCTCCGTAGGCTTGATGGATGGTGATGGGGTTGGATGAGATTTATCATGTAATCGAGTCAATATGTTAGGGCTTGATCCCTAGTATCCACTATGTTCTGAGATTGATGTTGCTATAGCTTTGCTATGGTTAATGCTTGTCACTAGGGCCCGAGTGCCATGCTTTCAGATCTAAACCTCTTATGTTTTCATGAATATATTTGAGTTCTTGATCCTATCTTGCAAGTTATACACACCTATTACATGTTATGGTCCGCATACCCCAAGGTGACAATAATGGGGATTCTTTCCGGTGATTACCATAGTTTGAGGAGTTCATGTATTCACTTTGTATTAATGCTTTGTTCCTGTTCTCTATTAAAAGGAGGCCTTAATATCCCTTAGTTTCCTTATGGACCCTGCTGCCATGTTAGGGTAGGACAAAAGATGTCATGAAAGTTCTTATCGCAAGCACGTATGACTATATATAGAATACATGCCTACATTACATTGATGAATTGGAGCTAGTTCGATGTCGCTCTAGGTTGTGGCTGTTATACGATAAATGCCATCCAACACACTTATCCATCACTGATCCAATGCCTACGCTTTTCATATATTGATCTTTGCTAAATTACTACTTCTGCTACTGCTGTTACAATTGCTACAAAACTGCTAATGTTATTGTTATTGTTATTGTTGCTACTGTTACCACTGCTATCAATTTATCATATTACTATGCTACTGATCACCTTGCTACAGATATTTAGTTCTTTAGGTGTGGTTGAATTGACAACTCAATTGCTAATACTTGCAAATATTCTTTGGCTCCCCTTGTGCCGAATCAATAAATTTGGGTTGAATACTCTACCCTCGAGAACTGTTGCGATCCCCTATACTTGTGGGTTATTAAGACCTTTTTCTGGCGCCGTTGCCGGGGAGCATAGCTCTATTTGCTGAGTCACTTGGGATTTATATCTTTTGATCACTATGAAGAATCTGAAGGATGATAGAACCAAGATCGTTCTCTCTAAGACGAGGGAGGTAAGGAACTGCCATCACACTCTGCACTTTATTCACCTTCTGTTTTAAGTAAGCTTGCGACACCACCACCTGCTATTAATTCTGATATGTCGCAAATAATTGATAATGCTACTTCTGCTATGAATTACGCTATTGATGATGCTAGTACTCAGCTTGATGGAACTGTGCCACCAGGTGGATTTCTTGATGAATAACTTGCTAAAGCTAAAGAATTTGAAAATGCTGAAGCTCATGAAATCTATGATTTACCTATAAGACCTATATCTCCTAGCATTGAAATGCCTGGGATACCCGAGGGTTATGTTAACATCGTGGGTGAGGAGATAACTAGAGAACTTCTTGCTTGTAATGATAGAAGATGATGTTAAGAAATTACTTTGTAAGCTGGAAGAAAAATCTATGAATGCAAGAATGAAATATGACCCTAAGTTTGCTACTTCACCTATCTTTGTTACTGATAAGGATTATGAATTCTCTGTCGATCATGAGTTAATTACTTTTGTTGAATCTGATCCTTTCCATGGTTGAATCTAAAACTGTTGTGGCGCATCTCACTAAATTGAATGATATAGCCACCCTATTTGCTCATGAGGAAAAAAATCGCTACTACTATACCCTTAAGTTGTTTCCTTTCTCACTGAAGGGTGATGCTAAGATAGGATAGTATGGGCGATGGGGAACCAGAAGATGATAAAGAGCAAGGTGCTTACTTGTCCTCCTCCTCTGGCCTCCTTTTTCTCTTCGGGCCGAAGGACCCGAGGTCGAAATCGGCCTCCGGGTTGCTGTCCGAAGGAGGAGGAGAAGGGGATGGGGTCCTGCGCCGCTTGGACGAGGAAGAGGCGGCGGCCGCTGCCTTCTTTGCTATCGCGGCCCTCATCTGGTGCACGGGCTGCGCCTGGGCCTGTTACCGCTGCGTGGTCCTGCCAGGCCGGACCGGATCGCTATAGCTAGCCCGCCGCAGGACGCGTTTCCTCCCCGGGGCCGAGGAGTCATCCGCCTCAGTCTCCTCTTCGGGCGCCTCCTCGACCGCTTCCTCGACAAGGTGGGCCCCAGCGCTGGCGCCGTTGGCTTCCCTGGCGGACCCCGTCCACTTGGCGAACTCCCTCTCCTCTGCGGCCATGTTGGCTTAGTCCTACACAGTGCCAAGGTCGCCGGACTCCTCGGCAAGTGCCGCCTCCTCCGCCCTGGTGGCAATGTATGCCACTTCTTCCGTGGTGGTGTCGCGGATGAGCAGTGGCTCGTCGTGAATGTACCTCTCCGACAAGTTGTCAAAGAATGCCTGCACTAGCTCCGCCTTTGTCTCGGACCAGGTTGGATCGAGGCCGTGCGCGTTGAAGACCGGCATCATGGCAATGATGGTGGTCTGGCAGGAGTTGTTGCTCAGCGGGACCACCCCCGCTGGCAACCCGAACAGGGACTTGCCGGCCTTGCCAGCCTTGCCGGTCCTCTCGACCTTGCCGGCCTCGTCAACCTTGAGCTGGAAAAGCCTCTGGCAAAGATGGGCATGCTGCAGCACCGTGAAGTTGTGGTTCAGGCAGGGGCGAAGCCTCATGATATCCGCCGCGTTCCTGAAATCCCAGGCCGGCCTCCCCTTATTGTGCAGTGGGGCAATTCGGCGGCGGATGAAGTCAGCCCCGATCACCTCGAGGGTGAGCCCAGCCGAGGTGAGGCGAAGGATCCAGGTGGTGGCAACCGTGAGCTTCTTGTCATCACGGTCGAGCTCGCCTCAGTCCTTGCAGCGGACCGGCGACCTCCGACGGACCCGGCAAAACTCCTGCGGATCTGTCTCCTCAATCCAGCACCACCGACCCCTCCACTCATCCCACCTCTCCTTCTGGGCACCCTCCGGGTACGTGCCCCTGCTCTGGGACCTCGGGATCCAAGTAATGCAGCCTGAAATGGCGCCCCCTGACTGGATGCGAGGGGTGAAGTAATGGCGGAAGAGCGCCGTGCTGGGGTGCACTCCGGCGAAGCCCTCACAGAGGTGAGCAAAGAAAGCCATGCACGCCACGGTGTTTGGCGTGAAATCCGGAAGGTGGAAGCCGTAGGTGTGCATGATGTCATTGAAGAAATCTGAGAAAGGGGGGCAGAGCCCGCAAGAGAAATAATCGACAAAGAAGGGATACCGGTTGGGACCGGCCTCGGTGAAGGAGGCAGGAACGATGCGCGTGGCAAGATGCCCAACATCTCCCTTCCCCACAGGGGCCTGGACTTCTCCTTGAGGAGGAGCGCGTCGACCATCGACGTGAAGAGAGCGTACTACGTCCGCAGCTCCACCAACTCGCTCTCCGGCGCCTCCTTCCCACCGGCGTCCTTAACCACTCCCCTACCCACCTCCTTCCCTCCGTCATCCTTGGCCGCACCCTTGCCCTTGCTTGTATTGGGCTCCATGGCGGCTGAGAGGGGATGAGGGATTGAGGGCAATGGGGGCGTGGCGGCAGCGAGCAGAGTCAAAAACTTCGATTTATGCATGAAGAAGAAGAGGGGAACGGCGGTTCCAAGATTGGAAAAGGCGTAGAGGGTAAATGAGCAGCGCCCCTATGGTTTCCTCTTTTTTATGGGGAAGGCGCGGGCCGCCTCTTTACTATTCACCGCAGGATGACGCAAGCGTGCTATGGACACTCCACGCACGACCCCCACGTCACGCACTCAATGCGGATCATGGGAAAGCGCAACTGGCGAAGAAGTTACTACGGTGAAAACTTTGCCACACGTGTTCACAAGATTGCTCGGCTCTGCCCAACAACGCTTCGCGCTTATGTGTGGCCCAGCCCGGGCTCTCTGCCGGTGTACAAAAGTAGGGCCTTTCTGCCCCTTTACTTGTGCACGGCAGTCATAGCCACACCTGCGGCCGGGCTTGCAGGCGGGCGAAGGAAAGTACAAGGCTGCTGAGGCAGCACTCAAGCCAGGAGCATGAAGAGCAAAGGGGCAAGGTGGATTCCTCCCCGGCAAGACCCTTGCCGGGGCGGCCTACTGATAACCCACAAGTATAGGGGATCGCAATAGTTTTCGAGGGTAGAGTATTCAACCCAAATTTATTGATTCGACACAAGGGGAGCCAAAGAATATTCTCAAGTATTAGCAGTTGAGTTGTCAATTCAAACACACCTGGATAACTTAGTATCTGCAACAAAGTATTTAGTAGCAAAGTAATATGAAAGTAACGGTAACGGTAGCAAAAGTAATATTTTTGGGTTTTGTAGTGATTGTAACAGTAGCAACGGAAAAGTAAATAAGCGAAGAACAATATGTGAAAAGCTCGTAGGCATTGGATCGGTGATGGAGAATTATGCGGGATGCGGTTCATCCCGTAATACCATAACATAGGGTGACACGTAACTAGCTCCAATTCATCAATGTAATGTATGCATGTATTCCGAATATAGTCATACGTGCTTATGGAAAAGAACTTGCATGTCATCTTTTGTCCTACCCTCCCGTGGCAGCGGGGTCCTAATGGAAACTAAGGGATATTAAGGCCTCCTTTTAATAGAGTACTGGAACAAAGCATTAACACATAGTAATACATGAACTCCTCAAACTATGGTCATCACCGGGAGTGGTCCCGATTATTGTCACTCCGAGGTTGCCGGATCATAACACATAGTAGGTGACTATAGACTTGCAAGATAGGATCAAGAACTCACATATATTCATGAAAACATAATAGGTTCAGATCTGAAATCATGGCACTCGGGCCCTAGTGACAAGCATTAAGCATATCAAAGTCATAGCAACATCAATCTCGTAACATAGTGGATACTAGGATCAAACCCTAACAAAACTAACTCGATTACATGATAAATCTCATCCAACCCATCACCGCCCAAAGAAGCCTACGATGAAATTACTCATGCAGTATGGTGAGCATCATGAAATTGGTGATGGAGGATGGTTGATGATGACGATGGCGACGGATTCCTCTCCCGAGCCCCGCGGACTCGGATCAGCCCTCTCGAGAGGTTTTAGGGCTTGGCGGCGCCTCCGTATCGTAAAACGCGATGAATCATTCTCCTTGATTTTTTTCTCCCCGAACACGAATATATGGAGTTGGAGTTGAGGTCGGTGGAGCGTCAGGGGGCCCACGAGGCAAGGGGCGCGCCCAGGGGGGCAGGCGCGCCCCCACCCTCGTGGACAGGGTGTGGGCCCCGACGTGGATTCTTCTTCCAAAGATTTTTAATATTTTCCAAAAGATGTTCCGTGGAGTTTCGGTCATTCCAGAACTTTTGTTTCGCACATAAATAACACCATGGAAAGTCTCTTTGAAAACAGCGTCAATCCGGTTAGTTCCATTCAAATCATGCAAGTTAGAGTCCAAAACAAGGGCAAGAGTGTTTGGAAAAGTAGATACGACGGAGACGTATCAACTCCCCAAGCTTAAACCTTTGCTTGTCCTCAAGCAATTCAGTTGATAAACTGAAAGTGATAAAGAAAACTTTACAAACTCTGTTTGCTCTTGTTGTTGTAAATATGTAAAGCCAGCATTCAAGTTTTCAGCAAAGACTATAACTAACTACATTCGCAATAACTCTTAGGCCTCATGTTTACTCATGTCAATGGCATAATCAACTAGCAAGCAAGTATAATAAATCTCGGATGACAACACTTTCTAAAAACAATCATGATATGATATAACAGGATGGTATCTCGCTAGCCCTTTCTGAGACCGCAAAACATAAATGCAGAGCACCTTTAAAGATCAAGGACTGACTAGACATTGTAATTCATGGTAAAAGAGATCCAGTCATAGTCATACCCAATATAAATTAATAGTAATGGATGCAAATGACAAAGAAAGCTCTCCAGCTAGTGCTTTTTAATAAGAGGGTGATGGCTTGACATAAAAGTAAATAGATAGGCCCTTCGCAGAGGGAAGCGGGGATTTGTAGAGGTGCCAGAGCTCGATTTTGAAATAGAGATAAATAATATTTTGAGCGGCATACTTTCATTGTCAACATAACAACCAAGATATGGCGATATCTTCCATGCTACACACATTATAGGCAGTTCCCAAACATAATGGTAAAATTTATACTCCCCCTCCACCAACAAGCATCAATCCATGGCTTGCTCGAAACAACGAGTGCCTCCAACTAGCAACAGCCCCGGGGGAGTTTTGTTTGCAATTAATTTTGATTTAGTTTGCATAAAGCATGGGACTGGGCATCCCGGTGACCAGCCATTTTTTCGTGAGTGAGGAGCGGAGTCCACTCCTCTTGAGAATAACCCGCCTAGCATGGAAGATACGAACAGCCCTAGTTGATACATGAGCTATTCGAGCATACAAAACAGAATTTCATTTGAAGGTTTAGAGTTTGGCACATACAAATTTACTTGGAACGGCAGGTAGATACCGCATATATGAAGGTATAGTGGACTCATATGGAATAACTTTGGGGTTTAAGGGATTGGATGCACAAGCAGTATTCCCGCTTAGTACAAGTGAAGCCTAGCAAAAGACTGGGAAGCGACCAACTAGAGAGCGACAACAGTCATGAACATGCATTAAAATTAATAAACATTGAGTATAAGCATAAGTAGGATATAATCCACCATGAACATAAATATCGTGAAGGCTATGTTGATTGGTTTTCAACTACATGTGTGAACATGTGCCAAGTCAAGTCACTTAAATCATTCAAAGGAGGATACCACCCCACTATACCACATCACAACCATTTTAATAGCATGTTGGCATGCAAGGTAACCCATTATAACTCATGGCTAATCAAGCATGGCACGAGCAACTATAATCTCTAATTGTCATTGCAAACATGTTTATTCATAATAGGCTAAATCAGGAACGATGAACTAATCATATTTACAAAAACAACAGAGGTCGAGTTCATACCAGCTTTTCTCATCTCAGTCGGTCCATCATATATCGTCATAATTGCCTTTCATTTGCACGACCGAACGATGTGAATAATAATAAGAGTGCACGCATTGGACTATGCCGGAATCATGAGCATTCAATAAACAGAGAAGACAAGGTAATATGGGCTCTTGGTTAAATCAACAATAATGCATATAAGAGCCACTTCAACAATTTAATTATGGTCTTCTCCTATCGACCCCAAAGAAAAGAAAAGAAATAAAACTATTTACACGGGAAAGCTCCCAACAAGCAAAAGAAGAACGGGAAATATTTTGGGGTTTTCTTTTTAATTATTATTACTACAGCAAGAAAGTAAACTAGCTAAAAGCTATTACTATTTTTTTGGTTTTTCTTAAGGTTTATCAAACACACAAGAAGAAAGCAAGAAAAAGAAAATAAACTAGCATGGATATTACAGTGAAAAAGTATGAGCATCGACATCTAGCAATGAGTGTGTGAACATGAATGTAATGTCGGTGGGAAATACGTACTCCCCCAAGCTTAGGTTTTTGGCCTAAGTTGGTTTATTGCCATGGATGGCCTGGCGGATATCCATAATTGTAGCCGGGGTCATACTGAGATGCAGCGGCTATTGCCTCCTGAGCTGCAGCGCGACGGTGGGCTGCCTCCGCCCTCCTCTCGTACTCATCTACTTCCTCTCTGGTAATAAAATGTCTTCCTTTTGCCTGATAATAAAAGAAGGCAGGAGCAGGGAGAGTAATACGAACAACACGACGTCTATCAAAGATTAAGCGATACTGGAGAGGTGATTCATTCCTCTCGACAAACTAGTGGTGAACCATAGCATTAAAGTCTAGGTAAGTAGGAGGCAATTCAATATCATCATTACGTATGGTTACACCAAGAAAATCAGCTAAGCGGGTTGCATAAATTCCATCGAAGAAATCTCCATTAAATCTATTATGATGCAACCTACGTGCAACAATGGCTCCCAAATTATAAGATTTGTCTCCTAACACAACACTCTAAGAATACTGAGGTCAGGGACACACATATGACATGCTTCATCTTTACCATTTATGCACCTACCTATGAAGAGAGCAAAATAATGTATAGCTGGAAAATGAATGCTCCCTATGGGAGCTTGTGCTATATCTCTAGATTCCCCCACAGTTATATTAGCAAGAAAATTTCTAAATTCAGATTTGCGAGGTTCACTAGCACTACCCCATTGTGGAAGTTTGCAAGCAGTGGTAAAATCCTCTAAGTCCATCGTATAAGATTTCTCATCAAGATCAAACAGGACATTTGGAGAATTGCGTGAAGATGAAAATTCAAACCTCCTCACAAAGGAACTAGTGAGATAGTGGTACTGGCGGCACTTTTCCTCCTCGAAGCTCACAAGATCAGCGTTACACAAATATGTGTTAAATTCTTCCTTGATTCCCGCTCGATCCATAAAGTTTTCTGAAGGCCATTCACAAGGCCGCGCTGGAGCGTCCCTTGGTGGCTGAGGGGGTCCTGGATTAGGGGGTGTCCGGATAGCCGAACTATCACCGTTGGGCGGGCTCCTGGACTATGAAGATACAAGATTGAAGACTTTGTCCCATGTCCAGATGGGACTTTCCTTGGCGTGGAAGGCAAGCTTGGCGATACGGATATGTAGATCTCCTACCATTGTAACTGACTCTGTGTAACCCTAACCCTATCCAATGTCTATATAAACCGGAGGGTTTTAGTCCGTGGGACTAACAACAATCATACCATAGGCTAGCTTCTAGGGTTTAGCCTCTCACGATCTCGTGGTAGATCCACTCTTGTACTACCCATATCATCAATATTAATCAAGCGTGAGTAGGGTTTTACCTCCATCGAGAGGGCTCAACACAGGTAAAACATCGTGTCCCTTGTCTCCTATTACCATCCGCCTAGACGCTTGCTCGGGACCCCTACCCGAGATCCGCCGGTTTTGACACCGACATTGGTGCTTTCATTGAGAGTTCCTCTGTGTCGTCATCCTTAGGCCCGATGGCTCCTTCGATCATCAACAACGACGCGGTCTAGGGTGAGACTTTCCTCCCCGGACAGATCTTCGTATTCGGCGGCTTTGCAGTGCGGGCCAATTCACTTGGCCATCCGGAGCAGATCGAAGCTATGCCCCGCCATCAGTCGATTTGGGAGTTTGAACTACACGACCGACATCCGCGGAGACTTGATCTTCGACGGATTCGAGCCACGATCAAGCGCCAGATCGTCTCGATGGGCACGATCTAGCTCTGCCACGAGCAGTGCCTCGAGGTCGCGCATCAGCGTCCGCTCCGACCCTTAGCTCGGAGCCGACTCCGCCGATCGAGGACGAGTGGTTGGACACCGCCTCGGGGGCTACGATCTCTACGGTGATTGAGCCGAACTCCATCCTGTCCTTTGCGAAGACCGTGACTCCAAGGTGCCGGACTCCTCTCCGGACTCAACCTCCGCGCCCGCCAATCGAATCCAATTGGGCGCCGGTTATGGAGTTCATCGCCATGACATCTTTCAAAGACTCGCCCTTTGGCGACATCCTGAATTCACTAAAGTCTCTCTTTATCAGAGAGCCTCGGCCGGACTACGGTCAGAAGGTTGGGATGCGACGACGAAGAAATTCAACGCCCACCCACCGCCCACTTTGTAGCCACTCGCCGAAAGCTTAAACGACGTGCTCGATTTCGACTCAAGACATCGACGGTATGGACGACGATGTAGGAGACAACCATGAACCATCACCTATAGGATACTGGACATCCACCTCATCCCACGATGTATACATGGTGGATAAACCTAAAGGAAGTGACGGCGAGGAACAACGGGACACTACGAAGGATAAATCCCTCGGCGATCAAACGGCAACATAAACGCCGCACCAAGTCCCGCCGACAAAGACAAGAGCCACACAGACCCAGCCATAGAGCAGGGCGAACCGTGGACGCATTTAACATGCTATCGAGCAACCGTCCGAACAGACAACTTGATAAACAACCCGTCCCGACGAAGATAACAATCCGGACGATCTCACGCCGGACAAATTGTTGGAGCAGAAGAACCTCCACAAAGGCTCGCCGCCATCGCGTAGCTGAAAAAGCGAAGCGGAAGCTCAAAACAGAGAAGATGCACTCGAATCGATGGAGCAAAGTACTCAACACCGTTAGAGAAATACGGCGACAATCGCCAAACAAAGAGCTACCCAAGCGCAAACTCGCCGAATTCGATGAGGAGGCCAGAGAGCCCCTCAATCAAAGAACAAAGAGGCCGCCGGGTGGATAGACGACCACATGGCAAACATGGAGCGCAAGCGGCGCCACACACAAGCCGACGCGATCCGCATAAGGATTCAGATCAAAAGGATGGCCCGCTTAGGTCCATCTATGGGCCGAGAAAGCAAGCTCTTCCAAGCAATGCAACACGCCAAATATCCGAACATCACGGCACACCCAAATATAGGGGTGCCGCACACCCCTCGATTTCACCGATGAGGTCTTTGGATCACGAATTCCCAGCCGATTCAACCCGTAAACATAGAGGCATACGACGGAACAATGACCTGAAGTCGGATTGAGGATTACATCCTCCACATACACATGGCTAGAGGAGATGATCTCCACGCCATAAAATACTTACACCTCAAGCTCAAAGGGCCAGCCCGGCATTGGCTCAAAAGCCTCCCCGAAAATACCATTGGAAGTTGGGAAGAGCTCGAGGATGCTTTTCGCAAATTTTCAAGGGACTTATGTCCGTCCTCCGGATGCGCATTTATTTAAGTCACATAACTCAACAACCCGGAGAGTCAGCCCGCAAATTCTGGAACAGGTTCCTCATCAAAAGAACCAAATAGTCGATTGTCCGGACGCCAAGCCTTAGCAGCTTTCAAACACAACGTCGAGACGAATGGCTCGCATGACACCTCGCCAGAGAAGCCGAGAACAATGGCTGCATTAACAAGCCTCATGACCCACTTTTGCGTGGGAGAGGATAGTTGGCTGGCAAGATGCAGTACCAGCGACCCAAGTACATTCGAAGTCAGGGATGGAAATGGAAAACCACGACGCAGCAAGGACCAGCGCCGCACAAAGGGAAACAGTCCGAAGAGCACGGCAGTCAACGCCGGATTCAGAAGCTCCCGACAGAATCATAAAAAACTGCCCCTCAAGGACAACAACGACGAGCTATCCAACTTAAACAAAATCTTGGACAAAATATGCCAAATCCACAGTACTCCCGGGAAGCCTGCAAACCATACCCACAAAGATTGTTGGGTCTTCAAGCAATCCGGCAAACTCAATGCCGAACACAAGGGGCTCGACACACCAAGCGAGGACGATGACGAACCCCACAAGCAGAGCACCGAAAACAAAAGAATTTCCCACAAAAAGTCAAAACAGTGAACTCACTTCAAGTGACAAAGGAAAACAGAGCGGCGCCCATAGAAACACGCTACCGCACGGTCTATCCCAATGAGTCCCAACGATGGTTGTCAAAACCAATCACCTTCGATCATCGGACTATTCCGAAGTATCCGGACGCAGGATGGACTGCCTTGATATTAGATCCTATAATAGACGGACTCCAATTTACACAAGTCCTAATGGACGGAGGTAGCGATTTAAACCTGCTATATCAGGACACAATCCGCAAAATGGGGATAGACCCAACCAAAATTCGCCATAGCAACACCTCCTTCAAAGGGGTAATGCCAGGCCTATATGCCCATTGTACGGGCTCCCTACTGCTAGAAGTTGTGTTCGGATCATCCGACAACTTCCGCCGCAAAAATTTAACCTTCCACATCGCCCCATTCGAAAGTAGCTATCAAGCACTACTGGGACGTGAAGCTTTCACCCGCTCTAACGCAATACCGCATTATGCATCTCTTACACTTAAAATGCCCAGTCCACGCGCATCATCTCATTAAAAGGAGTATCAAGTGTTACTCGAGCATGGAAGAACGTGAGACCGCCTTGACAGCCCCACACTAATCCGCTCCGCTAATCAAAGCACCTGAATAGGTCATTCAACCCGGACATGGCTAGACGAGTCCGCGTAAACATATAACGCCTACTAGCGGCATACCCCCGTACAAGGGGCTCCACGCATGTACAACAAGAGACAATAAAGCTCAATTTTATTCACTTTTCGAACTGTACTCTGTTTATTTAATATAAAGTACTTTTTTTGCACGATCTTTTTTTCTTTTCAACTAAGTTCTTCTCTTTTACAGATGAACACCGTGCTACACCCGTCCGTGATACGGCTGCGGAGACACAGCGCAGATGTGCGGTAGGGACCGTTGCAAGGATTCTTTTCAGATTAAGACCTGCGTAAACCTTTCTTCTGTCTCTTGTTGATACACATCCCCGGTTTCTTTCTATAACCGAGGAGGAGGCTGGCGTTTTGGCATCGGCCGCACCAAATTTTTATGCTGCACTGGACACGAGGGCTTAGGGCATTATTCTGCCCGTTTTCATAAAGACCGAATACCTTAGGGAGTGTTCAGCGTCTCGAGTTAGGCCTTATATGCATCAGCTCCGAATCATGTCTTTGGTCAAATGTTGGGTTTGCCCGGCTCATGTGTTTTGCTGCCTTACGTTCCGTTCTATCGGCTAACGCGGCACCAGGAGAACTACTGCGATTGTGCCCCGGTTCGGCCAGGTGAGCACCTCAGTAGAGAAAGCCGAAAACTGACTGTCATGATATAGCGTGAGACTGGTCAACCACTTGATGACCCATTGGAATGTATAGAATTCCCCCGCATTAACGAAGGACCGTTTCTCGGTCAGGCACATACGCGCCCCGAATTCGGGAGAGCGCGGTGCCCCTAGGGGCTATATTGTAGCCCCACCATCGAACTCCTATGGCTAAGTGAAAGTGATAAAGCATTATAGTCCGGTTGCCTAGTTTTCTATGCTATCACCTCCTTTACAGGACCAAGACGTTGGATTAAGTGTGAAAATGCGCCTTTTTGCAAACAACCCCGCACTATGTGCGTGGGGGCTGAAGCCGAAGACTGCCATCTTTCAGGTTATATACACATATACATCAACGGCTGCACAAGAGGTGTTTTAATACTTGAACGCACAAATATAAAAAGCTCTTATATTATATTGAAACATTGTTTTCACAAATCATACATGTCATTAAAACATAATATCCTTCGAGCATCGCGTCTCTATTAAGCAGCGCCTGCAGACTTCCTCAAAATAGTGCTCGACAAGTACTCGGCTTCGTCCAATCTTGGGATGCAACGTTGGTGGCCTTCATCTCCGCCAAAGATGTCTTGACACGGGCAAGAGCCATCCGCACCCTCTATGCATCTTGACCGCTTCATTGCATCGATATGCGGCACCGCACCAAGGAACTGCTGCACCAAGCCAAAAGAACTCTTGGCTCGGGCCTTTTGACCACAAATGATTCACGACAGCCTTCATGGCAAGTCCGGACAACCTATTCAGCTCAGCCCATTCGCCAAACGATCGGTTAATGAAAGTGGGCGCCCGGACTATGGAACTGCGACCAAAAAGCTCTTCCATCCCGTGATCCTTTTGACCTCGGAAGTGTTAATTGCGTCTGCGGCTTTCGCCGCCAAGTCGATAAGCATCCTCCGCACCCCACAACCGTCCAATTGAGCGTATTTAGGATCCATGAATTTCCTCCGCATCGAAAGGGCTTTCCGGCCGCAATATCTCCGCCCGACGTAGCTCCTCCTTCATAGCTCTCATCGCAGAGCGAGTATCCTTAACCTTGGTGGCGGCTTTTTCAGGTCCTCTTGTTTCGCTCGATCTTCTTTTCAAGAAGCTCGCAACGGTCGATAGCATTCTTCAATTTCACGGCCATCTCGGCCATGTCTATCTTGCTTCGGCGATGAGCAGCCTGTTGGCTTTTAGCTCTGCGGCCGCCTTTAAAACAGCCGCATCACTTTTTCAGCTTGTTCCTTGGCTCGGGCAAGCTCACCAAGGCTCTCCACCAGCAGCAGCACCATTTGCATTAAGCATACATGTTGTAAGGCATGGGCGTCAAGCTCCCTTACCGTGTGTCCGCCGAGAAGTTGCATACCTTGTGACTCATCAAGCCGCTTATTAACAAGCATGATGTCCGCATCTGCCACGTCAAGTTGCCGCTTGATTCGGCAAATTCATCACCCTGCTAGCCAATCGGACGATTCGCCACCTACATAGGAAGAGCGCATATTATACAGGGTTATGATCCTTGGCGCGCCGTCATTTTTGACACCACACCAAGTCTCATGGGCTACTATCTATACAGGGCGCATTTTATATGCAAAACTGTCAGAAGGTACATCATTTTGCGTACCTCAAAACCCGTCGATAAACTTACGACGGCTTCATGCAATCCGCTCTCGCCGGATGAAATCCTTTCAATCACCGTACCCATTAACGTCACGGTGATCTTCCGAGAGACACTCGCCCGAAGCAGATCCTTCACTCCTCCGACCGTACACCGTTGGTGCGGGACTCGTCCGATGGCCTTTTTCAAGGCGGACACGGAGGGCTTTGAGGGACATACGGCTGCCTTCGCCCCGCCGGATTCGGAGAAGCCCTCGCGACGACACCTCGTGGTCATCCACCTCGCATAAGCGGTACGGCAAGCGGGGCGTTTCGCTCTCCATCATCTCCGGACCAAGATCCTCAAGACGAGCTCTGCTGTGAAGGGCTGAGATCCGAACTACAAGGTAAACTTTCGGTTACCTTGAAATAAAACGGGATGTCTCTCTTTTAAAAACGCCCCTTTACTTACGGCTCGTTGGAGGCTGATCTCCTTGGGGAAATAGTGCGGCGGGCATCTCCGCCGCCGCAGACCCTCTGCTGAAGATTTCTTCCCCGCTTGAGGCTTTGGTCTCCGGATCTTGAAGCGGTCCTCTTCTCCCCTTGGAGGGAGGGATTCTCGACCCCCCTTCTTGATAGCCTCCTTCACGAAGGTAGTAGTTCCTTGTTCCCCCTTCGCCTTCTTCAAAAGGCACAGACCTCTAGCATCTTAGTTATCTGAGATCCGGCGTGGTCTCGGGGAGGGGGGACACTGATCAGTTTTGCTTTTGCTATCCACTCTGTTTAAAGGATAGCTCTTTTAAGGAAAGTGTATGATAAATATGGATAGCATGTCCGGCACAGACTACTTACTTGAGTATCTCAGGCGATTGCAGCTCAGACCTGCGTCCTCGGTTAAGTCCGGACACATTGCTTGTGATCCAAGAACAGTTGGTACATCTCCACAGGCGTTCGCCCATAAAATGTTGGAGAGCTCGTGGTCCGTCCGGATTAAACTCCCACAGGCGGAGGCGGCGTTTGCGGGCAAGGTGCGGCGAATCAGCATGACCTTCGCTACTCGACCAGATTGATCTCTCTCTCTAAGGTCTCGAATACAGCCCTGCAACAGATACGTCCTTGGGCGGTCCCAGTCGAGCCCTTTTGACCCATGACGCCTGGCCGCAGATGGAGGACCCGAGGAAGGGTAGGTGGCGCCGCCCATTTGGTGCCCACAGGGCGGTGATATAAAACCACCCTGTTGCCATAAATTGAGCTCCTCTTGAAAAGAGCCCTCGGGCCATGGGCGTCGCATTCTTGCTTATAACAGCCCCTCACTTTTCTGCGATGCCCCTTGATCATCTTGGCTCCACTTTGAAGGTCTTGAGCCACAATCCAAGTGAGGGGTAATGCGGAGGAAGGCTTCACATCGACAATGAGCGACGAGATGTGGAGGATGGACTCCGGATCCAAGTCATGGAATTCCAGCCCATAATAAAACATGAGCCCCCTCACAAAGGGGTCCGTCGGGAAGCCTAAACCCCGAAGGAAGTGAGACACGAATACCACGCTCTCACCAGGCTCGGGAGTGGGAATAACCTGCCCTTGGGCAGGCAGCCTAAGCGAAATTTTGCCGGTTAGATACCTGGCGTCTCTCAGCTTTAGCACATCTTCTTCCGTGACGGAGGAAGACATCCACCGGCCGTGCAGGTCGGAGCCGGACATCGTTGAAGGTCCGAAGCGCCTAAATCTGGAGCTTTGGGTGTTGGAACTCGAGGCGAGGGGCGGATTCGATTGAGATTGAAAGAAAGGAGCGGGCCTTGGTCTCGTTATAAAGAGGTTGAATACTAAGAGCCCTCTCCGTGACCGTTCGGGACTCGCCGATGGAGGCGTGCGTACATGGGCACGATCGGGTTACCCACACCCGTATTGATGAGGATCCCGAATAAAGGGGCACGATCTCCGCCCGATAAGGCGTGCGAAGAAACCGCCTCGCTAAACGCTACCGAGGTGGGACAAGAAAACGATTCTTATAAAGGCTGGCCGTGGTGTGATGTCACACCGCGGAATATGTCAGCAGATCATGCAAAGGTTATTCTCTCTCGGTAGTATGTGGACCTTGTTTTGCGAGCGGACACTATCCTTGTGTTCAAAATCTTCTATGAAGTATTCGAGGAGGAACCCGCCTTGCAATGCCAAGACAATATGCTTGCCGGATTCATCGTCATTGAAGCCTGGTTCGAGGGCTCTTGAGGAGTCTGGATTAGGGGTGTCCGGATAGCGAACTATCACCGTTGGCGGACTCTGGACTATGAAGATACAAGATTGAAGACTTTGTCCCGTGTCCGGATGGACTTTCCTTGGCATGGAAGGCAAGCTTGGCGATACGAATATGTAGATCTCCTACCATTGTAACCGACTCTATGTAACCCTAACCCTGTCCGGTGTCTATATAAACCGGAGGGTTTTAGTCCGTAGGACGAACAACAATCATACCATAGGCTAGCTTCTAGGTTTTAGCCTCTCTAATCTCGTGGTAGATCCACTCTTGTACTACCCATATCATCAATATTAATCAAGCAGGAGTAGGGTTTTACCTCCATCGAGAGGGCCAGAACCTGGGTAAAAACATCATGTCCCTTGTCTCCTGTTACCATCCGCCTAGACGCACAGTTCGGGACCCCCTACCCGAGATCCGCCGGTTTTGACACCGATAGTGGCTCATCGTCACCATCACGCATTGCAAGCCTGGGTCCTTGCTTCCTTGAAGAACCGCCTTGGTACATTTTCCTAAGCATATTTCTTCCTCTGAAAAATTTCTGAAATTTTTAGTAACTTCAAATAAAAGTGAGCCAAGCTCAACAAAATTGATAGCAACTACTCATACAAGTGCCTAGAGACTATATCATGCATTAAAACTACTTGGAACCATATAAATTTGACATGCAAGCTCAAGAACATGGTCACCTAGGCAGCACAAATTTGCAATGAATAAAGCACCATAACAAAAAACTAATTGGACCAATGGAGGAGTCACATACCAAGGAACAATCCCCCCAAGCAGTTTTGTGAGAGGTGCTTTGAGCAAGGAGATCGAAAATCGCAGCAAAATGAGCTAGAACTCGTGCTTGAGCTGGATGGTGATTTTTTTGGAAGGAAGAAGAAGTGTGTGGGTGCAGGAATAAGTGGAGGGGAGCCACCGTGGGCCCACGAGGTAGGGGGCGCGCCCTAGACCCTCGTGGCCAGGTGCTTGCTCCCCCTGTTGTGTTCTCAGTGCCAGATATTCTCAAATATTCCAGAAAAAATCATATTAAATTGGCAAGGCATTTGGAGAACTTTTATTTTCGGGGTATTTTTGTATTGCACGGATAATTCAGTAAACAGACAGAAAAATACTATTTTTACTTTATTTCAACTAAATAACAGAAAGTAGAGAGAGGGTACAGAAGGTTGTGCCTTCTAGTTTCATCCATCTCATGCTCATCGAAGGAATCCACTAACAAGGTTGATCAGTCTTGTTAACAAACTCATTCCAATAACATGGAACCGGAGAAATTTTGAATAACACTAGTTACCTCAACGGGATATGCACATCCCCTATAATAAGAATATCATATTTCTTCTTGACAGTAGGAAGAGGAAATTCAAAACCTCCAAAAATAATCGATGGAATTTTTCCAATAGAATTGATACTGTGGACCTGAGGTTGTTTCCTCGGAAAATGTACCGTATGCTCATTACCATTAACATGAAAAGTGACATTGCCTTTGTTGCAATCAATAACAGCCCCTGCAGTATTCAAGAAGGGTCTTCCAAGAATAATAGACATACTATCGTCCTCGGGAATATCAAGAATAACAAAGTCCGTTAAAATAGTAACGTTTGCAAGCACAACAGGCACATCCTCACAAATACCGACAGGTATGACAGTTGATTTATCAGCCATTTGCAAAGATATTTCAGTAGGTGTGAACTTATTCAAATCAAGTCTATGATATAAAGAGAGAGGCATAACACTAACACCAGCTCCAAGATCACATAAAGCAGTTTTAACATAATTTCTTTTAATGGAGCATGGTATAGTGGGTACTCCTGGATCTCCAAGTTTCTTTGGTATTCCACCTTTAAAAGTGTAATTAGCAAGCATGGTGGAAATTTCAGCTTCCGGCATCTTTCTTTTATTTGTAACAATATCTTTCATGTACTTAGCATAAGGATTCATTTTGAGCATATCAGTTAATCGCATACGCAAGAAGATAGGTCTAATCATTTCAGCAAAGCGCTCAAAATCCTCATCATCCTTTTTCTTGGATGGTTTGGGAGGAAAAGGCATGGGTTTCTGAACCCATGGTTCTCTTTCTTTACCGTGTTTCCTAGAAACAAAATCTCTCTTATCATAACGTTGATTCTTTGATTGTGGGTTATCAAGATCAAAAGAAGGTTCAATTTCTACATCATTGTCATTACTAGGTTGAGCGTCATCATGAACATCATCATTAACATTTTCACTAGGTTCATGTTCATTACCAGATTGTGTTTCAGCATCAGAGATAGAAATATCATTTGGATTCTCAGGTGGTTCAGCAATAGGTTCACTAGAAGCATGCAAAGTCCTATCATTTTTCTTTTTCTTCTTTTTAGAAGTACTAGGTGCATCTATATTATTTCTCTGAGAATCTTGTTCAATTTTCTTAGGGTGGCCTTCAGGATACAAAGGTTCCTGAGTCATTTTACCAGTTCTAGTAGCCACTCTAACAACAAAATCATTATTCTTACTATTTAATTCATTGAAAAAATCATTTTGAGCTTTAAGTACTTGTTCTACTTGAGTGGTAACCATAGAAGCATGTTTACTAATGAGTTTAAGTTCACCTTTAACTCTAGACATATAATCACCCAAGTGTTCTAGCATATCAGAATTGTATTTCAATTGTCTACCAAAATAAGCATTGAAGTTTTCTTGTTTGACAATAAAATTGTCAAACTCTTCTAAGCACTGTCTAGCAGACTTATAGTGAGGAATATCACCTTCATCAAATCTATAGAGAGAATTTACCTTTACTACCTGTGTCGGGTTATCAAGACCATGAGTTTCCTCAATAGGTGATGAATTAAGATCATATATTTCTTCAACAGGCGGTAAATTAAGACCATGTATTTCTTCAATAGGAGGTAAATTCTTAACATCATCAGCTTTAATACCTTTTTCTTTCATAGATTTCTTTGCCTCTTGCATGTCTTCCGACTGAGAAATAGAACACCTCTTTTCTTCGGAGTTGGTTTAGGAATAGGCTCAGGAATTGGCTCATGAAGTGTCCAATTATTTTCATCAGTAAACATATTATTCAATAGAATTTCAGCTTCATCCGGTGTTCTTTCCCTGGAAACAGAACCAACACAACTATCGAGGTAATCTCTGGAAGCATCGGTTAGTCTATTATAAAAGATATCAAGTATTTCATTTTTCTTCAGAGGATGATCGGGCAAAGCATTAAGTAATTGGAGAAGCCTCCCCCAAGCTTGTGGGAGACTCTCTTCTTCAATTTACACAAAATTATATATATCCCTTAAAGTAGCTTGTTTCTTATGAGCAGGGAAATATCTAGCAGAGAAGTAATAAATCATATCCTGGGGACTACGCACACAACCAGGATCAAGAGAATTAAACCATATATTAACATCACCCTTTAATGAGAACGGAAATATTTTAAGGATATAAAAGTAGCGGGTTCTCTCATCATTAGTGAACAGGGTGGCTATATCATTTAATTTAGTAAGATGTGCCACAACAGTTTCAGATTCATAGCCATAAAAGGATCAGATTCAACCAAAGTAATTATATCAGATCAACAGAGAATTCATAATCCTTATCAAGAACACGATAGGTGAAGTAGCAAAAGCAGGTCGTTTCATCCTAGCATTAAGGGATTCTTGCTTCCATTTAGCTAATAACCTCTTTAGATCAGATCTATCATTGCAAGCTAAAATAGCTCTAGCAGCTTCTTCTTCCAGAACATAACCCTCAGGAACAACAGGCAATTCATGTTTATTAGGGGGAGAGTCTTCATAATCACTATCATCAATATTATTAGTTTCAATAATTTCATCTCTCTAACCCTAGCAAGTTGTTCATCAAGAAATTCACCAAGTGGCACAGTAGTATCAAGCATAGAAGTAGTTTCATCATAAGTATCATGCATAGCAGAAGTGGCATCATCAATAACATGTGATATATCAAAATGAATAGCAGAAGCAGGTTTAGGTGTCGCAAGCTTACTCAGAACGGAAGGTGAATCAAGTGCAGAGCTAGATGGCAGTTCCTTACCTCCCCTCATAGTTGAGGGATAAAATTTTGTTTTCTCGTCTTTCAAGTTCCTCATAATGACCAGCAGATATAAATCCCAAGCGACTCAAAGAATAGAGCTATGCTCCCGACATGGCCTTGAAAAATAGTCTTGATAACCCACAAGTATAGGGGATGCAAAAGCAGTTTTCAAGGGTAGAGTATTCAACCCAAATTTATTGATTCGACACAAGGGGAGCCAAAGAATATTCTCAAGTATTAGCAGTTGAGTTTTCAATTCAACCACACCTAGATAACTTAGTATCTGCAACAAATTATTTAGTAGCAAAGTAATATGGAAGTAACGGTAACGGTAGCAAAAGTAATATTTTTGGGTTTTGTAGTGATTGTAACAGTAGCAACGGAAAAGTAAATAAGCGAAGAACAATATGTCAAAAGCTCGTAGGCATTGGATCGGTGATGGAGAATTAAGCCGGATGCGGTTCGTCATGTAACAGTCATAACATAGGGTGACACAGAACTAGCTCCAATTCATCAATGTAATGTAGGCATGTATTCCGAATATAGTCATACGTGCTCATGGAAAAGAACTTGCATGTCATCTTTTGTCCTACCCTCCCGTGGCAGCGGGGTCCTAATGGAAACTAAGGGATATTAAGGCCTCCTTTTAGTAGAGTACCGGAACAAAGCATTAACACATAGTGAATACATGAACTCCTCAAACTATGGTCATCACCGGGAGTGGTCCCGATTATTGTCACTTCGGGGTTGCCGGATCATAACACATAGTAGGTGACTATAGACTTGCAAGATAGGATCAAGAACTCACATATATTCATGAAAACATAATAGGTTCAGATCTGAAATCATGGCACTCGGGCCCTAGTGACAAGCATTAAGCATAGCAAAGTCATAGCAACATCAATCTCAGAACATAGTGGATACTAGGGATCAAACCCTAACAAAACTAACTCGATTACATGATAAATCTCATCCAACCCATCACCGTCCAGCAAGCCTACGATGAAATTACTCACGCACGACAGTGAGCATCATGAAATTGGTGATGGAGGATGGTTGATGATGACGATGGCGACGGATTCCCCTCTCCGGAGCCCCGAACGGACTCCAGATTAGCCCTCCCGAGAGGTTCTAGGGCTTGGCGGCTGCTCCGTATCATAAAACGCGATGAATCCTTCTCCTTGATTTTTTTCTCCCCGAACACGAATATATGGAGTTGGAGTTGAGGTTGGTGGAGCGTCAGGGGGGCCACGAGGCAGGGGGGCGCGCCCCCCACCCTCGTGGACAGGGTGTGGGCCCCCTGACATGGATTCTTCTTCCAGTATTTTTAATATTTTCCAAAAAGATGTTCCGTGGAGTTTCAGGTCATTCCGAGAACTTTTGTTTCTGCACATAAATAACACCATGGAAAGTCTGCTAAAAACAGCGTCAGTTCGGGTTAGTTCCATTCAAATCATGCAAGTTAGAGTCCAAAACAAGGGCAAAAGTGTTTGGAAATGTAGATACGACGGAGACATATCACCTACACAGCCCCGGCAAGAGCCATGCCGGGGCGACTTGCCCAACACCAGCAAGGCCGCCACCCTCGAGCCTGAGAGTCCTGACACCATCGACAAACATCAAGACCAAGGGTCAGGGGCGCATGCGTGGTGGCATGCAGATCTTTGTGAAGACCAAAGACCTGCAAATCTAGATGGGAACCAGAAGACGAAGACCCCCGGCAATGTCCTTGCCAGGACGGCCACGAGACCCCCCTAGCAAGATCCTTGCCGGGGACATCCACAAGACCCCGACAAGACCCTTGCCGACCCCAGCAAGACCCTTGCCAGGGGCATCTGCGGGGCCACAACCAGCCCCGCACCTACCAAGGTTTAGCTGTCCCACGGCCGTTCCGACGCTGCAACCAGCCTGCCAAACTAGACATGCACCTACGTGGAAGCAAGCAACCTCTAGGCCAACCAGTCAAGCACCTGCGTGGTGGCATGCAGATCTTCATGAAGACCCTGCCACCGCACCAGCGCAGTAGCCAGCCATCTAGCGAGGCGCTGCATGCCTTGTCAGCTTGGACGCGTGTCAAAGCAAGGCGAGCAGGCGATGGACGGGACGAGCTTCATTGCCGTCCCCGATAAAGCAAGAGGACACGTAGGTGGCGCATTAAATGCGTTTGTCCCATGATGTCAGGGATAGACTTGTACACTGTAGATGCTTTCCACCTCCTGTGTGCCACTGTGGCGACCCCTTTGACATATAAAAGGAGGCCCAAGGCGTACTGAGGAAGGATTCAGACTTTTTGAACTGGGCATGCACCACAGCTAGTTCAAGAGCTCAAGAACACCAAATATACACCAAAGCAGGACTAGGGTATTACACATCGTTTGCGGCCCAAACCTGGATAAAAATCCCCTCGCCCTGATCTTTTAGACCTGCTCTTTGCGCAGCTCCACGCCTCGCCAACCGTAGTAGGGATTCCCTGCGATCCCATAGGTGTCATTTTCCCCGACACTAGGCATATCAATGGTCTATGGAGATGCCCATCAATAGATATTAATGTGAGTGACTAGGGATTACCATGCAATGGATGCACTAGAGCTATAAGTTTATGAAAGCTCAAAAAGAAAACAAGTGGGTGTGCATCCAACTCGCCTGCTCATGAAGACATAGGGCAATTCGAGGAAGCCCATCATTGGAATATACAAGCCAAGTTCTATAATGAAAAATTCCCGCTAGTATATGAAAGTGTCAACATAGGAGACTCTCTATCATGAAGATCATGGTGCTACTTTGAAGCACAAGTTTGGTAAAAAGGATAGTAACATTGTCCCTTCTCTCTTTTCTCTCATTTTTTTATTTCGGCCTTCTCTCATTTTTTTGGCCTCTTTTTTTGTCCGGAGTCTCATCGCGACTTGTGGGGGAATCATAGTCTCCATCATCCTTTCCTCACATGGGACAATGCTCTAATAATGAAGATCATCACACTTTTATTTACTTACAACTCAAGAATTACAACTCAATACTTAGAACAAAAGATGACTCTATATGAATGCCTCCGGCGGTGTATCGGGATGTGCAATGAATCAAGACTGACATGTATGAAAGAACTATGAACGGTGGTTTTGCCACAAATACGATGTCAACTACATGATCATGCAAAGCAATATGACAATGATGAAGCGTGTCATAATAGACGGAACGGTGGAAAGTTGCATGGGAATATATCTCGGAATGGCTATAGAAATGCCATAATAGGTAGGTATGGTGGCTGTTTTGAAGAAGGTATATGATGGGTTTATGCTACCGGCAAAAGTTGCGCGACACTAGAGAGGCTAGTGATGGTGGAAGGGTGAGAGTGCGTATAATCCACGGACTCAACATTAGCCATAAAGAACTCACATACTTATTGCAAAAATCTATTAGTTATCGAAACGAAGTACTATGCGCATGCTCCTAGGGGGATATATTGGTAGGAAAAGACCATCGCTCATCCCCGACTGCCACTCATAAGGAAGACAATCAAAAAACATCTCATGCTCCAACTTCGTTACATAAGGGTTCACCGTACGTGCATGCTACGAGAATCACAAACGTTAACACAAGTATTTCTCAAATTCACAACTACTCACTAGCATGACTCTAATATCACCATCTTTATATCTCAAAACAAAGTACTACGCGCATGCTCCTAGGGGGATAGATTGGTAGGAAAAGATCATCGCTCGTCCCCGACCGCCACTCAAAAGGAAGACAATCAAAAAATAAATCATGCTTCGACTTCATCACATAATGGTTCACCATACGTGCATGCTACGGGAATCACAAACTTGTGACGCCCCCGATTCAATCGTACACTAATCATGCATGCAAATGTGTACGATCAAGATCAGGGACTCACGGGAAGATATCACAACACAACTCTAAAACATAAATAAGTCATACAAGCATCATAATACAAGCCGGGGGCCTCGAGGGATCGAATACAAGTGCTCGATCATAAGCGAGTCAAGCGAAGCAACAATATCTGAGTACGGACATAAGTTAAACAAGTTTGCCTTAAGAAGGCTAGCACAAACTAGGATACAGATCGAAGAGGCGCAGGCCTCCTGCACTCGATCCTCCTAACTACTCTGAGTAAATCGTCGGCCGGGCTGCACGTAGTAGTAGGCACCTCCGTGTAGTAGTCGTCATCGAGGGTGGCGTCGCTCCTGGCTCCATCGTGCAGTCGCAACAACCGGGTAGAGATAGGGGAAAAGGGGAACAAGGCAACCGTGAGTACTCATCCAAAGTACTGCAAAGCAAGGAACTACACTACATATGCATGGATATATGTGTAAAGGGCCATATCGATGGACTGAATCTGCAGAATGCCGAATAAGAGGGGATAGCTAATCACGTCGAAGACTACGCTTCGCGACCTCCGCCTTTGACAGCATGTAGCAAAGAGTAGATGAAGTTCTCCAAGTAGCATCACATAGCAATAATCCTACCCGCGATCCCTCCTCATTTCCACGAGAGAGCGCCACCGGTGTATCCGCACTTGGAAGGGTGTGTTTTATTAAGTATCCGATTCTAGTTGTCATAAGGTCAAGGTACAACTCCAAGTCGTCCTGCACCAAGATCACGGCTATTCAATAGATTAAACTTCCTGCAGGGTGCACCACATAACCCAACACGCTTGATCCCATTTGGCCGACACACTTTCATGGGTCATGCTCGGCCGCTGAAGATCAACACGTCGCAGCCCCACCTAGGCTCAACAGAGAGTCAAGACGCGGTCTAAACCTAAGCGCCAGGGTGCGGGCCCATCGCCTACGAGCACACACTGCACGTTATGTCTGCGGCCGAAGCAGACCTAGCCTAGTGGCGTTCGGTCCAATCCGCGCTACCGCCGATTCGTGACGTCACGAAGTGCCGGTGATACCACGGCGGATACCCATAACTACTCCCACGTAGATGGTTAGTGCGTATAGACCAAATGGCGGACTCGGATCAAATACCCAGATCTCATTAAGCGTGTTAAGTATCCGCGACGCCGACGGGGCCAGCCCACCTCTCACCCAGTAGTCTCAACCTGCCCTGTCGCTCGCCTCAAAGATCCACTCATGGTGCTCCACAAGTCGAATTCGACTTTAGTCACCACATGTATCATGTATAAGTATATAGTATATACCGTGATCACCTCCCGAGTGATCACGGCCCGATAGTATAGCACAAGACGGACAAGAATGTAGGGCCACAGATGGAAATACTAGCATCCTATACTAAGCAAGTAGGATTGCGGTAAAGGTAACAACAATAGTAACAAGGACAAAGCTATGCATCGGGATAGGTATAACGGAAAGCGGTAACATGCTACACTACTCTAATGCAAGCAGTATAGAGTAGAATAGGCGATATCTGGTGATCAAGGGGGGGCTTGCCTGGTTGCTCGCAAGAGAGAGGGTCGTCAACTCCGTGGTCGAACCTGGCGGCAGCGGCGTCGGTCTCGTAGTCTACCGGAGAGAAGAGGGGAAGAAACAATGAATACCATGTAAACAGATGCATATCGATGCATGACATGACAAGTAATGATGCTAGGCGTGCCCTAACGTGGTATGAGGTGATACCGGTTAAGGGGGGAAACATCCGGGAAAATATCCCCGGTGTTTCGTGTTTTCAGCGAAGGAGCCGAGGGGAAAGTTGCGAGTTCGATAGGTTAGGGGTGTGGCGGACGAGCGGACTGCGTATCCAGATTCGCCTCGTCGCTCGAGCAACTTTCGTGTTGAAAATATTTTAATCGAAGTTACGGATTAAAAGATATGATTTTCTAAAGATTTTATTAATTTCTAGGATTTAATTAATTCGAAAATGATTTAATGACATCAAGCATGATGTCATGTTGACATCAGCAGTCAACGAGTTGATCGGTCAACTGACCAGTGGGTCCCACCGTCATGACACATTAATTAACCGATTAATTAAACTAATCATAACTAATTAAGGGGGTGGGCCCCATCATCATTGTTTGATTAATTAACTAACGATTAGTTAGGTTAATCTAATTGCGATTAATTAACTTAATTAATTCGTTAATTAATTAATTAATTAATTATTACTATCTATTTATTATTATTATTATTATTTTTTATTCCTTTTTTTTAATAAAGAAAAACGTTATGGGCGTGGGCCCCATCTGTCATAGGCCCATAGGGGCCTATCGGGTTCGGGAGTGCGGGCGACGGGTTCTGGCGATCTCGAGCGCTGATTAGGCGCCTTGGGAAAGGCCGTGGCCACGGCGGGGCGGTTCACCGGGCGTGCGGCCATGGCCATGAGCAGTTCGACCGAGCAAGCACAGCGAGCGGCCGCGGCCGGCTGCACCTCCGGTGAGCCCATCGGTGGCGCAGAGGGAAGGGGCAGCAGCCAGCGTCGAAGGCCGGGCACCGGGAGGGGCGACGCCGACGAGCGGAAAGGCGCGGGCGGTGAAGGGTCGCTGAAAAGTGCGGGCAGTCCCGGCGACAACACGAAGCGCCAGCCGACGAGCGAGAGGCGCCGGCATGGGGGGGCGCGGCGCGATGGCAGCGCACCACCGAGCGAGGCAAAGGCCGACGAGAGGGGACGGGAGAAGGAGGACTGGGTCTCACCGGGTGCGTAGGGAACGGGCAGCAGCTCGGGAAGGTTGGGGAGGACCGCGAGGAGGAGGGCGGGGGCGGCGTTCGGCGACGGAGGAGCTCCGGCGAATGGCGCTTCAGCGACGGCGGTTCGTGGCGGCGCTGGGTCGATGGAGCGCGTCGGGAGGAGGACAGAGAGAAGCGGCGCCAAGGGGAGGAGGACGAGGACGGTCCGGCGACGGGGCGGCTACGGGCGGCGTGGGGCGCAGGGGGGACGATGGGGTTCGTTCCCCCGATCCGATCTGGATCGGGAGGAGGGGGGAGAGCGAGTGGGGGCGGGGGGGGGGCGAGTGGGGAGAGTGGAGTGGCGGACCGGCTAGGGTTCCGGTCGGGGTGGGGGTTAAGGGGAGGCCGGCTGGGCCAGGTGGGCCGGCCTGGCCGGTGAGCTGGGCCGTCTGGCCTAGTTGGCCAGGGGGCCTTTTCTTTTCCTTTTAGTTTTGTTTTGTCTTTTGCTTTTGTATTTTTTTTATTATTATATCTTTTCCTATTCTGTTTTATTTAATTTAGAACATTTAGGTATTTTATAAAAATGGGTATGTTGCACCATAATTAACTTTGTAATATTTGACAACCACCGAACATTTTAGTTTTAATTTTTGAAAATTTTTATTGTTATCATTAATTTGAATTTGAATTTCGAAAGGTTCCGAATTATTGTGAGGATAGCAACAATAACCGAGGTGTCATGGCATGATTAGCGTGGGATTACTGTAGCATGATTATCCGGGCGTTACAAATCTCCTCCACTACAAGAAATCTCGTCCCGAGATTTAGGAGGTAGAAGGAAACAGTCAAGGGGTATTCATCACGCAGCGATCCTCGCGTTCTGTGTGGCTTCATCTTCGTAATGGTGCGCCATTGGACTTTGAGGAACTTGATCGCCTTCCGGGCGTGTCGGCGTTCAGCTTGGTCGAGAATGCGGACGGATGCTCTTTATAGGAGAGGTCCTGTTGCAATTCGAGCACTTCATGGTCCATCGCTCGATTGGGTCCTTGAAGCAGCATCGGAGTTGTGACACGTGGAAGACATCATGAACCCGAGAAAGGTTCGACGGAAGCTCCAGCTTGATATGCCACTTTTCCGCCTTTCGAGAATAGTGAATGGGCCAATATAGCGAGGAGCTAGCTTGCCCTTGATCCCGGCGGTGAGCACCCTTCATTGGTGTAACGCGAAGATAGGCCTTTTCGCCAAAGTTGATAGACCATGTCTTTATGATGACGGTCATAATTACTCTTTTAGCGTGGTGAGCGATCTTGAGATTCTCGCGAATAATGCGGACTTGTTCTTGACATGTTGGATAATATCCGGACGAAGAGTGGACGTTCCCGATTTCGACCAGTTCGGAGGGTTCGCACTTTCGTCCATATAACACTTCAAGGGGCCATCTTGAGACTAGCTTGATAGCTATTATTATAAGAGAACTCAAAGATACGGAGAGATTCCTCCCATTTCTTGCGAAGGAAATAACACAAGCTCGAAGCATGTCTTGAGAACTTGATTGACACGTTTAACTTGCCCTTGTGATCATGCGGATGAAGCGCATCTTGAAAGATAAGTGAGTCCCCATAGCTTCTTGGAAACTTGCCCGAATCTTGAAGTGAATAAGCTGCCACGGTCCGAATCGATAACCAAAGGAATACCGTGAAGTGAAACAATTCTCGACATGTAGAGAGTTGCAAGTGACTAGCGATGATCGTTTCTTTGACCGCGGAAAATGTGCAACTTTGGAAAGTCGGTCAATGACGACAAGAATAGCATCATTACCTTTCTGCGACTTGGGAAATCCAAAGGATCGAAGTCCATTTCAACATGGTCCCACTTCCATTCGTGAATAGAGATAGGTTGTAGAGTTCCAAAGGGCCTTTGATGTTCTGCTTTGATCTGACGGCAAACGTCACACTCAAAGAACATAGCGAGCAATGTCTTTCTTCATATTAGACCACCGAATCTCGGCGGATGTCTTGGTACATCTTTGTACTACCGGGATGGATACATAGAGGCGATCATGAGCTTCTTTCATAACCTCTGAGTCATATTCAGGACCACTAGGCGGCCTTTGAAGTACAAGGCGCCATCATCGAGAATAGTGAAGAATGAGGGCTTTCCTTCTTTGAGGTCGCGCTTGATCTTGTGGACTTCAGAGTCATATCCTGTATTGTCTTGATGGAGCTCACGAGATCGGGTTCGACAACCGGGGTATAGAGGAACCCCGGGAAACAACACGGAGATTCATCTTGCGAGACTCCTCGGGAGGGGAGCGAGTGCACGGAGGAACAATATGGAGGTTTAGCTTTCAGAATTCTTCAACAAGTGAGGCTGAACCTTGTGAACTGGAGGTGGTTGCAGAAGACTTGCGGCTCAAGGCATCAGCCATTACGTTAGCCTTGCACGGTGTATAGGAAATACCCAAGTCAAAGTCTGCAACAATCTCCATCCATCTCTGGCGACGGAGGTTCAGTGTCCGGCTGAGTAAACAGATACTTCAGACTTTGGTGGTCGGTGAAGATCTCGCAACGATTACGAGAAGGTAATGTCGCCACTGCTTGATGCATGGATAACAACAGCAAGCTCGAGGTCGTGAACTGGGTAGTTCTCTTCATGAGGGCGCAATTGTCGAGAGGCATAGGCAATCACTTTGCGCTCCTGCATTAGGACACAGCCTAATCCTTGTCGGGAAGCGTCGCAGTAAATGACGAGGTCCTTCTTAGTATCAGGTGGAGCTAGTACTGGGGCAGAAGTCAACTTGTCTTTGAGTGCCTGGAAGCTTTCCTGACATTTGTTCGTCCATTGGAACTTGACGCCCTTATGCAATAGGTTAGTCAGAGGCCTGGCAATCTTGGAGAAGTTCTCGACGAATCGACGGCAATAGCTGGTGAGACCGAGAAAACTTCTGACTTGCTTGACATTCTTCGGAGGAGTCAAATCGAGAATAGCTTGAAATCGTTCAGGGTTGACGGCAATACCATCCTTAGAGATGACATGCCCGAGATAGGTCACTTCGGGAAGCCAGAATTCACATTTGGAGAACTTGGCATAAAGTTGATGCTCTCGTAGCTTTTCCAAAGACAAGACGAAGATGTTCAAAGATGCTCTTCTTCGTTCTTGGAAAATACCGAGATATCATCCGGATAAACCACGACGAACTTGTCGAGGTAATCCATGAATATATAGTTCATCGATCGAGAGAAGGTGGCTGGAGCATTGGTTAAGCGAAGACATGACGGTGTACTCATATGAACCATAACGAGTCACAAAGGCGGTCTTTGGGATATCCTCTTCACGAACACGGATCTGGTGGTAACCCAACCTCAAGTCGAGTTTAGAGAACACCGACAAACCAGCCAGCTTGATCATACGATCATTGATCCGAGGAAGAGGATACTTATTCGAATGGTAGCTTGGTTTATAGGACGGTAGTCTTGGACCAATCGGTTTGGCCCATCCTTCTTCTTGACAAAGAGAGAAGGTGCTCCCCAAGGAGAGCAACTTGGGCGAATGAAACCACTTCGAAAAGATTTGTCGATTTCCTCCTTAAGCTCAAGGAGTTCATGCGGTGGAATCTTGTAGGGTCGCTTGGCTATAGGAGTGGTGCCTGGTTTCAAGTCGATGACGAATTCGACAGCTCTAGCAGGGGGAATCCACGAAGTTCTTCAGAAAGACGTCACGGAAGTCGCGAACGACAGGAATGTTTTCAATGCCCTCAAGGGGTGCGGCGTTCAATGCATTCAAGGCATAGAGCCTTGCCTCGGCATTCTAAACCAGACGAGCATTGTAGCTTATTATTTCATCAGAAGGGTGTAGCAGATGGACGGTCTTAGTGGCACAAACGATTGAAGCAGTATGCGCTTTCAACCAATCCATCCCCAAAATGAGGTCGATGTTAGACATCTTCAGGATAATGGGTGAGGCATAGAATTCCAGCCCTTCGATTTCCACGGGGACGTCGAAGCCAACCATGGAGGTTTGACATTGTCCCAAGGGGGGTTTTACCACTACCGAAGAGTTCATCTCCTCACACTTAACGTCGTGCTTGTATGCAAAATCTTCTGACATGAATGAATGCGATGCTCCTAAATTGAATAAAACAGATGCAGGTACTGAATTTACGAGGAGTGTACCCACCACAGTAGCAGGCTGGTCTTGAGCTTCGTTGAGATCAACGTGGTTGGCATGAACTCGACCATAAGGCTTGGCATTGTTGTTGCGGGGTTGGTTGCTTCCGGCGATCATTTGGAAGGGCCACCGATTCGGTTCGGTTGCGTTCTCTGCACGGTGCCTGGTTGTCCACACGAAGCACAAACCATTATTGGGGGTGGGAGCAGGAGCTTGGGGTGGTGGAGCCGAAGCTTTGGCTGCCTAGTTGGAGTAGGCGGACGAGGTGCAAGATAGCTACGCCTTGGGCGCAGTGCATTTGGTCGGTACATCTTTGTTGGAATCCATATCTTACGCTGCGAGGACGGGCTCAAGATGAGCCCGTGTCACGGTTCGCCGTTAGAGCTCGGTATTCCTGCAGACCAGTTTAGACATTGATTGCTTTGTTCACCAAGGTGGCGAAATCAGCAAAGTCGTGCACTAGAAGTGCGAGCTTGATGTCGACTTGAAGGCCGTCACGAACTTCTCCCGCTGCGTGCATCGCTTGCAATGTCCTCTTGACATAGCGAGACAAGTCCAGAACTCCCACCGATAAGCTTCAACATCTTGTTGCCTTGGGTGAGGTTATGGAACTCACGCTTTTTCCGTCCATGACTCCTTGAGGATGAAGCGGGCACGGAAAGCAGCTTGGAAGTCGGCCAGTGATGATTGTTCCACTGGCCGAAATACCGCGTGGCTGTCCCACCATTGAGTCATGCGGGTCCCTTCAGAAGAAGGAAGCAAAGGTGACATAGCCGGCGGGGGCTACATCGCCAGACTCCATCTCATAGGTGATGTCACGGAGCTACCATCAAGATCCGTGGCTGGGTTGAGCTGCGGTACACACTTGGGTTGAGGCGCATGAAATCCTGCAGAGTTGTTGTGTTTGGCTCTTTGGTTCATATTGGGGCGAGGAACCTGACCCATCATGTTTTCCATGAACTGGCGATTCATCTCAAGCTATTGGATCATACCAGCCATGTACTCGAGCAAAGGTGGGAAGTTGCCACCACGACCACGACCAACTGGTCTAACCATCCCGCTAATATAACAGGGTAGTTCAAATTTGAGGAATTTTGCAAAGGACAAGAATCATTCATGATGAAACATGCATAATGAAAGCGAAGATGATAGGAACTACATAGTAGTCGCATATCTTACAAAAGGGATCATGCATAGAGTTGGTACACGAGTTCAAGACATAGACTAAGACATCATAGGCGCACGCAGCTCATGGCGAATGCATCTAACACTAACAAGCAAGCCTACATCAGTCCCACGCGGATCTGCGGAGGTAGCTGTAGCCTAAAAGCTGGTAGTGTGGCAATGATAGTCCTCCACATCGCTGACACAGGGGCCGCGGTTACTCGTGCGTAACTCGGCGCCAGTGGTAGAAGAGGACCAAGTGCGGAGAGTAGCCTCCACCTCCGCCAACCGACACCCCAGGGCATCACGGTCTGGCTGGGTAGATCGCAGAACGCAGCTCTCTGGATCGCACAAAGGGTGCAACAGCGTTAGAGCACGGTAAAGGTGCTGACGGGTGGTGTACAACTCGTGGCGAAGAGCTCGGTTAGCTAGATCCAGCCCATCGCGATGCGTAACAAAGTTACGATGGTAGAAGGGCTCTCTGGTGACAATGGAGTAGGCAGCGGTGTAGTAACCTCCTCACCAACATCGGATGCGATAGCAATGTGCTCAAGGGGAGGTGTCCAACTCCGATACTCTCCACGAAGACGGATAAGAGCAGCATAAGCAGCATCGTGGACTGCCATATCGATAGTCACCCCAACACCATGTGCGGTGTGCGGCCAAGAGTGGAGTCATACTCCCGAGAGTAGAGGTGGACGATGGCACGATCTCGCTCCCCGGTTAAAGTCCCGGTACTCCTCGAGGCGGTGTACTCGGGGTGCCGCGATAACCCAGATAGGTCATCATCTCGCTAGCACCGCAGTGATCCCGAGGCACCAATGGCCGTCGTGTGGCGCACGACCTGCCTCGTGGGTTCCATCTGAAAACAAAGATGTTTCAAAGGAGTCAAATGACAGTGTGGAAATTGATCAAAATACAATTCCAAGGAATAACTATGGCTTTATCCAACTTTGGGGTGAATGTGGTCACGGGATCCTAGTGTTAGTTAGTAAATTCGTTTAACCCGAGTAGAAGAGAGTTCGAGTCCCGAGTAAAGGTCGAGGAGTAAAAGATCCTAGTACCACCCGATGGCGACGTGGGCCCGTAAGGCACACAACCAAGTTAGTAAAAGTTTTTGCAATGTCTAGACTCGACTTCGGCCAAGGAGTGTGGAAGGGGGATTCCTACAGCAATGGCTCGATACCAACTCAGACGCCCCGATTCAATCGTACACTAATCATGCACGCAAATGTGTACGATCAAGATCAGGGACTCACGGGAAGATATCACAACACAACTCTAAAACATAAATAAGTCATACAAGCATCATAATACAAGCCGGGGCCTCGAGGGCTCGAATACAAGTGCTCGATCATAGACGAGTCACGGAAGCAACAATATCTCGAGTACGACATAAGTTAAACAAGTTTGCCTTAAGAAGGCTAGCACAAAGCGGGATCTGAGATCGAAGAGGCGCAGCCTCTCCTCAGGATCCTCCTAACTACTCTTGGTCGCCGTCGGTGGCTGCACGTAGTAGTAGGCACCTCCGTTAGTAGTCATCATCGAGGGTGGCGTCGCTCCTGGCTCCATTGTGCAGTCGCAGAACCGGTAGAGATAGGGGAAAAGGGGAACAAGGCAACCGTGAGTACTCATCCAAAGTACTACAAGCAAGGAGCTACACTACATATGCATGGATATATGTGTAAAGGGCCATATCGGTGGACCGAATGCAGAATGCCATAATAAGAGGGGATAGCTAATCTCGTCAAGACTATGCTTCAGCAGCCTCCGCCTTTGCAACATGTAGCAAAGAGTAGATGAAGTTCTCCAAGTAGCATCACATAGCAATAATCCTACCCGACGATCCCTCCTCATTGCCACGAGAGAGAGCGACCACCGTTGTATCCGCACTTGGAAGGGTGTGTTTTATTAAGTATCCGATTCTAGTTGTCATAAGGTCAAGGTACAACTCCAAGTCGCCCTGTTATCAAGATCACGACTATTCAATAGATTAAACTTCCTGCAGGGTACACCACATAACCCAACACGCTTGATCCCATTTGGCGGACACACTTTCATGGGTCATGCCCGCCGCGAAGATCAACACGTCGCAGCCCCACCTAGGCTCAACAGAGAGGTCGACGCCGGTCTAAACCTAAGCGCCACAGGGTGCAGGCCCATCGCCTGAGCACACACAAGCGTTATGTGACGCTGCCGAGCAGACCTAGCCTAGTGGCGTTCCAGTCCAATCCGGCGTCGCGCCGCTCGATCGACGTCACGAAGTGCCGGTGATACCATGACGCCGGATACCCATAACTACTCCCACGTAGATGGTTAGTGCGTATAGACCAAATGGCGGACTCGGATCAAATACCCGATCTCGTTAAGCGTGTTAAGTATCCGCGAACGCCACCAGGCCAGGCCCACCTCTCACCTGTAGTCTCAACCTGCCTGTCGCTCCGCCTCAAAGATCCACTCATGGTGCTCCACAAGCCGACCGACTTTAGTCACCACATGTATCATGTATAAGTATATAGTATATACCGTGATCACCTCCCGAGTGAAAATGGCCCGATAGTATAGCACAAGAGACGGACAAGAATGTAGGGCCACAGATGGAAATACTAGCATCCTATACTAAGCAAGTAGGATTGCGTAAAGGTAACAACAAGAGTAACAAGGACAAAGCTATGCATCGGGATAGGTATAACGGAAAGCAAGAATATGCTACACTACTCTAATGCAAGCGGTATAGAGTAGAATAGGTGATATCTGGTGATCAAGGGGGGCTTTCTGGTTGCTCGGCAAGAGAGAGGGTCGTCAACTCCGTGGTCGAACCGGGCAAAGCAGCGTGTCGGTCTCGTAGTCTACCGGAGAGGGAAGAAACAATGAATACCATGTAAACAGATGCATATCGATGCATGACATGACAAATAACGATGCTAGGCGTGCCCTAACGTGGTATGAGGTGATCTGGGTTAAGGGGAAACATCCGGAAAATATCCCCGGTGTTTCGTGTTTTCGAAGCGGAGGAGCCGAGGGGAAAGTTGCGAGTTCGATAGGTTAGGGGTGTGTGGCGGACGAACGGACTGCGTATCCGGATTCGTCTCGTCGTTCTGAGCAACTTTCATGTTGAAAATATTTTAATCGGAGTTTTTGATTAAAAGATATGATTTTCTAAAGATTTTATTAATTTCTAGGATTTAATTAATTATTTAATTAATTCGAAAATGATTTGATGACATCAGCATGACGTCATGCTGACATCAGCAGTCAACAGAGTTGACTGGTCAACACATTTAATTAACCGATTAATTAAACTAATCATAACTAATTAAGAGGGGTGGGCCCCACTGTCATTGTTTGATTAATTAACTAACAGTTAGTTCGGTTAATCTAATTGTGATTAATTAACTTAATTAATTCGTTAATTAATTAATTAATTTAAGTATTATTATCTATTTATTTATTTGTATTATTATTTTTTTATTCCTTTTTTTAATAAAGAAAAACGTTATGGGCGTGGGCAGATCATCATAGGCCCATAGGGGCCTATCGGGTTCGGGCGCAAGGGCGACAGGTTCTGGCGCATCTGAGCGCTTGATTAGGCTTCTGAGGCAAGGCCCAGTAGCCTGCGGGCGGTTCACCGGCGTCGCGGTCATGGCTATGAGCAAGCCCGACCGAAGCGAAGCGAACGGCGGCGGCCGTGGCGCTGAGCACCTCCGGTGAGCCCATCGATGGCGCAGAGGAAAGGGGCATGCCGCCGGCGGCCGGGCGGGGCCGGGAGGGGCGACGGCGACGAGCGGAAAGGCGCGGGGCGGTGAAGGGTCGCTGCAAGGTGCGGCTGGTCGCGGGCGACGACGGCGAAGCGCCGACGAAACTAGAGGCGCTGGCGATGCACTGGGGGTTCGACGAAGCGCAACCAAGCGAGGCGGCGCCGACGAGAGGGGACGGGGAGAAGGAGGACTGGGGTCCTCACCGGTGTGCGTAGGGAACGGGCAGCGGGCTCGGGGAATGGCGAATGAGGAGCTCGGCGAATGGCGCCGACGACGGCGGTTAAATGCGGCGTCGAAGTCGATGGAGCGCGCCGGGAGGAGGACGGAGAGGGGGCGGCGCCAAGGGAGGGAGGACGAGGACGGTCCGGCGACGGGCGGCTTCTGGCGGCGTGGGGCGCAGGGGGACGATGGGTTCGTTCCCCGATCCGATCTGGATCGGGAGGAGGGGGGAGAGCGAGTGGGGGCGAGTGGGGAGAGTGGAGTGGCGGACCGCTAGGGTTCCGGTCGGGGTGGGGGTTAAGGGGAGGCCGGCTGGGCCAGGTGGGCCGGCCTGGCCGGTGAGCTGGGCCGTCTGGCCCAGTTGGCCAGGGGGCATTTTCTTTTCCTTTTAGTTTTGTTTTGTCTTTTGCTTTTGTATTTTTTTATTTCTTTTCCTATTCTGTTTTATTTAATTTAGAACATTTAGGTATTTTATAAAAATGGGTATGTTGCACCATAATTAACTTTGTAATATTTGACAACCACCGAACATTTTAGTTTTAATTTTTGAAAACTTTTATTGTTATCATTAATTTGAATTTGAATTTCAAAAGGTTCCGAATTATTGTGAGGATAGCAACAGTAACCGAGGTGTCATGGCATGATTAGCGTGGGATTACTGTAGCATGATTATCCGGGCGTTACAAAACTTCAACACAAGTATTTCTCAAATTCACAATTACTCACTAGCATGACTGTCGGCATCCTGGGAACGGGGGTACCCAGACTTGCCTGCCTGCGGCCCAGGGCATGGCTCAGCCAACGGCCTGGTACGGCCCTTCTTCATCAGCAACCTCTCAAGACCCTCGCGAGGGGCCAAGCCTCGCGAGGCAGACGACGCAAAACCTCCTCAGGGGCAGCCTCACTAGGCTGGCTCCCGAGGAGCGGAGATATCTATGCAAGGGGCACCTCGCGAGGTGTGCGTGACGTGAGCCGTGACGACAAGCCCGGCGGGCGCTAGCGAGCGCAGAGTACCAGTTGCCTCTTTGGTGCTAAAGGGGCAAGCGCAGGCGAGGAGTCCCGAGTCATCAAGCAAAGGTTTCCATATTGGTGCAACAAGACCAAGACCAGCAGGACGGCAGGACGGAGGTCATCGCGGAGCCCACGGTGGTGTCACCACCAGAGCCTTTGGCAGGCGAAGACCATCTTTTGTCAGGATAACTTGTACTAGTTGTCTCCCTTCAAACTTGGCCATTGTGGGATCCCTTCCCCCTAATATTTGGGAAGAGGATAGGGCCTCTATAAATAGGACTAGCCACCACCATGGGGGGCACCTCATCTTGGCTTGGACTCATTCCACCAAGGCCAACTCATCAGCTCACCAAGATCTAGAACACCTCTCCTCAGGAGGCTATTCATCCCTTGTACTTGTTCATCCTCAGCCTGCGACGCAATCCACCACACCACACTGGAGTTGGGTATTACACCACAACGGTGGCCCGAACCAGTATAAAACCCTCGTGTCTCTTGTTCTTTGGGTTCGTTGAGCTAGGCCTTGAGATCGTTGCGAGAGCGAGCTTGGGAGAGAGAGATCTTCGTGCGCACCCCAGTGTTCGAACCTCAAGGGTTTGCCGGAACCCGTAATCCGACAATGACTCTAATATCACCATCTTCATATCTCAAAATAACCATAAAGAATCAAACTTCTCATAGTATTCAATGCACTTTATATGAAAGTTTTTATTATATCCCTCTTGGATGCCTATCATATTAGGACTAAATTTATAACCAAAGCAAATTACCATGCTGTTTAAAGACTCTCAAAATAATATAAGTGAAGCACGGAAGTTCATTAATTTCTATAAAATAAAACCACCGCCGTTCTCTAAAAAGATATAAGTGAAGCACTAGAGCAAAATTGCCTAGCTCAAAAGATATAAGTGAAGCACACAGAGTATTCTAATAAATAACGATTCATACGTGTACCTCTCAAAAGGTGTGTACAACATGGATGATTGTGGCAAACTAAAAAGCAAAGACTCAAATCGTACAAGACGCTCCAAGCAAAACACATATCATGTGGTGAATAAAAATATAGCCTCAAGTAAAGTTACCGATAGATGAAGACAAAAGTGGGGATGCCTTCCGGGGCATCCCTAAGCTTAGGCTCTTGGTTGTCCTTGAATATTACCTTGGGGTGCCTTGGGCATCCCCAATCTTAGGCTCTTGCCACTCCTTATTCCATAGTCAATCAAATCCTTACCCAAAACTTGAAAACTTCACAACACAAAACTCAACAGAAAATCTCATAGCCTCCGTTAGTATAAGAAAATAAATCACCACTTTTGGTACTGTTGTGAACTCATTCTTTATTTATATTGGTGTAATATCTACTGTATTCCAACTTACCCACGGTTCATACCCCCCGATACTACCCATAGAATCATCAAAATAAGCAAACAACACATAGAAAACAGAATATGTCAAAAACAGAATAGTCTGTAGTAATCTGGATATTTCGAATACTCTGTAACTCCAAAATTTTTGAAACATTAGGACAACAGGGGAAATTTGTATATCAACCTTGTGTAAAAAAATCAGAATTTTATCACGCTTCTGTGATATTTTAAAATTCCGGGACTGGGCGCCAAAGTTTCTGTTTTTCAGCAAGATCAAATCAACTATCACTGTAAGCTATCCCCAAAGTCTTACTTGGCACAAACACTAATTAAAACACAAAACCACATCTAACCAAAGGTTATATGAATTATTTATTGCAAAACAGAACCTAGAAAGCAAAAACAAAAATAAAATTGGGTTGCCTCCCAATAAGCGCTATTGTTTAACGCTCTTAGCTAGGCATAAAAACACGAATAGATATAGGTATTGTCATCTTTGGTGTGCAATCCGTAAGTAGCTGTCATAATAGATTCATAAGGAAATTTAATTTTCTTTATTGGAAAGTGTTCCATGCCCTTCCTTAACAGAAACTGAAATCTAATGTTTCCTTCTTTCATATCAATAATTGCACCAATTGTCCTAAGGAAAGGTCTACCAAGAATAATAGGACATGTAGGATTGCAATCTATATCAAGAACAATGAAATCTACTGGCACATAATTCCTATTTGCAACAATAAGAACCTCATTAATCCTTCCCATAGGTTTCTTAATAGTGGAATCCGCAAGACGCAAATTTAAAGAACAATCATCAAATTCATGGAAACCTAACATGTCACATAGAGTTTTTGGAATCGTGGAAACGCTAGCACCCAAATAACACAAAGCATGGCACTCATAATCTTTAATATTAATCTTAATAGTAGGTCCCCATTGATGACAAAGTTCTCTAGGGATAGAAACTTCCAATTCAAGCTTTTCTTCAAAATATTGCATCATAGCATCAACGACATGCTTAGTAAAAGCTTTGTTTCAACATGGATTGCAACAAGGAAATACAACCTATTAAAGAATAATTATCATAATTAAATTACTTGAAATCCAAAAGAGTGGGTTCATTGCTATTTAAAGTTTTGACCTCTCCAATCCACTTTTATCAATTTTTGCATCAAGATCTAAAAACTCCGAATCATTGGGATGCCTTTTAACTAAAGTTGACGCATCTCCAGTCCCATCTTTATCAAGATTTATATTGTAAAACAAAGATTCAATAGGAGTCACATCAATCACTTTAAGATCTTCATCATTATTTAAAGATTCTGGTTTAGCGGCCATCTTATTTACGAAGGTAGCTGGTTTATCAGAAATTTAGCCTACTAAATTTTCAAGATGAGAAAACTGAGATTTCAAACCATAAAATTCCTTAGACATATCATCGAGCTCTTTATTCATGTACTCCATAAAACTTTTCTGCTCCTTGAGCTCGTTTCTAAAGAAATTATTATGTTCAAATTGCAAATACATGAAGCTCCTAACATTATTTTCAATTTCTTCTAATCTCCTAAAGTAAAGATCAACATTATTTGGTTGAGCCATCGTGACAAAGCAAGCAATCCAACACACGAGCACACAAAGAGCAAACAAATAAGACGAACGGAAGAGGGGCGAAGAAAAGGCAAATCTTTTCAAAAATCGTTTTAGAAGTGGGGGAGAGGAAAACGAGAGGCGAATGGCGAATAATATAATGTAAGACATGAGAGTTTATGATGGATACTTGGTATGTCTTGACTTGGCGCAGATCTCCTCGGCAATGGCGTCAGAAATTCTTCCTGCTACTTCTTGAGCTTGCGTTGGTTTTTCCCTTGAAGAAGAAAGGGTGATGCAACAAAGTAGAGATAAGTATTTCCCTCAGTTTGAGAACCAAGGTATCAATCCAGTAGGAGACAACGCACAAGTCGCCGAATACCTGCATAAACAATCCAACAACTTGCACCCAACACGATAAAGGGATTGTCAATCCCTTCATGGTTACTTGCAAAAGAGATCTGATAGAGATAGATAAACGATAAAGTAATATTTTTGGTTTATAGATTGGAAAGTAAAAGATTGCAAAAAGAGTAGATCGAAAACTAATATTGTAGATCGGAAACTCATATGATGGAAAATAGACTCGGGGCCAAAGGTTTCACTAGAGGCTTCTCTCAAGATAGCAAATAATACGGTGGGTGAACAAATTACTACCGAGCAATTGATAGAAAAGCGCAAAGTTATGACAATATCTAAGGCAATGATCATGAATATAGGCATCACGTCCGTGTCAAGTAGACCGAAACGATTCTGCATCTACTACTATTACTCCACACATCGACCGCTATCCAACATGCTTCTAGAGTATTAAGTTCATAAAGAACAAAGTAACACATTAAGTAAGATGACATGATGTAGTGGAATTAACTCAAGCAATATGATGAAAACCCCATCATTTTATCCTCGATGACAACAATACAATGCGTGCCTTGCTTCCCCTACTGTCACTGGGAAAGGACACTACAAGATTGAACCCAAAGCTAAGCACTTCTCCCATTGCAAGAAAAACCAATCTAGTTGGCCAAACCAAACCGATAGTTCGAAGAGAATTACAATGATATCAAATCATGCATATAAGAATTCAGAGAAGATTCAAATAATATTCATAGATAAGCTGATCATAAATCCACAATTCATCAGATCTTGGCAAACACACCGCAAAAAAGTATTACATTGAATAGATCTCCAAGAACATCGAGGAGAACATGGTATTGAGAATCAAAGAGAGAGAGAAGAAGCCATCTAGATACTAGCTATGGACCCGTAGGTCTGTGGTAAACTACTCACGCTTTATCATAAGGGCAATAGAGTTGATGTAGAAGCCCTCCATGATCGAATCCCCGTCCGGCAGGGTGCCGGAAAAGGTCCCTAGATGGGATCTCACGGGTACAGAAGGTTGCGGCGGTGGAAAAGTGTTTTCGTGGATGCCTCTGGTGGTTTGGGGATATATGGGAATATATAGGCGAAAGAATTAGGTCAGGAGGTGCACGAGGAGCCCACAAGGGTGGGGGTGCGCCCTACCCCCTGGGCGCGCCCTCCGTCCTTGTGGCCACCTCGTGGCTCTTCCGACTTCATCTCCAAGTCTCCTGGTTGTCTTCTGGTCCAAGAAAAATCATTGCGAATGTTTTATTCCATTGGACTCCGTTTGGTATTCCTTTTCTGCCAAACTCAAAAACAGGAACTGGCACTGGGCTCTAGGTTAATAGGTTAGTCCTAAAAATAATATAAAATAGCACAATAATGCATATAAAACATCCAAAACAGATAATATAATAGCATGGAACAATAAAAAATTATAGATACGTTGGAGACGTATCAGCAGGGCAACACCGCTGGTGTAAATGCAATCATTCAATTGTAGCTGCTGTATTCGCAATTCGTTAATTCGACGTATGGGTTCTAAGGTCTGGCTAGGAAAGTGTTAGGTAGGCGGGGTCAGGGTCATTATATTGTTCCCTTGGGTATCTTTGTAATAAACATCATCTCATGTGCATGGATTAAGGTTTGTTTAATTAGCTGTGTTGTCTCACCTGCTGCTGTTGGATATTTCTCTTTGTTACGTCTATTGGCTTTACCTTTGTTTTATCTTAACATGCAGTACTTGCATTTATGTGTGCTAATTATTGGCGATGGCTCGTCGTCGCCGTGTTTTGCATGCTCCTGTTGTTGATGCTCGGGGTGTTCATAAAAGAAAGAGTATGTTGTCTTCTGTAGTCATTTCTTTGTGTTCTGTTTATAGCCTGCATCTGTTCATTTATGTTGGTTCTGCAGGTTTCCAAGGGGATGATTGGTTCCCCGTGCTCACTTCTGCCATGTCGGCTAGAAATCGGAAAAGGCATAAATTACTTAGGGCCCTTCGGTGCCATGGCGTTACAGGTGCTGGTCTACCCAGTCATGGTTGCTTCTTTGCTTCATTCAGTTAGTTTGCTTCGGGCATTGTTTCTCACACCAGCGTGTGTGTAGATCTTGGGTATAAAGATGGTCTGCCTATAGAGTTGCCAACTGACTGGACTGGGTTTCCTGCTGAGGTTGTTGACAATCTCAAAGGTACTCACTGTTATGTTGATGATAGTTTTGCTTTATTGACACGTGTGATGTTACCTACCTACATTGGTTTCTTAGCATCATATAAATGATCGTGGACTTGTCTTTTAACAGGTGATGCGGCTTGAACTACGTCGGTATTTCCCCAAAGAGGAAGGGATGATGCAGCACAGCGATGGTAGGTATTTCCCTCAGTGATGAGACCAAGGTTATCAAACCAGTAGGAGAACCACGTGATACGTCTCCAACGTATCTATAATTTTTGATTGCTCCATGCTACTTTATCTACTGTTTTAGGCAATATTGGGCTTTATTATCCACTTTTATTTTATTTTTGGGACTAACCTATTAACCGGAGGCCCAACCCAGATTTGCTGTTTTACCTATCAGTGTTTCAAGGAAAAGGAATATCAGACGGAGTCAAAACGGAACGAAATCAACTGGAGAAGTTATTTTTGGAAGGAAACCCACCGATGGACTTGGACCCCACGTCGAAGATACGGGAGGTGCTCACGAGGGTGGGGCGCGCCACCCCGGCGCGCCTGCCTCGTGGGGCCCCGTAGCTCCACCGACGTACTCCTTTCACCCATATATACCGTCGTACCCTAAAACTTCCAGAACAGAAGATAGATCGGGAGTTACGCCGCCGCAAGCCTCCAGAGCCACCAAAAACCAATCGGGACCCCTTTCCGGTACCCTGCCGGAGGGGGGATCCATCACCGGTGGCCATCTTCATCATCCCGGCGCTCTCCATGACGAGGAGGGAGTAGTTCACCCTCGAGGCTGAGGGTATGTACAAGTAGCTATGTGTTTGATCTCTCTCTCTCTCTCGTGTTCTCGACTTCACACCATCTTGATGTATCGCGAGCTTTGCTATTGTAGTTGGATCTTATGATGTTTCTCCCCTCTACTCTCTTGTGATGAATTGAGTTTCCCCTTTGAAGTTATCTTATCGGATTGAGTCTTTTACGAGAACACTTGATGTATGTCTTGGTGATCAACTTGCGGGTTTCGTGACATTGGGAACCTATGGATAGGGGTTGGCACACGTTCTTGACTCTCTGGTAGAAACTTTGGGGCACTCTTTGAAGTACTTTTATGTTGGTTGGATAAATCTGAGATTGTGTGATGCATAAAGTATAATCATGCCCACGGATACTTGAGGTGACAATGGAGTATCTAGGTGACATTAGGGTTTTGGTTGATTTGTGTCTTAAGGTGTTATTCTAGTACGAACTCTTTTATAGATCGATCCGAAAGAATAACTTTGTGGTGGTTTCGTACCCGACCATAATCTCTACGTTTGTTCTCCGCTATTAGTGTCTTCGGAGTGACTCTTTGTTGCATGTTGAGGGCTTGTTATATGATCTATCTATGTTATTATTGTTGAGAGAACTTGCACTAGTGAAAGTATGAACCCTAGGCCTTGTTTCCTATCATTGCAATACCGTTTACGCTCACTTTTACCACTTGTTACCTTGCTGTTTTTATATTTTCAGATTACAAAAACCTATATCTACCATCCATATTGCACTTGTATCACCATCTCTTCGCCGAACTAGTGCACCTATACAATTTACCATTGTATTGGGTGTGTTGGGGACACAAGAGACTCTTTGTTATTTGGTTGCAGGGTTGTTTGAGAGAGACCATCTTCATCCTACGCCTCCATGGATTGATAAACCTTAGGTCATCCACTTGAGGGAAATTTGCTACTGTCCTACAAACCTGTGCACTTGCAGGCCCAACAATGTCTACAATAAGAAGGTTGTGTAGTAGAAATCACCACGCAACACTACATGAACGGCACCTGCACACAAAGAACAAGTACTTGCAACCCGACATAAAGAGGGGTTGTGAATCCCTCCCGGGTAAAAGATAGGTAAAATTTGTAGTAGATTGGATAAATAGATCTCGCGGGAACACGAGATAAAATAAATAACGATAAATTGCAGCAAGGTATTTATGTGTTTTTGGATTAATAGATCTGAAAATAAAAGCAAATAAAAATAGATCTCGAAGGCAAATATGATAAAGAAGAGACGCGGGGGCCGTAGATTTCACTAGTGGCTTCTCTCGAGAAAAATAACATATTGCGGGTAAACAAATTACTGTTGGGAAATTGATAGAACTTCAGATAATCATGACGATATCCAGGCAATGATCATTATATAGGCATCACGTCCAAGATTAGGAGACCGACCCCTGCCTGCATCTACTACTATTACTCCACACATCGACTGCTATCCAGCATGCATCTAGTGTATTAAGTTCATGGAGAAACGGAGTAATGCAATAAGAACGGTGACATGATGTAGACAAGATCTATTTACGTAGAAATAGACCCCATCTTGTTATCCTTAATAGCAATGATACATACGTATCGGTTCCCCTTCTGGCACTAGGATCAAGCACCGTAAGATCGTACCCATCACAAAGCACCTCTTCCCATGGCAAGAAATTTTGATCTAGTTGGCCTAACTAAACCAAAGGTTTGAAGAAGAAATACGAGGCTATAAGTAATCATGCATATAAGAGATCAAAAGACTCAAATAACTTTCATGGATAAAAACATAGATCTGATCATAAACTCAAAGTTCATCAGATCCCAACAAACACACCACAAAAAGAGTTACATCAAATAGATCTCCAAGATACCATTGTATTGAGAATCAAGAGAGAGAGAGAGAGAGGGGAAGCCATCTAGCTACTAACTATGGACCCGTAGGTCTACCATGAACTACTCACGCATCATCCGAGAGGCACCAATGAGGATGATGAACCCCTCGTGATGGTGTCTAGATTGGATCTGGTGGTTTCGGAACTTGTCGTGGCTGGAATTAATTTTTGTCGACTCCCCTAGCGTTTCTGGAATATTGGGGAATTTATAGAGCAAAGAGGCTGTGCGGGAGGCCACCGAGGTGGGCATAACCCACCAGGGCATGCCTGGGCCTCCAGGCGCGCCCAGGTGGGTTGTGCCCCCCTCGGGGCACCCCTCTGGTACTTCTTTGGCCCAACGTGTGTCTTCAGGCCAAGAAAAATTCTCCAAAAACTTTCGCTGCGTTTGGACTCCATTTGGTATTGATTCTTTGTGAGTAAAAAACAACAACTGGCATTGGGCACTATGTTAATAGGTTAGTCCCAAAAATGATATAAAGTTGCTATAAAAGGATTGTAAAACATTAGATAATGATAATATAACAACATGGAACAAGCAAAATTATAGATACGTTGGAGACGTATCAAGCATCCCCGAGCTTAATTCCTGCTCGTCCTCGAGTAGGTAAATGATAAAAACAGAATTTTTGATGTGGAATGCTACCTAACATATTTATCCATGTAATTTCTTTATTGTGGCATGAATGTTCAGATCCGTAAGATTCAAAACAAAAGTTTAATATTGACATAAAAACAATAATACTTCAAGTATACTAACAAGGCAATTATGTCTTCTCAAAATAACATGGCCAAAGAAAGCTTATCCCTACAAAACCATATAGTCTGGCTATGCTCCATCTTCATCACACAAAATATTCAAATCATGCACAACCCCGATGACAAGCCAAGCAATTTTTCATACTTTTGATGTTCCAAACTTTTTCAACTTTCACGCAATACATGAGCGTGAGCCATGGACATAGCACTATTGTCGGATTCGGGTTCCGCTGACCCTTGAGAGGTTTGAACTCTGGGGTGCATGCGAAGAACTCTTTCTTCCCTATCTGCCTGCTCAACAGTTCCACAGCCTAGCTTGACGAACCCAAGGGACAAGAGACACAACATTTTATCCTAGTTCGGGCCACCTTGCGGTGTAATACCCTACTCCAGCTTTGTGGTGGATTGCCTCGAGGGGCTGAGGATGAACTAGTACAGTGGTGGAACAGCCTCAGGAGGTGAGGTGTTCTTGAGCTCGATGAGCTGGTGAGGTGGTTCGGGTGGAATGGATCCGTCCCCCTTATGGTGGTGGCTAAGTCCTATATATAGTGGCCTTGGTCCTCTTCCCAAATGTAGGCGGGAAGGGATCCTACAACGGTCAAATTTGAAGTGGAACAACTAGTACAAGCTATCCTGGCAAAAGTAGTCTTCGCCTGCAAAAGGCTCTGGTGGTGACGCTGCGGCGGGCTCCGCGATGACTTTCGTCCTGCCGTCCTGGTGGTCTTGGTCTTGTTGCACCGAAATGGAAACCTTTGCTTGATTCCTCGGGACCCACGCCTGCGCTTGCCTCCTTAGTACCAAAGAGGAAACTGGTACACTGCGCCAGCTGGCGCCCGCCTAGCCTTGGTCGTCATGGCTCACGTCATATGAACCTCGCGAGGTGCACCTTACATAGATATCTCCGCTCCACGGGAGCCAACCTAGTGAGGCCGCCCCCAGGGAGGTCTTGGTGTCGTTCACCTCGCGAGGGTCTTGAGTTGTCGCTGCTGAAGCTGGGCCGTACCGGGCCATTGATGGAGCCACTCCGTGGGCCGCAGGCAGGCAAGTCTGGGCACCCCCGTTCCCAGGACACCGACAGTAGCCCCCGGGCCCAAGGCGCTCTCGAACTTGGCTTCGAGGCGAAGCCAAAGGGCAGGTGCGAAGCGCCGCGGGCCCCAACGGCCTGCGGCCTTGGTCGACGTGTGGCGATTAATGGGACGTGGGCGCCTCCGCTTCCCCATGCTGCCTCAGCAACTGTTTGACTTGACGAGACTCTGCTGCATGTAGAGAAAAACCATCATTACGTGCGATCGTGGAGGCCGTCGGTTGGCCTCCTCTTGGCTATAAATGAGGAGAGGGCGGAGCCCCCTTTGCTCATCTCCTTCTTCTTGCCGCATGCTCTCTCTTCTTCCTCTTTGCCTCGCCGTCTTGCGGCAGCTCCCATGGCGTCGACAAAGAGGTCCTCCACCGCCGAGAAGGGGAAGGCTCGCCTGGAGGGACCCGGCTCGCCGCCACCTAAGAGAGGGCGGGGCTGCCCCTGTAAACATGCGCGTACTTCTTCGGGGACCGGCGTAGTCCTTGGTGGCTGCGGCGGTGTTTCTTCTCGTGGCGGGAGCCACCCAGGGCGAGGCAACCCCTACGATAAGGGGAGGCGCGCCATGGTTGCCCGGCCTCCCCGACCGCGCTTCCACTCGGCGGAGGTGCTCCCGGAGTTTGTCGTGTGGTCGGAGAGGCCGGCCGGCACCTGGCTCCAGCTCCCGCGCTCCTTTGTCGGTGAGCTGCCGGCCATGGGTCTTGACGGCCTTTGACTGCAGGCCGATGGTTGCTACAGCAAGGCCTCGTGGGCCGCGGTGGAGGTCTCCGCCACAGCAACGTGTACAGCCTGCTGGCTGGCGAGCGTTCGCCAGCACTGCCTTAGCATGAGGTGCACCCTACACTTCAAGTATGACGGCGTCGTGACCCTCTATGTGATGGTGTTCGAGGAAGATGGTCGTCGCGTGGGGTGCTATCCCGAAGACAGCGGCGACGGCGACGAGCTTGGCCTTGACAACGGCTGTGACGACGCTAAAGGCAAGCTTGCTCTTGGCGACGGCCGCGACTCGTCCAGCGGCAGCGGCTCCTCCTCCAGTGAGAGCACCAGCAGCAGCGGCTACGATGAGCCACCGCGTCACCGGGCTTGCTTCGAGGATGGTGGCGGGTCGTCCCGTCGCCACACTCCAGTGAAGCGCGAAGAAGGCTCGGGCTGAGTCCAGGAGGCCCTTGGAGCCAAGCCTCATGAGCTGTTGCGGTCGCGCGGGCCACTTTTGTTTAACCTTTCCTTTCTTTCTGCATTTGAAAAAAGTAGGGGGCCCTGCAGGGGCGTGTAATGAACCATGGTAGTTATGCTACTATGCTATGTTTATTGTTCCGATGTTATGTTGCAGTGTTCATGCTCCAAATGGGTATGGTAGGATAACTTAGCTTGATGCACCCGCGGTAGTTTCCCTCCTCGCGAGAGCGCATGCTTCCTTACCTGGCGAGGCCCTCCTTGCTGGCGGCTCAAGGGTCATCGACCTCAGGAGGCATCATGAAGCTGCGGGGTTGTTAGAAAACTTGGTCGGGTGTCTTATTCTTCCTTGCGCGAGCCCTCAGGCACGAGCCAGTCGTGGCTTGGTGCACCGCGTCATAGTGCCCGGGGGGCATGGACTTCAAGAGGGTGCGTAGATCATGAGTTTCCTCGAGGGCATCTCATGAGGATAGAACAAGCCGAAGCTCTAAGGGAGTAGGGCTATGGAGAAGTGTGTTTGCAGAGCGAGGTGAGCCCGTCGCACTCACACACCTGCCCAGCCCCCGCGCGTGAGACACACGAGAAAGAGTGATGGGTAACTGCCGCTCCTCCTGAACCAAGACCAACACGCAAGAGAGAAGACGAAGGGGAAAGCCGGCTTGGCAACTGAAAACACGAGAACACCGAATTTCATTAAAAGGTTGCAAATCAGCTACAGAAAGCAAACGAACAGCCGCGTTCGGCACCTAGTCTAGTCTTCTCACCAGCACGGAGCTAAGAGCTGCCACTAGGACGTGGGAGGGAGCCCCCGAGGCTGGAGGGCGGCACTCTAGAGATTCCGGGGCGTGTACAGCCCCACTCATTATTACGTGAGAGTGTCACGAGCGGAGAACTTCACAGGCACTGTGCCTTGCTTTATGGGTAGAACTTCCAGAGGTCCTGGATGTTCCAGGCATTCTGGATGGGGATCCCGTCCTGCGTCTCCAGGTGCGCGACACTAGGCCTGGAGACGTGGGCGACCCTAAACGGGTCCTCTCACATGGGTGAAAGCTTATGCAGCCCTTCCCTGGAGAGCACCCGCTGTAGGACGAGATCACCCACCGCAAGTGTCCTGGAGCGGACGTTGTGGTAGTTATACCGCGGCAGCGCCTGATGGTACCTTGCCGCTCGGAGCGAGGCTTGATGGTGGCATTCCTCCCCCAGCACGAGATCCATCCCCTGCGTGGCGTCCTAGCGTGCCTCGGCAAACGCCAAGACCCGTGCGGAGCGATGCCTGACCTCATGTGAGAGAACCGCTTCAGCTCCGTAGACGAGGAAGAATGGAGTTTCGTCGGTCGGCTTGGTCGCGGTGGTGCGTATGGACCACAACACGGACTGGGGCTCGTCCAGCCAGCCCCTGCTGCAGGCTTCGAGCTTCTTCTTGAAAGTCCTTGCTTTGAGGCCCCTCGGCACCTCTACGTTTGCGTGCTCGGCTTGTCCGTTGCTCCTGGGGTGTGCCACTGAGGCGTAGCATATCTGCGCTCCAAGATTAGCACAATATGTGTTGAAAATATTGTTGGTGAACTGTGAGCCGTTGTCAGTGATGATGCGATTAGGGACTCCGAACCGGCTCACGAGGCCCTTTATGAACTTGACCTCCGAGCCGGCTGGGATGGTACGGACTGGCTCCACCTCCACCCAGTTGGTGAATTTGTCGATGGCGACGTAGAGGTAGCGGTAGCCCCCGGGCGCTAGAGGGAACGGTCCCAAGATGTCCATCCCCCAAACCGCAAACGGCCACGAGAGTGGGATAGTCTGGAGGCCCTGAGCAGGCTGGTGGATTTGCTTGGCATGGAACTGGCAGGCATCACAGGATCTCACCAGCTCGGTTGCATCGTTGAGTGCCGTGGGCGAGTAGAATCCACTGCGGAATGCCTTGTCCACCAAGGTGCACGATGACGAGTGATGTTCGTAGTCCCCACCGTGTATGTCGGTTAACAGCTCGCACCCCTGCTCCCTAGAGATGCATCGCAAGGAAACATCGTTTGGTCATTTTCGGTATAGCTCACCATCCTGAATGCAGTAGGCTATGGTCTGCTGAGCCACGCGCTCTGCGTCTTCCTCCTTCTCCGGCAGGGTTCCCTGCAGCAGGTATGCCTTGAATTCTTCGGTCCAACACCCCTCCTGAGGCTCGAGCGCGAGGAGCAGGCGTGCTCCTGAGGTCGGGCCGCAGGCGGGGGAAGCTCCTCCTTTGATGATGTTGGCTCCGTAGTCGGAGGGCTGCTGAAGGCTTGAAGAGTCGCTCCTGGAAGATGCTGGGTTCCTGCGGCTGGCGTTTGGACGCCCTCTTGGCGATATCGCCAGCTTCCTTGTTCGTGCCGCGAGGTACATGCTGCAGCTCCAGGCCCAAGAATTGTTTCTCCATCTTGCGTACCTCTGCCAGGTATGCCTCCATGTGTTCATCCTTCGGCTCATACACTTTGTTGGAGAAGTTAACAAGGAGTTGGGAGTCGCCCTTGATGGTGAGGCGCTTCACACCTAAGGTGGTCGCGGCCTTGAGGTCGGCGATCAAGCCTTCATACTCCGCGATGTTGTTGGAGACCTTCTCGCCACGTTGGAAACAGAGTTGCACGACGTAGTAGAGCTTGTCGTGGGTGGGCGAGATGAGCACAGATCCAGCCCCCGTGCCCTGACGTGCGAAGGCATCGTCGAAGTAGATGACCCAGCTGTCTGGTGCTTCGCTCCCTAGAGAAAGGGACCAGTCCTCGCCTGCCTCGGCCCCTGGAGCATCGGTCCACTCCGCCATGAAGTCGGCGAGCGCGGCACCCTTGATGACCCTTGTGGTGCTGAACTCTAGCTGGAATGCATGTAGTTCGATGTTCCATTCGGCGACAGAGGGAGTCCTGGATTAGGGGGTATCCGGACAGCCGGACTATACCCTTTGGCCGAACTGTTGGACTATGAAGATACAAGATTGAAGACTTCGTCTCGTGTCCAGATGGGACTCTCCTTGGCGTGGAAGGCAAGCTTGGCGATACGGATATGTAGATCTCCTCCCATTGTAACCGACTCTATGTAACCCTAGCCCCCTCCGGTGTCTATATAAACCGGAGGGTTTAGTCCGTAGGACAACAACAATCATACCATAGGCTAGCTTCTAGGGTTTAGCCTCTACGATCTCGTGGTAGATCAACTCTCGTACTACTCATATCATCAAAGATCAATCAAGCAGGAAGTAGGGTATTACCTCCATAGAGAGGGCACGAACCTGGGTAAACATCGTGTCCCCCGCCTCCTGTTACCATACGCCTTAGACGCACAGTTCAGGACCCCCTACCCGAGATCCGCCGGTTTTGACACCGACATTGGTGCTTTCATTGAAAGTTCCACTGTGTCGTCACCATAAGGCCTGATGGCTCCTTCAATCATCGGTAGCGATGCGGTCCAGGGTGAGGTTTTCCTCCCTGGACAGATCTTCGTATTCGGCGGCTTCGCACTGCGGGCCAACTCGCTTGGCCATCTGGAGCAGATCGAGAGCTACCACCCTAGCCACCAGGTCAGGTTCGGAAACTTGAACTACACAGCCGACATCCGCGGAGACTTGATCTTTGATGGATTCGAGCCCATGCCAGGTGCGCCACACGATCACGACGAGCACGATTTAGCTCTGCCGTCGGACGGCGTTTAGGAGATCGCACCAGCAACAACTCCGGCCTTCAATCCGGAACAGATTGCGCCATCCGAGGACGGGCGGATAGAACCCGCCATGGAGGCCGCACTCTCAGCGGCGATAGAGTCGGATACTGACCCTACCCCTCACGAGAGCCGTGATGCCGAACCACTGGACTCGTCCCCGACCACGGACTCCGAACCGCCTGCGCCCATACCTATCGAATCTGATTGGGCGCCGATCATGGAGTTCACCTCCGTGGATATCTTTCAGCACTCGCCCTTCGGCGATGTACTAAACTTGTTAAGGTCTCTCTCTTTGTCAGGAGAACCTTGGCCGAACTATGTCTGGCTCGAATGGGATGCAGACGATGAAGAAATTCACGCCCCACCCACCACCCACTTAGTAGCCACTGTCGATGATCTAACCGACATGCTCGACTTCGACTCCGAAGACATCGATGGTATGGATAACGATGAAGGAGACGAACAGGAACCACTGCCCACGGGGCACTGGACCGCCACCTCATCATATGATATATACATGGTGGATACACCCAAAGAAGGCAATGGCGACAAGACAGCGGAGGATGACCCCTCCAAGAAGCAACCTAAGCGCCGACGTCAGCGGCGCCGCTCTAAATCTCGCCACAGCAAAAGCGGTGATACCGCACAGAGATAACAAGACTCGGACAAAGGTCAAGACGATGACAATCCCCTCCAGCAGGATCCAGAGTCGGAGGATGAACAAGCCAGCCCTCCGGAGCGAGCGGCAGAGGGAGAGGAGGACGATTACATGCCTCCCTCCGAAGACGAAGTGAGCCTCGAAGACAAAGAATTTGTCGTGCACGAGGATCCTGTCGGCAGGGCGCTTCAGCGCCCGGCTTATAGCCACAGCCGAATAGCTCAAGAAAAAACAGCAACAACTTCGAGCTGATCAGGACTTACTAGCAGATAGATGGACTGAAGTCCTTGCGGCCGAGGAATACGAACTTGAACGCCCCTCCAAGGGTCACCCAAAGCGCAGGTTGCTACCCCGACTTGAGGAGGAAGCATTAAAACCTACATCTCCAGCGTACAACGCAGCTGATCGGCCACCTCGTGGCCGAGACAGAGAGGCATTTCAGCCAGAAGTTCAGCCCGGACCCCGCCACCACTCAAAAAAACATACCAAGGCGCCGGGAAACACACGAGACCTGCGAGACGTATTGGAAGAAAGGGCAAAACACGCAAGATCGATCTATGGATCACAAGGGCGCGCCACTACGCGGGACGGTGACCGTCATGTCGGATACAGTAAAAGTAAATCCGGCCGGGCCGAATACAGCAGGCAAGACTCATACGAGCTGCGCATGATATAGCCAAAAGACAGAGGCGCCAAGACACCCCTATGCTTCACTGAGGAAGTAATGGATCATGAATTCCCAGAGGGTTTTAAACCCGTAAATATCGAATCATATGATGGTACAATAGATCCCGCGGTATGGATCGAGGACTTCCTCCTCCACATCCACATGGCTCGCGGCGATGATCTACATGCCATCAAGTACCTCCCGTTAAAATTTAAAGGACCAGCTCGACATTGGCTGAATAGCTTGCCAGCAGACTCCATCGTCTGTTGGGAGGATCTGGAAGACGCATTCCTCGACAACTTCTAGGGCACTTATGTGCGACCACCAGATGCCGATTACTTGAGCCACATAATTCAGCAGCCAGGGGAATCAGCCAGGCAATTCTGGACACGGTTCCTAACCAAGAAGAATCAAATTGTCGACTGTCCGGATGCAGAGGCCTTAGCGGCATTTAAGCACAACATCCGTGACGAGTGGCTCGCCCGGCACCTCGGCCAGGAAAAGCCGAAATCGATGACAGCCCTCATGACACTCATGACCCGCTTTTGCGCGGGAGAGGATAGCTGGCTCGCTCGCAACAACAACATATCAAGGAACCTTGGCACTTCGGATACCAAGGATAGTAACGGCAGGCCACGTCGCAACAAACACAAACGCCGCAATAACGGCGATAACGCCGAGGATACGATAGTCAATGCCGGATTCAGAGGCTCTAAACCCGGTCAGCGGAAAAATCCATTCAAAAGAAGCACTCCGGGCCCGTCCAGTCTGGACCGCATACTCGATCGCTCGTGCCAAATACACGGCACCCCCGACAAACCAGCCAATCACACCAATAGAGAACGCTGGGTGTTCAAGCAGGCCGAACGCTGAAAATAAGGACAAGGGGCTGCACAGCAATGACGAGGAGGAGCCCCGGCCGCCAAACATGGGAGGACAGAAGAGGTTCCCCCACAAGTAAGGACGGTGAACATGATATACGCAACCCACATCCCCAAGAGGGAAAGGAAGCGTGCACTAAGGGACGTATATGCGATGGAGCCCGTCGCCCCAAAGTTCAAACCATGGTCCTCTTGTCCGAGCACCTTTGATTGCAGGGACCACCCCATGAGTATCCGTCATGGCGGATCTGCCGCATTGGTCTTAGACCCATTCATCGACGGATTTCACCTAACTCGAGTCCTTATGGACGGCGGCAGCAGCCTGAACCTGCTTTATCAGGATACAGTGCGCAAAATGGGTATAGACCCCTCGAGGATCAAACCCACCAAAACGACCTTTAAAGGCGCTATCCCAGTGTAGAGGCCCATTATGCGGGCTCAATCACACCGAAGTGGTCTTGAGATCTCCGCACAACTTCCGAGCGAGGAGCTAATCTTCGATATCATCCTGCCCGCGATGGTTATCACGCCTTTGCGCCGGGCGCACCGCATTGCAAGATTTAATGCGTACCGCACACGCATACCTCAAGCTCAAGATGCCGGACCTAGGGGGTCATCACGGTCAATGGAAACACAGAACGCTCGCTCGTTACGGAGAGCACACTGCGGCCCTCGCAGCAGAAGCACAAAGCAGCCTTTTGAGGCAATCCACTAGTTCGGCGATCAAGCCCCCGGACACCGTCAAGCGCATCCGGAGTAACCTGCAACAGGATCGCCTGGCACGCTCAGAGCTCGCCTAGCAATTCGGCCCCCGCCCTAGTCTCAGTACAACGGCAAAATCCGTCCCGCGCGTACATAATTACGCATTGAAAATACCATGGGTGTTGGCGGGGGCACGATCACGGCATGTCCCATAATGCGGCTCAACCGCACTAGGGGCTTACCACCTTTATCCTTCTCTCTCTTTTAGGACTCTACTCTCTGGAAGCCCTATCCGGCAGTACAATAGCCGGACACACGATGCAACACCCAAGGAGGCAGGAAGCTACGTCGTGCAATGGAATCCCCAGGTGGTCTCTGATAACGAGTGAAATACCTGCTTTAAATACCAGCTCACAGCTTGTCCTTGGACGGGACATGTCAAATATTCCCATTTTTTGCTTATCGCACTGCTTGTATCAGTATGCATCGACGCATTTCTTAAATAAACAATGCATAGCACTAGTCTTTTAGTGCATTCTATATTCTTTTATATATATGTTCATCTATGAGAAACAACACCCATACACTCTGGTACAGCCAATACGCCAGGGGCTTCCGTATACTCCATAATTCGGCATGAGAAGTCCGAACACTTTCGAAAGTGCGGCACCCTGAACTTATAGCATTATATGCATCAGCTCTGAATCATGTCTTGGGTCAATAGTTGGGTTTTCCCGGCTCCCATGTTTTGGTACCTTACGTTTCGCTATATCGGCTAAGGTAGCACTGGGAGAACTACTGCGATTATGCCCGGTTCTTCAGGCCGAGCACCTCAGTAGAGAAAGCTAAAACTGACTGTCATGATGAGGCGAGAGCTGGTCGCTGTTCGAGAGGTCTCAAGTCCCTAAAGACTTTTTCCGCTTCAGGCGGGGAGTCGGCCTTGTTCGGCTTAGGCGTGTATAGTGCCCCAACTTCGGCTTTCCGAATACTAGGGTCTTCGCCAAAATTTAAAATTGTAGACTTCTATGGCTAAGGAGAGTGATAAAGCATTATAGTCCGATTGTTCGGTTCGCTCATGTTGAGCACCTCCTCGAAGGACCCATAAATGGGAAAAAGAGTGCTCGATTTATCCCAACACCCCAAACTAGTTGCATGGGGGCTTAAGCCGACGAATAGCAACTCTCAGATTTTATAAACGGCCGCACAGAAGGTAAGATTTTAAATTCGAAAGCGTTGCATAGCGCAAATGAACTAGTTTTCGTAATACAGGATCACACGAGCAAGTTCATTCAAAAATTACATCCTTCGCACACTCGTCCGCCACAATACGGGCACCCTTCAGGACACCCTCATAATACATTTCAGGGTGGCGATGCTCCTTGCCCTACGGCGGCCCCTCCTTCACTAGCTTCTCGGCGTCCATCTTGGCCCAGTGCACCTTCGCACGGGCAAAAGCCCTGCGGGCACCCTCGATGCAGACGGACCGCTTTATGACTTCCAACCGTGGGCAGGCATCCACAAGCCGCCTCACCAGGCCGAAGTAGCTGTTGGGAAGGGAATCGCTAGGCCACATCCAGACTATAAGGCCCCTCATGGCCTGTTCCGCCGCCTCGTGGAGCTCGACCGGTTGCTTCAGCTGGTCGCTCACGGACATCGGGTGTTCGGTCCCAGTATACTGAGACCAGAACAACTTCTCCGTCGAGCTTCCCTCCTCGGCTCGATAGAATTCCGCCAGATCGATACATCGCAAGGCAGATCTGCGAACGCTCCTGGAGAGCTCCGAACTCGGGTAAGTAAAAGTAATTTTTCTTTCGCATGCTTGCTTTGCCTAATGAATGCCTTACCCGCCGCTATCTTCTTCACCGCCTCACTTTCCTGGAGGGCCTTTTGGGCTTCAGCCTTGGCGTGCTTTGTGCTTTCGAGGGCCTTGGCAAGCTCGGACTCTCGTGTCTTCGAGTCACGCTCCAAGGCTCGTGCTTCTTCACGAGTTCTTGAAGCTCTTGCTGCACCTCGCCTGCTCGGCCTCTTGTTTTTCTCGCTCGGTGCGCTCCTTGGCCGCTTTGTTTTCGGCCTCGGTGAGCAATCGCTTGTGGTCGCCACTTGATTGCCAGGACCCTGGTACATCCATGATGATCCTATTATCTTGCAACCAAAACCTTTTTTATATAGACAAGGTATTGCTTACCTTTGTTCTCCTCGAGCTGCTTTTTGGCAAGGCCGAGTTCTTCCTCGGACTGCTCGAGGTTCTGCTTCAGTGCGGCGATCTCCGTAGTATGTGAGGCAGCGGCCAACAGTGAAGCCTGCATACGCATACTGACATATTTGTATTAGACTCCTGTAGTTATTATTCGATCCTCTATTCGGCTTTTCTTCGCGAACGCCTAACAGAGCATCAGGGGCTACTGTCTATGCAGTAATATTTTTATATATTTTGACTACTTACCTCAAAGCCTGTTAGGAGGCTGGCACAAGCTTCGGTTAGTCCGCTTTTGGCGGACCTAACCTTCTCGATCACCGCACTCATAATAGTGTGGTGCTCCTCGTCGATGGAAGCACTGCGAAGCACTTCCAGCAAGTTGTTCGGTGCCTCTGGGTGGACAGAGGTCACCGGCACAGGCGGCTTGCCCCTCTTAGCAGGGGGTTGCCTGCCGGAGTCCGGGACCACTGCTGGGTCCGGCGCGGTGTTCAGCTGAGGGCCGAACTTGGAGCCCGTGGGAGTCTTGCTCCCTTTACGCCCAGGGTCCGGAAGGTCGCCTTGAGGCTCCTCCAGGACCACCTCCCTCGTGGTGCCCTTTGAGGCAACACCTCGACGTTGTCCGTAGGGCGGGGGGAGGAGGCGGACGGAAGTGATCCGCTACTCATAGCCGACGGGTCCAAAGAACCGTCGGACGAAGATACGTCGATGCGGGCTTGAGGCGGACTGCATAATTACATTCGGCATAAGGAGAAGTAGTGCAATAAAAGCATACCATGAATTACTCTGGTATTCGAATACTTACAAAATCGCCAGGGGCTTGTCCCTGGTCAACCACTCATCTTCGCTATGAGCGGCGGTCGTGGAGCAGTCCGGAAGGAGAGTCCTTCCCTTCTTGGACCCTCCGCCCCCCCGGTTGGGGCGGCCTTCCTCTTCTTGCATCCCCCGAGTGGAGGGGGAGAACCTTCATCTTCCTCCTCGTCTTCACGAGAGGATTGCGTCTCGGAGTTATCGGACGATGAGTCCGATATCACCTGACGGCGGGAGCTCTTTCGAGTCCCCGCGGCCTTATTCTTGGCCTTCCTCTCCGGCACCTCATAAGGCGTCGGAGTCAGCATCTTCGTGAGAAGAGCGTTGGCTGGATCTTCGGGCAGGGGCGCCGGGTAGTCGATATGCTCCGCTCTCTCCTCCCAGTCCTGTCAAAGGCATGGGAGCTCAGATCCCGCACATGATCAAGCCTGGGAAAGTAAAAACCTTATAAGGTGTAAAAAACTTACCGGATTCGCAGGGCGCTTCGCGCTAAGTCCGCGGTCCTCAGTAAGGGAGGAGGGACCTCGGCGCCTTGAATAGCACCTCCAGACGCCCTTGTGTGTCGTGTCAAAAGCTCGCGAAGGTCTGTCTTTGGCCGGGTCGAACTCCCATAAATTGAACGCCTGTTGTTGACACGGGAGGATCCGGCGGAAGAGCATGACCTGGACCACGTTGACCAGCTTAAGTTTCTTGCTTATCATGTTCCGGATACATTTCTGGAGTCCGTCTAGCTCTATCGGTGAGCCCCAGGATAGGCCCTTCTCTTTCCAGGAGGTGAGCCGCATGGGGATTCCGGATCGAAACTCGGGGGCCGCCACCCAGTTGGTGTCGCGCGGCTCGATGATGTAGAACCACCCCGACTGCCACCCCTTTATGGTCTCCCAATAGGAACCCTTGAGCCATGTTGTAGGATCTTGAGAAGAGGTGTCTAGAAGGGGGGGTGATTAGACACTAAGTACCAAAGTTGCAGTTTTTAACTTCTTTTAGGTTTAAGTGGAGTTTAGGCACAAGTTTAACATTCTCAATACATAACAAGCAAGCATGCAAAGAGTATGTGAGCAGCGGAAAGTAAAGCATGCAACTTGCAAGAATGTAAAGGGAAGGATTTGGAGAAATCAAACGCAATTGGAGACATGGATGTTTTTGTCATGGTTCCGATAGGTGGTGCTATCGTACATCCACGCTGATGGAGACTTCAACCCACGAAGGGTAACGGTTGCGCGAGTCCATGGAGGGCTCCACCCACGAAGGGTCCACGAAGAAGCAACCTTGTCTATCCCACCATGGTCGTCGCCCACGAAGGACTTGCCTCACTAGCGGTAGATCTTCACAAAGTAGGTGATCTCCTTGCCCTTACAAACTCCTTGGTTCAACTCCACAATCTTGTCGGAGGCTCCCAAGTGACACCTAGCCAATCTAGGAGACACCACTCTCCAAGAAGTAACAAATGGTGTGTTGATGATGAACTCCTTGCTCTTGTGCTTCAAATGATAGTCTCCCCAACACTCAACTCTCTCTCACAGGATTTGGATCTGGTGGAAAGAAGATTTGAGTGGAAAGCAACTTGGGGAAGACTAGAGATCAAGATTCATATGGTTGGAATGGAATATCTTGGCCTCAACACATGAGTAGGTAGTTCTCTCTCAGAAATAGGATGCTGGAAGTGTAGGCTTGTTACGATGGCTCTCTTCACGAATGAAGAGGAGGTGGAGGGGTATATATAGCCTCCACAGAAAATCAAACCATTACACACAATTTACCAAACTCGGTGGGACCGAATCATAAAACTCGGTCAGACCGATTTAGTAAACCTAGTGACCGTTAGGGTTTTCGGTGGGACCGATATGCAACTCGGTAGGACCGATATGGTTAGGGTTAGGGCATAACGTAATCTCGGTGAGACCTGTAAGTGCATCTAGTGCCCCTTAGTGATTTTGGTGTATTGAAGACTTATAGGTTAAGCAACTAATGCGTTTGTAAGTGTACACAGGTCTATAAGTCTATGAGGAGTTTGATATTTACAAAGGAAAGTCGACCCTAAAATGAAGTTCTTCAACTCAAGACTTTGATATTCTCAAGACTTTCAAGACTTTGAAAGTGAAGAAATTGGTGTGATCCTCAAGACTTGGTATTCGCTGAGGAACATGAAGCGTGAAGACTTTTGTTTTCGTAGTTTCATTTTCTCTTTCTTGAGTCATAGGAAACACCGCATCGTTAAAGGGGGTCGAGGAAATACTAAGGAAAAATTTCCATTTGATGCTCAACTCAAAATCCTACACCTACCAAACCCTTCGAGTGAAGCCTTTGAAATCTCATACAGCTTCAACAATTTCTTCAAAGGATGAGACGAAGCTCTTCCGTCACCGAGGAATTTGTTCTCGACCGAGGAGTTAGGAATTCGCCAAAGGCGGATTGCCTACACAAAGGAGGAACATGATAGCCCCGAGGAATTTGATGTTCAAATTTCCGACGCTTCTTGTCTTCTTGGCCACCGTCCCCAAAATATCTCCACCTAACGGTCATATCATTGAATGGCATTTATGTCTTATCATGTCGGGCTGCTCCCTAGGCTATAAATAGCCGCCCCTACAACCACTAGTTGGTTGGCTGCTCCGAGAGAACTTGACACTTGTCATTTGAGAGCAACCCATCCTCCGAGGAATTTGAGCGAAAATCATCAAGTGAGGAAAACCCAAAAGTGAAGAAAACCCAAAACCAAACCCCAACAAACCCAAAGTGATTGAGCATCATCAAGAAATTGATCCCGTGGATCCGACGCTTTTACCTTTGAAGACTGTGCTTCTTCCAGACGGTTAGGCGTCACGCTCTAGAGCATACAAGAGGAATTGTGGATTGCCGGGTGACCAAGTATGTGAAGGTTTGGAAGTCGCTCAAGACTTACCACGAGTGATTGGACGAGGTCTGCGTGACCTTAGTTCAAGGAGAATACGGTGAGGACTTGGTGTCCCGAGCTGCGTGCTCGATGATCGGGTGTCCGGACTGCGTGTCCTCGAGTTTAAATACTCACCGCTTCCAACCGGACGCATAACCGAGACAAAGCAGTTGGAACTGGTCTACCAAATCATTGTCTTCACCAACCTAATCGGTTCTATTTCCTCAACCCTTTCATTTCCTCATTCTTGTGTTGAGTGTTTGTCATATCTGTGTTTGAAGACTTTGATCAAGACTTTCTCAATTTCCTCGCTCAATTTCTTCACCATTTGTCTTCATCTTGTGTTATCCTGTGATTACGCTTTAGACTCTGTGATTGTCCTCATTTCATCATGATGACTATGCTTGTAATCTGTTATGCTTACTTCGAGTACTTATTCCGCTGCAAGTATTTCTTCGCTAAGGAATTTCCTCACCGCAAATTCCTCGATGAAGAATTCATAAAATCGCCTATTCACCCCCTCTAGTCGATATAACGACTTTCAATTGGTATCGAGCAAGGTACTCCCTTGTTCTCGTGTGATTTTGGTTTAACCACCGGAGTTTTAGTTATGTCGACCGCAGTATGATCAAGGTCTCAAAGAGGTGTCCTACCTTCGATGGGACGGACTACCCTCATCGAAGAACAAAATGCGAATGCATCTTGAAGCAATTGACAATGATCTCGTATGTTGTGACAAAAGGTGTTTCCTCACCACACCTCTCCTAATGATGCTGATGTGAAGAGATTCAAGCAACTCGATTCTCAAGCGAAGAATATCATATGTGGCCATCCGAGCAAAGGTCAATATGGAAGAGTGAGTGCTTTGGAATCGCCAAACTCATCCGGGACAAAGGTCCAAAGTAAATGAAGGTGTTTCAACTCAGCGTGACTCTCGAGTTGATGTTCTTCGAATCTCTTCAACCGCTTCAAAAGACTCGACAACGAAAATGTTCAACAAACCTTCGATCGCCTCACCGACATCTCAAATGAGCTTCAAGCACTGGTGCCACCGACATCACCGACCATGAGGTGGTGAAGAAATTGCTAAGATCGCTTGATTCCTCATTTGATACTCCGCACCGATGATACAAGAACGAGCTGATTACAAGTCTCTTGATCCTGCCGATATCCTCGAAAGGCTAAATACTCACGAGTTCCACTTGTCAAAAGAGAGATCTCTATGGTTCTCGCTATGGAAAAACGCGTGCCACGAAGGCCAAGGCTGAATCTGAATCGAGAGTGAAGACTCGTAGTAGCCTTGGAGATCCTCAAGAATTTGGCCAGAGCTAGCACCGCTCGTGAAGAAATTCCAGAAATTCACAAGACGTGGTCGCTTTGGAAAATCCTCAAGAAGCAAAGTGATTCCTCATCTAGTGACTATAAGAGAAGACTTTGCCACAAATGCAAGAAACCTGGTCACTACATCCAAGATTGTCCTCGATGGGAAAAGGAATTAAAGAAGAAGAAGCACAAGGATTACAGCTCGATGACATGAAGAAGAAGAAGAAATCATCAAAATCTTCATCATCAAAATCCTCAAAACCTTCTTCTCACAAGAAGAGCAGCTCCAAAAGGCTCGGGCATTCATTGGCAAGGAAATGGACTCAAGCTGAATCGAGGAAAATGAGGAAGAGGAGGAGTCTCAAGAATCAATCTGTGTGGCTAGTCCGCTCTTGCTATCGCTTATGTTAGCAAGTCCATCTTCAACGCTGAAGAAACCGACTCACCGACAAACCCGATGAGGAAAATGATGACTACGCCCCACCTATTGCTTCATGGCAAAAGGTGCCAAGGTACTCAATTTCACCTCCTCCGAATCTAGTGAAAATGAATCGATGAGGATCTCAAGCCCAGCTACTCTAAACTTGCTAAGATTGCTATAAAACAACAAAGGGCTTTTGAAAAGGTTCAAAACATGCTAGATAAGAGTGATGATATGTTAGGTGAAGAAATGGATCACACTCAAGCCCTAATCAAAATCTTCGAGAAGTTCGGTCTAGGCTTGACAGCCTTCAAGGTCATCATAACACTCTCTTATCTCGATCATGAGAAACTTTCTTATGAATTTCTTCAAAGAAAGCAAGATCTTGAGAAGCTAAGAGTGAGTTATGAAGATCTTCGTAAGGAGCGTGATTCATTACTTGCTCAACAAATCAGCGCTTCTCAAGAAGAATTTGTTCCTCCATGCTTAAAGTGCATTGAACGTGAATCGCTAATTCTTCACCGAATGTTCAAATGCTTCAACTGTTATAAATTCTTCACCTGCCTCTCGCTATCACTAATTCCTCATCCGAGGACATTGCTAGTATCATCGACGATGCAGGGTGAAGGAATTGTACATGACAGTATGTACAAAAGCCTCAAAGGGCATCGACTCTTTGTGATGTGCTTAAAAGCAGATCCTCAACAAACCCTAGGAAAGAGGGTATTGCCTTTGAGAGGAAACTCAATGTCGATGGAACGTCTCGAAGCCCGAGCAATCCCAAAACCTCATGGGTTGCTGCAAAGGGACCTCCATTGATCCATCTACCTTATCTGGCTTTACATGTGAATTTCCTCATTACGATGATGAGTCATTTGACTCAAACTATAAACTGTTCAAAAATCAGAATGGTGAAGTATTTGCTAGATATGTTGGCACTAATCTGCAGAACGGTCCCCTATGAAGAAAATCTGGGTTCCCAAGAAGTGCCTTGAAAGTCTTCAGTGAATGTCCTCATGACACCACCAAAGGAAGAAAAGGAACCCCAGATCAAATTCTTCATATGGACAAAATTCTTCATATGGATCCAAGTCCTCATATGGACCAAATTCTCACGTGGATCAAATTCTCAAAAGGATCAAAGTCCTCATATGATTATCATCGTGCTAACAACTCGCTTTAGCAGGTAGAGCTAAGGGCTATGAATATGTGCATTATTCTTCAAACCAATATGTTCATAAGTCCTCAAGAATTTCTCCGCTTATTCATATGCTTACCCTAACCCTTCTTATGTGAAACGAAATGGTTTGGCCTCTATGCCACCATTCTCATATGGTGCTCGCAGAATGATGAACTCTTTGCCACCCCTTCGATGTGGGTGGTGAAGAAAAGAACTAATCTCTTCTGCAGGTCAGGTCTCCGGCGTGCCTTAACGTCTGAAGAATTTGTTTGGGGCCCGACAAATTGCTCGAAGGACGCAGTTAATCATGATGAAATGAACTTTCATTTCACACGCCCTCATACCGCTTATCTAATTGATACCGATCGATGAAATTCATCTCGATGAACTTGATATCATATTCTTCACCGATGAAGTATATGAGATCGTAAGTTGTACTAATTCATCTGCAGGATGATCAACCCAAAGCCACCGAGTGGGTTCTCGATAGTGGATGTACAAATCACATGACCGGTGACAAGAATCTATTGATGGATGCTCCTTATCACCGCCACATCTGAAGCATATCATCTTTGCCGACAAAGGCAAAAGTCGTATTGGGACTTGGTAAGGTTGCTATCTCTAAGGACATGCACATGGACAAAGTCATGCTTGTTGAGTCTTTAGGATATAACCTCATGTCGGCCTCAATGCTTTGTGATCTTGATATGGTTGTTATCTTTGGCAAGTATCGTTGTGTTGTGATTATGGAAGTCGACAATTCCAAAGTCTTCAAGGCTTTAGGAGAGGAGACTTGTATATTGTTGATTTTTCCACAGGACCACAACCAGCCGTGTGTCTACTTGCAAAAGCTTCGTAAGGCTGGCTATGGCATCGACGACTTGGTCACGCAGGCATGAGGAATTTGCACACGCTTGCGAAGAAGAAGCATGTCATTGGCATTGAAAATGTCAAATTCCTCAAGGATCACTTATGCGGTGCCCGTGAAGCCGAAAAATGACCAAGGCCAAGCATCCAAATAAGACTATCATGACCACTACTCGTCCCTTCAATTGCTTCACATGGACCTCTTTGGTCCCAATCATTACTCAGTATCGTTAATGAAGCATCACTATATGGCTTTGTTATTGTTGATGATTACTCTCGTTACACTTGGGTACACATTGTTACTTACAAAAATCAAGTGCAGGAAATCTTCAAACGATTTTCCTCGAGGGCTTCAACCAACTTTGGTGTGAAGATCAAGCACATCGAGTGACAATGGAACTGAGTTCAAGAATTCGGTCTTGAGGATTATCTTGATGAACTTGGTATTACTCATGAGTTATCTGCTCCCTATACTCCTCAAAGAAATGGCGTCGTGGAGCGCAAGAACAGAACTCTTGTTGAGATGGCTCGCACTATGCTTGATGAATACAAAACGCCTAGTCGCTTTACGGATTGAAGCAATTGACACTGCGTGCCACATCATCAACAGAGTATATCTTCACAAATTCTTCAAAAAGACTGCCTATGAACTCCTCACTGACAAGAAACCCAATGTAAGTTATTTCAAAGTCTTCGGTGCTAAATGCTGGATTAGAGATCCTCACCACACCTCTAAATTTGCACCGAAAGCACATGAAGGTTTTATGCTTGGTTACGGAAAGGACTCGCACACCTACAGAGTCTTCAACATCACTCTTCACAAGATTGTTGACACTGTAGATGTGCGGTTCGATGAAACTAATGGCTCGCAAAGAGAGCACCTACCTTCTGTGTTAGACGAACCAGCACCTGAGGATTCTATCAGGTTCAAGGCAACTGAGGATGTCATTCCTCTCAAGAAACTGCTGAAGAATTCATTCTGTCAGACGAAGAACGCCGAGCTGATGCACTGAAGATAATGTCAAGAAAATGGTGCCGAGGAAAATGATCAAATTCCTCAAGACAACCAGCTCATCCTCGCTGTTGCAAAAGAAGTGCAAGTTGACAAGATCATCGATGACATTGAAGCGCCAGTCCTCTCACTCGCTCAAAAGCTTCACATTTATCTAACTTTTGTGGGCACTATGCTTTTGTCTCTATCACAGAGCCCACTAAGGTAGATGAAGCATTTCGAGCCGGAGTGGATTCAGGCCATGCAAGAAGAATTACATCGATTCGAGCTCAACAACGTCAGGAACTGGTCAAACGTCCAGATCCTCGCAAGCATAATATCATTGGCACAAAGTGGATCTATCGCAACAAGCAAGATGAAAATGGTCTTGTGGTGAGGAATAAGGCACGACTAGTAGCTCAAGGCTACACGCAGTTGAAGGAATTGATTTCGATGAAACTTTTGCACTGTTGCTAGACTTGAGTCTATTCGCATATTACTCGCCTATGCTAACCATCACAATATCACTTTATATCAAATGGATGTGAAAAGTGCATTCCTCAATGGTAAGCTTGAGGAAGAAGTATATGTTGCTCAACCCCCAGGTTTTGAAGATCCAAAGAATCCTGACAAAGTCTTCAGACTAAATAAGGCCCTCTATGGCCTCAAGCAAGCCCCTCGGGCGTGGTATGATACATTGAAGGAATTCTTCGTGAAGAATGGCTTCACACCCGGTTCACTCGACCCTACTCTCTTTACTAAATCTTATGATGGTGAACTGTTTGTGTGCCAAATATATGTTGATGATATTATCTTTGGCTGTACTAACCAACGTTATAGTGATGAATTTGCCTATATGATGAGTGAAGAATATCAAATGTCTATGATGGGAGAGTTGAAATTCTTCTTAGGTCTTCAAATTCACAACAACACAATGGCATATTCATATCTCGGAGAAATACCTCAAAGATGTCCTCAAGAAATTGGCATGCAAGATTGCAAAGGTGTCAAAATTCCTATGCCCACAAATGGCCATCTATGCAATCGATGAAAATGGTATTGACTTCGATCACAAGGTATACCGCTCCATGATTGGTTCTTTATTGTACTTATGTGCATCTAGGCGGATATAATGCTTAGTGTTTGCATGTGTGCCCGATTTCAAGCTACACCAAGGAATCACACCATAAGGCTGTGAAGCATATTCTTCGATATCTAGCTCACACACCAACACTAGGATTATGGTACCCCAAGGGCTCTACTTTTGATCTCATTGGATATTCGACTCGACTATGCTGGTGATCGTGTGGATCGCAAGTCAACATCTGGTACTTGTCATTTCCTGACGATCTTTGGTCCATTGGTCCTCGAAGAAACAGAATCTGCGTATCACCGCCCATCGCGGAAGCTGAATACATTGCTGCTGGCTCGTGTTGTGCTCAATTACTATGGATGAAGCAAACCCTCAAGGACTACGGCATCAACGTGAAGAATGTGCCTCTCTCGTGACAATGAGAGTGCCATCAAGATTGCTCACAACCCAGTTCAGCACTCAAGACAAAGCACATTCAAATTCGTCATCATTTTCTTCGTGATCATGTGTTGAAGGCGACATCTCCATCGAGCACGTGAAGATCAAGAACAGCTAGCTGATATCTTCACTAAGCCCTTGGATGAGAAGAGATTTAGCAAGTTGCGGTGTGAGCTAAATATCTTAGAATCTTCAACGTTCTTTGAAAAGGACACACATCCTAACACTCATGCAAAATTGATGACTTAGATGTGCAACACATGAAGAAACGTTTTCTTCAATCAATGAAGAATAACACTCTAAATGTGAAGAAATTAATGAAGAATTTGATTCTCGAACCCTCGACAATTGTACGCGTGTCTGAAATCATCATTCTTATACGATGGAGTCACGCCACCACCAAAGTTGAAAATCTTCAATTTGAGTTTTTCCTCGCTTTTGAAATTCTTCAGTTTTGAAATTCTTCAGTTTTCAAATTCTTCATTTTTCAAATTCTTCAACTTTGCAAAATCTTCACTGTTTCCGTCGTCTTTCTTCATTTGCTATATATATATATGGATTTATGTCCTCTACAAAGATTCACTTATGGTTATTTCTTCAAGTCGCTTTTTACGCTAAGTGAATGTGATCGAACCCTTCCCCTCTATGCTATACTCAACCCAATCCATTCACAAATTCTTCATGTGCGTTCTACTTTGAAACTCGCTCAAATTCTTCACCGTGTCCTTAACAGTGAAGAAATTGCGAACGGAACTTTAAAACGAAACTTATCCAAACTTTCGCTTTTACCGCTCAAACCGCTCCGCATCCCATGATGCATTATTATATTCACCCACGATCGACACGATCTCCACTACACAAGACGTGGGTGACACATGTCGTGAGAAGGGAAGCGGTCAGGCACGTTAGTCCTAAATCTTGGACGATCCGTTTTCACCGTGGCTATAAATACCCTCTCTCCTTCCTCACTCTTTTACTCCGCCGACCTCTCTCCCGCCGAGCTCCTCAAAACCCTAGCGCCGCTTCTCCATCGTCGCCGGTGAGGAAAAGCTTCACCGCCTTGACCTCTTCGCCGACGTACTCGCGCCGACAAGTGGAATATCTTCACTCCGCCGTCGCCGTAGCTGATTTCCTCTGCCAAGTTAGGGCGGAGAAAATCTGAACAGACGAACTTCTAAACTGATCATCTCAGTTAAATCGTGTTCTTCACTTGAGTAAATTAAAAGTTACTTTTACTACTTGATTTGATTCTCAAATTTTCTTCAAATTCTTCAAAGGTGTTTATTCTCCAAATCTTCATACATATGAACACCTCAAATCTCTTGACTCATTTCTCTAAGCAATGATTTTCTTCAAGATTCCTCAATTGTGTGGATCTTGATCTATACAACTCGGAACCTAAGACAAAGAACGCTTATTGAAATTCTTCAAGGCTCATCTGGTCAAAATCCTCAAACTTGTTCTTTTGAAAACCCTCCGAGAACGCATATGACCTCTTCAAATTCCTCGCACCTATACTCCGCTCACGGTACAAATGTCTGCTGCTGAATCCCTAGGTTCTCATCAACTTAACTCATTTGCAGCGTTCCTCGAAGAAAAACTGCACACTTCTTCAGAGAACTCAATTGTTCAATTTCCTCAATCAAGAAAATGGCGATGGTAAGAAGCAGCAGAAGGAGGAAAGAAACCCGAGGTCATGACAGCATTCAAATCCCCGAGGAAATATATGCGACTCATGTACACCGATGAGGAAAGCAAAAATCAACGCAAGGTGCGTATCTGAAAGATTGAGCGGAGATGGGCACGGAATGGAAGGAATACCGATATGTAACACCTAAGTACATGAAGAAATTCGCGTTAAATCCTCCATGCCCAAGAGCTCCTTTGGCACCAGGCCAAATAGCTGATCCCACTAGCGTCAAACGCGGTGAGGACTTTCACGATGAGTGGGCTAAACGCCAAGCAAAGTTGGCTAAGCAAGCAAAGGAAGCGGTGAAGAAATTCAATGAGGATTCTGCCACGCCGCTGCCATCGAGGTCTCGGTCAAACCGAGGAAATCAATGCAAAAGAAGTCTGCTAATAAGCCAAGTGCTTCATCATCTGCGCCCTCACGGCCAAGTTCATCGCCAGCTCCTCCGTGCAAATTCCTCGTGACAAATTCCTCACACCGCCATTGTTCCATCAAAGTCCTCAACTGCTCCGTCCCAAACCTTCGTTCTGTGCACCTAGCTACATGTCAAAGGACTGCTGGTTTCTCAATTGCCTCGAGCATCTCTGCAAGTTCTCACCTGCCCCAATTCTTCATCCGCCCGACTCTGCTGAAGACAAAAGCAACAATGGGCGTGGTCCTCGGCCTAGCCAAGGAAGAAACAGCTTGTAGTCCACGTGCCATCGATGATGAGGCATCGATGAAGAACTTGAAGAAATCATCGAGACCGCCAAGTTAGGGCCGCTAGAGCCAAAGGTACATCTGTGCCACTTGCTTTTGGACCCAAAGAAAGTCCTCGACTTCATCGACCTCGCACAATGATCCCAATACCCTCTGCTCGATCTTCCTTTGACACCTGGTCAAAGTCATGCGTTGACTCACTTCATCGCTGAAGAAAATGGAAGTTTGAGAAGGCGAGGGAAATCAAAAGGCTCAATACAGAAGGAGAGGTTCTGAAGAAAAATGTTGTCAAGATGACACCGAGGAACTCCTTCAAATCCAAACTGAAATTCAGAACCTCGGCAAGAACTTGACACATACTATGCTGATTGGCAAGTAGTCAAGACCAGATTCGTCGATCGGACGAAGAAAATCACAAGTGTTGCTGCACTGTGCAACGTGAAAATCCTCGAGTCAAGCATCGCTTCAGCCTATTGAAGAAAATGCTGATTCGGGGCTGATGAAGAAATTCCAGCCACCGAAGAAACTGCCAGGCACCCACTAGTGGTGCGCTGAAGAAATCTCAAGTCGAGCAACTGCATCGATTCTTACCTGAAGAAATTGTTCAAGACAGAGAACTGCATCGCTTGCTCTCAAGAAAATGCACCAAATTCCTCGGCTCCTCCTGCGCCAACTCCAACTCCAATTCTTCCATCCGCTTCGATGTGAAGAAAACCAAGGCTCTTGAAAGAGCTGCTGTGAAGAAAAGGAAAGCATCACCGCGTCAGATTCTTCTACTACGCAAGAAAATGAAGCCAATGACCAGCTCTGTTGAGAACCCAATTGATGCTGTTCCAATTTCCTCCATACCATCAAAGGAAGTAGTTCCTTTTGGAGAAGAATATGAGGTGCCAACGGATCGATGAAGAACATCAATCTCTGCTTCATCGAGAAAATTGATGAAGAAATTGAAGTGGAAGCTATCCCTTCAACCCCAGAATTCCTCATCGGACCATGAAATTCCTCAAGCTGGTGCTTGAGGAAATTGAAAATGAAGATGTGGATATTGGATGCACCACTCCGGTGATCAATGATGACTTTTGGGAAAGTCAGCATCCCAATACTCCTCTTCACCCCACTCCAACAAGTCCCTCACTCCCTGCACAGACTGTTCAAATAGACACTCAAGAAAATCAACCCACGAGTTACGTGCATGAAGAAATTCCAGCCACTAGTGCTGATGAAACTGCTTCTTTGCTGCTGAAAATCCTCGATCGCATGTTGAGGACCAAGAAATTCCTCAAGTGAAGAACCTGAACTTACGATTCACGAGGTGGTGATGCAACTCATCGACACCCTCTCGCCAAAGCGTAAGAATCCGTTCTCAACCAAGCAAAAGTTCAAGGTGAAGATTTCTTTGCGAGCACGTGTTCTTCATCGAATATAATCCCTATGATTCTGCTCGAATTAGGAAGAGGCGCTTACGACTGCCACCAAGCCAACTTCTATTCCTCGGTGCTTTTCAACAAGGACAAAATCTTGATCATGCTCATATTCCTCATGTGGATATGGAGTCGCCGCCGTGCTTTGAGCCCGTCCTAAGTGTTCTTCACGATGCAGGTCTTCTAAACTTCTGCCGATATTTGTGATTGGAGCGAAGAGCTAATTCTTGAGTTCTATGCAACACCGCACATCACGGAGACGCTGAAGATGTGACTTCATGGGTCTTAGATTGGATGACCGAAAACACTCACAACAAGGCACCAGCAAGTGAATTGCTTCGTGCCCTCCCACTCAGTCCTCCGATTGATGGTGCACGTCGCATCTATGAAGAAAAGGAACTTTCAAATCACTATATGCAAGTGTTGATGAAGCCATTGAAGCCAAGGCAGGCACCAAGAACCAAATTCCTCGTCAAGGAATTATTATATGTGCCTCGGACCGTCTATCGAATTTTGACGAAGACTATGAGTCCTATCAAGGGCCACGACTCGAATGATGAAGAGGTCGTTGGCATCATGAAGAATATGCTTTTCAACATCATCCATGGCGTTCCCGTCAATTTCCATGATTTCTTCATGAGGACTCGCTAACATTGCCATGTCACCTTTTGAGCTGAAGCCTTATGCACCTTGGATTATGAGATTCATCGGTCAAGATCTTCACCAATTACAAGGCTGATACTTTGAACCACTGCAGCTACACGCCACCGATTGAAGTCCTCAAGCGGCCAATTGCCTCGGTGATGAAAAGGGAAAGGCTGATGCTGTGATAGATGAAGGCATTCGTCCATTGGATGGATAGTTTATAAAGCAGCATCCTACTCCACCAATGATGACTCGCCACACATGACTCTGCAAAGAAATACCTCGCCAAGCAAAATCCTCAAGGAATCGCACCGTGGTGATGACCGATCGTGAATTACTCCTCGGTCTTCATCGGAAGGTTGATCGCAATCATAAGTGGGTCAAACGTCGGTTTGGTACTCTTCTTTACAACTGACCTCAACTCACAATGCAAAGAAGAAAACCACTACTATCTTCATGAAACCTTCAAACGCTCTGGGCTGTTCTTTCACATGTCTACAATGAAGAAGAACGCAATCAATGGGACTCAAGGAAGAATTTGACTGGTCTGCTCCTCCTCGAAGAAATTCAAGAAAGTCAAAGTTCCTTCCTTGGTGGCCAGCTCCTATTCTTCATCTCGCGACATCGATGAAAATGAAGATTTGGAAGACACTGCTGCTGGTCCTACTTCAACAAACAACCCGACAATCTTTGGCGCTCCGTCTTCAACTTGAAATTCTTCAAGAGCGTTAGTCCTCAGTTTCGATCCTTTTGGTCATTCGATGACAAAGGGGGAGAAATTTGAGTTAGTCTTCAAGCGGGTCTCGTTTTTGTCTATATACAATATTTTATTAAGTTACAACTCTCGTTCTTCTGAAACCTTTTATTGGATCGAGTTGTAATCTTAAACCCGATGGTGCTTTGATACTTTTGATGCATTATGTTCTTGCTCTATGCTCGATTACGAGTGTTGATATGCTCGATATTTGTTATGCTCGATCCTCATGAGCTCGTTGAAAATCTTCATCGATTTGGGCTCGATACTCATGAATAGTTTCAAATTCCTCATACGCATGGGCTCTGATACTTTTTATGCATGCATTGCATAGCATCAAGCACCATATTTCATCATGCATTTCAAATTCCTCATATTATATGTCAAATGCGTGTATGAATTACAAGATATAGGGGGAGATCTCCATGATTCAATTCTTCAAATGTGCATTGCCTCAAAAGCAAATTCCTCACTATGCACATCTTGGGGGGAGTTCTTCTATATCTTGCAATCAAAATCCTCATTATCGGTGTTTACACTTCATATATTTATCCCCGTTGAAAACTTAACCTATGTTGTCATCAATCACCAAAAGGGGAGATTGTAAGTGCATCTAGTGCCCTTAGTGATTTTGGTGTATTGAAGACTTATAGGTTAAGCAACTAATCGTTTGTAAGTGTACACAGGTCTATAAGTCTATGAGGAGTTTGATATTTACAAGGAAAGTCGACCCTAAAATGAAGTTCTTCAATGAAGACTTTGATATTCTCAAGACTTTACGAAGACTTTGAAAGTGAAGAAATTGGTGTGATCCTCAAGACTTGGTATTCGCTTGAGGAACATGAAGCGTGAAGACTTTTGTTTTCGTAGTTTCATTTTCTCTTTCTTGAGTCATAGGAAACACCGTCTTCGTTAAAGGGGTCGAGGAAATACTAAGGAAAAATTTCCATTTGATGCTCAACTCAAAATCCTACACCTACCAAACCCTTCGAGTGAAGCCTTTGGAAATCTCATACAGCTTCAGTCAATTTCTTGATGGATGAGACGAAGCTCTTACAGTCACCGAGGAATTTGTTCGACCGAGGAGTTAGGAATTCGCCAAAGGCTGGATTGCCTACACATGAGGAACATGATAGCCCGAGGAATTTGATGTTCAAATTTCCGACGATTCTTGTCTTCTTGGCCACCGTGTCCCAAAATATCTCCACCTAACGGTCATATCATTGAATGGCATTTATGTCTTATCATGTCGGGCTGCTCCCTAGGCTATAAATAGCCGCCCCCTACAACCACTAGTTGGTTGGCTGCTCCGAGAGAACTTGACACTTGTCATTTGAGAGCAACCCATCCTCCGAGGAATTTGGCGAAAATCATCAAGTGAGGAAAAACCCAAAAGTGAAGAAAAACCCAAAAACCAAACCCCAACAAACCCAAAGTGATTGAGCATCACTGAAGAAATTGATCCCGCGTGGATCCGACGCTTTTTACCTTTGAAGACTGTGCTTCTTCCAGACGGTTAGGCGTCACGGTCTAGAGCATCCAAGAGGAATTGTGGATTGCCGGGTGACCAAGTATGTGAAGGTTTGGAAGTCGCCTGAAGACTTACCACGAGTGATTGGACGAGGTCTGCGTGACCTTAGTTCAAGGAGAATACGGTGAGGACTTGGTGTCCTGAGCTGCGTGCTCAGTGATCGGGTGTCCGGACTGCGTGTCCTCGAGTTTAAATACTCGGCCGCTCCAACCAGACGCATAAAGCGAGATAGCAGTTGGAACTGGTCTACCAAATCATTGTCTTCACCAACCTAACTGGTTCTATTTCCTCAACCCTTTCATTTCCTCATTATTGTGTTGAGTGTTTGTCATATCTGTGTTTGAAGACTTTGACTGAAGACTTTCTCAATTTCCTCAGTTCAATTTCTTCAGTCTGTTTGTCTTCATCTTGTGTTATCCTGTGATTACGCTTTCTGTACTCTGCGATTGTCCTCATTTCATCATGATGACTATGCTTGTAATCTGTTATGCTTACTTCTGAGTACTTATTCCGCTGCAAGTATTTCTTCGCTAAGGAATTTCCTCACCGGCAAATTCCTCAGTGAAGAATTCATAAAAATCGCCTATTCACCCCCCCTCTAGTCGATATAACGCACTTTCAAGACCGATTACACAAACTCGGCGAGGCCGATTTCGGTAATTAGTTAACTAGAGAGTTGGTCAGGCAAACTCGGTGGGACCGATTACTCAAACTCGGTGGGACCGATTTTGGTAATAAGTTAACCAGAGAGTTTGCATTGTAATCTCGGTAGTACCGATTACACAAACTCGGTGAGACTGATTTTGGTAATGGAAATACACAGAGAGATTACAATCCCATCTCGGTGAGACCGAGATCCCTATCGGTGAAACCGATTTGCCTAGGATTTGTGGCAATGGCTATGACATTTGAACTCGGTGGCGCCCGATAGAAAGAATCGGTAGGGCCGAGTTTGACTTTAGGTTTAGGTCATATGTGTGGAAGTGGGAAAGTAGTTGAGGGTTTTGGAGCATATCACTAAGCACATGAAGCAAGAGGCTCATTAAGCAACACCTCATCCCTCCTTGATAGTATTGGCTTTTCCTATAGACTCAATGTGATCTTGGATCACTAAAATGTAAAATGTAGAGTCTTGAGCTTGAAGCTTGAGCCAATCCTTTGTCCTTAGCACCTTAAAGGAGTTCCCACATCCTTTAGTCCATGCCACTCCATTGTTGAACTTATGCAAACATACTAGATAGAAGTGTTAGTCCAACAAGAGATATGTTGACATTAATTACCAAAACCACCTAGGGAGCACTTGTGCTTTCAATCTCCCCCTTTTTGGTAATTTATGGCAACATACATCAGAGCTTTAGATAAAGATATAAAGAATAGCAAGTAAAGCTTTGAGAAGACATGTAACAAGCATAGGCTCCCCCTACATGTATGCAATCATGTGAATATGGAATGTAGAAGCATGTGAGAGCATAACCATGATAGAGTAGGCAATGTGTTACATGTATCTTGGCCATATGCATCAGAGCAAAGAACATTTAAGAAAATACCTTCATGCTCATGAGTCCTTCTTGCAAACAGTATGTACATCAGCAAGAATTCCTCATACACATGAGTGTGATGCATATACTTACCTTGTAGTCTTGAGTTGGCTTAGGGTGGAATGAACCTGCACAAACAAGGTTAGATAACACAGGTACATCTACTAGCCAGAGCAAACAAAAGAAACCACAAGAATACCAAGACTGGGATGACATGTAAAGAGTGAGTGCTAAGTACCACAATGGATTAGACATGTCCCCAAGAGTAAAGATATGCAATGAATTTAAATGATTCCTTTCCCTTAGATGTCTTTCTCCCCCTGAATCTAGTATGAGATATTGGGAGAAGATAGGGAATAGAAAATCAGAGCTGACAAGATATAAAAGAACAGAGGTTAATGCACATAAGCACATATGAACATGTCTTTCCCCCAAAAAGACATGTGGCATCTCTCCTCCTGAACACCAAGCATCTGGGATCCTTGAGAAATACTTTCTACTTGAGTATTCTCTCCCCCTGGAGATCTCTTTCTCACCCTTAATACTCTCTCCCTTTTGGAAGAGATAAGCTTTGATGTGATCTCTCTCTCCCCCTTTGACATCAATTTCCAAGAAGGATCTTCTGGAATTTGTTGTGAATGGATTTGGTCCTTGAGTCACAACACAAAGCACTGGATAAAATTGTGATGCTTGTAGAGGACAAGATTCATTGAGTGGAGCTGGATCAGAAGAAACACAAAATAAGTGGCAAACTGTTTTTCCCGTTGTGAAATCGGTGGCACCGAGTGGTATGCTTCGGTTGTACCGAAAGGATTCGGTTGGACCGAAAACAACAAATCGGTGAAACAGAGTTCATCACAGAGAAAACACTTGTCACCTCAGCTCACTAGACTAGAAAGATCTCACAAAGATTTGCAAGGAATTAACTAAATGATGTGCAATGAATTGGATGCAGGAGATGCAGAGCAACTGAAAAGAAAAGAAAGAAAAGAAAGGAAATCTAGATGAAGTTTTTTTTGAAAGGGGAAACAAATATGCATGAGACAAATGCAAAAACACAGAAAAGAACACGAGAGAACTTCATCTAGAGATGGTCGGTGACAAAGTCACCTATGTTAGAGTATATTGACTTAGGAGTCAAGTGAGATCACTTTATCATAGGTCATACTCATCGTTTAAGCTCAAAATGGGGTTACCATTTTTCGTTTATGCATTTTGATGTATTCACATCTTGTCGAGTTGCTTTAGCTCATGACTCGGAGTAAAGCTTCTCTAAGATGGAATAACATACCTTGGTTGGTGGTGTTGGCCATGTAGTTGAACTTGTGTGGATTGCTCAAGGTTGATGTAGCTCATCAAGAGTTGGGAGCACCACTTGGAATTTGAGTCCATCTACCTACATGGGTTAGTTCTTGCAAGGAGTAGCACTTGTATATCCAAAAATGATAATCATGAAGCACAACATAGAGTTTGTCAAAGGATATGTTTGAGTGATTTCGTGCTTCCTTGTATTCAGCCACCATGGTGTAGAGACTTGGTGATGTAGAGATTGCTCAAGATGCGAGTAGATTACAATCTCATGGAATTTGATTCCACCAAGTACCTACATGGGTTAGATAACATGCAAGATGCAAATATATCCAAGATATAATATTTTCAACATAAGAGAGATATCATGGATTAGTCATAAGCTCATGTCTTGCATGTATCCAATGGAGTTTCTACTCCAAGTTTGAAGCATCAATGATGTTCAATTATCCTCTCAACCTGCAAAACACTTTCTCATCAAGAGGTTTAGTGAATATATCCGCTAATTGCTTTTCCGTGCGAACATGCTTAAGTTTAATGTCATCCTTAGCAACATGATCTCGAATGAAGTGATGACGAACTTCTATATGCTTAGTTCGAGAATGTCGTATGGGATTATGACCAATTTTGATAGCAGTTTCATTATCACAAAGCAATGGAACATGTTTCACATATATCCCATAATCTTTAAGAGTTTGGGTCATCCAAAGTAATTGAGCACAACATGAACTAGCGGCAATGTACTCCGCTTCGGCTGTAGATAAGGATACCGAGTTTTGTTTCTTGGAGGACCAAGACACAAGAGATCTACCAAGAAATTGACAAGTACCCGAAGTGGACTTTCTATCAACCTTGTCTTCGGCATAGTCTGAGTCGGAGTAGCCAACAAGATCGAAAGAGGCCCTCTTAGGATACCAAATGCCAAAATTTGGTGTATGAATTAAGTATCCCACTATCCTTTTCACGGCCTTAAGATGACATTCTTTAGGAGCAGATTGATATCTTGCACACATGCACACACTTAGCATAATATCAGGACGTGAAGCACATAGGTATAACAATGATCCAATCATTGAGCGATAAACCTTTTGATCAACCGGTTTACCATCTTTGGTCAAATCAAGATGTCCACCAGTAGGCATGGGTGTAGACATACCTTTGCACTCTTGCATATTGAACTTCTTGAATAAGTCCTTAGTGTACTTCGTTTGAGAGAAAAAAGTACCTTCCTTAGTTTGCTTGATTTGCAACCCAAGAAAGAATTTGAGTTCACTCATCATTGACATCTCAAACTTCTCCGACATTAGCTTTCCAAAATTCTCACTAAAATGAGGGTTAGTTGATCCAAATATGATATCATCAACATAAATTTGGCATACAAATAATTCTCCATTAACCCTTTAGTAAAAAGTGTGGAATCAATTTTCCCAATTTCAAAGCCTTTTCAAGAAGAAACTTGGTCAAGATTTATACCAAGCTCTAGGAGCTTGTTTAAGACCATAAAGGGCTTTGTGAAGTTTGTAAACATGGTTTGGTTTCTTAGGATTGACAAAGCCGGAGGTTGTTTAACATAAACTTCCTCCTCTATTTCACCATTTAGAAAAGCACTTTTAATGTCCATTTGGTACAAGGTGATATTATGGTGATTAGCATAGGCAAGTAAGATGCTAATGGACTCAAGTCTAGCAACGGAGCATAAGTCTCACCATAGTCCATACCTTCGACTTGTGTGTAGCCTTGGGCGATTTAGACGTGCTTTGTTGCGAACTACTTGTCCATCTTCATCTTGCTTGTTGCGAAACACCCATTTGGTACCGATGATGTTGTGGTCGTTGTCGGGCTTCTCAACCAATGTCCAAACTTGGTTCCTCTCAAAGTTGTGTAGCTCTTCATGCATAGCATTTATCCAATCCGGATCTTCCAATGCTTCTTTGACCTTCATAGGTTCAATGCTAGAGATGAAAGAATAGTTTTCACAAAAGTTAGCTAAACGAGTTTTAGAGCGAGTGATTCTCTCGGTTTGAATATCATTGTAGATTTGCTCGACGGGATGGTCTTTAGCAACTCTTGCTCGAACTCGTGAAAGCTTTTGCTTGGGTCTCGGTTGAACATCTTCTTCATCTTGTTCTTCGTCTTCTTCTTGATCTTCTTCATTGTTGGCATTGTCGTTCTCTTGTCGTGGTGGAGAAGGAGTGTGAGTGTCAAAACCGGCGGATCTCGGGTAGGGGGTCCCGAACTGTGCGTCTAGGCGGATGGTAACAGGAGACAAGGGACACGATGTTTTTACCCAGGTTCGGGCCCTCTCGGTGGAGGTAATACCCTACTCCTGCTTGATTAATATTGATGATATGGGTAGTACAAGAGTAGATCTACCACGAGATCAAGGAGGCTAAACCCTAGAAGCTAGCCTATGGTATGATTGTTGTTCGTCCTACGGACTAAAACCCTCCGGTTTATATAGACACCGGATAGGTTAGGGTTACACATGAAGGAAATATGCCCTAGAGGCAATAATAAAGTTATTATTTATTTCCTTATATCATGATAAATGTTTATTATTCATGCTAGAATTGTATTAACCGGAAACATAATACATGTGTGAATACATAGACAAACAGATAGTCACTAGTATGCCTCTACTAGACTAGCTCATTAATCAAAGATGGTTATGTTTCCTAACCATAGACATGTGTTGTCATTTGATTAATGGGATCACATCATTAGGAGAATGATGTGATTGACATGACCCATTCCGTTAGCTTAGCACTTGATCGTTTAGTATATTGCTATTGCTTTCTTCATGACCTATACATGTTCCTGTAACTATGAGATTATGCAACTCCGTTTACGGAGGAACACTTTGGTACTACCAAACGTCACAACGAATCGGGTGATTATAAAGGAGTACTACAGGTGTCTCCAAAGGTACATGTTGGGTTGGCGTATTTCGAGATTAGGTTTTGTCACTCCGATTGTCGGAGAGGTATCTCTGGGCCTTCTCGGTAATACACATCACATAAGCCTTGCAAGCATTGCAACTAATGAGTTAGTTGTGAGATGATGTATTACGGAACGAGTAAAGAGACTTACCGGTAACGATATTGAACTAGGTATTGGATACCGACGATCGAATCTCGGGTAAGTAACATACCGATGACAAAGGGAACAACGTATGTCGTTATGCGGTTTGACCGATAAAAGATCTTCGTAGAATATGTAGGAACCAATATGGGCATCCAGGTTCCGCTATTGGTTATTGACCGAGAATGGTTCTAGGTCATGTCTACATAGTTCTCGAACCCGTAGGGTCCGCACGCTTAACGTTTCGATGACAGTTCATTATGAGTTTATAAGTTTTGATGTACCGAAGGTTGTTCGGAGTCCCGGATGTGATCACGGACATGACGAGGAGTCTCGAAATGGTCGAGACATAAAGATTGATATATTGGAAGCCTATGTTTGGACTTCGGAAAGGTTCCGGATGAAAACAGGACGTTACCGGAACACCGGGGGGTTACCGGAACCCCCCGGGGGGTCAATGGGCCTTGATGGGCCATAGGGAGAAGAGGAAGGGCGGCCGGGGGCAGGCAGCGCCGCCCCCCCCTCTAGTCCGAATAGGACAAGGAGAGGGGCCCTCCCTCCCTCTTCCCTCCCCAATCCTAATCCAACTAGGAAGGGGGAGTCCTACTCGGTGGGAGTAGGACTCCTCCAGCGCGCCTCCCTAGGGCCGGCCGCACCCCTTGCTCCTTTATATACGGGGCAAAGGGCACCCCAAAACGCAAGTTGATCTACGGATCGCTCCTTAGCCGTGTGCGGTGCCCCCTCCACCATATTCCACTTCGGTCATATCGTCGCGAGCTTAGGCGAAGCCCTGCGTCGGTGAAGTCATATCGTCGCGGAGCTTAGGCGAAGCCCTGCGTCGGTGGAGCATCATCATCGTCACCACGCCGTCGTCTTGTGGAACTCATCCCGACGCTTTCTGGATCGGGCCCGGGATCATCATCGAGCTGAACGTGTGCGAAACTCGGAGGTGCCGTCGTTCGGTACTTGGATCGGTCGGATCGTGAAGACGTCACGACTACATCAACAGCGTTGTTATAACGCTTCCGCTTTCGGTCTCACGAGTGCGTGGACAGACACTCTCCCCTCGTTGCTATGCCATCACCATGGTCTTGCGTGTGCGTAGGAATTTTTTGAAATTACTCGTTCCCCAACAAAGGCATCCGAGCCTGGTTTTATGCGTTGATGTCATATGCACGAGTAGAACACAAGTGAGTTGTGGGCGATATAAGTCATACTGCTTACTAGCATGTCATACTTTGGTTCGGCGGTATTGTGAGATGAAGCGGCTCGGACCGACATTACGCGTACGCTTACGCGAGACTGGTTTCACCGCTTCGAGCACTAGTTGCTTAAAGGTGATCGGCGGGTGTCTGTTTCTCTCATTTTAGTTGAACCGAGTGTGGCTACGCCCGGTCCTTGCGAAGGTTAAAACAGCACCAACTTGACAAACTATCGTTGTGGTTTTGATGCGTAGGTAAGAACGGTTCTTGCTCAGCCCATAGCAGCCACGTAAAACTTGCAACAACAAAGTAGAGGACGTCTAACTTGTTTTTGCAGGGCATGTTGTGATGTGATGTGGTCAAGACGTGATGCTATATTTTATTGTATGAGATGATCATGTTTTGTAACCGAAGTTATCGCAATCGGCAGGAGCCATATGGTTGTCGCTTTATTGTATGCAATGCAATCGCCCTGTAATTGCTTTACTTTATCACTAAGCGATAGCGATAGTCGTAGAAGCAATAGTTGGCGAGACGACAACGATGCTACGATGGAGATCAAGGTGTCGCGCCGGTGACAATGGTGATCATGACGGTGCTTCGGAGATGGAGATCACAAGCACAAGATGATGATGGCCATATCATATCACTTATATGGATTGCATGTGATGTTTATCCTTTATGCATCTTATCTTGCTTTGATTGACGGTAGCATTATAAGATGATCTCTCACTAAAATTATCAAGAAGTGTCCTCCTGAGTATGCACCGTTATGAAAGTTCTTCGTCTTTGAGACACCACGTGATGATCGGGTGTGATAGGCTCTACGCTCAAATACAACGGGTGCAAAACAGTTGCGCACGCGAATACTCGAGTTAAACTTGACGAGCCTAGCATATAACAGATATGGCCTCGAACACGGAGACCGAAAGGTCGAACGTGAATCATATAGTAGATATGATCAACATAGTGATGTTCACCATTGAAACTACTCCATCTCACGTGATGATCGGACATGGTTTAGTTGATTTGGATCACGTAATCACTTAGATAACTAGAGATGTGTCTGTCTAAGTGGGAGTTTTTAATATGATTAATTAAACTTAAATTTATCATGAACTTAGTACCGATAGTATTTTTGCTTGTCTATGTTTATCGTAGATAGATGGCTCGTCTTTGTTGTTCCGTTGAATTTTAATGCGTTCCTTGAGAAAGCAAAGTTGAAAGATGATGGTAGCAATTACATGGACTGGGTCCGTAACTTGAGGATTATCCTCATTGCTGCCGTAAGAATTACGCCCCGGAAGCACCGCTGGGTGCCAACTGCTCGTCAGAGAGCAACGCCGAAGTTGTGAACGTCTGGCGAGCAAAGCGATGACTACTCTATAGTTCAATGTGCCATGCTTTACGGCTTAGAACTGGTCTTCAACGACGTTTTGAACGTCATGGAGCATATGAGATGTTTCAGGAGTTGAAGTTAATATTTCAAGCAAATGCCCGGATTGAGAGATATGAAGTCTCCAATAAGTTCTATAGCTGCAAGATGGAGGAGAATAGTTCACGGTGAACATATACTCAAAATGTCTAGGTATAATAATCACTTGATTCAACCGGGAGTTACTCTTCCGGATGATAGTGTCATTGATGAAATTCTCCAATCACGCCACCAAGCTACAAGAGCTTCGTGATGAACTATAATATGCAAGGGATGACCAAAACAATTCCGAGCTCTTCGCAATGCTTTGAAAGCCATGGAGGTAGAAATCAAGAAAGAGCATCAAGTGTTGATGGTCAACAAGACCACTAGTTTCAAGAAAAGGGCAAAGGAAAGAAGAAGGAACTTCAAAAGAACAGCAAGAAAGTTGCTGCTCAAGAGAAGAAACCCAAGTCTGGACCTAAGCCTGAAACTGAGTGTTTTTATCGCAAGCGATCGACACTTTGAAGCGGAACTGCCCCAAGTATTTGGCGGACAAGAAGGATGGCAAGGTGATCAAAGGTATATGTGATATACATGTTATTGATGTGTACCTTACTAATACTCGCAGAGTACACGGTATTTGATACTGGTTCATTGCTAATATTTGCAACTCAAACAGGAACTACGGATTGCGAAGATTGGCTAAGGACGAGGTGACAATGCGCGTGGGAAATGGTTCCAAAGTCGATGTGATCGCGGTCGGCACGCTACCTCTACATCTACCATCGGGATTAGTTTTAGACCTAAATAATTGTTATTTGGTGCCAGCGTTAAGCATGAACATTATATCTGGATCTTGTTTGATGCGAGACGGTTATTCATTTAAGACAGAGAATAATGGTTGTTCTATTTATATGAATAATATCTTTTATGGTCATGCACCCTTGAAGAGTGGTCTATTTTTATTGAATCTCGGTAGTAGTAATACACATATTCATAGTGTTGAAACCAAAAGATGCAGAGTTGATAATGATAATGCAACATATTTGTGGCACTGCCGTTTGGGTCATATCGGTGTAAAACGCATGAAGAAACTCCATACTGATGGACTTTTGGAATCACTTGATTATGAATCACTTGGTACTTGGGAACCATGCCTCATGGGCAAGATGACTAAAACGCCGTTCTCCGGAACTATGGAGCGAGCAACTGATTTGTTGGAAATCATACATACTGATGTTTGTGGTCCAATGAATGTTGAGGCACGCGGCGGGTATTGTTATTTTCTCACCTTCACAGATGATTTGAGCAGATATGGGTATATCTACTTAATGAAACACAAATCTGAAACATTTGAAAAGTTCAAAGAATTTCAGAGTGAAGTGGAAAATCATCGTAACAAGAAAATAAAGTTTCTACGATCTGATCGTGGAGGAGAATATTTGAGTTACGAGTTTGGTTTGCATTTGAAACAATGTGGAATAGTTTAGCAACTCACGCCACCCGAACACCACAGAGAAATGGTGTGTCCGAACGTCGAATCGTACTTTACTTGATATGGTGCGATCTATGATGTCTCTTACTGATTTACCGCTATCGTTTTGGGGATATGCTTGAGAGACGTCCGCATTCACGTTAAATAGGGCACCATCTAAGTCCGTTGAGACGACACCGTATGAACTGTGGTTTGGCAAGAAACCAAGTTGTCGTTTCTTAAAGTTTGGGGCTGCGATGCTTATGTGAAGAAACTTCAACCGATAAGCTCGAACCCAAATCGAGAAATGTGTCTTCATAGGATACCCAAAGGAGATGTTGGGTACACCTTCTATCACAGATCTGAAGGCAAGATTTTCGTTGCTAAATTCGGATCCTTTCTAGAGAAGGAGTTTCTCCGAAAGAAGTGAGTGGGAGGAAAGTAGAACTTGATGAGATAATTGTATCTGCTCCCTTATTGGAAGGTAGTTCACCACAAGAAATGGTTCCTGTGACAACTACACCAATTAGTGAGGAAACTAATGATGTTGATCATGAAACTTCAGATCAAGTTGCTACTGAACTTCGTAGGTCAACCAGAGTAAAATACGCACCAGAGTGGTACGGTAATCCTATTCGAAGTCATGTTACTTGACCATGGCGAACCTACAAACTATGAAGAAGCGATGGTGAGCCCAGATTCGCAAAATGGCTGGAAGCCATGAAATCTGAGATGGGATCCATGTATGAGAACAAAGTATGGACTTTGGTTGACTTGCCCGATGATCGGCAAACCATTGAGAATAAATGGATCTTTAAGAAGAAGATCGACGCGATGGTAATGTAATCGTCTACAAAGCTCGACTTGTTGCGAAAGGTTTTCGACAAGTTCAAGGGGTTGACTACGATGAGACCTTCTCACCCGTAGCGATGCTTAAGTCTGTCCGAATCATGTTAGCAATTGCGCATTTTATGATTATGAAATTTGGCAAATGGATGTAAAACTGCATTCTTGAATGGATTTCTAGAAGAAGAGTTGTATATGATGCAACCGAAGGTTTTGTTGATCCAAAGGGTGCTAACAAAGTATGCAAGCTCCAGCGATCAATTTATGGTCCAGTGCAAGCCTCTCGGAGTTGGAATAAACGCTTTGATAGTGTGATCAAAGCATATGGTTTTATCTGAGACTTTTGGAGAAGCCTTGTATTTACAAGAAAGTGAGTGGGAGCTCAGTAGCATTTCGATATTATATGTGGACGACATATTATTGATTGGAAATGATAAAGAATTTCTGGATAGCATAAAAGGATACTTGAATAAAAGTTTTTCAATGAAAGACCTCGGTGAAGCTGCTTACATATTGGGCATCAAGATCTATAGAGATAGATCAAGACGCTTAATTGACTTTCACAAAGCACATACCTTGATAAAGTTTTGAAAAAGTTCAAAATGGATCGAGCAAAGAAAGGTTTTTACCAGTATTACAAGGTGTAAGATTGAGTCGACTCAATGCCCGACCACAAGAAGATAGAGAGAAAATGAAAGATGTTCCTATGCTTCAGCCATAGGCTCTATCATGTATGCAATGCTGTGTACCAGACTGACGATGCTTAGCAATAAGCTTGGCAGGAAGGTACCAAAGTAATCCAGAGTGGATCATCGGACAGCGGTCAAGAACATCTGAAATACGAAAAGGACTAAGGATATGTTTCTCGATATGGAGGTGACAAAGAGCTAGTCGTAAATGGTTACGTCGATGCAAGCTTTGACACCGATCCGACGATTCTAAATCGCAAACCGGATCGTGTTTTTATTAAGCGGTGGAGCTGTCGGTTGGTGCAGTTCTAAACAAAGCGTCGTGGCGGGATCTACATGTGAAGCGGAGTACATAGCTGCTTCGAAGCAGCAAATGAAGGAGTCTGGATGAAAGAGTTCATTTCGATCTAGGTGTCATACCTAGTGCATCGGGACCAATGAAGATCTTCGTGACAATATTGGTGCAATTGCCTTGGCAAAGGAATCCAGATTTCATAAGAGGACCAAGCATATCAAGAGACGCTTCAATTCCATTCGGGACCAAGTCCAAGTGGGAGACATAGAGATTTGCAAAATACATACGGATCTGAATGTTGCAGACCCGTTGACTAAGCCTCTTCCACGAGCAAAACATGATCAGCACCAAGACTCCATGGGTGTTAGAATCATTACTGTGTAATCTAGATTATTGACTCTAGTGCAAGTGGGAGACTGAAGGAAATATGCCCTAGAGGCAATAATAAAGTTATTATTTATTTCCTTCTATCATGGCTAAGTGAAAGTGATAAAGCATTATAGTCTGGTTGCCTGGTTTGCTACGCTAGCACCTCCTTAACAAGACCAAGATGTTGGATTAAGTGTGAAGAAGTGCCTTTTTTTTTGCAAACACCCCCCGCACTATGTGCGTGGGGCTGAAGCCAAGGACTGCCATCTTTCAGGTTATATACACATATACATAAACGGCCGCACAGGGAGTAGTTTACTACTTGAACGCACAAGTATAAAAAGCACTTATATTACATTGAAACATTTTTTTCACAAATCATACATGTCATTTAAACATAATATCCTTCAAGCACTGCGTCTCTATTAAACGAGCGCCCGGCAAGACTTCTTCAAAGTAGTGCTCGGCAGGTACTCGGCCTCTGTCCGAATCCCGGGATGCAACTTCAGTGGCCTTCATCTCTTCCCAGTATGTCTTGACACGGGCAAGAGCCATCCGCGCTCCCTCAATACACGCCGATCGCTTCATTGCGTCGATACGTGGCACCGCACCAAGAAGCTGCACTAAACCAAAATAGCTCTTCGGCTGGGGTCCGTCTGGCCACAAGTGAGTCAAGACATGCTTCATGGCAAATCCGGACAATCGATTCAGCTCGGCCCATTCAGCCAACCGGTCGGTCAACGACAGAGGACACTCCGGACTATGGAATTGCGACCAATATAGCTCTTCCCTTCTGTGCCCCTTCTGGCCCCGGAAGTGCTCAACCGCGTCCACAGCGCTCGCCGCCAAGTCCAGATAAGCATCCTCTGAACTCCACAATTTATCCAACTGAGCATACTTTGGATCTGTATATTTCCTCCGCAGCAGAAACGGTTTTCCAGCCGCAATTGCCCCGGCCTGACTCAACTCCTCCTTGGCAGCTCTCAACGCCGATTGGGCATTCTTGGATTCGGCGGCGGCCTTCGTTAGGCCCTCTTGTTCCGCTTGACGTTCCTTTTCAAGAACCGCGCAGCGATCGGTAGTATTCCTTAACTTTTTAGCCATATCGGCCATCTCCTCTTTGCTTCAGCAGTGAGCAGCCCGTTCAGCTTCTAGCTCTTCGGCCGCCTTTACAGTGGCCGCATTACTTATTCTGGCTTGCTCTTTCGCTCGGGCGAGTTCTGCCCGCAGCTCCTCCACGGCAACGGCACCATCTGCATTAAGCATACAAACAGTAGGACATGGGCGTCAAGCTCCCTTACAAGGTGTCCGCATAGAGGTCGCATACCTTGTGACTCGTCAAACCGTTTATTGACCAGCGCGATGTCCGCATCTGCCTCGTCAAGTTGCCGCTTTAGTTCGGCATATTCAGCAGTCCGGCTGGCCTCCGGACGCCCCGCCACCTGTTCAGGAGCGGCGATATGTTATAACTGAGAATTTGATCCTCGTCACATGTCAATTTTGACAACATACCAAGTCTCAGGGGCTACTATCTATACAGGGCGCATTTTATATGCATAACTGTCAGAAGGTACATCATTTTTGCGTACCTCAAACCCCGTCAGTAAGCTTCTGATGGCTTCATGCAATCCGCTCTCCGCGGATGCAATTCTTTCAATCACCGTACCCATTAGAGCACGGTGATCCTCTGAAATAGCCGCTCGCCCGAGCAGATCCTTCAGCTCCTCCGACCGCACGCCACTTGGTGCCGGACCTTCCGGCCCCGCCGGACTTGGGGGAACCCTCCGTGGCGACACCTCCGGTCGTCCGCCTCCATGAGGGTGCGACAGGTGGAGGCGTTCGCTCTCCATCATCTCCGAAGAAGATCCCCAAGACGAGCTCACGAGAAGGGCTGAAGTCCGAACTACAAGGTACAATTTCGTTATCCTCATGAATAAATACAGGGATGTTCCTTATTTACAAGACCCTTCTTTTTACTTACGGCTGGTGGAGGGCTGATCCCTCGGGAAATAATGCGGCTGGGTTACTTCCCAGCGCCGGACTCTCTGCCGAAGATTCCTTCCCCCTCTTTGAGGCCTTGACCTCCGGATCTTCCGAAGCGGTCCTCTTCTCTCCTCGGAAGGTGGGACTCTTAATCCCTCCTTCCTTGATATCCTCCTTCGCAGAGGCGGTTGCTTCCCCGCTCCCCCCTTTGCCTTCTTCAAAAGGCGCGACCTACAACATCTTGGTCAACATGGGATCCGGCGTGGTCTCTGGGAGGGGAGCCGGGCACCTTATTAACTTTGCCTTGGCTATCCACTCATGTTCAAGAAACGGCTCCTTTAAAGGGCATATATATGAAATAAATGAATGAACAGCTTGTCCGGTTACAGGACTACTTACTTGAGTATCTGGGCGATTGCAGCTTATTCATGCGTCCTCGGTCAAGTCTGGACACTTCTCTTGTGATCCGAAGAACAGTTTATACATCTCCACGGACGTCGTGCCCATAAAATTTTGGAGAGCTCGTGGTCCCTCCGGATTGAATCCCCACAGGCGGAGGGGGCGACGTTTGCAGGGCTGAAGGCGCTGGATCACCATAACCTGCGCCACTGCAACCATATTGATCCCTCTTTCCTGGAGATCTCAACTACGGCCCTGCAGCAGGGGAACGTCCTTGGGCGGCCCCAGTCGAGCCTTGTTGACCCATGATGTCGGCCGCTGTGGTGGACTGAGCGAAGGCAGGAGCGCTGCCCATTTGGTGCCCCAGGAGCGGTGATATAAAACCACTCCCGTTGCCACAAACCAACCTCCCCTTGAAAAGAGCCCTCGGGCCATGGAGCATCAGCACATTTGCTTATGACTGCCCCTCCGCACTCTGCTTGCTGCCCCTTGATCGTCTTTGGCTCCACCTTGAAGGTTTTGAGCCACAATCCAAAGTGGGGGGTAATGTGGAGGAAGGCCTCACATACGACAATGAATGACGAGATATGGAGGATGGACTCCGGATTCAAGTCGTGGAATTCCAGCCCATAATAAAACATGAGCCCCCGCACAAAGGGATCCATCGGGAAGCCTAAACCCCGAAGGAAGTGGGACACGAAGACCACGTTCTCGCCGGGCTCAGGAGTGGGAATGACCTGCCCTGGAGCAGGCAGCCTATGCGAGATCTCGCCGGTTAGATACCTGGCGTCTCGCAGCTTTAGCACATCCTCTTCTATGACGGAGGAAGACATCCATCGGCCGTGCTGGTCGGAGCCGGACATCGTCGAAAGTCCGAAGCGCCTAAATCTGAAGCTTTGGGTGTTGGAACTCGAAGCGCGAGGCGAACTCGATGGAGGGTGTAAAAAGAAGAGGGCCTTGGTCTCATTATAAAGAGGTTGAATACCAAGAGCCCACCCCGTGGTCGATTAGGACTCGCCTTTGATAGAGAAGGCAGGCCAACGGGCACGGTTGGGTTACCCACGTCCGTATTGATGAGAATCCCGGAATAAGGGGGCACGATCTACGCTTTGATAAGACGTGCCAAGGAAACCGCCTCGCCAAAACACGCTGAGGTGGAACAATAAAAAACGATTCATATAAAGGCCTGGCCGTGGTGTGATGTCACGCCGCGGAATACGTCAGCAGATCTGTGCAAAAATTATTCTCTCTACGGTGTTATGTGGAACTTGTTTTGCAAAGCCGGACACTATCCTTGTGTTCAAAACCTTCTATGAAGTATTCGGAGGAGGAACCCGCCTCGCAATGCCGAAGACAATCAACGAGCTGGACTCGTCGTCATTGAAGCCTGGTTCAGGGGCTACTGAGGGAGTTCCAGACTAGGGGGTGTCCGGATAGCCGAACTATCATCATCGGCCGGACTCCAAGACTATGAAGATACAAGATTGAAGACTTCGTCCCGTGTCCGGATGGGACTTTCCTTGGCGTGGAAGGCAAGCTTGGCGATACGGATATGTAGATCTCCTGCCTTTGTAACCGACTTTGTGTAACCCTAGCCCTCTCCGGTGCCTATATAAACCGGACGGCTGTAGTCCATAGGACGAAGGACAATCATACCATAGGCTAGCTTCTAGGGTTTAGCCTCTTTGATCTCGTGGTGGATCCACTCTTGTAACACACATCATAAATATTAATCAAGCAGGACATAGGGTTTTACCTCCATCAAGAGGGCCCGAACCTGGGTAAAACATCGTGTCCCTTGTCTCCTGTTACCATCCGCCTAGACACATAGTTCGGGACCCCCTACCCGAGATCCGCCGATTTTGACACCGACAACTACCATAACTGGTGGGCTGGTGAGGTATCTCTTGAGGTCTTGAAACGCCGCGTCAGCCTCCGGAGTCCACTCGAACGGGCCCTTTTTTCATCAGCTTGAAGAACGGGAGGGCGCGCTCCCCTAGCTTGGAGATAAAGCGCCCTAATGAAGTCACGCAGCCCGCCAACTTTTGCATTTCCTTGAGAGTCTGCGGCGGGCTCATCTCTTCTATTGCCTTGACCTTCTCTGGGTTTGCTTTGATTCCCCTGTGTGACACAAGGAAACCCAACAACTTACCGGAAGGAACACCGAACACGCATTTCTCCGGGTTGAGCCGCAGGTCCACCTTGCATAGGCTGGCGAATGTTTCCTCCAGATCCTGGATGAGGGTCCTTGCCTCCCGAGATTTCACCACGATATCGTCGACGTAGGCTTCAGCGTTCCTCCTGAGCCGCCGGCCTAGAGCGATGTGCATCAGCCGCTGGAAGGTTGCACAACGTTACACAGCCCTAGCAGCATGCAGGTGTAGCAGTACACCCCACATGGGGTCAAGAAGGCCGTCTTCTCGACGTCTTGTACCACCATCTTAATCTGGTGGTAGCCTGAGAAGGCATCTAGGAAGCACAGGAGGTCACACTCGGTGGCGGATTCGATGATCTGCTCAATGCGCGGAAGCGGGAACAGGTCTTGAGGGCAGGCCTTGTTGAGGTTGGTGAAGTCGACACACATGCGTTCCTTCCCACCTTTCTTGGGCACGACGACTGGGTTTGCCAACCACTCTGGGTACCACACCTCGCAGATGACACCAGCTTCTTGTAGTTTGCAGGTCTCCTGGATGATGAAGGACTGCTTCTCTGTGGACTGTCGTCGCGCCTTCTGCTTCACCGGGCGTACGTTAGGGCACACCCTCAGGTGGTGCTCGATTATCCCCCTCGGGACCCCAACTAGCTGCTTGGGCTCCCAGGCGAACACCTCCTTGTTCGCGCGCAGGAAGTTCACCAATGCCTCTTCTTGGTCCGGGGCGAGGTCAGCACCTATGGTGAAGGTGGCTCCCAAGGCCCCGTCCTCATTGACCGGTACGTGCTTCGTCTTAGCCCGATCTTGAGAGAACAACTGCTTCTTTTGGCGGCGCCTTCCAGGACCTCGGGGCCCCTCCGCTTTGGCGTCAGCCGCGCCCGTAAAGCGACTTGAGAGCCGCCAGCACCTCCTTGGTGTCTCCAGCCATGGTGAGGACGCCGCTGCTTCCCGGCATCTTCATGAGGTTGTAGGCAGGGTGAGTAGCTGCCATGAACTTGGCCAGGACTGGGTACCCGAGGATGGCGTTGTACGGGAGACCGATGCGGGCGATGTCGAAGTCGATGAGCTCGGTGTGGTAGTTGTCGCGGGTGCCGAAGGTGACGGGAAGGCGGATTTGCCCCAGGGGGCAGGTGGAGCCATCGACGACTCCGGAGAAAGGCTTGGTGGGGCAGAGCCGGCTGAGCGGTACGTGAAGCAGGCCGAAAGCTTCCACGGAGAGCAACGTTGAGGCCGGCTACGCCATCAACGAGGGTCTTGGTTACTGCCACATTGCAGATGGTGGGGGTGCAAAGCATCGGGAGCGCGCCCGCGCCCGCGATGGTTGCGGGGTGGTCCCTCGAGTCGAAGGTGAGGTTGGCTCTGGGCGCTGCCCACCCTGGTGGAGCTCCCTGATGTATGCGGGTGGCACCCACTTGGCGGAAGAACTGCTTGACGTGGCGGTCCGAGGGCAGCACCTATGAACCACCGAGGAGGGCTGCGATGGCGGGGGGCACCGACACTATGAAGTGCGCGATAAAGAGGCCGGGAAGCTCCTCCTAGGAGGCCACAGAAGACCCTGGCAGGCTGTGAAGCTAGGCGCGCGGCACGCCAGTGAGGGCCATGGGGAACCACTTGGCCATGACATTGTCGTCGCCGCGGGCAGCCCAAATGGCCTCCTCGTAGACCTGGAGGAAACCCGCTGGATCCGCCACACCGTCATAGCGAGGCGGCATCTCTGGCCTGAACTTTAGCGGCCACTATACCTGCCGGAAGGCGGGGGTGAAAGCCCGGAGGCCCGCAATGCCTCCGTGCACGCTCACCGCTTCGGTCGGAGAAGCGGTGCTCGCCATGGGAGCAGGTTGGCGAGGCGAAGCGGACGGAGAGGCAAAGCTTTGAGGCACCCCTACCTGGCTTGCCAAATGTCAGATTCGGGGTTCCGCTGACCCTTGAGAGGTTTGAACTCTGGGGTGCGTGCAAAGAACTCTCTCTTCCCTATCCGCCTGCTCAACGATTCCAAAGCCTAGCTCGATGAACCCAAGGGACAAGAGACACATCAGTTTATCCTGGTTGGGGCCACCTTGCGGTGTAATACCCTACTCCAGCTTTGTGGTGGATTGCCTCGAGGGGCTCAGGAGGTGGATAGCCTAAGGATTAACTAGTACAGTGGTGGAACAGCCTCAGGAGGTGAGGTGTTCTTAAGCTCGATGAGCTGGTGAGGTGGTTCGGGTGGAATGGATCCGTCCCCCTTATGGTGGTCGCTAAGTCCTATATATAGTGGCCTTGGTCCTTGATGACCCACAAGTGTAGGGGATCTATCGTAGTCCTTTCGATAAGTAAGAGTGTCGAACCCAACGACGAGCAGAAGGAAATGACAAGCGGTTTTCTGTAAGGTATTCTCTGCAAGCACTGAAATTACCGGTAACAGATAGTTTTGTGATAAGGTAATTTGTAACGGGTAACAAGTAATGAAAGTAAATAAGGTGCAGCAAGATGGCCCAATCCTTTTTGTAACAAAGGACAAGCCTGGCCAAACTCTTATATGAAGAAAAACGCTCCCGAGGACACATGGGAATTATCGTCAAGCTAGTTTTCATCACGCTCATATGATCCGCGTTCGTTACTTTGATAATTTGATATGTAGGTGGACCGGCGCTTGGGTACTACCCTTCCTTGGACAAGCATCCCACTTATAATTAACCCCTATTGCAAGCATCCGCAACTACAAAAGAAGTATTAAGGTAAACCTAACCATAGCATGAAACATATGGATCCAAATCAGCCCCTTACGAAGCAACACATAAACTAGGGGTTAAGCTTCTATCACTCTAGCAACCCATCATCTACTTATTACTTCCCAATGCCTTCCTCTAGGCCCAAACAATGGTGAAGTGTCATGTAGTCGACGTTCACATAACACCACTAGAGGAAAGACAACATACATCTCATCAAAATATCGAACGAATACCAAATTCACATGACTACTTATAGCAAGACTTCTCCCATGTCCTCAGGAACAAACATACTCACAAATCATATTCATGTTCATAATCTGAGGGGTATTAATATGCATAAAGGATCTGAACATATGATCTTCCACCAAATAAACCAACTAGCATCAACTACAAGGAGTAATCAACACTACTAGCAACCCATAGGTACCAATCTGAGGTTTTGGGACAAAGATTGGATACAAGAGATGAACTAGGGTTTGAGAGAGGAGATGGTGCTGGTGAAGATGTTGATGGATATTGAACCCCTCCCGCTGAGAGGATCGTTGGTGATGACAATGGTGATGATTTCCCCCTCCCGGAGGAATGTTTCCCCGGCAGAACAGCTCCACCGGAGCCCTAGATTGGTTCCGCCAAGGTTCCGCCTCGTGGCGGCGGTGTTTCGTCCCAAAAGCTTCCCTTCTGTTTTTTCTTGGACGAAAGACTTCATATAGCAGAAGATGGGCACCGGAGGCCTGCCAGGGGGCCCACGAGACAGGGGGGGCACCCAGGGGGTAGGGCGCCCCCACCCTCGTGGCCAGTGTGTGGGCCCCCTCTAGTTGATTCTTTCGCCAGTATTTTTTATTAATTTCAAAACGTGCCTCTGTGAAGTTTTAGGGCTTTTGGAGTTGTGCAGAATAGGTCTCTAATATTTGCTCCTTTTCCAGCCCAGAATTCCAGCTGCCGGCATTCTCCCTCTTCGTGTAAACCTTGTAAAATAAGAGAGAATAGGCATAAGTATTGTGACATAATGTGTAATAACAACCCATAATGCAATAAATATTGATATAAAAGCATGATGCAAAATGTACGTACCAACTCCCCCAAGCTTAGACCTCGCTTGTCCTCAAGCGGAAGCCGATAATGAAAAATATGTCAACATGTTTAGAGATAGAGGTGTCGATAAAATAAAATACGGACATGAGGGCATCATGATCATTCTTATAACAACAACATATATAAATTTTGTCATATGATTTCTTATGCTCAAGTAACAATCTATTCACAATGTAAAGTATGAATCAGAAACTTCATTGAAAACTAACAAACTATAATATCGGTCATTGAAGCAATTGCAATTTATCATAACATCGGAAAGAGTCAATATAAGAGCTTTTCAGCAAGTCCACACACTCAACTATCATTTAGTCTTTCACAATTGCTAACACTCACGCAATACTTATGGGTATGGAGTTTTAATCGGACACAGAGAAAGATAGGGGCTTATAGTGTTGCCTCCCAACCTTTTACCTCAAGGGTAATGTCAACAATAATAATTCATGATAACTTACATCCAATTGGATATATATATCAGGATCTTTCCAACACAATGTGCTTGCCAAAGGATAAAATGTAAAAAGGAAAGGTGAAGATCACCACGACTCTTGTATAAGGTATAAGACAAGAATAAAAGATAGGCCCTTCGTAGAGGGAAGCATAGGTTGTCGTGTGCTTTTATGGTTGGATGCACAAAATCTTAATGTGAAAGAACGTCACTTTATATTGCCACTTGTGATATGGACCTTTATTATGTAGTCCATCGCTTTTATTTCTTACACATCACAAGATCGTATAAAGCTTATTTTCTCCACACTAATAAATCATACATATTTAGAGAGCAATTTTTATTGCATGCAACAATGACAACTTACTTGAAGGATCTTACTCAATCCATAGGTAGGTATGGTGGACTCTCATGGCAAAACTGGGTTTAAGGATATTTGGAAGCACAAGTAGTATCTCTACTTGGTGCAAAAAATTTGGCTAGCATGAGGGGGAAAGGCAAGATCAACATGTTGGATGATCCATGACAATATACTTTATTTCTAATATAAGAGAACCTAACCCATTACGTTGTCTTCCTTGTCCAACATCAACTTTTTAACATGTCATATTTTAATGAGTGCTCACAATCGTAAAAGATGTCCAAGATAGTATATTTATATGTGAAAACCTCTCTTTCTTTATTATTTCCTATTAATTGCAACGATGACCAAAACTATGTTTGTCAACTCTCAACAACTTTTATTCATCATACTCTTTATATGTGAAGTCATTACTCTCCATAAGATCAATATGATCTCTTTATTTCTTTTTGTTCTTTCTTTTTCTTTTATTCCCTCAAGATCATAGCAAGATAATAAAGCCCTTGACACAAAACTAATCTTTAGTATATATAGCTCACGGACTCGATTACATAGAGGAATCATAAAGCAGAACTCAAAACTAAATCATACTAAAACTTTACTCTACTAGATCAAGATATTACTAAAAGGATCGAACTAAGAAAAACGGTAAAGATGGGAGTGTGATGGTGATACGATACCGGGGCACCTCCCCCAAGCTTGGCAGTTGCCAAGGGGAGTGCCCATACCCATGTATTTATATATATTTCCTCGGAGGTGGTGATGATGGAGTTGTTGATGATGTAGGCTTGTCGTCCATCTTCCAAGGCATAGGCTCACCATCATAGAAGGATGATCGAGTCTCCGGGATCCTCAAATCTGCAGCCAAACTCATCCTCTTGAATCTATATTCATACTCATAGTTTTGGTTTTGCAGGTCATAGATCTGGGCTTGGAGGTGCTCGATTTTCTCATGAAGCTTGAAGATGGCCTCCCCAATGTTCTTGGCGTCCAGCTTGTGGTTGTTGGTGAACTCCGTGATCATTATGTGATTGGCGTCGAGTCCACGTTCCACCATCTCCTGGCACTTGAAAACTTGTTGCTCCATTGCTTCAAGCCTTGTCTCCACGCTTCCGGTTAGGGCTGTCAAAAAAGTTCGGGCTTGACAAACTGTTTGAGTTTGGCTTGTTAAAAGCTCGATTCGAGCTCGGCTCAAAGTCTTAACAAGCCAAACTCAAGCCTAACGTGTAGCTCGCGAGCCATTCGAGCTCGAGCTCGAACAGTTCGGCAAAGCTCGGTCAAACACATGCGATGGAGCATGCATCGCTAAACTATGCGCATTTTGTAGGAACAATAGGCTAAATCTAGGTCGTGCAGCTTGTCTTTTGCGATGTCCAAAACTAGTCCATGTCCATGTAGCCAAGTGCTACACTAATGACTCGATAGCTCAGATCCACCACATGAAGAAAAAAAGAGCAAAAAGAATGCCTGATCGCAGTTTACTTTTTTTCATTGCTATATTTAGCTGTATGTTCGGGCTCGACAAACTGTTTGAGTTCGGCTTGTTAAAAGCTCGATTCGAGCTCGGCTCGAAGTCTTAACAAGCCAAACTCAAGCCTAACATGTAGCTCGAAGGTCAACCTGGGCTCGCTCGAGCTCGACTCGAACTTCTACCAAGCTCAAGCCGAGCCCGCCTGTGTTCGCTCGAGTTCGGCTCGTTGACAGGCCTACTTCTGGTCCTCCTTGGCCCCTCAACATTGCGGATGTGCAGCAACCCCTCATGCATCTCAATAGTTTGAGGATGTTGCAGCACTTCCGCGAGGTAGGGGTTGATGACCTTCTCGAAGAACTTGTCCTTGGGGGCACTTGGGGATGTCATGGTGATCTAGATCTGTCAGAAAAACAGCTCGAAACAAGAACAGAGGATATTTGCATGATACGGTGGTCAAAACCTTCGGGAGATTATATAATGAATTTTTACCTACCAAAAGAAGTAGCGTGCAAGAAAACGGAGTCCGGAGAGCACACGAGGTGCCCATGAGGCAAGGGGGCGCGCCCAGGGGGTAGGGCGCGCCCTCCACCCTCGTGGACGCGTCGTGTCCTTCCTGGACTACTTCTTATTTTCCTATTTTCTTAAATATTCCAAAACGGAGAAAAATTACCATTAGAACTGTTTTGGAGTCGGTTTACCTACTGTACCACGTACCTATACCTTTTTGGAGTCTGAAACATTCTGGAAGGTGTCCCTTATGTACTCCTCTGGGGTTACGGTTTCAGTTACATTAGTTTCAACATTTATAGGATTACCTGAGATATAATTTTTGATTCTTTGACCATTCACCACCTTCGGATTTGTGCCTTCGGAGTTGTTGATTTTTATGGCACCGGAACGATAGACCTCCTTGATAACGTAAGGACCTTCCCATTTAGAGAGAAGCTTTCCTGCAAAAAATCTTAAATGAGAGTTGAATAGCAACACATAATCACCTACATTAAACTCACGCTTTTGTATCCTTTTGTCATGCCATCTTTTAACTTTTTCTTTAAACAGTTTGGCATTCTCATAGGCTTGAGTTCTCCATTCATCAAGTGAGACAATGTCAAATAGCCTTTTCTCATCGGCAAGTTTGAAATCATAATCGAGCTCTTTAATAGCCCAATATGCCTTATGCTCTAGTTTAAGAGGTAAGTGACATGCTTTTCCAAAAACCATTTTATACGGAGACATACCCATAGGGTTTTTATATGCAGTTCTATAGGCCCATAATGCATCATCAAGTTTCTTAGACCAATTCTTTCTAGATCTATTAATAGTCTTTTGCAAAATTAATTTGATCTCTCTATTACTCAATTCTACCTGGCCACTAGATTGTGGGTGGTAAGGAGATGCAATTCTATGATTAACGTCATACTTAGCAAGCATTTTATGAAAGGCACCATGAATAAAATGTGAACCACCATGAGTCATTAAATATCTAGGGACTCCAAACCTCGGAAAAATAACTTCTTTAAGCATCTTAATAGAGGTGTTATGATCAGCATTACTAGTTGGAATAGCTTCTACCCACCTAGTAACGTAATCAACAGCAACTAAAATGCGTGTATACCCATTAGAGGAAGGAAACGGTCCCATATAATCAAAGCCCCAAACATCAAATGGGTCAATAACAAGTGAGTAGTTCATAGGCATTTCTTGACGTCTACTAATATTACCAATTCTTTGACATTCATCACAAGACAAGACAAACTTATGGGCATCTTTGAAGAGAGTAGGCCAATAAAACCGGATTGCAATACCTTATGTGCAGTTCTATCTCCAGCGTGGTGTCCTCCATAAGCCTCGGAGTGACACTTGCGTAGGATCTGTTCCTGTTCATGCTCAGGTACACAACGTCTAATAACACCATCTACTCCTTCTTTACAAAGGTGTGGGTCATCCTAGAAGTAATGTCTTAAATCATAGAAAAACTTTTTCTTTTGCTGGTATGTGAAACTAGGTGGTATAAATTTAGCAACAATGTAATTAGCATAATCAGCATACCATGGAGCAGTATGAGAAGCATTTATGACAGCCAGTTGTTCATCAGGAAAGCTATAATCAATAGCTAGTGGGTCATCAAGATCATTTTCTAACCTAGATAAGTTGTCTGATAACGGGGTTCTCAGCTCCATTTCTATCAATAATATGCAAATCAAATTCTTGTAATAGGAGAACCCACCTAATAAGTCTAGGTTTAGCATCTTTATTTTCCATAAGATATTTAATAGCAGCATGATCAGTGTGAACAGTAACTTTGGAATCAACAATATAAGGTCTGAACTTATCACAAGCAAATACAACTGCTAAAAATTCTTTTTTAGTAGTAGCATAATTTCTCTAGGCACTGTCTAGAGTTTTACTAGCATATTGGATAACATTTAATTTCTTATCGATTCTTTGTCCCAGAACAGCACCTACAGCATAATCACTAGCATCACACATAATTTCAAAGGGTAAATTCCAATCAGGTGGCTGAACAATGGGTGTAGAAATCAAAGCTTTCTTAAGTATTTCAAATGCTTCTACACAATCATCATCAAAGACAAAAGGAGCATCTTTTTGTAAGAGATTAGTCAGAGGCCTAGAAATTTTTGAGAAGTCCTTAATGAACCTCCTATAAAAACTGGCATGACCAAGGAAACTTCTTATACCTTTAATGTCCTTGGGACACGACATCTTTTCAATAGCATCAACCTTAGCTTTATCAACTTCAATACCTCTTTCAGAAATTTTATGCCCCAAGACAGTACCTTCATTAACCATAAAGTGGCACTTCTCCCAGATCAAGACAAGATTAGTTTCTTCACATCTCTACAAAACTCGATCAAGGTTGCTCAAGCAATCATCAAAAGAAGTTCCATATACGGAGAAATCATCCATGAAAACCTCAACAATCTTTTCACAAAAATCAGAGAACATAGCCATCATGCATCTTTGAAAGGTATCAGGTGCATTGCATAAACCAAAAGGCATACGTCTATAAGCAAAGGTACCGAAAGGGCAAGTAAAAGTAGTCTTTTCTTGATCCTCTTTTGACAGAGGTATTTGAGAGAAACCAGAATAACCATCTAAAAAGGAAAAATGTGTGTGTTTGGATAATCTTTCTAGCATTTGATCAATAAAAGGTAAAGGGTAATGATCCTTTTTAGTAGCTTTATTTAGTTTGCGGAAATCAATTACAATTCTATAACCTGTAACGATTCTTTGTGGGATCAATTCATCTTTGTCATTAGGAACAACAGTAATACCTCCCTTCTTAGGGACACAATGGACAGGACTTACCCACTGACTATCAGCAACGGGATAAATTATACCTGCCTCCATAAGCTTTTGTATTTCTTTTCTTACCACTTCTTTCATCTTAGGATTTAACCGTCGTTGGTGATCAACAACCGGTTTAGCGTCTTTCTCCAATTTTATTTTGTGCTGGCATAGAGTGGGGCTAATGCCCTTAAGATCATCAAGAGTATATCCAATAGCAGCATGGTGCTTCTTCAGAGTTTTCAATAATTTCTCTTCTTCCTTCTCTGAAAGGTTAACACTAATAATAACAGGATATATCTTCTTTACATCAAGATATGCATATTTAAGAGTATCAGGTAATGGTTTAAGCTCAAACACGGGATCACCCTTGGGTGGAGGAGGATCCCCTAGGATTTCAATAGGCAAGTTGTGTTTCAAAGTAGGTCCCTGTTTAGAGAATATTTCATCTATTTCCCTTCTTTCATTCATAAACATATCATTTTCATGGTCTAGCAAATATTGTTCTAAAGGATCATTTGGAGGCACGGCAATAGAAGCAAGACCAATAATTTCATCTTTACTAGGCAATTCTTTATCAAGGGGTTGTCTAGAAATTTAGCAAAATTAAACTCATGAGACATATCCCCTAAACCAGCAATAACAACATCCTTTTTGCAATCGATCTTAGCATTAACAGTATTCAAGAAGGGTCTACCAAATATAATGGGACAAAAGTCATCTTGTGGGGAACCAAGAACAAGAAAATCAGCAGGATATATAACTTTCCCACACAAGACTTCAACATCTAACAATCCCAACTGGTGAAATAGTGTCTCTATTGGCAAGTTTAATTGTAACATCGATATCTTCTATCTCAGCAGGTGCAATATCATGCATAATTTCTTTGTATAAGGAATGATGTAGCGACCCGACCTCAAACGGTCAAGTCTCTGTGCTTTAGTGTCATCCCTGGATCGATAATGCTGACACACACAGTACTCGAAGGATTTATAATAGAGTAGAAATCACACTTATTACATCAAATGTCTCAAAAGAGAACTTATTACAATAAATATGGCTTAAGGCCATCTAATACGATAACAGCGGAAGGCTTGGAAGATAAAGTGAGTCCATCAACTCCAACGGCATAGCTGAGCTGCACGGCAACGACCTAACGAACCTTACTCCTTGTCTGAAAAGTTTGCAACATGATATGTTGCAGCCCGAAAACGGGTCAGCACATGGAATATGCTGGCAATATAACACAGTAGAGCAAGAATAGAATAATGCTATCACTACATGCATATTTGGCTGGTGGAAAGCTCTATGGTTATAGTTTGGCAAAAAGCTAATTCTTCCCTACAACAAAGGAATAGATTTTAGTTAACTATCATGGTAGTTGAAACATCATTGAGAAGGTTCCTCCAACTCAATCCCAATTAAAAGTAATTATCAACCCAACAATGTTAAATTAGAGTGATGAGATACTTAGGATAATCCAAGTACTAGATACTCAAGATGTCCATAACCGGGGACACGGCTAACCATGATTAGATTGTACTCTCTGCAGAGGTTTGCGCACTTTTCCCCACATGACTCGATCGCCTCCGTTGGATTTCTCACACTACATGGTGTTTGAGAAACGGATGACCGAGACACGGTCTTTCAGAAACATTAACTCTTTACTCCGGGTAGAGCATACCAACCTACGCCCCTCTACCTGCTGATCCACCTCTTCAAGAGCTCATGCAACTTACTCAACTATGCTAGAGCCCATAATAGCATGTGGCTGCACACGGAAGTTTCTATCATGAAAATATCTCAGTTCCCTTTGAGCCTAGGTGGCGGACCTTAGGATTATCACACGGGTACTCCGGGATATCCTAGGACAACACTGGATTCTCCAGGTGCCCGACAAGCAATCCACCCAGATGTGTATTAAAGTTGCCACCTTAAGTTGTACCATTAATTAATCATCTCACATCTGTCATGGATTCACTCACCCAAACCACGTCTACGAGCATAGCATAGCAATATAAGCAATACGTAGAAGTAACTCCCAAGGGTTTGAATATAACAGGGCAATAGGTTCTACCTCAACAACTACTTCCCAGTCCACATGTTAATCACATCCTAATCATGCAATGTTTGAGGATTGGAGCTAATGCATAAAACTGGGTATGAAAAGAGTATGATCAATGTGTTACTTGCCTTGCTGATGATCCGTTAAACCTAGGGACTCGTAGTAGCACGCTTCGCACTCCGGGAATTCTATCGCAAACAAACAATAGCATACATAAGCAATCAAGCAAAGAAGCACGGGTAAATCTCAAATAAGAAGAACTAACCAGAAAGTTCAACTTAAGAACTCCGGTTTGCAAAAAGAATCAAATCAAACGGAGCAACAAAACACAAACTGCGAAAGAAACACGATCCGTTTACTAATCTGGATTAAAGTCAAATTTTACAGTACCAAAATCTTGTTCAAGTTGATTAAACAGAAAGAGGGTTTCAAGACGAAGATCTAGGCGCTTGAATCGCCTGATTCCGATAAACGAGCGAAAAGATAAACTGAAATGAAAATCGGATCAGAAATCGCGATCGAAAAATAATCGCGAAAAACCCGCAAAAAAGAAAAACTGACGAACAGGCTAACGAACGAACGTTCCTTGTCTATAACTAACGAGCAAAAACCATTCGTTAAAATGAATGTACGGATGAACGTTCGCTAAATAACTGAACAGAGAAAAAAACGGTCTATTAAAAAAACGAATTAGGTTTTCTAAAAAAACGGGATCGGTTTTCTAAAGAAAACTGGCGGCGGCGGCTACCTCGTCGGATCCGGCGGGGCTCGGGGCTCCAGCGGGCTGGGTGGCGTGGCGGCCACGACGGAGGGCAGCGGCACGGCAAGCGGCGGCGGCTGCTTCTTTGCGGCTGGCAGGTGCAAGCAAGGAGACGGGGTGGTGGCGGCGGGGTGGGGCGGTATATGAAGGGGAGGGTTCGGCTTGGGGAAGGGGCTCCGGGGCGACGGCGGACTCCCGGACTCAAGCGAGTCCGGTCTTGGCATGGGCGCGACGGGGGGGCGGTGGCGGCGGGGTGGGCTACTGGCTCGGTGGCTTCGCCCGATCAGGTATTGAAGTTTTGTTTAAATAATTTCCCCAAAACTTAAATAAATCCTAGAAAATAAAATAAAAATCTAAAAATGCCAAAACAAATTTTCACTGTCTAAATAAAATATTTAGAACGAGATGAACATTTTCTTGGCCCTAATGCAACTTTGAAAAACATGCAATTTTTCTAATTCAAATAAAATAGCAATAAACTCCGAATAAAATCCAATATTTGATTTTAATATTTTTCCTCCAATATTTCAATTATTTTGGAGAAGTCATATTATCTCCTCTCATATATTTTAACATGAAATATTTTCGGAGAGAAAAATAATTAAAACCAAAATCCTCGTTTCAATATTTGATAGAATTGAAATATGAAAACAGTGAAATCTCCAACTCTCTCCGAGGGTCCTTGAGTTGCTTAGGATTTTGAGGATCGCGAAAAAAACGAAATGCAACAAAATATGATATGCAGGAATGATCTATGTGTAACATTCCAAATTGAAAATTTGGGATGTTACAAACCTACCCCCCTTAAGGTGAATCTCGCCCTCGAGATTCGGGTTGGCTAGAAAATAGGTGTGGGTGGTCTTTGCAAAGATCACCCTCTCGTTCCCAGGTGGCTTTATCCTCGGTATGGTGGCTCCACTGAACTTTGCAAAACTTGATAACCTTGTCAAGGGTGACTCGGCCGCAAATTCAAGAATCTGGACCGCTTTTCCTCATCGGTCAGATCACTGTCCAACTGAATCGCCTCCAAGGGCATTGTATCTCATAATGGTATATCGGCCATCTCAGCATGACACTTCTTCAACTGTGAAACCTGAAACACATCATGAACTCCTGACAGTCCTTCAGGTAACTCCAACTTGTAGGCAACTTCTCCCATACGTTCCAAAATTCGATACGGTACCACAAATCTCGGGGCTAACTTTCCCTTGACTCCAAAACGTTTCACTCCTTGCAGAGGTGACACTCGCAGATATGCTCTGTCTCCAATTTCATAAGTTACCTCCTTGCGTTTCGAATCTGCATAACTCTTCTGCCTGGACTGAGCTACCTTTAGTCTATCGCGAATCAACTTAACCTTCTTTTCAGACTCCTTGATCAAGTCTGGTCCAAACAACTGTCGATCCCCAACTTCATCCCACATTAACGGTGTTCTGCACCTTCGTCCATACAAGGCTTCGAACGGTGCCATCTTCAAACTGGCCTAGTAGCTATTGTTGTATGAGAACTCTATGTAGGGCAAATTGTCATCCCAACTAGATCCATAATCCAGCGCACAAGCTCTCAACATATCTTCCAGAATCTGGTTGACTCTCTCGGTCATCCATCCATGCTCATGGGTGGAATGTTGTACTGAACTCCAACCTTGTCCCCAAAGTCTGGTGCAGCTGATGCCAAAACTTTGAAGTAAACTGTGTTCCTCTATCTGATACGATGGTCCTCAGTACTCCATGCAGACATACGATCCTGGTCATATATATCTTGGCCAACTTTGCACTTGTATAGGTGGTTTTCACTGGGATAAAGTGAGCCACTTTGGTCAAGCGATCAACTACTACCCATATAGAATCATATCCTGTTTTGGTCCTGGGCAATCCGGTGGTAAAATTCATGCCAAGGTTATCCCACTTCCATTCGGGTATCGGCATAGGCTGTAACAATCCTGCTGGCTTTTGATGCTCTGCCTTCACTCTCTGACATACATCACATACAACTACATACTCGGCAATATCCTTCTTCATACCAGTCCACCAGAAACGTTCCTTCAAATCCAAATACATCTTGGTGTTTCCAGGGTGTATCGAGTATGGTGAGTCATGAGCCTCCTGAAGTATTAACTTCCTGATCTCTGCGTTATTGGGCACATAAACACGGTCCTCAAACCATAAGGTGTCGTGCTCATCCTCACAAAAACCGTTGGCCTTTCCTTTGCTCATTCTCTCTTTTATCTCGGCAATCTCTTTGTCATCCTTCTGAGCTTCTCGAATCTTTCCTAACAATGTAGACTGAACCTCCATTGTTGCAACAAAACCTCTAGGAATAATCTCCAATCGAAGTTCCCTGAGATCCTCTGCTAACTCCTTTGGCAATCCCGTGCTTACTAGGGTGTTAGCATAACTCTTCCGACTCAAAGCGTCTGCTACGACATTGGCCTTGCCTGGATGATAGTGAAGCTTCATGTCATAATCCTTTATAAGCTCCAACCATCTCCTCTGCCTAAGGTTCAACTCCTTTTGTGTGAAAATGTATTTCAAACTCTTATGATCCGTGTACACATCACAACGGTTTCCAATAAGGTAATGTCTCCAAGTCTTCAACGCATGCACTATGGCAGCAAACTCCAAATCATGAGTGGCATAATTCAATTCGTGCGGTTTTAGTTGTCGTGAGACATATGAAACAACTCTTCCGTTCTACATAAGCACACTTCCAAGTCCTAGGCGAGAGGCGTCGCAATACACTTGGAAATCCTTGTGTATATCCGGCAGAATCAGCACTGGGGCTGTAGTCAGACGTTTCTTTAACTCCTGAAAACTCGCCTCACATTCTTCCGTCCATTTAACTTCAATAACTCCATCATTGGCTTCGCAATCTTGGAAAAATTCTCAATGAATCTCCGGTAGTATCTTGCGAGTCCAAGAAAACTGCGGATCTCGCTAACTGAAGTGGGTGCCAACCATTCGGTGGATCGATCGAACCTTGGTGGGATCTACTGCTATACCTTCTCCTGATATAACATGTCCAAGGAATCCGACTTCCTTCAACCAACACTCACATTTGCTGAACTTGGCATACAACTGGTGTTCTCTGAGTTTCTCGAGAACTAAACGTAAATGCTCCTTGTGCTCCTCCTCATTCTTTGAGTATACCATTATATCATCAATGAGCACCACAACAAACTTATCCAAATATTCCATGAACACCTTGTTCATCATGCTCATGAAGCAAGCAGGGGCATTAGTCAGTCCAAATGACATGACCGTATATTCATACAACCCGTACCGTGTAGTGAATGTTGTATTTGGTATATCCTTCTCTCGAATCTTCAGCTGGTGATATCCTGATCGCAGATCGATCTTTGAAAACACCTTAGCTCCTTGCAGCTGGTCAAACAAATCATTGATCATCGGCAGTGGGTATTTGTTCTTGATCGTCACCTCATTCAACGCACAATAATCAACCACCATTCTTAGAGACTTATCCTTCTTCTCAACCAAAAGCACCGGGGCTCCCCATGGGGATGAGCTCCGTCGAATGTAACCTTTCTCCAATAACTCCTCAATATGCTTCTTAATCTACTCCAGATCATTTGCGGGCATCCGGTAGGGTCTCTTTGATATTGGCCCTGTGCCTGGCAAAAGCTTTATCAAAAACTCGATGTCTCGATCCCGTGGCATGCCTGGTAATTCCTCTGGAAAAACATCTGGGTAATCCTGTACTACAGGCACTTCCTCCCGAACGACTCCCGTGAGGGTATTTACTTGGCTCCTCCTAGGCGCATGCCTAGATACATACTTAATCCTTTTTCCCTCAGGGGTGGTGAGATAAATTGACTTACTATCACAGTCAATGCTTCCTCCATACTTTGACATCCATTCCATGCCTAATATCACATCCAATCCTTGTGACTCCAAAATTATTAGGTCTGACGGGAAGACATGGCTACCAATGGTTAAGGATATCTGATCGCACCATCGGCTAGCCATATACTCTGCTCCAGGTGAACTCACTAATAGAGGGGTCCTAAGGGTTTGGGTTGGTAGTTTAAACTTATCCACGAATCCCCTTGATGTGTATGAATGCGATGCACCAGTATCAAAAAGAACAAGAGCGGTAAAAGACTTAACCAAAATTTTTTTTTGACAGAAAGACTGTAAGGGAACCCCATACAGTATAATTGGTGCAACACCCCCAAATTGCAAGTACCATGCCTTGAACCTGGGTGGGTGGGAAGGCATCAGCCCCTTCCCACCACTAGGCTATGCCTTAGTCTGCACTTAACCAAAAACTTACCAATAACCACGTCTGGCTGCTCTTCAACCTCCTCCATGTTAACGTGGTTCACTTGTCCTTTGTTGAATGGATTGGGCTTCTTCCCAGCGCTCTCGTTACCGTTTCCATTCTTCACTTCAGGGCACTCTGTGGCATAGTGTCCAGTCTTCCCGCACTTGAAGCAAGTAATGTGACTTAGGTCCCTCTTGGCGGGTGTGGCTGGATTGGGGCAATTCTTATTGTTGCTTGTTCCGTTCCCAGTCCCATTCTTGGAACCATTGTGGTTGTGTGAACTTCCTCCATTGTGGTTATGACCTCCATGGTTATATACAAGTCCTCCCGAGTTCGGGGTTAGGCGAGGTTTCTGCTGAGATCCTGAGTTATACCATCCTTGTCCATACTTCCTCTTACGGCTCTCAATCTGTTGCTGCTTCCCTTCAATCATAAGAGCCTTATCTACCAACTCCTGGTAGTTGTTGAATGTTGCCACCATCAACTGCATGCTCATCTCATCATTCAGCCCTTCCATAAAATTCTCCTGCTTCGCGGCATCTGTGGCCACATCATCAGGGGCATAGTGAGATAACTTGCTAAACTCATCCACGTACTGAGCCATAGTACGGTTCCCCTGGCGTAAGTTGTGAAACTCACGAGTCTTCATGCTCATAGCTCCAGTTGAGACATGGGCTGTACGGAAAGCTTGCTGAAACTGATCCCAAGTGACGTTGGCTATGGGGAAAGTGGTCGTATAATTTTCCCACCATGAGGCTGCTGGTCCATCCAATTGATGTGCGGCAAAGCTGTAACGCCCCGGATTCGATGCGCCAGGTGTCCTCCAGTTATTCGCCGTTGTTGCCATGTCATGTGCTTGTGTGTTGCACTTTGTCATGTCATCATCTGCATTTTATATCATGTCATCATGTGCATCGCATTTGCATACGTGTTCGTCTCATGCATCCGAGCATTTTCCCGTTGTCCGCTTTTGCAATCCGCACTCCCATGTCTCCCTGCGCCCCTTTTACCTCTTTTAGGTAAAGCGGGTGTTAAACGGTCTCGAATGGACCGAGGTTTGTCAAGCGGCCTTGGTATAGCACCGTAGACCGCCTGTCAAGTTTCGTGCCATTTGGAGGTCGTTTGATACTCCAACGGTTAACCGGTAACCGCAAAAGCCCTCTTTGAGTTGCAGCCCAACACCCTTCCAAAGTGGCCCAAAACCCACCAAACTCCCTCTATGCTCTCGATGCGTTCGATCACGATCGCGTGGCAAAACCGCACCTCATTTGGAGTCTCCTAGCTCCCTCTACCTATATATATGGCCTCCCCAAAATCCGCAGATCAAACCCTAGCCCTCTCCTCTCACCACGGACATGTCCGGTCACACGGACATGTCCACCACCCCGCCCGTCCTTCCGGCGAATCGGGCTTCGCCACCTCAGCTCCGCCGCCACGTGGCGCCTCCTGATCGCCGCCGCCCGCGCCCACTTCCCAGCCCACCCGCCCCCCAGCGCCGAGGCCGGCCCACCCGAGCTGCTGCCGGCCCAAGCCCCGCCGCCTCGCCCCCGTTGCCTGCACTGCCTAGTCCGGCTGCGCTGCCGCCCGCCCGGCCGCCCGCCCATGGCGCCATGCTCCGCCTCCGCGCCCGGGCCCTCCGCCCTCGCCGCCTCCCTCGGGCAGCACGCCACCCGGCCACACCACTGCCCTCGCCGAGGTGCCCGCCGCTTCGCCTCGACCACAGCGCCTCCCGCCCTCACGCCACCAGCCCCAGCCGCCGCCTCCCTCCGGCGTCCCGCGGGATCCGGTGAGATCCGGCCGGAGGAGGTCTCCCCGGGCCCTTCCTCTCCGTCTCCGGCGAAATTCCGGCGAGGTCCGGCCCTGCATCGAAGTCCGTGCAAACGAGGTTGACCCCCGAAAATCCCTAAGTCCCCGAAGTTTTTGATATTTTCATGCATTTTCATCATGCCATAACTCTGCATCCGTAGATCCGTTTTGCGCGTGTAATATGTCAAATTGTTCGCCTCGACGAGTACATCATTTCATCTCATTGCATCATTTTCATTTGAGCTCATTTTGATGCCCGAAATGCTGTTGGAAGGGTGCTATGTGATGTTAGTTCCAAATTCTTATCAGAACATGCACTTTTGTCATTTTTGCCATGATTGATGTGTGCACCCTATGAACTTGAGTCCTACATGTGTTTTGTAATATGCCATGCCATCTTTACAGGAGTGTATGCCATGTATTTTTGTGATCTCTGTGGTGACTAGCACAAGCATGCAAACTAGGCTTCATGATGTTGCTGATTTCAGCCCTGCTTTTCTTGATATTTTTATGCCATGTTAACTTGATGCTACCGAGAGATCCATGCTTATTTTGAGATACTTCAGTAAGGATGTTTTGAACATATGGTTATGCTCTATCCATCCATGCCCTTGTTTGCAATTATGGAGTGCCATAGCTTGAGTCAATCGAGCTCTACTTTTGCTATAAAATGTTTCCTGGCAGATTGTTTACATGTTATTCAATTTTGCCAAGGTTGTTGTAGTTGATCCGTGTATGCTATGTTGTTGTTCTTGCCATGTATAGCTTCTATGCCATGTCTTCTTACTGTTGGTTGCCTTGCCATGCCATGTATTGCTCTGTGGTGAGTGGTTCAAGCTCACCAACATGCCTACTTATCGTTTTTTCTGCCATGTATGAATCTGTATTATAACTTGCCATGTTTACATGGGTGCCATCATATTTTCTGATCCTTTTTGGCTTATGGTCAGTAAGGGACTTTTGTTCTATGCATTTAGTAGATTCATGCCATGCCTTTGTTTTCCATGATAAGTTCCTGTAACATGTTGTTTGATAGCTCTAAACATTGCAACCTGATGTTACTTTCTGCAAAGTCTGAAACTGTTATTATTTGCAATCTTGCCATGTCATTTTGAGCATGTTCTAGAGATTTCGGAGATAGCTCAGTGTTCATGTTTTGTAATGCTTTACCTGTACATCATGCCCATGCCTTTTGTTTTTCTTGTTGAGGTCCTGTAGCATGTTGTTTTGATGCTTGCAATATGCCTACTTGCTGTTATGGATGATTGTTGCTATGACTTGTATAGGGTGTATGTGTTGCAACCGTTGCTCCGTTTTGAGTGTGCTCTATATGAAACTTGCTTGATTTTCATATAGCTTCATATTATCTTGTTGCATCCTTGTTTTGAGGTGTTTGCTTGATGTTTGTATGCATTTTGCATCAATGCCATGTTTATCTTGTTTTGCTCATATCTTCTAGGCGTAGCTCGAATCTAATGAACTTTATATGTAACTTGACTAGAATTTCGTGTAGATCATCGTGGTGCATCTTAACTTGCTGTTTAACAACTTGAACATAAGGTTTATTCAGATCTGGACCAATTTCGAAATTTGCATATGAGGACTTACCGAATTGTTATATGTTGTTTCGGCCTCATTTAAACTTGCCTTGATGTGTTGCTCTTGTTTGCATCATCTCTTGCCATGAGTAGCTTCATGTAGCTTGTCATGCATCATGCTTGATTGTGCATCATGTCTTGTTCATGTGTGGTGTGTTTACCTTGTTATGTGCTTCTTCTTGTTAGTTCCCGTTTCGTTGCGATCGTGAGGATTCGTTCGTCTACGCTTGGTTCGGCTTCATCCGTTCATCTTCTTCATGGACTCGTTCTTCTTCCTTGCGGGATTTCAGGCAAGATGACCGCTACCCTGGATCTCACTACTATCATTGCTATGCTAGTTGCTTCGTTCTATCGCTATGCTGCGCTACCTATTACCTGTTTATCAAGCCATCCCAATTTGCCATGTCAGCCTCTAACCTTTTTGCACCCTTCCTAGCAAACCGTTGTTTGGCTATGTTACCGCTTTGCTCAGCCTCTCTTATAGCGTTGTTAGTTGCAGGTGAAGATGAAGTTTGTTCCTTGTTGGAACATGGAGATGTTGTTCCTTGTTGGAACATGTTTACTTGTTGGGATATCATACTATATCTTATTTAATTAATGCATCTATGTACTTGGTAAAGGGTGGAAGGCTCGGCCTTATGCCTGGTGTTTTGTTCCACTCTTGCCGCCCTAGTTTCCGTCATATCGGTATTATGTTCCCGGATTTTGCATCCCTAACGCGGTCGGGTGATTTATGGGACCCCCTTGACAGTTCGCTTTGAATAAGACTCCTCCAGCAAGGCCCAACATTGGTTTTACCATTTGCCTCACCCAGCCCTTTTTCCCTTGGGTTTCCGGAGCCCAAGGGTCATCTTTATTTTAGCCCCCCCCGGGCCAGTGTTTCTCTAAGTGCTGGTTCGAAACGAGCACTTCTTGGGGCCACCACGGGAAACTCGAGGCTTGGTTTTACTCAGTAGCTTGTCTCATCCGGTGTTGCCACGAGAGCGAGATATGTGCAGCTCCTATCGGGATTGTCGGCGCATCGGGCGGTCTTGCTGGTCTTGTTTTATTGTTGTCGAAATGTCTTGTAGCCGGATTCCGAGACTGATCGGGTCTTCCGGGAGAAGGAATATCCTTCATTGATCGCGAGAGCTTATCATGGGCTAAGTTGGGACACCCTGCAGGTATAAACTTTCGAGAGCCGTGCCCGTGGTTATGTGGCGATGGGAATTTGTTAATATCCGGTTGTAGTAAACTTGAAGCAAACTCTTCTAAAATACACCAACCGTGTGCGTAACCGTGAGTGTCTCTTTTCGGGGTTGATCGAGAGGAGAACACGGTTTCTGGGTTATGTCTGACGTAAGTAGGAGTTCAGGATCACTTCTTGATCATTACTAGTTGGCGACCGTTCCTTTGTTTCTCTTCTCGCTCTCATTTGCGTATGTTAGCCACCATATATGCTTAGTCGCTGCTGCAACCTCACCACTTTACCCCTTCCTTTCCCATTTGGCTTTGCTAGTCTTGATACCCATGGTAATGGGATTGCTGAGTCCTCGTGGCTCACAGATTACTACACCACCAGTTGCAGGTACAGGTTGCGATGATCATGACGCGAGAGTGATGTTTGCTTGTATTGGAGTTCTTCTTCCGCTTCTTCTTCGATCGGGGATAGGTTCGGTCGGCGGCAGCCCGGGCTAGCAGGTGGATGTCGTTTGAGCTTCTTTTATGTTTCATCCGTAGCGGATGTTGATCTTGTATATGATGTTGATGTATTCTTGTGGCAATTGTGCCTTATGTATGTATCCCCATCTATTATGTAATGTTGATGTAATGATATCCACCTTGCAAAAGCGTTTCAATATCTTGGGTCTATCCTTGGTGGGACCGTCGAGTTCCTTTTGGATAGGGTCGCATATTGGGCGTGACAAGTTGGTATCGAGCCTCGACCGACCTTAGGAGCCCCTTGATTGATCGTGTAGTTTGGCCGTAGTTGAGTCTAGAAAAAACTATTTTGAGTCTAGTTATATCGGAGAGTAGGAATTGTTTTACTCCTCGCCCTTCGTCGCCTCCGTGAGGAATCTTGACGTAGGTGTTTTGAATTACTCCTCTTCCCCTTCAATTTTTTTCTTTAGGATCACGCAGTTGGTTTTCCGATCGTTGTTCCCCAGCTCTTTTCATCCGGTGCATCTCTCGTCAAGTCGACTCGACCATCTTCATCTTTGCCAAGTTCAATCCTCAGTTCTTCCTCCGACGTCGTTGTTTTTCCTTGTCCGAAGTTGTCCTTGTTTTTCCCCACCCTCCCTCCCTTCTTCCTCTCGGAACCGGAGTCCGTAATCGAGTATCCGTCCTACTCGTGCGAATTCGTTGCATTCTTCCCTAAATCATTTCAACCGGTGTTTTCTCTTCAAGATATTCGTCGTTTCCCCTTCCAGTTGATTTTATTTTCCCGCCCTCCCACCCTTTTCTTCCCGGAGTCTGAGTCTGTTTCGAGCATCAATTTCATCCGTACGGAGTCTCTTCAGTCTTCCCTCAATCATTTCAACCGGTGAATTCTCGTCTCGTTCGTCATTCTTCATCCTTTTTCTTTTTCCGGTGCACTCAATTCAAGTTTTTCGGGTTGATCACATTCTTTTCCTTGGATCAAGTGTTTTCCCTGCTCGTTCGCCTCTCGCCAATTTGTCCTTCCGGAGTGCTCAAGGCATATCAAGAGATTCGTCTGTGTTCCAATTAATTCAAGGTTGTCACCTCATTCAAATATTCCAATTGTTCCGGTGCATCATCTATCTGTTCATCATCCTTTCCAACGGTGTTTTCTCTTCAGTGGGCCCTAACCCACAGGTCTTTTCCCAGGATCTTACCTGACTCTTCTATTTCTCCGGAGTTATTCTAAAGTTCCTTTTGAAGTTTGACGTAAGAATGAATTTCATCAGTCACATGCCTTTTCCAAGATCGATTTCAAATCATTTCATTGTTGGCTCAACCTCTCTGTTTTTCTTTCTTCCGGAGTATCTCATTAATTTTGGTGGTGTTTCTCCTCATCATTTGAAGATTAAATAGAATTTTTCTTCTAAATCTTGCCCGTTCTCTCGGAGATTCGTGGTTCTAGCTTCTTGTTACCCTCTCGAATTATTCTGTTTGTCGGAAATTCTTTTTTCGCAACCATCCGGAGTATTTCAGGAGTTGATTTCTGTTTCTTTTCACTGGAGGCCATCATTCCAGAAGAATTCTTCGTCCTCACATTTCAGCTACCGTTATCCAATTATCCCGGTGCGTCGTTCAAGTGTTCTATATTCAGCTCATGATCTCTTTGTTCTTTTGCATCTAAATACCCTCGAGCATATTGGTTCTTCTAATTCTGCCCGGTAATTCATTCTCTTTCGTCAGTCATTTCCGAATTCTTACGATGGTTCGTTCAAGATACTTTTTCCTTGATTATCATTTTAATCCATTCGTTCTTTTCAATCCTACCGGTGGTTCATGAAGTCCTTCTCAAGTTTGCGATATGTCACTTCTCAATCCTTTTCAAGAAGAATAAGTATTATGCAAAATCCACTGCTTGTCATCAATTTAATTTGATGAAGGATAAGCATACAATAAATCTTATTCTTATTTCATCAAGTGAGTAATCCCTTCCTTCGGAGTTTGTTCTCGATGAATAAATTCTACTTCCAAGTGTTTTTCATCTTTTCTTTTCCGGAGTTCAAATTTTCCAAGACTATCTCGTCGGAACCTCCATCTAAATCATCGCAAGGCTCATCTTATTCTTTCTTCCTTCATTCTATCTCACCATCCTTTTGTTACCGGAGTTCTTCACGGTGGCTCGTCATGATTTAATTCATTCTTCAAGAGTTCATCAAGATTCTTGTTGGAGGAATTCAAGTATCTTTTCATCTCGCATCTCGAAGTGCAATTAATTCTCCATATTCTTTTGAAGTGGAGTTTTGCATTTCTTCGTTCTTCTCTGCTATCCAATCATTTCCGTTTGTGGTCGGTTATCACCTCATAATTTTGAGATGTTACCTATAAGTCCACAACAAGCTTATTCTTTTGTTGTTGAAAATTTCCAACAACTCAGTTCAATCTTTTCTTCTAAGATTGCTTTCTGTTCCATTCGTGGCAAAAGTTGTCATTTTCTTCTCTGTTCTTTTCATTCAACTCTTTCAATTCTTTCCGAAGCGTTTTTGTGTCATGTCTTCATCAAGTATCATTCCATCCTCTGAAGTTCATGTTCTAATCTTTCAATGTTCAACCAGAGTGCTGCCTAAATCCTTCCAGTCTTATTCGTTTTCTTATCTCGTTATAACCGGAGTTGTTTCATAGTCTATCTGATTCCGTGAGTTTTCGATTCTCGTCATTCTCGTTGCTCATCTCTTCTTCTCGAGTGCTCTCGATTCTTTGAGTCTTCTCTTGAGTTCTTGTTTCACCTTATCCCCTTTCCTTTCCGTCTCGGTCCTAAGATCTCGGGACGAGATCTCTTGTTAGTGGAGGAGTGTTGTAACGCCCCGGATTCGATGCGCCAGGTGTCCTCCAGTTATTCGCCGTTGTTGCCATGTCATGTGCTTGCGTGTTGCACTTTGCCATGTCATCATCTGTATTTTATATCATGTCATCATGTGCATCGCATTTGCATACGTGTTCGTCTCATGAATCCGAGCATTTTCCCCATTGTCCGTTTTGCAATCCAGCACTCCTATGTCTCTCGGCGCCCCCTTTTACCTCTTTTCGTGTGCAGGTGTTAAACGGTCTCGGAATGGACCGAGGTTTGTCAAGCGGCCTTGGTATAGCACCGGTAGACCGCCTGTCAAGTTTCGTGCCATTCGGAGGTCGTTTGTTTCTCCAACGGTTAACCGGGTAACCGCAAAGCCCTCTTTGAGTTGCAGCCCAACACCCCTTCCAAAGTGGCCCAAAACCCACCAAACTCCCCTCTATGCTCTCGGTCGTTCGATCACGATCGCGTGGCCGAAAACCGCACCTCATTTGGAGTCTCCTAGCTCCCTCTACCTATATATATGTGGCCTCCCCCGAAAATCCGCGCAGATCAAACCCTAGCCCTCTCCCTCTCAGCCGCCGGACATGTCCGCGTCGAGCCGGACATGTCCAGCCGCCGCCGCCACGTCCTTCCGGCGAATCGGAAGCCGCCACCTCAGCTCCGCCGCCACGTGGCGCCTCGATCGCCGCCGCCCGCCCACTTCCCGCCCGCCATGGCTGGCCAGGCCAGAGGCTGGCCCGCCCGAGCCAAGGCTGGGCCCAAGCCGCCGCCTGAAGCGCCCGTCGCCAGCGCCGCCCGGGTCATTGCTGCCGCCGCCCGGCCAGCAGCCTCGCCGGCCGCCCGCTTCGCGCCGGCCGCCGCCCCATGGCTCCGCCTCCCGCGCCCGGGCCCCTCCGCCCTCGCCGCCTCCCTCAGGCGCGCCACCCGCCAGCGGCCACCGCCCTCGCCGGAGGTGCCCGCTTGCTGCGCCGCCGCAGGCCTCTCTCGCCCTCCGGCCACCAGCGCCGCCCGCCGCCTCTCCTCCGGCGTCCCCACGCCGGATCCGGTGAGATCCGGCCGGAGGAGGTCTCCCCGGGCCCTTCCTCTCCGTCTCCGGCGAAATTCCGGCGAGGTCCGGCCCTGCATCGAAGTCCGTGCAAACGAGGTTGACCCCCGAAAATCCCTAAGTCCCCGAAGTTTTTGATATTTTCATGCATTTTCATCATGCCATAACTCAGCATCCGTCGCTCTGTTTTGCGCGTGTAATATGTCAAATTGTTCGTCTCGACGAGTACATCATTTCATCTCATTGCATCATTTTCATTTGAGCTCATTTTGATGCCCGAAATGATGTTGGAAGGGTGCTATGTGATGTTAGTTCCAGATTCTTATCAGAACATGCACTTTTGTCATTTTTGCCATGATTGATGTGTGCACCCTATGAACTTGAGTCCTACATGTGTTTTGTAATATGCCATGCCATCTTTACAGGAGTGTATGCTATGTATTTTTGTGATCTCTGTGGTGACTAGCACAAGCATGCAAACTAGACTTTATGATGTTGCTGATTTCAGCCCCTGTTTTGCTGATATTTTTATGCCATGTTAACTTGATGCTACCGAGAGATCCATGCTTATTTTGAGATACTTCAGTAAGGATGTTTTGAACATATGGTTATGCTCTATCCATCCATGCCCTTGTTTGCAATTATGGAGTGCCATAGCTTGAGTCAATCGAGCTCTACTTTTGCTATAAAATGTTTCCTGGCAGATTGTTTACATGTTATTCAATTTTGCCAAGGTTGTTGTAGTTGATCCGTGTATGCTATGTTGTTGTTCTTGCTATGTATAGCTTCTATGCCATGTTTTCTTACTGTTAGTTGCCTTGCCATGCCATGTATTGCTCTGTGGTGAGTGGTTCAAGCTCACCAACATGCCTACTTATCGTTGTTCCTGCCATGTATGAATCTGTATTATAACTTGCCATGTTTACATGGGTGCCATCATATTTTCTGATCCTTTTTGGCTTATGGTCAGTAAGGGACTTTTGTTCTATGCATTTAGTAGATTCATGCCATGCCTTTGTTTTCCATGATAAGTTCCTGTAACATGTTGTTTGATAGCTCTAAACATTGCAACCTGATGTTACTTTCTGCAAAGTCTGAAACTGTTATTATTTGCAATCTTGCCATGTCATTTTGAGCATGTTCTAGAGATTTCTGGAGATAGCTCAGTGTTCATGTTTTGTAATGCTTTACCCGTACATCATGCCCATGCCTTTTGTTTTTTCTTGTTGAGGTCCTGTAGCATGTTGTTTTGATGCTTGCAATATGCCTACTTGCTGTTATGGACAGATTGTTGCTATGACTTGTATAGGGTGTATGTGTTGCACCGTTGCTCCGTTTTGAGTGTGCTCTATATGAAACTTGCTTGATTTTTCATATAGCTTCATATTATCTTGTTGCATCCTTGTTTTGAGGTGTTTGCTTGATGTTTGTATGCATTTTGCATCAATGCCATGTTTATCTTGTTTTGCTCATATCTTCTAGGCCGTAGCTCCGAATCTAATGAACTTTATATGTAACTTGACTAGAATTTCGTGTAGATCATCGTGGTGCATCTTAACTTGCTGTTTAACAACTTGAACATAAGGTTTATTCAGATCTGGACCAATTTCGAAATTTGCATATGAGGACTTACCGGAATTGTTATATGTTGTTTCCGGCCTCATTTAAACTTGCCTTGATGTGTTGCTCTTGTTTGCATCATCTCTTGCCATGAGTAGCTTCATGTAGCTTGTCATGCATCATGCTTGATTGTGCATCATGTCTTGTTCATGTGTGGTGTGTTTACCTTGTTATGTGCTTCTTCTTGTTAGTTCCCGTTTCGTTGCGATCGTGAGGATTCGTTCGTCTACGCTTGGTTCGGCTTCATCCGTTCATCTTCTTCATGGACTCGTTCTTCTTCCTTGCGGGATTTCAGGCAAGATGACCGCTACCCTGGATCTCACTACTATCATTGCTATGCTAGTTGCTTCGTTCTATCGCTATGCTGCGCTACCTATTATCTGTTTATCAAGCCATCCCAATTTGCCATGTCAGCCTCTAACCTTTTTGCACCCTTCCTAGCAAACCGTTGTTTGGCTATGTTACCGCTTTGCTCAGCCTCTCTTATAGCGTTGTTAGTTGCAGGTGAAGATGAAGTTTGTTCCTTGTTGGAACATGGAGATGTTGTTCCTTGTTGGAACATGTTTACTTGTTGGGATATCACACTATATCTTATTTAATTAATGCATCTATATACTTGGTAAAGGGTGGAAGGCTCGGCCTTATGCCTGTGTTTTGTTCCACTCTTGCCGCCCTAGTTTCCGTCATATCGGTATTATGTTCCCGGATTTTGCGTCCCTAACGCGTCGGGTGATTTATGGGACCCCTTGACAGTTCGCTTTGAATAAGACTCCTCCAAAGAAGGCCCAACATTGGTTTTACCATTTGCCTCACCCAGCCCTTTTTCCTTGGGTTTCGGAGCCCAAGGGTCATCTTTATTTTAGCCCCGGGCGGTGCTTCTCTAAGTGTTGGTTGAAACAAACCGCTCAAGGGGCCACCACGGGAAACTCGAGGCTTGGTTTTACTCAGTAGCTTGTCTCATCCGGTGTTGCCACGAGAACGAGATATGTGCAGCTCCTATCGGGATTGTCGGCATCATCGGCGGTCTTGCTGGTCTTGTTTTATTGCTGTCGAAATGTCTTGTAGCCGGATTCCGAGACTGATCGGGTCTTCTCGGGAGAAGGAATATCCTTCGTTGATCGCGAGAGCTTATCATGGGCTAAGTTGGGACACCCTGCGCAGGTATAAACTTTCGAGAGCCGTGCCCATGGTTATGTGGCGATGGGAATTTGTTAATATCCGTTGTAGTAAACTTGAAGCAAACTCTTCTAAAATACACCAACCGTAGCGTAACCGTGAGTGTCTCTTTTCGGGTTGATCGAGAGGAGAACACGGTTTCGGGTTATGTCGGACGTAAGTAGGAGTTCAGGATCACTTCTTGATCATTACTAGTTGGCGACCGTTCCTTTGTTTCTCTTCTCGCTCTCATTTGCATATGTTAGCCACCATATATGCTTAGCCGCTGCTGCAACCTCACCACTTTACCCCTTCCTTTCCCATTTGGCTTTGCTAGTCTTGATACCCATGGTAATGGGATTGCTGAGTCCTCTTGGCTCACAGATTACTACACCACCGATTGCGTGTACAGGTTGCGATGATCATGACGCGAGAGCGATGTTTGCTTGTATTGGAGTTCTTCTTCCGCTTCTTCTTCGATCGGGGGATAGGTTCGGTCGGCAGCCCGGGCTAGCAGGTGGATGTCGTTTGAGCTTCTGTTTATGTTTCATCCGTAGCCGGATGTTGATCTTGTATATGATGTTGATGTATTCTTGTGGCAATTGTGCCTTATGTATGTATCCCCATCTATTATGTAATGTTGATGTAATGATATCCACCTTGCAAAAGCGTTTCAATATGCGGGTCTATCCTTGGTGGGACCGTCGAGTTCCTTTTGGATAGGGTCGCATATTGGGCGTGACAAAAGCGCACCTTCTCAGCATCTGTGCAACCTGCGGTGGTCAACTCCCTTCCAATACGGCGTAGCCAATCATCTGCTACTATAGGCTCGGTGTTAATGGAAAACACCGGCTGCTGCAACCTCAGAAAACGGGCTAGGTTATCAACTGGTGGTGGTGGCGGTGGGTTGTTGTTGTTGCCTTGGTTCTGAACTAACAACTGCATCAAGGCATTCTGCTGCTGGATCAACTCAGTGAGCTCCGGTGGGAAGGTAAATCCGGTGTCATGTCTCAGAGGCATCTGGCGGGTTTAGAGGGGATAGATTAGAATAGAAAAGGGGTCTAGTGAGAAAGCACTACCCATATGCACATGAGACAAACACAATCATTTCACTCAATCAATCAAGCAAGGCATACAATCGATCTAATCTATCATTACAAAAGTGCTCGGACTATACTATATACATGGGGGAATACTACTAATCATTTGGTGGTCATCTAGAAATTTGGATCGGTGGAAGACTCCATGATGTCTGTTCTAGCTTCGTCTTCAAATTCATCTTCACTGGGGTCGGAGTCGGTGTCGTCAATGATGATGTAGTTCTCCGGGCAAGTGGAATCATCGTCCTCTCCTCCCGGCGCGGGGTCTCCCATGAATACTCCGATCTTCTTTATCAGGTCGTCATTCTTCTCCAATAGTGTGGCAATTTCCTCCTCATATCCATTGCGTGTAGACTTAAGTTCTTCTTCCAGCTCAATGATCCTTGTCTTCGCCTTCTTCAAATCTATCATGTCTGTGCACATCTGATTCTCCTGGCGACGAATGTGATGGTTTAACTCCTGGATGAAAGCTGCAATGGATCTGTCCTTCTTGGTGCTGATCATCTCCCATTGCTCATCTCGGCGCCCACATATCTGATAGATAGTGTCCTTAAGATCTTTGTTGTAGACTTCTCCAATGCGTCCCATGGTGATGTGAGCTACCATACTCTTTCCTAGACTCCAGGTTGGTGCATCAAAGGAAAACTCTATGGGCTTAGTGACTGGTGTGAATGTCCTTCCTGGAACATGAACTTGAATCATCCATCATTCCTCTTCTGGTAAAGTGGCGTTGTAAGTCCTAGTGAAGCTTGGTATTCCGATGTTCAGGTACCTAGTGACTTCCTTCAAGTGGCGTCCAAAGGGGGTGTCTTCATCCGGTTGTGCAAACTTATTCCTTGAATCCGCCATCCTAAGAGTAGAAAATGGAGAGGAGTCAGAAATGAGTAGAGAAAAGTGACCTATGTGTTATCTTATTGGTCGTGTCCTACACTCAGCATGTGCTCCGATACCGTCTTGTAGCGACCCGACCTCAAACGGTCAAGTCTCTGTGCTTCAGTGTCATCCCTGGACCGGTAATGCTGACACACACAGTACTCAAAGGATTTATAACAGAGTAGCAATCACACACTTATTACATCGAATGTCTCAAAAGAGAACATATTACAATAAATATGGCTTAAGGCCATCTAATACGATAACAGCGGAAGGCTTGGAAGATAAAGTGAGTCCATCAACTCCAACAGCATAGCTGAGCTGCACGGCAACGACCTAATGAACCTTACTCCTCGTCTGAAAAGTCTGCAACATGATACGTTGCAGCCCGGAAACGGGTCAGCACATGGAATATGCTGGCAATATAATGAAGAAAATATGCCCTAGAGGCAATAATAAAGTTATTATTTATTTCCTTATTTCATGATAAATGTTTATTATTCATGCTAGAATTGTATTAACCGGAAACATAATACATGTGTGAATACATAGACAAACAAAGTGTCACTAGTATGCCTCTACTTGACTAGCTCGTTAATTAAAGATGGTTATGTTTCTTGTCCATGGACATGAGTTGTCATTTGATTAATGGGATCACATCATTAGGAGAATGATGTGATTGACTTGACCCATTCCGTTAGCTTAGCACTTGATCGTTTAGTATGTTGCTATTGCTTTCTTCATGACTTATACATGTTCCTATGACTATTAGATTATGCAACTCCCGTTTACCGGAGGAACACTTTGTGTGCTACCAAACGTCACAACATAAATGAGTGATTATAAAGGTGCTCTACAGGTGTCTCCGAAGGTACTTGTTGGGTTGGCGTATTTCGAGATTAGGATTTGTCACTTCGATTGTCGGAGAGGTATCTCTGGGCCCACTCGGTAATGCACATCACTATAAGCCTTGCAAGCATTGTAACTAATGAGTTAGTTATGGGATGATATATTATGGAACGAGTAAAGAGACTTGCCGGTAACGAGATTGAACTAGGTATTGAGATACCGACGATCGAATCTCGGGCAAGTAACATACCGATGACAAAGGGAACAACGTATGTTGTTATGCGGTTTGACCGATAAAGATCTTTGTAGAATATGTGGGAGCCAATATGAGCATCCAAGTTCCGCTATTGGTTATTGACCGGAGATGTGTCTCGGTCATGTCTACATAGTTCTCGAACCCGTAGGGTCCGCACGCTTAAAGTCTCGATGACAGTTATATTATGAGTTTATGTGTTTTGATGTACCGAAGGAGTTCGGTGTCCCGGATGACATCGGGGACATGACGAGGAGTCTCGAAATGGCCGAGACATAAAGATCGATATATTGGACGACTATATTCGGACTTGGAAAGGTTCCGAGTGATTCGGTATTTATCGAGTACCGAGAGTTACGGAATTCGCCGGGAGAAGTATTGGGCCTTATTGGGCCATACGGGAATAGAGGAGAGAGGCCAAAAGGAAGGAGGCGCGCACCCCCCTCTGGTCCGAATTGGACAAGGGGTGCGGCCCCCTTTTCCTTCTCCCTCTCCCCATCTTTCCTTCTCTCCTACTCCAACAAGGAAAGGAGGAGTCCTACTCCCGGTGGGAGTAGGACTCCCCCCTTGGCGCGCCCTCCTCCTAGGCCGGCCGCCTCCCCCTTGCTCCTTTATATACGGGGGCAGGGGGCACCCCTAGACACAACGATTGATCCTTGAGATCTCTTAGCCGTGTGCGGTGCCCCCCTCCACCATAGTCCACCTCGATAATACTGTAGCGGTGCTTAGGCGAAGCCCTGCGTCGGTAGAACATCACCATCGTCACCACATCGTCGTGCTGACGAAACTCTCCCTCAACACTCGGCTGGATCGGAGTTCGAGGGACGTCATCGGGCTGAACGTGTGCTGAACTCGGAGGTGCCGTGCGTTCAGTACTTGATCGTTCGGATCGTGAAGACGTACCCTTGTTGTGCTAACGCTTCCGCTTTCGGTCTACGAGGGTACGTGGACAACACTCTCCCCTCTCGTTCTATGCATCACCATGATCTTGCGTGTGCGTAGGAAATTTTTGAAATTACTACGTTCCCCAACAGTGGCATCCGAGCCAGGTTTTATGCGTAGATGTCATATGCACGAGTAGAACACAAGTGAGTTGTGGGCGATGTAAGTCATACTGCTTACCAGCATGTGATACTTTGGTTCGGCGGTATTGCGAGATGAAGCGGCCCGGACCGACATTACGCGTACGCTTACGCGAGACTAGTTTCACCGCCACGAGCACTCGTTGCTTAAAGGTGACCGGCGGGTGTCTGTCTCTCTCACTTCAGTTGAACCGAGTGTGGCTACGCCCGGTCCTTGAGAAGGTTAAAACAGCACCAACTTGACAAACTATCATTGTGGTTTTGATGCGTATGTAAGAACGGTTCTTGCTAAGCCCAGTAGCAGCCACGTATAATTTGCAACAACAAGTAGAGGACGTCTAACTTGTTTTTGTAGGGCATGTTGTGATGTGATATGGTCAAGACATGATGCTAAATTTTATTGTATGAGATGAACATGTTTTGTAACCGAGTTATCGGCAACTGGCAGGAGCCATATGGTTGTCGCTTTATTGTATGCAATGCAATCGCCCTGTAATGCTTTACTTTATCACTAAGCGGTAGCGATAGTCGTAGAAGCATAAGATTGGCGAGACGACAATGAATCTACAATGAAGATCAAGGTGTCGCGCCGGTGACGATGTGATCACGACGGTGCTTCGGAGATGGATATCACAAGCACAAGATGATGATGGCCATATCATATCACTTATATTGATTGCATGTGATGTTTATCTTTTATGCATCTTATCTTGCTTTGATTGACGGTAGCACTATAAGATGATCTCTCACTAAATTTCAAGATAAAAGTGTTCTCCCTGAGTATGCACCATTGCCAAAGTTCATCGTGCCCAGGCACCACGTGATGATCGGGTGTGATAAGCTCTACGTCCATCTACAACGGGTGCAAGCCAGTTTTGCACATGCAGAATACTCAGGTTAAACTTGACGAGCCTAGCATATGCAGATATGGCCTCGGAACACTGAGACCGAAAGGTCGAGCGTGAATCATATAGTAGATATGATCAACATAATGATGTTCACCATTGAAAGCTACTCCATTTCACGTGATGATCGGTTATGGTTTAGTTGATTTGGATCATGTGATCACTTAGATGATTAGAGGGATGTCTATCTAAATGGGAGTTCTTAAGTAATATGATTAATTGAACTTTAATTTATCATGAACTTAGTCCTGGTAGTATTTTGCAAATTATGTTGTAGATCAATAGCTCGCGTTGTTGCTTTCATATGTTTATTTTGATATGTTCCTAGATAAAACTGTGTTGAAAGATGTTAGTAGCAACAATGCGGATTGGATCCGTGATCTGAGGATTGTCCTCATTGCTGCATAGAAGAATTATGTCCTTGATGCACCGCTAGGTGACGGACCTATTGCAGGAGCAAATGCAGACGTTATGAACGTTTGGCTAGCTCAATATGATGACTACTTGATAGTTTAGTGCACCATGCTTAACGGCTTAGAATCGGGACTTCAAAGACGTTTTGAACGTCATGGACCATATGAGATGTTCCAGGAGTTGAAGTTAATATTTCAAGCAAATACCCGAGTTGAGAGATATGAAGTCTCCAACAAGTTATATAGCTAAAAGATGGAGGAGAATAGCTCAAGAAGTGAGCATGTGCTCAGATTATCTGAGTACTATAATCACTTGAATCAAGTGGGAGTTAATCTTCCAGATAAAATAGTGATTGACAGAATTCTCTAAGTCACCATCACCAAGTTAGTAGAACTTCGTGATGAACTATAATATGCAAGGGATAACGGAAACGATTCCCAAGCTCTTCGTGATGTTGAAATCGACGAAGGTAGAAATCAAGAAAAGCATCAAGTGTTGATGGTTGACAAGACCACTAGTTTCAAGAAAAAGGGTAAAGGGAAGAAAGGGAACTTCAAGAAGAACGACAAGTAAGTTGCTACTCAAGTGAAGAAGCCCAAGTCTGGACCTAAGCCTGAGTCTAAGTGCTTCTACTGCAAAGGGACTGGTCACTGGAAGCGGAAACTACCCCAAGTAATTGGCGGATAAGAAGGATGGCAAAGTGAATATAGGTATATTTGATATACATGTTATTGATGTGTACTTTACTAGTGTTTATAGCAACCCCTCAGTATTTGATACTAGTTCAGTTGCTAAGATTAGTAACTCGAAAAGGGAGTTGCAAAATGAACAGAGACTAGTTAAGGGTGAAGTGACGATGTGTGTTGGAAGTGGTTCTAAGATTGATGTAATCATCATCGCACACTCCCTATACTTTCGAGATTAGTGTTGAACCTAAATAAGTGTTATTTGGTGTTTGCGTTAAGCATGAATATGATTTGATCATGTTTATTGCAATACGGTTATTCATTTAAGTTAGAGAATAATTGTTGTTCTGTTTACATGAATAAAACCTTATATGGTTACACACCCAATGAAAATGGTTCGTTGGATCTCAATCGTAGTGATACACATATTCATAATATTGAAGCCAAAAGATGCAAAGTTAATAATGATAGTGCAAATTATTTGTGGCACTGCCGTTTAGGTCATATTGGTGTAAAGCGCATGAAGAAACTCCATGCTGATGGGTTTTTTGAATCACTTGATGCTTGCGAACCATGCCTCTTGGGCAAGATGACTAAAACGCCGCTCTCCAGAACAATGGAGCAACAGATTTGTTGGAAATCATACATACTGATGTATGTGGTCCGATGAATATTGAGGCTTGCAGCGGGTATCGTTATTTTCTGACCTTCACAGATGATTTGAGCAGATATGGGTATATCTACTTAATGAAACATAAGTCTGAAACATTTGAAAAGTTCATATAATTTCACAGTGAAGTGGAAAATCATCGTAACAAGAAAATAAAGTTTCTACGATCTGATCGTGGAGGAGAATATTTGAGTTATGAGTTTGGCCTTCATATAAAAACAATGTGGAATAGTTTCACAACTCACGCCACCCGGAACACCAAAGCATAATGGTGTGTCCGAACATCGTAACCGTACTTTATTAGATATGGTGCGATCTATGATGTCTCTTACGATTTACCACTATCGTTTTGGGGTTATGCACTAGAGGCAGATGCATACACTTTAAATAGGTGTAGGACCTTGAAGTATGTCTAGAGGGGGGTGATTAGACTACTTGACCAATTAAAAACTTAGCCTTTTCCCAGTTTTAGAGTTTGGCAGATTTTAGCTATCTTAGGACAAGTCAAGCAATCATCACACAATTCAAGCAAGCATGCAAAGAGTGTATGAGTAGCGGAAATTAAAGCATGCAACTTGCAAGAAAGTAAAGGGAAGGGTTTGGAGGATTCAAACGCAATTGGAGACACGGATGTTTTTGGCGTGGTTCCGATAGGTGGTGCTATCGCACCTCCACGTTGATGGAGACTTCAACCCACGAAGGGTAACAGTTGCTGAGTCCACGGAGGGCTCCACCCACGAAGGGTCCACAAAGTAGCAACCTTGTCTATCCCACCATGGCCGTCGCCCACGAAGGACTTGCCTCACTAGCGGTAGATCTTCACAGTAGGTGATCTCCTTGCCCTTACAAACTCCTTGGTTCAACTCCACAATCTCGTCGGAGGCTCCCAAGTGACACCTAGCCAATCTAGGAGACACCACTCTCCAAGAAGTAACAAATGGTGCGTTGATGATGAACTCCTTGCTCTTGTGCTTCAAATGATAGTCTCCCCAACACTCAACTCTCTCTCATAGGATTTGGATCTGGTGGAAAGAAGATTTGAGTGGAAAGCAACTTGGGGAAGGCTAGAGATCAAGATTCATATGGTAGGAATGGAATATCTTGGTCTCAACACATGTGTAGGTGGTTCTCTCTCAGAAATGGTAAGTTGGAAGTGTAGGTTTGTTCTGATGGCTCTCTCTCCGAATGAAGAGGAGGTGGAGGGGTATATATAGCCTCCACACAAAATCTAACCGTTACACACAATTTACCAATCTTGGTGGGACCGAATCAACAAACTCGGTCAGACCGATTTTAGTAAACCTAGTGACCGTTAGGGTTTTGGTGGGATCGACTTGCATCTCGGTAGGACCGATATGGTTAGGGTTAGGGCATAACGTAATCTCGGTGAGACCGATTACACAAACTCGGTGAGACCGATTTTGGTAATTAGCTAACCAGAGAGTTGGTCAGGTAAACTCGGTGGGACCGATTCGCTCTTTCGGTGAGACCGAAACGTTACGAAAGGGAAACATAAAGTTTACATTGCAATCTCGGTGGGACCGATCCGCTCTTTCAGTGGGACCGAAAAGTTACGAAAAGGAAACAGAGAGATTACAATCCCATCTCGGTGAGACCGAGATCCCTATCGGTAGAACCGATTTGCCTAGGGTTTGTGACAGTGGCTATGACATTTGGAATCGGTGGCGCCGGATAGGAATAATCGGTGAGACCGATTTTGGCTTTAGGTTTAGGTCATATGTGGATGTGAGAAAGTAGCTGAGGGTTTTGGAGCATATCACTAAGCACATGAAGCAAGAGGCTCATTAAGCAACACCTCATCCCTCCTTGATAGTATTGGCTTTTCCTATAGACTCAATGTGATCTTGAATCACTAAAATATAAAATGAATAGTCTTGAGCTTTTGAGCTTGAGCCAATCCTTTGTCATTAGCATTTTGAGGGATCCACTTTCATCATCCATGCCATGCCATTCATTGAGCTTTCCTGAAATGTTCATCTTGGAATAGCATTAGCTCAATGAGCTATATGTTGTTATGAATTACCAAAACCACCTAGGGATAGTTGCACTTTCAATCTCCCCCTTTTTGGTAATTGATGACAACATATAGATCAAAGCTTTGACAAATGATAATAAGATTGAAAAAAATCATCGCTTTGAGAAGTATGTGATAAGCAAGAGCTCCCCCTAAATTTGTGCATAGTTTACGATTTGCTTTGGACTGCAAATGCACAAGGAATTAGGCTCATGGGTTACTCTTCCATGTCACATACATCTTGGTGGAGCGCTCAAAATGATACGGATTGAATACATGCACTCATCACCAAGCACAGTGAATGATCACATAGGATAGATAAGATAATGTCATCAAACATGCATAAGTGTAGCTTATGATCAAACACATGATCATCAATGTCTCACAAACATAGTATCTCAAGCAATCAAAAGCAAACAAGTTTAAAAACCACCAAATCAAGAGAGAACAAAAGCAACACTCTCTCTCTCGAAGCCTATGATCTATACATTTTTCTCCCCCTTTGGCAACAAGTTACCAAAAAGTTCATAGAAAATGCACAGTGCTAGATCGACTCTCAGGCTTGATCTTCAGGTGGTGGTGTCCGGAGCACCGAGGACGAAGGCTTCAGTTGAAGTAGATGGAGCTGGAGCTGGTGTAGGTGCTGGAGCTGGTGGCGCTGAGGCTATAGCTGGTGCAGATGAAGTGGCTCTGGTGTCAGGAACTGGCACAACAGATGACCTCTGGGCTCTAGGCACTCTGGCAAATGCATCAGTTGTTGTTTTGCCCTTCCTCTCCTGCATGTCATCCTGTAGTTGCTCCACAAGCAGATCGAATCTCGCCATTTTCACATCTAAGTCATAGAACTTTTGTTCCATGATTCTTTCCAAGCTCTCCTGATTTTGAGTGAGGGTGGCCAATCCCTTCTCAATTCTCAGTGTTGATGCTATTAAGTATCCAAGCTGCTCCTGTTTGTTCTTCAAGAAATACTCAGATGCCTCCTCTTGAGTTGGCATCCTGGCAGCCTTCTCCTTCCTTGCCTTCTCCTTCTTCTCTTGTGATTGAACTGACGATGGATAATTCTCATTCATGACAACCTCATTGTCCTCAAAGTCTGGATAAATTGGAAAATGTTCTTTATCCAATAGATATTTGCTGTGCCCATCTTTGAGTTAATCAACTCCACGGATCTGAGGGGCATATCCACAACTTCTCTTACAGTGCTGCTGCAGTCCTCTTAATGGTTTCAACCATAAGGCTCATGACTTTGAATTTCGTGGCACATCAAACAAATGCAACATGTTGATTGCATGCCCTCTAATCATGTTGTGGTCACCAGACTTAGGCGTAGAGTATGCCTTAAGATGCAGTTGATAGTTGGCAGCCCCGATGTATGAAGTGGACTGATCCAAACTTATGTGTCTCAATGGCTGTGTCTGGATCTCCTTGTACATGTGTGCCATGTAATTGTGGTCCATTTTCTTCTTGGCATATACATCCAGGTCATCATCATTTTCCTTTGGGGCATTTATCAGCTTTGCCCACTCTCAACAGTTGATCGGTACCTTGTACCTTGAGACATCCACACTATCCTCGCCATCTGGATAAAAGTGTGTTGTGGAGTAGAACTGCATGATAAGTTCATCGCTCCAGTTGGTGAGCTTTTGCCCAACGAAGTCTGCAACTCCAACAACAACAAAACTGTCTTGCACTCGAGATAGTGCTCTACAATTTCTATCATGTAGGTCCAATGACCCACCTCATATCACACACTATGGGCTTCTTATCCAGCAGAATAGTCTCATAAAAGTCCTGCTTGTTCCTTGGTGTGGAACACATAGTCCACAAGCAGTTCTTCTCCTTGTGGCATATGGATCTGTCATCCTCCATAGCCTCAACCCATTGTCTCTTCTGATCTTCATGTCTTCAACCACAGGATGGGCATCATTGTGGTCTGTATCTTGGGCTTGAGCTTCCTCGTAACTTGTCCTTCTTCATCTTCTTCATCAAGAACCTCGAACCTTTGGGGCCTTGTTCTTCTCAAGAGTGGAATACTCCTGGTATTCCTCTTTGGTGCAGACTTGGCCTTGGGGCAGCTTTGGGTGCTTCCTTGGGCTTAGATGTGGCAGCCATCGATCTTATAGCATCACCCATAAGCTTTGGTGCCTTGGGTGCTTTGGTGCAGCAATCTCTTCTTCCTCTTCCATCATGGAAGGCTTCCCAATAACTCCGATGTGGTCTTCTTGACCCTTTCTTTCCTTTTCTTTCCTTCAAAGCAGAAATGGCTCTTTGGGATCAGGCTTTTCAGAATTTGAGTTGATGCTCGACCTTTGGCATAGGTGTCCTCTTGGCAGGAACCTTCCTATTGAGTCCGTGCTTTGTGCTATGTCTTGAGCCATACTCCTTTTGAGCACCGCCTTCTTGGAGGTTGCCTCATCCTCTTCGCCCTATAATCCTCATCTTCGAATCTGAGGTTTTCTTCTTCCTTTGCTGGTGGCAGCTTTAGGCAAATTGCTTGGGGTGCTCCTGCTGCCTTCATCTCAAGAGCTGGAGGGACTAGTGCCTCACTCATGTTCACCGCTCCTCGACCTGTTCGATTTGTCACTCTGGTCCGACATGCTGCAAACACTTGATGACCCTGTGAAGAGTAATAGATGAGGTAGAGTGGATGAGCATCACAAAATGCAGAGATTTTTGCAAAGAATGACTCAAAATTCAGTTTTAGTTTTCCACGAAAAGCATTTCGGATCAACCGATTTTCAAACTCGGTGATACCGAAGCAGTTTTGGAACCTAAATGATGAACTCGGTCGACCGAGTCACAGTTCGATGGCACCGAGACTGCTAGGGTTTCACAAAGTCCTAAAATCGGTCTCACCGATTAGCAATTCTCGGTCAGACCGAGTCTCACTAGTGCAGTTGCATAAGCCAAATCGGTGGGACCGAGTTTTTCAACTCGGTGGGTCCGAGATGGTTTCGGCGGAAACCTAACCCTAAATTTTTCGAATCAAAACTATTCTAAGGATTGCATTGACTAGATAGGAGTGTTTCAATCCTGGCAAGAATCAATAAGAACACAATGTGCTGAGAATCGGACGAGGAAAGCACTGTGATTGAGTCCATACCCTAGTTCGGCGGAGACTCGCTACGGCGGTAACGGCGGGGTTGAATTCTGTTGACGGCGGCGGAGACCAGCGACAGGAGGCGGCTGGCGACGAGGAGACGATCCGGAGACCACGGAGGCAGAGCGAGCTATTGCGCGGGCGAAGAGGTTCGGAGAAATTTCCAATTTTTTTGCCCGTGACTATATATAGCCCGACCCTGTCGGTGTGACCGAGTGGAACAACTCGGTGGCACTGAGATGCAAAACTGTGTACAGTTATTGCAACTCGGTGTGACCGAAGAGTTCAAATCGGTTGCACCGAGATTGAAAACCTAGATCGACTAAGTGATCTCGGTAAGATCGAAATGGAGGAATCTGTCAGACCGAGAATCACAAAGAAGTTTTGGAAGTTTAAGTCTATGACGAATCAGGGACTCCGAGTGCTCCTCACACAGAGTGGTTCGAATCTGACTTGATCAATGTGATGTAGCATGAATAGAGTTTGAGACGAGAAAAGCATAGATAGCTAGAGAAGGTTCTTAGGCATTCTTGTCCATCCACTTGGCCAAAGAAAAAAAAGCTAATCAATGAAAACAACAAGTGGATGTCCTCGAATGAGTAAAGTATGCAACCAACATGCTCACACAATAAGATGGCAAATGAAATATGTGGCAAAGCATGCACAACCAATTCTAGCATCTATCAAACAATTGGCGATGACTAGGTCATCTATATATGAGTATATTGACTTAGGAGTCAAATGATAGACATTTGATCATAGGTCATACTCATCGTTTAAGCTCAAGTGGGGTTACCACTTATACATAAAGCATTTATGTGTTCACATCATTAGAGTTGCTTTGACTCAATTCTTAGAGTTAAGCTCCCCCTAGATGTGAGATCCCCCCTAAGAGGGATGAACTAACCTTGGGTTTTGTCGATGATGACTTCATGTAGGTGTTGAAGATGTGGATGCTCAATGTTGATGTAGATCTTTTTGGAGCAATCCTTTGGAGTGAGTTGCACTTTCAATACCTACATGGGTTAGTCCCACAAGGAACAAACAAGTATATCCATAGACATAGAGTGATGCACACACAAAATGATGTCCATGAAATCATTAGGTTACCTTGTCCCTTGCCTTACCAACATGAGGGTTTGTGACTCCTTGAACTAGTGCAAGATATGGAAGTTGATTGCACTTGTCCTTGCCATAATGATATGAGTGAAATATGTTGGCGGAGTCACCCTCAAGAACTCTCTAGTTCTTCTTCTTCGGGATCCACATCATCTTGATGGGAATCCTTGGAGTTGTAGTTGTACTTGATGAGGTAGAACTTGACGTAGTCTTGGGAATCCACTTGACCGAGACCTTAGGTGCCTCTTCAAATGCATCAATCTCTTCTTGAAGCTTGTCCTTGCCTTTGTTCTTGTGGTCTTGTGGTGGAAGATCATCTTGTGCTTGTGTTCCTTGAAGGAAGTAGGATCATACTTCTCTTGTTGAGGAACAAACTTCGTCTTGGGGTATTGATCTTCTTCCCACTCAACTCCATTTGCATTGAACTTTCGTTCAAAACCAACACCTTGATTCTTCCGGTGCCTTCCTTGCTTGCGTACAATTTCCTCAATTGCTTACTCCGGCAAGGCTCTTGTATACACCTTTCTCTATAATTCCCTTCAATAAGCTATTTTCTTGCTCAAGTGTAACTTGGCTAAGAGAATCATTAGTGGAATCAAGAGAACTACTAGAAGCAACAATATTGGATTTGACATTATTATTGTTACTACTAGAGGAAGAATCTTTCTTGATCTTGTTACTAGACTTGACTTGAGGCATGTAAGTAGATAAGAGTAAACGCTTGGCAATGTAAGAAGAACTTTTATTACGGAGATCATCATTGATTGCTTTTAAGAACTCATGCTCTTGCTCAAGATTGAGCTTTTCAAAGCGTAACTTCTCATGAGCCCTTAAAAGTTCTCGATGATCTTCGAAGATAGTTTCATGAGCTAACTTAAGAGAGTTTAGTTCTTTAGTTAGACGCTCAATCTTCTCCTTATCATTGCCATTCGTTTTATCTTGATTAGCATGATTAATTGACGTTTCATCATAGTATTCATCACTAGAGTTGTCAACAAGTAAATCATCATCCACAAGCAAGTCATCTTCATCACTATTGAAATCAACATACTCAGGATGTGTTACCTTTGGACCTTTGGCCATGAAGCATCTTCCAATTCCTTCATTTGGTGATTCAAATATGTCGTAGGAGTTGGTTGACACAAGTGCTAGACCGGCTACACCTTCATCTTGAGTATGTTCGGAGTCAGAGTGATAGCTTCTCTCGGAGTGATTGTCGGAGTCGGAGCCGGATACCCATTCACCAACATGAGCTTGATGTCTTCGTTTTATGTAGCTCTTTGATGACTTGTCCTTCCTTTCTGAATCCTTGCTTCTCCGTGAGGGTCTTCGTTCATAATGATCATCTCTACTCCTCCTCTCTCTTGGTGGCGATTCTTCTCTTCTACTTCTTCTTTTTGGAGAGTCTTCTCTTCTTTTGTAGGGTGTTGTACACTCATTGGAATAAGCAATTTCGCTCTCGACTAGAAGATCTTTTGTCATTGTAAGACCTTGACTTGGAGCTTCTTTCTTTGCTTCTACTCTTGTAGAATTTGTTGAAGTTCTTCACCATTAAGCTCAATTCTTCATTGAAGGTGTGTTTATCACTTGATGATGTGGGGGCTTCACTTGAGGCTTTGTAAGCACCACTTGACTTGTTGTGAAGTTCCTCCTTATCCTTAAGTGACATCTCATGAGCAACAATTCTTCCAATGACTTCCGTTGGCTTGAGATCTTTGTAGTTTGGCATCATTTGAATCAATGTGCACACGGTATCATACTTTCCATCCAATGCTCTTAGGATCTTCTTGATGATGAATCATCACCATCTCTTCACTCCCTAAGCCGGCAATCTCATTTGTGATAAGTGCAAGCCTAGAGTACATTTCAGCGACACCTTCACCATCCTTCATTTTGAACTTGTCAAGCTGACTTTGGAGCACATCCAACTTGGATTCCTTGACGGATTCGTTACCTTCATGCATATCAATCAAAGTATCCCAAATTTCCTTTGCATTCTCAAGACGGTTGATTTTGTTGAATTCTTCGGGGCACAATCCGTTGAAGATGGTATCACAAGCTTGAGTGTTGTATTGTAGCATCTTCAATTCTTCCGCATTAGCTTCACGGTTCGGCTCTCTCCCATCAAAGAATTCACCTTGCAAGCCAATACAAATAATTGCCCAAACGGCGGGGTTATGTCCGAGAATATGCATTTTCATCTTATGCTTCCAACTAGCAAAATTAGTACCATCAAAGTAAGGACCTCTCGGTGATAATTTCCTCGCTAGACGCCATACTCTCCTAGGTTGTGAAACCAAGGCTATGACCACCAAAAGCTATGGAAATCAAAGCAAATGGAGACCAAGCTCTGATACCACTTGTAGGACCTTGAAGTATGTCTAGAGGGGGGTGATTAGACTACTTGACCAATTAAAAACTTAGCCTTTTCCCAGTTTTAGAGTTTGGCAGATTTTAGCTATCTTAGGACAAGTCAAGCAATCATCACACAATTTAAGCAAGCATGCAAAGAGTGTATGAGCAGCGGAAATTAAAGCATGCAACTTGCAAGAAAGTAAAGGGAAGGGTTTGGAGGATTCAAACGCAATTGGAGACACGGATGTTTTTGGCGTGGTTCCGATAGGTGGTGCTATCGTACCTCCACGTTGATGGAAACTTCAACCCACGAAGTGTAACGGTTGCGCGAGTCCACGGAGGGATCCACCCACGAAGGGTCCACGAAGTAGCAACCTTGTCTATCCCACCATGGCCGTCGCCCACGAAGGACTTGCCTCACTAGCGGTAGATCTTCACGAAGTAGGTGATCTCCTTGCCCTTACAAACTCCTTGGTTCAACTCCACAATCTCGTCGGAGGCTCCCAAGTGACACCTAGCCAATCTAGGAGACACCACTCTCCAAGAAGTAACAAATGGTGCGTTGATGATGAACTCCTTGCTCTTGTGCTTCAAATGATAGTCTCCCCAACACTCAACTCTCTCTCATAGGATTTGGATCTGATGGAAAGAAGATTTGAGTGGAAAGCAACTTGGGGAAGGCTAGAGATCAAGATTCATATGGTAGGAATGGAATATCTTGGTCTCAACACATGAGTAGGTGGTTCTCTCTCAGAAATGGTAAATTGGAAGTTAGGTTTGTTCTGATGGCTCTCTCTCCGAATGAAGAGGAGGTGGAGGGGTATATATAGCCTCCACACAAAATCTAACCGTTACACACAATTTACCAATCTCGGTGGGACCGAATCAACAAACTCGGTCGACCGATTTTAGTAAACCTAGTGACCGTTAGGGTTTTCGTGGGACGACTTGCATCTCGGTAGGACCATATGGTTAGGGTTAGGGCATAACGTAATCTCGGTGAGACCGACACACAAACTCGGTGAGACCGATTTTGGTAATTAGCTAACCAGAGAGTTGGTTAGGTAAACTCGGTGGGACCGATTCGCTCTTTTCGGTGAGACCAAACGTTACGAAAGGGAAACAGAAAGTTTACATTGCAATCTCGGTGGGACCGATCCGCTCTTCGGTGAGACCGAAAAGTTACTGAAAAGGAAACAGAGAGATTATAATCCCATCTCGGTGAGACCGAGATCCTATCGGTAGAACCGATTTGCCTAGGGTTTGTGGCAATGGCTATGACATTTGGAATCGGTGGCGCGGATAGGAAGAATCGGTGAGACCGATTTTGGCTTTAGGTTTAGGTCATATGTGGATGTGAGAAAGTAGCTGAGGGTTTTGGAGCATATCACTAAGCACATGAAGCAAGAGGCTCATTAAGCAACACCTCATCCCTCCTTGATAGTATTGGCTTTTCCTATAGACTCAATGTGATCTTGAATCACTAAAATATAAAATGAAGAGTCTTGAGCTTTTGAGCTTGAGCCAATCCTTTGTCATTAGCATTTTGAGGGATCCACTTTCATCATCCATGCCATGCCATTCATTGAGCTTTCCTGAAATGTTCATCTTGGAATAGCATTAGCTCAATGAGCTATATGTTGTTATGAATTACCAAAACCACCTAGGGATAGTTGCACTTTCAATAGGGCACCATCAAAATCCGTTGAGACGACACCTTATGAACTGCGGTTTGGCAAGAAACCGAAGTTGTCGTTTCTTAAAGTTTGGGACTGCGATGCTTATGTGAAAAAGTTTCGACCTGATAAGCTCGAACCTAAATCGTAGAAGTGCGTCTTCATAGAATACCCAAAGGAAACTATTGGGTACACCTTCTATCACAGATCCGAAAGCAAGATATTCGTTGCTAAGAATGGATCCTTTCTAGAGAAGGAGTTTCTCTCGAAAGAAGTGAGTGGGAGGAAAGTAGAACTTGATGAGGTAATTGTACCTACTCCCTTATTGGAAAGTAGTTCATCACAGAAATATGTTCCTGTGACTACTACACCAATTAGTGAGGAAGTTAATGATGATGATCATGAAGCTTCGGATCAAGTTACTACCGAACCTCGTAGGTCAACCAGAGTACGTTCCGCACCAGAGTGGTACGGTAATCCTATTCTGGAGTTCATGTAACTTGACCATGACGAACCTACGAACTATGAGGAAGCGATGATGAGCCCAGATTCCACAAAATGGCTTGAGGCCATGAAATCTGAGATGGGATCCATGTATGAGAACAAAGTATGGACTTTGATTGACTTGCCCGATGATCGGCGAGCCACTGAGATTAAATGGATCTTCAAGTGAAAGACGGACGCTGATAGTAGTGTTACTATCTACAAAGCTAGAATTGCAAAAGGTTTTCGACAAACTCAAGGTGTTGAATACGATGAGAGTTTCTCACTCGTATCTATGCTTAAGTCTGTCTGAATCATGTTAGCAATTGCCGCATTTTATGAAATCTGGCAAATGGATAAACAAAATTGCATTCCTTAATGGATTTATTAAAGAAGAGTTGTATATGATGCAACCAGAAGGTTTTTTCAATCCTAAAGGTGCTAACAAAATATGCAAGCTCCAGCGATCCATCTATGGACTGGTGCAAGCATCTCAGAGTTGGAATATGTGCTTTGATAAGTTGATCAAAGCATATAGTTTTATACAGACTTCTTGGGTGAAGCTCAGATTTACAAGAAAGTGAGTGGGAGCACTACAACATTTCTGATAAGTATATGTGAATGACATATTGTTGATCGGAAATAATATAGAATTATTCTGCAAAGCATAAAGGAGTGTTTGAAAGGAGTTTTTTTAAAGAAAGACCTCGGTGAAGCTGCTTACATATTGAGCATCAAGATCTATAGAGATAGATCAAGACGCTTGATAAGTTTTTTCAATGAGTACATACCTTGAAAAGATTTTGAAATAGTTCAAAATGGAACAGTCACAGAAAGAGTTCTTGCCTGTGTTACAAGGCGTGAAATTGAGTAAGACTCAAAAGCCCGACCACGACAGAAGATAGAAAGAGAATGAAAGTCATTCCCTATGCCTCAGCCATAGATTCTATAAAGTATGCCATGCTGTGTACCAGATCTATTGTATACCCTGCACTAATTTTGGCAAGGGAGTACAATAGTGAGCTAGGAGTAGATCACTGAACAGCGGTCCAAATTTTCCTTAGCGGTATAAGGATATGTTTCCCGATTATGGAGGTGACAAAAGGTTCGTCGTAAAGAGTTACGTCGATGCAAGCTTTGACACCGATCTGGATGACTCTAAGTCTCGATATAGATACATATTAAAAGTGGGAGCAATTAGCTAGAGTAGCTCCATGCAAAGCATTGTTGACACAGAAATTTGCAAAATACATACAGATCTGAATTTGGCAGACCCATTGACTAAACTTCTCTCACAAGCAAAACATGATTACACCTTAGTACTCTTTGGGTGTTAAATCACATAAACGATGTGAACTAGATTACTGACTCTAGTAAACCCTTTGAGTGTTGGTCACATAGCGATGTGAACTATGGGTGTTAATCACATGGTGATGTGAACTATTGTTGTTAAATCACATGGCGATGTGAGCTAGATTATTGACTCTAGTGCAAGTGGGAGACTGAAGGAAATATGCCCTAGAGGCAATAATAAAGTTACTATTTATTTCCTTATTTCATGATAAATGTTTATTATTCATGCTAGAATTGTATTAACCGGAAACATAATACATGTGTGAATACATAGACAAACAGAGTGTCACTAGTATGCCTCTACTTGACTAGCTCGTTAATTAAAGATGGTTATGTTTCCTGTCCATGGACATGAGTTGTCATTTGATTAACGGGATCACATCATTAGGAGGATGATGTGATTGACTTGACCCATTCCGTTAGCTTAACACTTGATCGTTTAGTATGTTGCTATTGCTTTCTTCATGACTTATACATGTTCCTATGACTATGAGATTATGCAACTCCCGTTTACCGGAGGAACACTTTGTGTGCTACCAAACGTCACAACGTAAATGGGTGATTATAAAGTTGCTCTACAGGTGTTTCCGAAGGTACTTGTTGGGTTGGCGTATTTCGAGATTAGGATTTGTCACTTTGATTGTCGGAGAGGTATCTATGGGCCCACTCGGTAATGCACATCACTATAAGCCTTGCAAGCATTGTAACTAATGAGTTAGTTACGGGATGATGTATTACGGAACGAGTAAAGAGACTTGCCGGTAACGAGATTGAACTAGGTATTGAGATATCGACGATCAAATCTCGGGCAAGTAACATACCGATGACAAAGGGAACAACGTATGTTGTTGTGCGGTTTGACCGATAAAGATCTTTGTAGAATATGTGGGAGCCAATATGAGCATCCAGGTTCCACTATTGGTTATTGACCGGAGACGTGTATCGGTCATGTCTACATAGTTCTCGAACCCGTAGGGTCCGCACGCTTAAAGTTTCGATGACAGTTATATTATGAGTTTATGTGTTTTGATGTACCGAAGGAGTTCGGTGTCCCGGATGACATCGGGGACATGACGAGGAGTCTCGAAATGGCCGAGACGTAAAGATCGATATATCGGACGACTATATTCGGACTTCGGAAAGGTTCCAAGTGATTCGGGTATTTATTGGAGTACTGGAGAGTTACGGGAATTCGCCGGGGAGAAGTATTGAGCCTTATTGGTCCATACGGGAATAGAGGAGAGAGGCCAAAAGGAAGGAGGCGCACACCCCCCCACTGGTCCAAAATGGACAAGGGGTGCAGCCCCCTTTTCCTTCTCCCTCTCCCCATCTTTCCTTCTCTCCTACTCCAACAAGGAAAGGAGGAGTCCTACTCCCGGTGGGAGTAGGACCCCCCCTTGGCGTGCCCTCCTCCTAGGCCGGCCGCCTCCCCCCTTGCTCCTTTATATACGGGGGCAGGGGGCACCCCATAGATACAACAATTGATCCTTGAGATCTCTTAGCCGTGTGCGGTGCCCCCTCCACCATAGTCCACCTCGATAATACTGTAGCGGTGCTTAGGCGAAGCCCTGCGTCGGTAGAACATCATCATCGTCACCACGCCGTCGTGCTGACGAAACTCTCCCTCAACACTCGGCTGGATCGGAGTTTGAGGGACGTCATCGGGCTGAACGTGTGCTGAACTCGAAGGTGCCGTGCTTTCGGTACTTGATCGGCCGGATCGTTAAGACGTACGACTACATCAACCGCGTTGTGCTAACGCTTCCGCTTTCGGTCTACGAGGGTACGTGGACAACACTCTCCCCTCTCGTTGCTATGCATCACCATGATCTTGCTTGTGCGTAGGAAATTTTTGAAATTACTACGTTCCCCAACATATAACACAGTAGAGCAAGAACAGAATAATGCTATCACTACATGCATATTTGGCTGGTGGAAAGCTCTATGGTTACAGTTTTGCGAAAAGCCAATTTTCCCCTACAACAAAGGAATAGATTTTATTTAACTATCATGGTAGTTGAAACATCATTGAGAAGGTTCCTCCAACTCAATCCCAATTGAAAGTAATTATCAACCCAACAATGTTAAATTAGAGTGATGAGATACTTAGGATAATCCAAGTACTAGATACTCAAGATGTCCATAACCGGGGACACGGCTAACCATGATTAGATTGTACTCTCTGCAGAGGTTTGCACACTTTTCCCCACATGACTCGATCGCCTCCGTTGGATTTCTCGCACTATATGGTGTTTGAGAAACGGATGACCGAGACACAGTCTTTCAGAAACATTAACTCTTTACTCTGGGTAGACCATACCAACCTACATCCCTCTACCTGCTAATCCACCTCTTCAAGAGCTCATGCAACTTACTCAACTATGCTAGAGCCCATAATAGCATGTGGCTGCACACGAAAGTTTCTAGCATGAAAATATCTCGTTCCTTTGAGCCTGGTGGCGGACCTTAGGATTATCACACGGCACTCGGGATATCCTAGGACAACACTGGATTCTCCAGATGCCCGACAAGCAATCCACCCAGATGTGTATTAAAGTTGCCACCTTAAGTTGTACCATTAATTAATCATCTCACATCTGTCATGGATTCACTCACCCAAACCACGTCTACGAGCATAGCATAGCAATATAAGCAATACGTAGAAGTAACTCCCAAGGGTTTGAATATAACAGGGCAATAGGTTCTACCTCCACAACTACTTCCCAATCCACATGTTAATCACATCCTCATCATGCAATGTTTGAGGATTGGAGCTGATGCATAAAACTGTGTATGAAAAGAGTATGATCAATGTGTTACTTGCCTTGCTGATGATCCGCAAAACCTAGGGACTCGTAGTAGCACGCTTCGCACTCCGGGAATTCTATCGCAAACAAACAATAGCATACATAAGCAATCAAGCAAAGAAGCATGGGTAAATCTCAAATAAGAAGAACTAACCAGAAAGTTCAACTTAAGAACTCCGGTTTGCAAAAAGAATCAAATCAAACGGAGCAACGAAACTCAAACTGCGAAAGAAACAAGATCCGTTTACTAATCTGGACTAAAGTCAAAATTTACAGTACCAAAATCTTGTTCAAGTTGATTAAACAGAAAGAGGGTTTCGAGACGAAGATCTAGGCGCTTGAATCGTCTGATTCCGATAAAGAGTGAAAAGATAAACTGAAACAAAAATCAGATCAGAAATTGCGATCGAAAAATAATTGCGAAAAACCCGAGAAAAAGAAAAACCGACGAACAGGCTAACGAACGAACGTTCATTGTCTGTAACTAACGAGCAAAAAACGTTGGTTAAAACGAACGTACGGACGAATGACCGCTAAATAACTAAACCGAGAAAATAAAAATAAAACCGTCTATTAAAAAACGAACTAGGTTTTCTAAGAAAAACCGGATCGGTTTTCGAAAGAAAACCGGCGGCGGCGGCTACCTCGTCGGATCCGGCGGGGCTCGGGGCTCCCTCGGGGCTGGGTGGCGTCGACGAGGGCGGCGGCGCTAGGCGGCGACGCTGGGCAAGCGGCGCTTCGGCTTCTTGCTCACATGGCATGTGGCGGGCAAGCAAGCGAACGGGTGGGGTGGGGTGGTATATAAAGGGGAGGAGGGTCGGCTTGGGAAAGGGGCTCCGGCGATTTGCGGACTCCGGACTCATGAGTCCGTCTTGGCACCTGGCCAAGGGGAAAGCGGTGGCGGGGTGGGCCTACTGCTCTACTGGGCTTTACAATCGCATCAAGTTTTTTAAAATAATTTCACTAAACTTAAATAAATCCTAGAAAATAAAAAAATCTAAAAATGCCAAAACAAATTTTCATCGCCTAAATAAAATATTTAGAACGAGATGAACATTTTCTTGGCCCTAAATGCAACTTTGAAAACATGTAATTTTCTAATTCAAATAAAATAGTAATAAACTCCTAATAAAATCCAATATTTGATTTTAATATTTTTCCTCCAATATTTCAATTATTTTGGAGAAGTCATATTATCTCCTCTCATATATTTTAATATGAAATATTTTCGGAGAGAAAAATAATTAAAACCAAAATCCTCGTTTCAATATTTGATAGAATTCAAATATGAAAACAGTGAAATCCCCAACTCTCTCCGAGGGTCCTTGAGTTGCTTAGGATTTCGAGGATCGCGAAACGAAATGCAGCAAAATATGATATGCAGGAATGATCTATGTGTAACATTCCAAATTGAAAATTTGGGATGTTACAAATGAGGTATTGCACTTGCACTAGCACCCATATCACATAAGGCATGATAGCAATGATCTCCTATTTTAACAGAAATAATAGGCATGCCTACAACAGGTCTATGTTTATTTTTAGTATCAGGTCTAGCAATTCTAGCAGCTTCATCACAGATGTAAATAACATGCCCATCGATATTATTGGCCAAGAGATCTTTAACCATAGAAATACTAGGTTCAACTTTAATTTGCTCAGGGGGTGTAGGTGTTCTATTATTACTCTTACGAACCACAGTTGAAACTTTAGGATGATCCTTTATTCTAACATGGAAAGGTGGTTTCTCAATATAAGCAGTAGGAACAATAGGATCAACATTGTAAGTGATAGTCTTTTCTTCAACTTTAATAGGTGCAACTACTTTTACTTCAATGGGAGGATTATATTTAAACCACTTCTCCTTAGGGAGATCAACATGAGTAGCAAAGGATTCACAGAAAGAAGCTACTATCTCAGAGTCAAGTTCATATTTAGTGCTAAATTCACGGAAAACATCGGTATCCATAAAATATTTAACACAATCAAACTTAGGTGTTATACCGACTCCTTACCTTCGCCGAGATCCCAATCTTCGAGTTATGCTTAATTCTTTCCAATAAATCCCATTTGAATTCAATAGTCTTCATCATAAAAGAACCAGTACAAGAAGTATCGAGCATGGAGCGACTATTGAGAGAAAGCCGAGCATAAAATTTTTGAATAATAATTTCTCTTGAGAGCTCATGATTGGGCCATGAATATAACATTGACTTAAGCCTCCCCCAAGCTTGAGCGATGCTTTCTCCTTCGCGAGGCCAAAAATTATATATATAATTACGATCACGATGAACAAGATGCATAGGATAAAACTTCTGATGAAATTCCAATTTCAATCGGCTGTAGTTCCATGATCCCATATCATCACATAGCCTAAACCATGTCAATGCTTCCCTTCAAATATAAAGGGAAGACCTTCTTCTTGATAACATCCTTGGGCATACCTGCAAGCTTAAATAATCCACAAACTTCACCCACATAGATTAGGTGCAAATCGGGATGCAATGTTCCATCTCCTGTAAAAGGATTAGCTAGCAGTTTCTCTATCATACCCGAAGGAATTTCAAAGTAAACATTTTCAGTAGGTTCAGTAGGTTGAGGAGCAACTCTTTGCTCTACTGGTCGGGGTGAAGATACCCCGAACAAGCTCCTCAAAGGATTATGTTCCATAGTAACAAGTGACAGTAAATTTCAGCACACTATATAAATTTTTCCTTACCAAATTCCACTAACCAAAGGCGCTTCACTCCCCAGCAACGGTGCCAGAAAGAGTCTTGATGACCCACAAGTGTAGGGGATCTATCATAGTCCTTTCGATAAGTAAGAGTGTCGAACCCAACGAGGAGCAGAAGGAAATGACAAGCGGTTTTCAGTAAGGTATTCTCTGCAAGCACTGAAATTATCGATAACAGATAGTTTTGTGATAAGGTAATTTGTAACGAGTAACAAGTAATGAAAGTAAATAAGGTGCAGCAAGATGGCCCAATCCTTTTTGTAGCAAAGGACAAGCCTAGACAAACTCTTATATGAAGGAAAACCCTCCCGAGGACACATGGGAATTATCGTCAAGCTAGTTTTCATCACGCTCATATGATTCGCCTTCGTTACTTTGATAATTTGATATGTGGGTGGACCGACTCTTGGGTACTTCCCTTCCTTGGACAAGCATCCCACTTATAATTAACCCCTATTGCAAGCATCCGCAACTACAAAAGAAGTATTAAGGTAAACCTAACCATAGCATGAAACATATGGATCCAAATCAGCCCCTTACGAAGCAACGCATAAACTAGGGTTTAAGCTTCTGTCACTCTAGCAACCCATCATCTACTTATTACTTCCCAATGCCTTCCTCTAGGCCCAAACAATTGTTAAGTGTCATGTAGTCGATGTTCACATAACACCACTAGAGGAAAGACAACATACATCTCATCAAAATATGGAACGAATACCAAATTCACATGATTACTTATAGCAAGACTTCTCCCATGTCCTCAGGAACAAACGTAACTACTCACAAATCATATTCATGTTCATAATCAGAGGGGTATTAATATGCATAAAGGATCTGAACATATGATCTTCCACCAAATAAACCAACTAGAATCAACTATAAGGAGTAATCAACACTACTAGCAACCCACAGGTACCGATCTGAGGTTTTGGGACAAAGATTGGATATAAGAGATGAACTAGGGTTTGAGAGGAGATGGTGCTGGTGAAGATGTTGATGGAGATTAACCCCCTCCCGCTGAGAGGATTGATGGTGATGACGATGGTGACGATTTTCCCCTCCCGGAGGGATGTTTCCCCGGTAGAACAGCTCCGCCGGAGCCCTAGATTGGTTCCGCCAAGGTTCCGCCTCGTGGCGGCGGCGTTTCATCCCGAAAGCTTCCCTTCTATTTTTTCTTGGACGAAAGACTTCATATAGCAGAAGATGGGCGCCGGAGGCCTGCCAAGGGGCCCACGAGATAGGGGGCGTGCCCAGGGGGTAGGGAGCGCCCCACCCTTGTGGCCAGGGTGTGGGCCCCTTTGGTTGATCCTTTCACCAGTATTTTTTATTAATTCCAAAACATGCCTCCGTGAAGTTTCAGGGCTTTTGGAGTTGTGCGGAATAGGTCTCTAATATTTGCTCCTGTTCCAGCCTAGAACTCCAGCTGCCGGCATTCTCCCTCTTCGTGTAAACCTTGTAAAATAAGAGAGAATAGTCATAAGTATTGTGACATAATGTGTAATAACAGCCCATAATGTAATAAATATCGATATAAAAGCATGATGCAAAATGGACGTATCAGTCCTCTTCCCAAATGTAGGCGGGAAGGGATCCTACAACGGCCAAATTTGAAGGGGAACAACTAGTACAAGCTATCCTGACAAAAGTAGTCTTTGCCTGCAAATGGCTCTGGTGGTGACACTGCGGTGGGCTCTGCGATGACTTCCGTCCTGCCGTCCTGGCGGTCTTGGTCTTGTTGCACCGATATAGAAACCTTTGCTTGATTCCTCGGGACCCCGCGCCTGCGCTTGCCTCCTTAGCACCAAAGAGGAAACTTGTACACTGCGCCCACTGGCGCCCGCCTGGCCTTGGTCGTCATGGCTCACGTCACATGAACCTCGTGAGGTGCACCTTGCATAGATATCTCCACTTCTCGGGAGCCAGCCTAGTGAGGCCGCCCCCAGGGAGGTCTTGGTGTCGTCCGCCTCGCGAGGCTTGGCCCCTCGCGAGGGTCTTGAGTTGTAGCTGCTGAAGCTGGGCCGTACCGGGCCATTGAAGAGCTAGCCATGGGCCACAGGCAGGCAAGTCTGGGTACCCCCGTTCCCAGGACACCGACAACTATAGGTGGAATAGAATTTGGTGGTTGTGGAGAAGACAAAAAGGAGATATTCTCACATCAACTAGGCGTATCAATGGGCTATAGAGATGCACATCAATAGATATCAATGTGAGTGAGTAGGGATTGCCATGCAACAGATGTACTAGAGCTATGAGTTTATGAAAGCTCAAAAACAAAACTAAGTGGGTGTGCATCCAACTCGCTTGCTCATGAAGACCTATTGCAATTTGAGGAAGCCCATCGTTGGAATATGCAACCAAGTTCTATAATGAAAAATCCCCACTAGTATATGAAAGTGAGAACATAGGAGACTCTCTATCATGAAGATCATGGTGCTACTTTGAAGCACAAGTGTGGAAAAAAGGATAGTAACATTGCCCCTTCTCTCTTTTTCTCTCATTTTTATTGGTTTGGCTTATTTGGCCTCCCCTTTTTTCTCCTCACATGGGACAATGCTCTAATAATGAAGATCATCACACTTTTATTTACTTACAACTCAAGAATTACAACTCGATACTTAGAATGAAATATGACTCTACATATGAATGCCTCCGGCGATGTACCGGGATGTGCATGAATCAAGAGTGACATGTATGAAAGAATTATGAACGGTGGCTTTTCCACAAATACGATGTCAACTACATGATCATGCAAAGCAATATGACAATGATTGGACGTGTCATAATAAACGAAACGGTGGAATGTTGCATGGCAATATATCTCGGAATGGCTATGGAAATGCCATAATAGGTAGGTATGGTGGCTGTTTTGAGGAAGGTATATAATGGGTGTATGGTACCGCCGAAAGTTGCGCGGTACTAGAGAGGCTAGCAATGGTGGAAGGGTGAGAGGGCGTATAATCCATGGACTCAGCATTAGTCATAAAGAACTCACATACTTATTGCAAAAGTCTAGTAGTTATTGAATTGAAGTACTACGCGCATGCTCCTAGGGGGATAGATTGGTAGGAAAAGACCAACGCTTGTCCCCGACCGCCACTCATAAGGAAGACAATCAAAAAATACCTCATGCTCCAACTTCGTTACATAACGGTTCACCATACGTGCATGCTACGGGAATCACAAACCTTAACACAAGTATTTCTCAAATTCACAACTACTCACTAGCATGACTCTAATATCACCATATTTATATCTCAAAACAATCAAAAGGAATCAAACTTCTCATAGTATTCAATGCACTTTATATTAAAGTTTTTATTATATCCCTCTTGGATGCCTATCATATTAGGACTAAATTTATAACCAAAGCAGATTACCATGATGTTTAAAGACTCTCAAAATAATATAAGTGAAGCATGAGATCAACAATTTCTACAAAATAAAACCACCGCCGTGCTCTAAAAAGATATAAGTGAAGCACTAGAGCAAAATTGCCTAGCTCAAAAGATATAAGTGAAGCACCTAGAGTATTCTAATAAATCACGATTCATGTGTGTCCCTCTCAAAAGGTGTGTGCAGCAAGGATGATTGTGGCAAACTAAAAAGCAAAGACTCATAACACACAAGACGCTCCAAGCAAAACACATATCATGTGGTGAATAAAAATATAGCCTCAAGTAAAGTTACCGATAGATGAAGACGAAAGAGGGGATGCCTTCCGGGGCATCCCCAAGCTTAGGTTCTTGGTTGTCCTTGAATATTACCTTGGGGTGCCTTGGGCATCCCAAGCTTAGGCTCTTGCCACTCCTATTCCATAGTCCATCAAATCCTTACCCAAAACTTGAAAACTTCACAACACAAAATCTCGTAAGCTCTGTTAGTATAAGAAAATAAATCACCACTTTTGGTATTGTTGTAAACTCATTCTTTATTTATATTGGTGTAATATCTACTGTATTCCAACTTTTCCTTGCTTCATGCCCCCCGATACTACCCATAGATTCATCAAAATATGCAAACAAACATATAGAAAACAGAATCTGTCAAAAACAGAACAATCTGTAGTAATCTGTAACTCTCGAATACTTCTGTAACTCCAAAAATTCTGAAAAATTAGGACAATCAGAGTAATTTGTTTATTAATCTTATGCAAAACGAACCAATATTTTACCACGCTTCTGTCAAAAATGATAATTGGTTTTCTGAGCGCAAAAGTTTATGTTTTTCAGCAAGATCAAATCAACTATCACCGTAAGCCATCCTAAAGGTCTTACTTGGCACAAACACTAATTAAAACACTGATTGTTCTGACAAAGTGTTGGCATTTGAGATATGTTATTATTGCTCGCTAGTTGATTATGCTATTGATATGAGTGCATATAATTTCTAAGAGTTATCATTTGCATGGTTAGTTATGATCTTTGTTGAAAACCTGGGTACTATTTAAGCATATATATGGATACAAGAATAAAAGAGTTCGTAAAAGTTTTCTTTATCACTTTCAGTTTGTCAACTGAATTCTTTGAGGACAAGCAATGAGTTAAGCTTGGGGGAGTGGATACGTCTCCGTCGTATCTACTTTTCCAAACACTTCTGCTCTTGTTTTGAACTCTAGTTTGCATGATTTTAATGAAACTTACCTGGACTGACATTGTTTTCAGCAGAACTACCATGGTGTTGTTTTTTGTGCAGAAATAAAAGTTCTCAGAATTGGACGAAACTTTTTGGAGATTTTTTATGGAATGTATAAAAAATACTAGAGCCAAGACCCATCGGAGGGGGGTCACTTGTTGTCCACAAGGCACCAGGGCACGCCCACCCCCCTAGGCGCGCCCTGGTGGCTTGTGGGGGCCCATGAGGCTCCATTGACCCTAATCTTAGCACTATAAATTTAGAATTCCCTGAAAAAATAAGAGAAGAAGTCTCATTGCGTTTTATGATACAGAGCCGGAGCCACCTCCTGTTCTTCACACTAAAAAAAAATACACATCCGTGACATTTTGGGCCGAACGAATTTTTTTTCTGTCATACATATGACACTTCTATGACGATAATTGTGACAAAACCCGGTATCATCATAGATGTGGTGGGCTCCTACTTATGACAAAAATCATGATGAAAATGGGATTTTTGTCTCAAGCGGGCCGGAGACGCAGCTGCATGACATTCTTTGGGCCGTCCATGACGGAAAAAACCGTGGTAGAAGCGAGGGCGCGGAAAATATCGGGGAGTCCCCGGTTACGGTTGGTGGTCGGGGGCCGAGCGATGCGCGTTTCTCTCGTACGTACGCGCGTGTGTGCGAGGCGTTGGGCTCTAACTGAACCCAAGCGAGGCGTTGGGCAATAACTGAACCCGAGAGATTGCATTGTAGGCTACGTGTTACTGAACCCGAGCGAGCATCGATGGCTGTTAACTGAACCCGATCGAGCGATTCCTTCGCTACTGCTGCTAACTGAAGCCGATCGATGCTGCCTCTGGATGAACAAAGGCGCGCTGCGGGGGGTTGATGAACAGCTTCCCGTGGGGTGGATGAATAGGACCCGTGGTGTTGCCTCTGGATGAACAGACTTCGATCGACGAGCGGTTGGGGCTGGATGAACAGGACCCCGTGGAGGGCTGGATGAACAGGACCACCCCGTGGAGGGCAGGATGAACAGTAGCCCATGGAGGGCTGGATGAACAGGAGCCCGTGGAGAGGGCTGGTTGAACAGTAGCCGGTGGAGTAGCGCACGGTGGAGGATGGATGAACAGGAGCCCGTGGATGAACAGTGGCAGGTGGAGGCTGGAGGAGGTCGACGGTGGATTAACAATAGCCCGTGGAGGCTGGAGGGGTCGACGGTGGAGATGAATAAGATCCCGTGGAGTCCTGCTTTGCGGTACACCACACCCTCCCGGCGAACAGGGGCGCCGCTTGATCGTAGCACTCCAACACAAGTCCGCTTCCTCCGTTTTGCGGTATGCCACACCCTCCCGATCAACAGACCCCGCTTCGACCGTAGGGAGGTCTGCTTCTCCGCTTTGCGGCACGCTGCACCCCTCGATGAACAGGATCCCATTTCAACGTGGCGGTCGAACACAAGGCCGCTTCCTCCGCTTCTGCGATACGCCAGCCTCGCTTCCATCCCCTGCTCCGTCCCAAGCCCTCCCGGCGAGCATGACCACGCATTCCGTTCCGACCCAGCCGGTTGGCTCCCACGCGTTCCGTTGCCTCCCGATGAACACGAGCATTCCGTTGCCTCCCCATGAACACGACGCATTCCGCTGCCTCCCCATGAACACGACGCCGACGCTGTTTCTCCGTTCCGACCCAGCCATGTCAACGAGCCCTCACCGTACGTGTGCGCGAGTAGGCGTTCGAGACCCCGCCCGTATGTACACATATGTGGCCGTATTTTCTTTCTTGCACCCGGCTGCTGACGACGTGTACATGCTACGACGCGCCTCTACTACGACACGCGCGCGCCTCTACATCCACCAAGATATATGTATGTACACGTCACACCAGAATGACAATGCTACGACGCTTCTACCGTGTGGGTCTCGACCGTCGCACTTCCTTGCGTGCGAAGATGTAGCTGGTGGGTCCCAGCAGTGTCGGCGAATCGTTTTGTTTTTTTGCCCGACGCACTTCCTTGCGTGCGAAGGTGTAGCTGGTGGGTCCGAGCAGTGGGGAAAACGTTTTTTAGCAAATACGATGGCCCGCCTAGTGGGTCCCTCCGCCGTGGAGGAATAATTATTTTGCGCGTAATAAGGAGGCACTTCCTTGCGGCGGCCGTGGACCCAGTTGTCAGCGTCTCCACGCACAATACTCTTCCAATGGAAGTCGGTCGTTGACCACATTGACCATGCTGCGCCGAGAGCACCACGGCGGTGGACGACGGCGAGGCCTAGGAAGGGGACGACACGGAGGCAGGGAAGACTCAGCAGTTGTTTCCCATGCGGAGGGGACTGTACGAGGGTTTACTGGTTCGTTTGCCGTCGCCGGAGAATAACAACAGGTGTGGGTGAGTAGAGGGATGGCTAGGCCAGCGACGGGAGTACGGTGGGGCGGTGAGGCTGTGGCAAAGACACATGCATGAGGAGGAGGAGGAGCAGCAGTCCTCACGGCGCTTGTTTGAGCGGGCCGAGCAGAAGAGCAGAGGTTGAAGAAGACGACGGCCGTTGGATGGACATCCAACAATCGAGCTTGTGCATCAACCTTTTTAGGAAAGCCTCAAATCTGTGGAAAACAGCATACATCCCATCTACCATTATTTCTAATAATTTACAGCCCATTTGCTAATTCTTAAGGTTTTTGGAGCCCATATTCTTTTGTTAGCATTACAACCCATATTGTGGCCATGGTTAAAAATTTATACGAAATTTTGCATATTTCAAAAGGGTCCTAACTGTTTTAATCCCAAATTTTGACTCACATTCAAACTGATTTTAAAAATAAATGTATATCAATATAAAATCCAACAAATTCTCCACGCATGAAAATTAATGTAATTTAAAATCTTGAAATGAAAAAAAGATATTTGAAACTAATTGCTGGTTTGATGTGTTTTAAAATGTACAGCCCATTTCTCATTATTGATGGGCCATTTTCTCGCCAATCGAATGAAAGCTCTACTGCCTTGAAAGATTTGTAGCCCAACAGCTGACAAAGCGACTTTACTTGGCAAATCACAAAAAAAAGCTGGGCTGTGGCCGTGGACCCACCGGCAGCCTCTCCACGTCAAAGACTCTTCCGATGGAAGTCGCCTTGACCACGCTGACCACGCCACTGGAGAGCACCACGGCGGTGGACGACGGCGAGGCCTAGGAAGGGACGACGCGGAGCCGGGATGACGCGGCAAAGGAAGCCCGCGGAGAGGAGTACGAGGTTCACCGGTTGACTGCGGTGTGAGGCTGCCGTCGCCGCAGGCCTCGCCAGGTGGGAATAGTAGGGGCGGTGAGGCCTCCGCTGGCAAGACAGCCGCCACGGAGGCGGAGCACGCGACACGACCGACGCTGCTTTGGGTGGCTGGAGCAAGAAGACCAGAGGTTGAAGAAGCACTACGGCCGTTGGATGGACATCGACGGTCACTTGGAGCTAGAGTCGCTCATATTGACTAAGTTGACAAAGCCCTTCGTCCCCATCAACTTAGTAGGCCCATTAAGTCATCCTCCCACCAAGGTGGGTCCCAAAAGCCGGGGAGTATTCTTTTTGTGCATAATAAGGAGGCACTTCCGGTGGGTCCGAGCCGACAATGGGGAACATTTTTTCACGAAACGGTGGCCCGTCCGATGGGTCCCAGCAGTCGGGGAAACGATTTTTTTCAAAAATACTGGTGGCCCGTCTGGTGGGTCCCCGCCGTCAGTGCAGGAATAATTATTTTCAGCGTAATAAGGAGGCACTTCCTTGCGGCTGCGTGGACCCAGCCGTTAGCCTCTCCACGTCTGATTTCTTCCGATGGAAGTCGGTCGTTGACCACATTGACCACGCCACGCCGAGAGCACCACGGCGGTGGGCGGCACGACGAGGCCTAGGAAGGGACGACACGGAGCCGGGAAGACGCGGCGGTGGATGCCCACGCGAGAGGAGTACGGCGCTCACCGTTCGGGCGGTGTGAGGCTGTCATCGCCAGAGAATAACAGGGTGTGGGTGAGTAGAGGATGCCCCGCCAGCAGTGGGAGTAGTAGGGCGCCGAGGCTCTGGCGGCAAAGACAAACCGCCACGGAGGCGGAGAGGCTGTCCCACCGGCTACTGCTTTGGCGGCCGGAGTAAGAAGATTGAGATTGAAGAAACCACGGCATTGATCGTTGGATTGACATCCAACAGTTCGCTGCTAGAATCGTTTGTTGACGATATAATAAATAAATAAAATCTTGCATACGCGTCAACTAAACAGCCCACAAGTCATACCACTCCCTCTTTTTTTAATAATTTATATATAGCTCATGGCAACTTCTTATGCAATTTATTGCAGTCATTATTTTAGTTGGCGGGCCAATTTCGCATATTTCGTGGGTTCAAACTATTTTTAATACCGAAATGTCGAGCCAGATTTAAAGTATTTTGAAGATATATTTAAATTAGGTTAATGCCCAAAGGAAATAGGAATCAAAATGTGATTTTTTAGAAATTATAAAGTAATTGCCAATTTGTCATCTGTTTTTATATTTTCAACCCATTTCATATTACTTTCAAGATTTGCGAGCATCTTGAAAGAGTTGCAACCCATCGTATGATAAAAAATAAGTAGGCCTCAGATTGGGTATTCTCCGGAAAAATAATCTAGGCTCATTTTCACAAAGAAAAATAGCTGGGCTGGTCACATGGTGAACATAAAATATAAGCTTGGGCTAGACGGGCCACATCCCGTTCAAACCCGCTCCGTCTCAACAATACCAAATGTAAAAAATATCGCTCAAGTAGCTACGTCCCGGGTGTCAGCCGATCTTGTGCTGTTCTCTTGTCTATTGACAATATACGCTCACAATGTCGTGGGTCCCAGATGTCACGAAAACACTAGGAGGAAGCATTTTATTTTTCCATACGCTGACGTGGTGGGCCCCTATTGTCATCCTCTCCACGTACTTATGCCGATTCCTGTTGTTTGTTGACCATGTTGACAATGCGAGAGGGCATCGCTGCGGCGAGCGCACCAAAGCGCGGAAGACGTCGCGTAATAATTTAGGAGATGGTGGGGCGGTGATCGTCTTGCCGAGGCGCAGCCAGCCGTGGGAGGCGGAAGCGGCGGCCCACGGCTACTGGTTTGGTTTTGGCGATCGGAGGAAGACAGATCAAGAAACATGACAGATCGTAAAAGCAGCAGGAGTACTTAACAACCTTAATCAAACCAGCAGGGCACTTAACAACCAAAGCTGAAAGCAAGATGAGTATTTATACAGAGTTCAACTGCATAAAGCACGCCTCGAGCGAAGCTACTTTGCCTCTGCTTACCGAGGGTGAGGCCGCCAAGCCCCGTGACAAGGCCCAGCGCCACCCCGCATCCACAACCTTCTCGAAAGCGGCTTCATCTCGCAACGTGGTCAATAAACAGGATATTCGCTTTAGAGCCATGGAAAAGCATGAACATAATCTTCGTCCTATTCTCCAAGATGGACGGGCCTTCATTATTTGAGACCACCCATGAATAAGTATCTTTTCACCTCCAAGGGGAATTGAGTAGGTCGACATAAACATCATGTTGTGACCAAGCGCAAGTCCGACCCGACCATGGTCGAGCATCCGTATAGGAACAATAGAATTCGCGGTTCTTGTTTCAAGAAGATCACAGCTGTAAACGTGTATAAGCAATAGTTTATGAACAACATATATAACAGAAAACAGCTCGTACCGTAAGTTTCTCAACACAGTTGGACCTGTTCAACGAGTGCAGCAGTGGCACACATATCCCACGTGGCCTTCCACCATTGAAACTGTTGGGGAACGTAGTAATTTCAAAAAATTTCCTACGCACACGCAAGATCATGGTGATGGCATAGCAACGAGAGGGAGAGTGTATGTCCACGCACCCTCGTGAGACCGTGGCGAAGCGTTATAACAACGCGGTTGATGTAGTCGACGCCTTCACGATCCGACCGATCCAAGTACCGAACGCACGGCACCTCCGAAGTTCAGCACACGTTCAGCTCGATGACGATCCCCGGCTCCGATCCAGCAAAGCGTCGGGGATGAGTTCCACAAGACGACGGCGTGGTGGCGATGATGATGCTCCACCGACGCAGGGCTTCGCCTAAGCTCATGACGATATGACTTTACCGGCGCGGGGCTTCGCTTAAGCTCATGACGATATGACCAAGTGGAATATGGTGGAGGGGGCACCGACACGGCTAAGGAACGATCCGTAGATCAACTTGTGTGTCATGGGGTGCCCCCCCTCAGATATAAAGGAGCAAGGGGGTGCGGCCGGCCCTAGGAGGAGGCGGCGCGGAGGAGTCCTACTCCCACCGAGTAGGACTCCCCCTTTCCTAGTTGGATTAGGACTTGGGGAGGGGGAAGAGGAAGGGGCGCCCCCTCTCCTTGTCCTATTCGGACTAGGGGGGGGGGCCAGCGCCTGCCTGCCCCGCCGCCCTCCTCTTCTCCCTTATGGCCCATCAAGGCCCATTGACCCCGGGAGGGTTCCAGTAACCCCGGTGTTCCGTAAAATCGATTTCATCCATAACCTTCCAAGTCCAAACATAGGCTTCCAATATATCGATCTTTATGTCTCGACCATTTCGAGACTCCTCGTCATGTCCGTGATCACATCCGGGACTCCGAACAAACTTCGGTACATCAAAACTTATAAACTCATAATAAACTGTCATCGTAACGTTAAGCGTGCGGACCCTACGGGTTCGAGAACTATGTAGACATGACCTAGAACTATTCTCGGTCAATAACCAATAGCGGAACCTGGATGTTCATATTGGTTCCTACATATTCTACGAAGATCCTTGTCGGTCAAACCGCATAACAACATACGTTGTTCCCTTTGTCATTGGTATGTTACTTGCCCGAGATTCGATCGTCGGTATCCAATACCTAGTTCAATCTCGTTACCAGCAAGTCTCTTTACTCGTTCTGTAATACATCATTTCATAACTAACTCATTAGTTACAATGCTTGCAAGGCTTAGGTGATGAGTATTACCGAGAAGGCCCAGAGATACCTCTCCGACAATCGGAGTGACAAAACCTAATCTCGAATTATGCCAACTCAACATATACTTTTGGAGACATCTGAGAGTACCTTTATAATCACCCGATTCGTTGTGACGTTTGGTAGCACACAAAGTGTTCCTCCGTAAACGGAGTTGCATAATCTCATAGTAGCGAGAACTTTGTATAAGTCATGAAGAAAGCAAAAGCAACATACTAAGCGATCAAGTGCTAAGCTAACGGAATGGGTCAAGTCAATCACATCATTCTCCTAATGATGTGATCCCGTTAATCAAATGACAACTCATGTCTATGGTTAGGAAACATAACCATCTTCGATTAACGAGCTAGTCAAGTAGAGGCATACTAGTGACATACTTGTTTGTTTATGTATTCACACATGTATTATGTTTCCGTTAATACAATTCTAGCATGAATAATAAACATTTATCATGATATAAGGAAATAGATAATAACTTTATTATTGCCTCTAGGGCATATTTCCTTGATCCTCCCACTTGCACTAGAGTCAATAATCTAGATTACATAGTAATGATTCTCACACCCATGGAGTCTTGGTGCTGATCATGTTTTGCTCGTGAAAGAGGCTTAGTCAACGGTTCGCAACATTCAGATCCGTATGTATCTTGCAAATCTCTATGTCTCCCACTTGGACTTGGTCCCAATGGAATTGAAGCGTCTCTTGATGTGCTTGGTCCTCTTGTGAAATCTGGATTCCTTTGCCAAGGCAATTGCACCAAGATTGTCACGAAGATCTTCATTGGTCCCGATGCACTAGGTATAACACCTAGATCGGAAATGAACTCCTTCATCCGCACTCCTTCATTTGCTGCTTCAAGCAGCTATGTACTCCGCTTCACATGTAGATCCCGCCACGACGCTTTGTTTAGAACTGCACCAACTTACAGCTCCACCGCTTAATAAAAATACGATCCGGTTTGCGATTTAGAATCGTCCGGATCGATGTCAAAGCTTGCATCGACGTAACCCTTTACGACTAGCTCTTTGTCACCTCCATACACGAAACATATCCTTAGTCCTTTTCGTATTTCAGGATGTTCTTGACCGCTGTCCAATGATCCACTCTGGATTACTTTGGTACCTTCCTGCCAAGCTTATTGCTAAGCATACGTCGTGTCTGGTACACAGCATTGCATACATGATAGAGCCTATGGCTGAAGCATAGGAACATTTTTCATTTTCTCTATCTTCTGCTGTGGTGGGACATTGAGTCGACTCAATTTCACACCTTGTAATACAGTAAAAATCCTTTCTTTGCTCGATCCATTTTGAACTTTTTCAAAACTTTATCAAGGTATGTGCTTTGTGAAAGTCCAATTAAGCGCCTTGATCTATCTCTATAGATCTTGATGCCCAATATGTAAGCAGCTTCACCGAGGTCCTTCATTGAAAAACTTTTATTCAAGTATCCTTTTATGCTATCCAGAAATTCTATATCATTTCCAATTAACAATATGTCGTCCACATATAATATTAGAAATGCTCTGAGCTCCCACTCACTTTCTTGTAAATACAAAGCTTCTCCAAAAGTCATATAAAACCATATGTTTTGATCACACTATCAAAGCGCTTATTCCAACTCCGAGAGGCTTGCACTGACCATAGATTGATCGTTGGAGCTAGCACACTTTGTTAGCTCCTTTAGGATCGACAAAACCTTCCGTTGCATCATATACAACTCTTCTTCCGAAATCCATTCGTAAATGCAGTTTTGACATCCATCGCCATATTTCATAATCATAAAATGCGGCGATTGCTAACATGATTCGGACAGACTTAAGCATCGCTACGGGTGAGAAGGTCTCATCGTAGTCAACTCCTTGAACTTGTCGAAAACTTTTGCAACAAGTCGAGCTTTGTAAACATGAACATTACCGTCGGCGTCGGTCTTCTTCTTAAAATCCATTTATTCTCTATTGCTTGCCGATCATCGTGCAAGTCAACCAAAGTCCATACTTTGTTCTCATACATGGATCCCATCTCAGATTTCATGGCTTCAAGCCATTTTATGAATCTGGGCTCACCATCGCTTCTTCATAGTTCGTAGGTTCACCATGATCTAGTAGCATGACTTCGAATAGGATTACCGTACCACTCAGTGCGGATTTTATTCTGGTTGATCTCTGATTCAAGGACAACTTGATCTGAAGTTTCATGATCATTATCATTATCTTCCTCGCTAATCGGTGTAGGTGTCACGAAACCGATTTACGTGATGAACTACTTTCCAATAAGGGAGCTGGTACTGTTACCTCATCAAGTTCTACTTTCCTCCCACTCACTTCTTTCGAGAGAAACTCCTTCTCTAGAAAGGATCCATTCTTAGCAATGAATGTCTTGCCTTCGGATCTGTGATAGAAGGTATACCCAATTGTCTCCTTTGGGTATCCTATGAAGACACATTTTTCCGATTTGGGTTCAAGCTTATCAGGTTGAAGCTTTTTCACATAAGCATCGCAACCCCAAACTTTCGAAGCGACAACTTTGGTTTCTTGCCAAACCATAGTTCATAAGGTGTCATCTCAACGGATTTTGCTGGTGTCCTATTTAACGTGAATGCGGCCGTCTCTAAAGCATAACCCCAAAGCGATAGCGGTAAATCGGAAATAGACATCATAGATCGCACCATATCTAGTAAAGTACGATTATGACGTTCGGACACACCATTACGCTGTGGTGTTCCGGTGGCGTGAGTTGCGAAACTATTCCGCATTGTTTCAAATGTAGACCAAACTCGTAACTCAAATATTCTCCTCCACGATCAGATCGTAGAAACTTTATTTTCTTGTTACGATGATTTTCAACTTCACTCTGAAATTCTTTGAACTTTTCAAATGTTTCAGATTTATGCTTCATTAAGTAGATATACCCGTATCCGCTTAAATCATCTGTGAAGGTGAGAAAATAACGATATCCGCCACGAGCTTCAACATTCATCGGACCACATACATTTGTATGTATGATTTCCAACAAATCTATTGCTCTCTCCATACAACCGAGAACGGTGTTTTAGTCATCTTGCCCATGAGGCACGGTTCGCAAGTACCAAGTGATTCATAATCAAGTGATTCCAAAAGTCCATCTGTATGGAGTTTCTTCATGCGTTTTACACCGATATGACCTAAACGGCGAGTGCCACAAATAAGTTGCACTATCATTATCAACTCTGCATCTTTTGGCTTCGACATTATGAATATGTGTATCACTACTTGTCGAGTTTCAACAAGAATAGACCATTCTTCAAGGGTGCATGACCATAAAAGATATTACTCATATAAATAGAACAACCATTATTCTCTGATTTAAATGAATAACCGTCTCGCATTAAACAAGATCCTAATATAATGTTCATGCTCAACGCGGCACCAAATAACAATTATTTAGGTCTAAAACTAATCCGAAGGTAGATGTAGAGGTAGCGTGCCGACCGCGATCACATTGACTTTGGAACCGTTTCCCACGCGCGCCGTCACCTCGTCCTTTGCGGTGCTCGCTTATTCCGTAGTCCCTGCTTGAGTTGCAAATATTAGCAATGTAACCAGTATCAAATACCAGTGCTACTACGAGCTCTAGTAAGGTACACATCAATAACATGTATATCACATATACCTTTGTTCACCTTGCCATCCTTCTTATCCGCCAAATACTTGGGGCAGTTCCGCTTCAAAGTCGATCGCTTGCGGTAAAACACTCGATTTCAGGCTTAGGTCCAGACTTGGGTTTCTTCTCTTGAGCATCAACTTTCTTGATGTTCTTTTGAAGTTTCCTTCTTCTTCCCTTTGCCCTTTTCTTGAAACTAGTGGTCTTGTTGACCATCAACACTTGATGCTCTTTCTTGATTTCTACCTCCGCTGCTTTTAGCATTGCGAAGAGCTCGTGAATTGTCTTAGTCATCCCTTGCATATTATAGTTCATCATGAAGCTCTTGTAGCTTGGTGGCGTGATTGGAGAATTCATCAATGACACTATCATCCGGAAGATTAACTCCCAGCTTGAATCAAGTGATTATTATACCCGGACATTTTGAGTATGTGCTCACCGACGAACTATTCTCCTCCATCTTGCAGCTATAGAACTTATTGGAGACTTCATATCTCTCAATCCGGGCATTTGCTTGAAATATTAACTTCTACTCCTGGAACATCTCATATGCCCCATGACGTTCAAAACGTCGTTGAAGACCCGTTCTAAGCCGTAAAGCATGGCACATCGAACTATGGAGTAGTCATCGCTTTGCTCGCCAGACGTTCACAACTTCGGCGTTGCTCTGCAGCGAGGCTGGCACCCAGCGGTGCTTCCAGGCGTAATCTTACATGCATTAATGAGGATAATCCTCAAATTACGGACCCAGTCCGTAATTGCTACCATCATCTTTCAACTTTGCTTTCTCAAGGAACGCATTAAAATTCAACGGAACAACAAAGACGAGCCATCTATCTACAAAGAAACATAGACAAGCAAAATACTATCAGGTACTAAGTTCATGATAAATTTAAGTTCAATTAATCATATTAAAAAACTCCCACTTAGACAGACATCTCTCTAGTCATCTAAGTGATTACGTGATCCAAATCAACTAAACCATAACCGATCATCACGTGAGATGGAGTAGTTTTCAATGGTGAACATCACTATGTTGATCATATCTACTATATGATTCACGCTTCGACCTTCGGTCTCCGTGTTTCGAGGCCATATCTGCATATGCTAGGCTCGTCAAGTTTAACTCGAGTATTCTCGTGTGCAAAACTGGCTTGCACCCGTTGTAGATGGACGAGAGCTTATCACACCGATCATCACGTGGTGTCCGGGCACTACTGAACTTTAGCAACGGTGTATACTCGTGGAGAACACTTCTTGATAATTTTAGTGAGAGATCATCTTATAATGCTACCGTCAATCAAAGCAAGATAAGATGCATAAAGGATAAACATCACATGCAATCAATATAAGTGATATGATATGGCCATCATCATCTTGTGCTTGTGATCTCCATCTCCAAGCACCGTCATGACCACCATTGTCACCGGCGCGACACCTTGATCTCCATCGTAGCATCGTTGTCGTCTCGCCAACTATTGCTTCTCGACTATCGCTCATCGCTTAGTGATAAAGTAAAGCAATTACATGGCTTTGCATTTCATACAATAAGCGACAACCATATGGCTCCTGCCAGATTGCCGATAACTTCGGTTACAAAACATGATCATCTCATACAATAAAATATAGCATCACGTCTTGACCATATCACATCACAACATGCCCTGCAAAAACAAGTTAGACGTCCTCTACTTTGTTGTTGCAAGTTTTACGTGGCTGCTACGGGCTGAGCAAGAACCGTTCTTACCTCGCATCAAAACCACAATGATAGTTTGTCAAGTTGGTGCTGTTTTAACCTTCGCAAGGACCGGGCGTAGCCACACTCGGTTCAACTAAAGTGAGAGAAACAGACACCCGCCGTCACCTTTAAGCAACGAGTGCTTGAAGCGGTGAAACCAGTCTCGTAAGCGTCGCGTAATGTCGGTCCGGGCGCTTCATCTCACAATACCGCTGAACCAAAGTATGACATGCTGGTAAGCAAGATGACTTATATCGCCCACAACTCACTTGTGTTCTACTCGTGCATATGACATCAACGCATAAAACCAGGCTCGGATGCCATTTGTTGGGGAACGTAGTAATTTCAAAAATTTCCTACGCACACGCAAGATCATGGTGATGGCATAGCAACGAGAGGAGAGTGTATGTCCACGCACCCTCGTGAGACCGTGGCGGAGCGTTATAACAACGCGGTTGATGTAGTCGACGTCTTCACGATCCGACCGATCCAAGTACGAGCGCACGGCACCTCCGAGTTCAGCACACGTTCAGCTCGATGACGATCCCGGGCTCCGATCCAGCAAAGCGTCGGGGATGAGTTCCACGACCTGACGGCGTGGTGGACGATGATGATGCTCCACCGACGCAGGGCTTCGCCTAAGCTCATGACGATATGACTTTACGGCGCAGGGCTTCGCTTAAGCTCCGCGACGATATGACCGAAGTGGAATATGGTGGAGGGGGCACCGCACACGGCTAAGGAACGATCCGTAGATCAACTTGTGTGTCATGGGTGCCCCCTGCCTCAGATATAAAGGAGCAAGGGGTGTGCGGCCGGCCCTAGGAGGAGGCGCGCCGAGGAGTCATACTCCCACCGAGTAGGACTCCCCCCTTTCAAGTTGGATTAGGACTTGGGGAGGGAGAAGAGGAAGGGGCGCCGCCTCTCTCCTTGTCCTATTCGGACTAGGGGAGGGGCGCGGACTGCCCCGGCCGCCCCTCCTCTTCTCCCTTATGGCCCATCAAGGCCCATTGACCCCGGGAGGTTCCGTAACCCCGGTGTTCGGTAAAATCGATTTCATCCGGAACCTTCCAAGTCCAAACATAGGCTTCCAATATATCGATCTTTATGTCTCGACCATTTCGAGACTCCTCGTCATGTCCGTGATCACATCCGGGACTCGAACAAACTTCGTACATCAAAACTTATAAACTCATAATAAACTGTCATCGTAACGTTAAGCGTGCGGACCCTACGGGTTCGAGAACTATGTAGACATGACCTAGAACTATTCTCGGTCAATAACCAATAGCGGAACCTGGATGTTCATATTGGTTCCTACATATTCTCTGAAGATCCTTATCGGTCAAACCGCATAACAACATACGTTGTTCCTTTGTCATTGGTATGTTACTTGCCCGAGATTCGATCGTCGGTATCCAATACCTAGTTCAATCTCGTTACAGCAAGTCTCTTTACTCGCTCGTAATACATCATTTCATAACTAACTCATTAGTTACAATGCTTGCAAGGCTTAGGTGATGAGTATTACCGAGAAGGCCCAGAGATACCTCTCCGATAATCGGAGTGACAAAACCTAATCTCGAATTATGCCAACTCAACATATACTTTTGGAGACACCAGAGAGTACCTTTATAATCACCCGATTCGTTGTGACGTTTGGTAGCACACAAAGTGTTCCTCCGAAAAATGGGAGTTGCATAATCTCATAGTAGCAGGAACTTTGTATAAGTCATGAAGAAAGCAAAAGCAACATACTAAGCGATCAAGTGCTAAGCTAACGGAATGGGTCAAGTCAATCACATCATTCTCCTAATGATGTGATCCGTTAATCAAATGACAACTCATGTCTATGGTTAGGAAACATAACCATCTTCGATTAACGAGCTAGTCAAGTAGAGGCATACTAGTGACATACTGTTTGTTTATGTATTCACACATGTATTATGTTTCCTGTTAATACAATTCTAGCATGAATAATAAACATTTATCATGATATAAGGAAATAGATAATAACTTTATTATTGCCTCTAGGGCATATTTCCTTCAGAAACGCCCCACAAGGACCTCAAGAAGATCAATAAAGTGTAGGAACTTGTGGATGTCGATCCAGTCAACTTCAGTGCCATTAGTAACAGCCGAGTTATTACAGAGTAACAAACGAGCAGACTGCTTAACTCTGAAAAAACCTACACGTGCCACCAATTATAAGAAAATATTAGTTAGAAGTAGCATATTCGTGAGAGATTTGTTGCTACTTCTAAAGTTAAATTATGATTAGTTAGACATAATAGGTGGATTAAGAAGTAATCGAGGCAATAAGCAAGAAGCAGATACAAAACTAACATGGATGAACAATTGGAACGACGTCGGGGTGGAAGATCGCAATGAAAATGAGACCAGGTTCTGCTATTTCCATCAACATTCGTGCACCAACTTTCAGTCCGTAACACTTGAGAAAGTTTATCCAAGTTCGGCCATAAAAAGGCAGTGATCTTCTTGGTTCATGAACCCAACTCGGAACTTATATCCATGGCTTGTCTTCACTGTGACCATTAAACTAGTGTATTCAGTTATTGCAAGGCCGAGCATCTTGAGTACATGTGTTCTGGCAGAGCAAATAATACATTGCAGGAAAAATAATATGAGAACGCAACATGTTAAAAAAAACCCCACCCTCCTGGATAGAAAAGAGGATTTTAGGAACATACTGTGCGCGTTTCGAAATGTTGTGTTAGGATGAGAAGGAACAAGTGTGGCGTCTCACCGAGGACGCAGAAACCTGTATGGTACTCGCGCTTTGGGCACTGCAAATGAAACACACTAGATTCAGTAGGAAGAAAAATGCATCAATGGCGGCGGCTGCCATCCTAGGATTACCTGCAACCAAGGGACTTGGATTTATCGAGGATGGATGAAGAATTAGTACTGGTTCTCCATGATAAAACCCTATGCAATCGCCGAGAGGGGTTTTCTAAACAAGCGAGCGAGGGAGAAGGGATTCGGCCCAGTGAAATATTGCCGCTTCGTCTGGTCCAGCTTCATCGCTTAAGCTGGAAAGGGGGGTTGTGATTTTGTAGCGACTGACCCAAAATCGGTCAAATCTACGTATGCATACCATCCCAAGATCATCTTTGGTACTCACAATTACATCGATGAAATAATCAAAGTTCAATCACACCTGAATTTATTACACGGTTCTCATATAGAGTCTTTATTACAATAGAATAAATTCGCCAAAGGCCAACTCATGAGAAATAAACTACTAATGCTTTGAAGCGTAGAAGTACAGCGAGTCCATCCGACTCCAAAGGGCAATCGCCAAGCGTGGGCGTAGCCTCACTCTGATCGAATATACCTCTGCAACATAAGACGTTGCAGCCGTGTAGGTTAGCTTTTTGAATAAGCTGGCAAGTCATGAAGAGAATAACAATAATAAAAATTACTAACACTATATGCATTTTGGCCGTGGGGCTCTAAGTTTCATCATTTTGTGAAAAGCCAGTTTTTCCCTACTACAGTGGACTTGCTTGCAAATTACTCCAAATTGTTGGTAGTTATTGAGATGGTTCCGCCAACCAAAGTCTCATTCCCAAATTATTAAGTCATAACCCTCAAATTAATTTATTAGTTTTAGTGTTGAGATTTCGAATACTTCCAAGTTCCAGAGGCTCAAATTGTCCGTAATCGGGACACGGCTAATCGATTAGATCTTTAACTCTGCAGAGGTTTATGCGACTTTACACGCAAGAATCATTCCCTCCTTTTAAGTCTTCGCACTTCATGGTGTTTGAAGACGGACGAATGAAACAGGTCTTCCAAAGAGTTCTTCCGCTCTGCGGTACCCATCCAATCCTACCGTTCTTCTACATCTCGTAGTACCGCCCAGCCAGCGTCACAACTAGGGTTGACCCAGCGAGCCCATAATGGCTTGCGGCTGCACAGTAAGCTTCCGGTCAATGGGGCATCCATCCGTCTCTTCGTGGCTGGGTGAAGCTTTCCGCAAGATGTCATGGCACTTCTCCATGCATCCCGGCCAACCACTGGGTTCTCCAGGGTGCCCGTCAACCGTCCTCCACCCAGTAGTGAATTCCGAAGTCCATCTTGATCATTGTAGTTCATGGGGTTGTCATCATCATTGAATCTCACATCTTACTTATGAATTTCACTCAACCAAACCCGTCTACGAGGATAGCAAAATAAACTACTTCGTCCCGGGGTCATGGTAACAAGGGGAATTGGTTCATCCTACCACATGATACTACTCAAGATTGCAACTTCAAATTCAACTACTGCATGCATGGTGGGGTGGTATAATTTCTAATGCACAAAATCATAGGTATTGAAAATAACATGGTCAAAGACTTGCCTTGCTGATGATCCTCGTAAGCTAAAGACTCGTAGTAGCAAGCTTCGCACTCCGGAAACTCTACCGAGACAAACAATAATCACAATAAGCATATAGCACAAGAATCACTTAACTTAGCAACATAGTAACATAACACACCAAACAAACAAATCAAAACCCAAAGGAAAAACTCAAAGAAAACCAACTCAAAGTTTTTCCTACTTCAAGCAACAACTAAAAATAGTTTTACATAGCAAAAAATTTTCTCAACATGACCTAAGCATGAGTTTATGTTATCTTAACAGAAACTAATGCATTGAGCAATTAGGAGCAAAAAGAATCAATTTAAAAGCTATTATAAAACTCCTATTAGGCCTAATTCAATTTCTATTAAGAAAAATAAAATAAAAGTTTTATTTATTATAAATAAAAGTTCATCCTATAAAGTGACAGAAATTATCCTAGAATAATCAATCCCATGTGAAAAATAAATTGATTTACTAATTAAAATAATAGGAAAACAGTAGCTAGTTAATTAATTAAGAATAACAAGATTCTGCTAGAAACTATTTTTTATTAATCCTAAAATACCCAAATTAATTCCTATGGTTAGGTAATGTCAAAACAAGTTGGGACAAAAAGAATCATATAAAAATAATTTTCCTAGCTCATTTTATGACAGATTTACTAATCTGACTAAAACTAAATTAAAGCAATTATAAATAAATTAACATAGCTAATTATATTTTCTACAGAAACTATAGAAAATTTTCAAACCAACAAAAAAAGAATCACTCAAAAATATTGAGTAGAATAAAAGATATGAATTTTTCAAATCTGAAACTATTTTGTTAAAACAGAAAACGAAATTAAAAGAAAAATGGCCTAATGGGCCTAACTAACGCACTGCGCGTAATATAACTAAAACGGGCCCTATGGTTAAAACGAAACGGGCCGGTACTAAATAAAAAAAAACCTAACTAGACTAAACACATAACGAACCGGTGAAAAGCCAGTTTTATTAAAGAGGATACCTTTCGGGTTCTAATCTGACCGCACAAACAAGATCGGACGGGGATGCTCCAGTGGCTCACCGGCGTTAGACGGCGGCGGCTCGATGGCGAAAAGGCCGACGGCTCGGTCGTCGGGGAGGGCGGCGGAGTAATCCGTGGTCTTGAGCGGCGAGGGGGGGGTTCAGTGGAGTCGACGAGGCTCGGGAGGCTAGGCGACGGCGTGGTGAATGGCGGCGGAGGTGAGCTCGAACTCCGTGAGCTCGTGAGGAGGAGGAGGGGTTCGGAGGCGAGGGGGGGGTGCGGGAGGGTTTATAAAGGGGGGTGCCTCGGCTTGGGCAGGGGCAATCGGGGAGATCGAATCCGGATCCGTCGGGATCCGCGATCGGCGGCGACGCGGGGCGGCGTGGCGGGGTTGAAGGAGGTGGGGCCCGCTTGGCGAGAGAGAGAGAGAGTGCGGCACGGTCGGTTGGCCGAGCCAAGGAGGTTCGGGCGGGAGTGGCGGGCAGCCGGGCTGGCTCGGTCGGTCGCCTCGGTGGGCAGTCTTGGGTGGGTCGCCTCGGCTGGGTGGGCGATGCTTTGGTGGCGCCTGGGGTTTTTTTTAATTTATTTTTTGAGAATTAAAACAGAGATAGAATATAAAATATAAATATTTTATATAGGACATATATATACCAAAATGATCAGGGAATATTCCTATCATTTGAACATTTTCCAAAGGCAAAATCCAAACTTTATAAAATTCATTTTTTCAAATTCAAATAAAATTCAAGTTTGAATTCAAAACTTTTGGCATTGATTCCTCTGATATTTTTGGAGTGTCATGTTTACTCCTCTCATACTTTTGCTCAAGTATTTATCAGGCATAGTTTTTGAAATGATTCCCACTTGCCATAGTTTGAAGTCAAATTTGAAAACTCAAAACTCTTCTGAAACTTCAAATGGCATTCAAATTCAAACAGAATGCATAGATGCTTAGCTATAATTGTAAAACATTCCAAATAGGAAATTTGGGATGTTACAAACCTACCCACCTTAAGATGAATCTCGCCCACGAGATTCGGGTTGGCTAGCAAATAGGTGCGGGTGGTCTCGAAGAAGGTCTTCTTCTCGCTCCCAGGTGGCTTCTTCTTCGGAGTGGTGACTCCATTGCACCTTGCAAAACTTGATGACCTTGTTGCGGGTGACTCTGGTCGCAGATCTCGAGAATTCGGACGGGTTTCTCCTTATAAGTCAGATCCTTTGTCAAGCTGTATGGCCTCTAGGGCACTTGTGTCTCTCAACGGAATATCGGCCATGTCGGCATGACACTTCTTCACCGAGAAACATGGAAGACATCATGAACTCCGGACAATCCTTCCGCAATTCCAACTTGTAAGCAACTTCTCCACGATGTTCGAGGATTTTGTAGGGCCAATGAATCGGGTGCTAACTTTCCTTTGACACCAAACCTCTTGATTCCACGAAGTGGAGACACACGAAGATATGCTCGGTCTCCCCGTCGTAAGTCACTTCCTTGCGCTTCTTGTCGGCATAACTCTTCTGTCTCGATTGTGCTATCTTGAGTCTGTCTCGAATCCGCTTGACTTTCTCTTGAATCCTGATAAGGTCGGAACCAAAAGTGATCGATCTCAACACCATCCCACAACAATGGTGTTACGCACCTCCTTCCGTATAGAGCTTGAAAGGCCATCTTCAAACCGGATGATAAGCTTGTTGTTGTATGAGAACTCTGCGTGTGGCAAATTATCATCCCAACTAGACCCATAGTCTAGCACACAAGCTCTCAACATGTCCTCCGTAATCTGATTGACTCTCTCGGTCTATCCATCATGCTCATGGATGAAAAGCTGTCTTGAATTCCAGCCTCGTACCCAAAGTTTCATGCACCGATTCCAAAACTTTGAGGTAAATTGTGTTCCTCTATATGACACGATACTCCTCGGAACTCCATGCGAGACATCGATCCTGGTCATGTATATCTTGGCCAACTTAGCACTGGTATAGGTAGTCTTCACGGAATGAAGTGAGCTACCTTGGTCAAACGATCAACCACTACCCAGATAGAATCATAACCTGAGCGGGTCTGGGTAATCTGTGATAAAATCCATTCCAAGTTTCTCCCATTTCCAATCTAGAATCGGCAAAGGTTGAAGTAACCCTGCTGGCTTCGATGTTCGCCTTTACTCGTTGACAAACATCGATCTTTGCTACGTACTCGGCAATATCCTTCTTCATACCGTCCACGAAACTTTCCTTCAAATCCGGTACATCTTGGTGTTACCGGGTGAATCAATCTGGTGAATCGTGAGCCTCTGAAGAATTAGCTTCGAGTTCGGGATCATTGGGCACATAATCGATCCTCGAACCATATAGTTCGTATTCATCCTTATGAAATCCTTTAGCTTTTCCTTCATTCATCTTTTGCTTTATCTCATCAATTTCCTTGTCCGACTTACGGGCTTCCCGAATCCTTTCGCCAAAGTGGACTGAACTTCCAGAGTTGCAATATATCCTCTGGAACTATCTCCAATCGGAGATCTACGAGGTCATCGACTAACTCACGGGTAATCCTCCTGCTGTCGAGTATTCACATAACTCTTACGGCTCAAAGCATCTGCTACAACATTAGCTTTACAGGTGGTAATGCAATCTCATGTCATAGTCCTTTATCAACTCTAGCCATCTCCTCTGCTGAGGTTCAACTCTTCTGCGTGAAAATATACTTCAAGCTCTTGTGATCTGTGTAAACATCACAGCGGTTTCCGATGAGGAAATGTCTCAGTCTTGAGTGCATGCACTCGGCTGCTAACTCCAAATCATGTGTGGCATAATTCATCTCGTGAGGTCGTAGCTGTCTGGAGGCATAAGCTACAACTTTACCTTCCTGCATTAGTACTCCTCCGAGTCCTTGACGAGAAGCGTCAATAAACCTGGTATTCCTTGTGTATGTCCGCAAAATCAATCTTTGGGGTTGTGACCAAACGTTTCTTCAATTCCTGAAAGCTGGCTTCACAGTCCTCGGTCCAAATGTACTTGGCTTCCTTCTTCAACAGCTCAGTCATAGGCTTTGCAATCTTCGAGAAATTCTCAATGAACCTCCGATAATATCCTGCGAGTCCAAGAAAACTGCGGATCTCCTTGGCTGAGGTGGGTGGCGCCAATCGGTGACTGATTCAACCTTGGCGGGATCAATCGCTATTCCTTCTCTGAAATAACATGTCCGAGGAATCCGACTTCCTTTAGCCAAAATTCACATTTCTTGAACTTGGCATACAAGCGATGTTCTCGAAGTTTCTCGAACTAGGCGCAAATGTTCCTTATGCTCTTCCTCGCTCTTGGAGAAAATCAGTATATCATCGATGAACACCACGACAAACTTGTCCAGATATTCCATAAATACCTTGTTCATCAAATTCATGAAGTATGCGGGAGCATTAGTCAATCCAAATGACATGACGGTATACTCATATAAACCATACACGTAGTGAATGCTGTTTTGGGTATATCCTTTTCACGGATCTTCAACTGATGATACCCTGATCGAAGATCGATCTTGGAGAATACCTTGGCTCCTACTAGCTGATCAAACAGATCATTAATCATCGGCAGAGGGTACTTGTTCTTGATGGTCACTTCGTTCAACGCACGATAATCCACAACCATCCTTAAGCTTCCATCCTTCTTCTCTACCAAAAGAACTGGGGCTCCCCAAGGTGATGAGCTTGGCCGAATATATCCTTTCTCCAATAACTCATTAATTTGATCCTTGATCTCTTTCAACTCATTCGGGGCATCCGATAAGGTCTCTTGGATATTGGGGCTGTCTTAGCCGCAATAACTCAATCAGAAATTCAATGTCCACGTCGGTGGCATTCTGGTAATTCCTCCGGAAAAACATCGGAAAGTCTTGCACTCTCGGCACTTCCTCTGAACAACTCCGTGAGGGAATTCACTGATTCTTCATCCGCTGCGTGCGGATACATACTTGATCCTCTTACGCTCCGGGGTGGTGAGCGAGAATAGACTTCTTGAGCACGATCTATGTTCCCTTCAAACTTCGTCAACCAATCCATGCCTAGGATTACATCCAAGGTGCGGGTTTCCAATACTATGAGGTCTCGGGAAATTTATGGTTCCCGATGTTGAGGTTGCATGACAGCCTAAGCTCGCCATCATTTCTCCTCCTGCGAACCGACGCGAAGGGGTTTCTAAGGGTTTTAGTGGGCAACCCGTACTTTTCCACAACTACCCTTGATATGAATGAATCGTTGCACGTAATCAAAGAGTACCAAAACTGAGCGTGAATTCAATAAAACTTACCAACCACGATTATGCGGCTGATCATAGGCGTCCTCCACGTCAATGTGGTTCACACGAGCACGAGGGAACGGGTTGGGCTTCTTCGCTGAGCTTCCATTGCCGTTTCCATTCCTCTGCTTGGCCTCCGGGCAGTCGGTGGCATAGTGCCCTGTTTTCTAGCACTTGAAGCAGGTGATGTGACTCAGATCCTTCGGAGTCGGGGCAGAACGATGCTGGTTCCCATTGCCGTTTCCATTACCATTGCCATTGCCTGACCTGTTGTCCTGGTTGCGGTTGTTCCCATTGCCTCCATGGTTATGTCCTCCATGGTTGTGATGGATATGCCCTCCTGAGTATGGGGCATAACGGGCTTCGCCGAGCTCTGAGTTGTGCTTCCCCGGCTGTACTTCCGCTTGCGACTTCAATCTGCTGCTGCTTGCCTTCAAGTACGATGGCCTTGTCTACCAGCTGCTGGTAGTTGGCGAAAGTAGCCACCATAAGCTGCCCAGTTCATCATTGAGTCCCTCGAGAAACTTCTCCTGCTTTGCGGCATCTGTGGCCACATCATCCGGGGCATAACGGGCCAACTTGCTGAATTCATCCACGTACTGTGCCACAGTACGGTTCCCCTGGCGTAGGTTGCGGAACTCACGCTTCTTCAGACTCATGGCTCCAGCTGAAACATGAGCGGTGCGGAAGGCCTACTGGAACTGATCCCATGTGATGGTGCCGATGGGATAAGTGGTGGTGTAATTCTCCCACCAAGAAGCTGCAGGTCCATCAAGTTGATGTGCGGCAAAGCGCACCTTCTCTGCATCAGTGCTCCCAATAGTGATTAACTCTCTTCCGATCTTGCGGAGCCAATCGCCGCCACAATCGGCTCGGTCTTGCTAGAGAACACCGCGGATTCAGCCTCAGGAATCGAGTTAAGTTGTCAACAGGGGTGGTGGTGGCGGTGGATTGTTGTTGTTGTTGTTTCGATTCGGATGAGCATCTGCATGATGGCGTTACTCTGCTTTGGAGCAGCTGGGTGAGCTCCGGCGGAAGTTGAGACCGGGTCACGTCTCGGAGGCATCTGGTGTTTTTGGAGTGGATGAGACAATTAGAATAGAACAATGGTCTATTGAGAAATAACACTACCCATATGAATGCACAAACATAATCACACCAATCATTTATTCATTCCACTCAAACATGGTTCAATCTCGATTACAAAAGCTCATGACTAATCGAAAATAACGACCTAACTGATCGATTTAAAAGTAAAAATAACATGGTGGTCGACTAAAAGTCTTCATCAATAATCCTTGCGTCCTCAGTGCGATGTCCTCTGTTGTGGCGCCTCCTCTTGCGGCTTCCTCGGTGGAACTCCTTCATAATCCTGATCATTGCTCACGAGGGGTCCGTCATCTCCACTCGGAAAAGGTCCTCTCCCAAGTCCATCTTTTCCTCAATTGCGCAAGCTTCATCTTCAGGTCATCGACTCTCTCCATGAAGTCCGCGACTTCTTCCTCATGGTTAAGGAAGTCTGCGTGTGCCTTCTCCTCGATTCGAGCTCACGGAACAAGAGCCTCCTGTGAACCTTGAAGTTCTGGCGAGCTGGATCTCCGTTTCTGAGGAGACACTCCAAGTCCTGGATATAAGAGAGTGGAGTCGTCCTCTACGGTCGGATGATATCTCCATTTCTTGCCTGCGAGAAACCATGGCAAGGTCGAGGATCGAGCTCGGCCTCACTCCTCTCGGAGATGTCCAAGTGCACGATAGATCGCCATGTCCTTCCGATGATCCAGTTGAAGTCGGTGAACTCAAAGTCAATAGGCTCTGTATGTCCTCCGAAGGTTCTCCCTGGAATATGCACTTCAATCTTGTAGCGGGCGTCCGTTGGAAGTGCATTGGTTGGCTTCCCAGTGATCGAGGGCAGAGCAATCTTCAGCTTCTTCACCATCTGGACCAGCTTACTTCCGAAGGGCATCGTCTCATCGGGCTGGCAAAACTCCGGTAGCAAAACTGGGGTGAACTCGACGGCCATCTAGAATGTTGAAAATCGGAGAGGAGTCAGAATTGAACAGGAGAGAATTACGGAATGATAAGGATATGAAGTAAATAGTCTCTTCCTATGGTTTTCCGATCCTAGGGGTTACGATCCTACGGTCAGCGTGTGCTCTGATACCATCTCTGTAGCGACCTGACCCAAAATCGGTCAAATCTACGTATCTGCATGCCATCCCAAGATCATCTTTGGTACTCACGAAGACATCGATGAAATAATCAAAGTTCAATCACACCTGAATTTATTACACGGTTCTCATATAGAGTCTTTATTACAATAGAATAAATTCGGCCAAAGGCCAACTCATGAGAAATAAACTACTAATGCTGCGGAAGCGTAGAAGTACAGCGAGTCCATCCGACTCCAAAGGGCAATCGCCAAGCATGGAGCGTAGCCTCACTCCTGATCGGAATATACCTCTGCAACATAAGACGTTGCAGCCGTGTAGGTTAGCTTTTTGAATAAGCTGGCAAGTCATGAAGAGAATAACAATAATAAAAATTACTAACACTATATGCATTTTGGCCGTGGGGCTCTAAGTTTCATCATTTTGCGAAAAGCCAGTTTTTCCCTACTACAGTGGACTTGCTTGCAAATTACTCCAAATTGTTGGTAGTTATTGAGATGGTTCCGCCAACCAAAGTCTCATTCCCAAATTATTAAGTCATAACCCCTCAAATTAATTTATTAGTTTTAGTGTTGAGATTTCCGAATACTTCCAAGTTCCAGAGGCTCAAATTGTCCGTAACCGGGGACACGGCTAATCAATTAGATCTTTAACTCTGCAGAGGTTTGCGACTTTACCCGCAAGAATCATTCCCTCCTTTTAAGTCTTCGCACTTCATGGTGTTTGAAGGCGGACGAATAAACGAGGTCTTCCAAAGAGTTCTTACGGCTCTGCGGTACCCATCCAATCCTCTGCTCTTCTACATCTCGTAGTACCGTCCAGCCAGCGTCACAACTAGGGTTGACCCAGCCAGAGCCCATAATGGCTTGCGGCTGCATGTAAGCTTCCGGTCAATGGGGCATCCATCCGTCTCTTCGTGGCTGGGTGAAGCTTTCCGCAAGATGTCATGGCACTTCTCCATGCATCCCGCCAACCACCGGGTTCTCCAGGTGCCCGTCAACAAATCCTCCACCCGATAGTGAATTCAAGTCCATCTTGATCATTGTAGTTCATGGGGTTGTCATCATCATTGACTCTCATCTTACTTATGAATTTCACTCAACCAAACCCGTCTCTGAGCATAGCAAAATAAACTACTTAGTCCGGGGTCATGGTAACAAGGGAATTGGTTCATCCTACCACATGATACTACTCAAGATTGCAACTTCAAATTCAACTACTGCATGCATGGTGGGTGGTATAATTTCTAATGCACAAAATCATAGGTATTGAAAATAACATGGTCAAAGACTTGCCTTCTTGATGATCCTCGTAAGCTAAAGACTCAGAGTAGCAAGCTTCAGCACTCCGGAAACTCTACCGAGACAAACAATAATCACAATAAGCATATAGCACAAGAATCACTTAACTTAGCAACATAGTAACATAACACACCAAACAAACAAATCAAAACCCAAAGGAAAAACTCAAAGAAAACCAACTCAAAGTTTTTCCTACTTCAAGCAACAACTAAAAATAGTTTTACATAGCAAAAAAATTTCTCAACATGACCTAAGCATGAGTTTATGTTATCTTAACAGAAACTAATGCATTGATCAATTAGGAGCAAAAAGAATCAATTTAAAAGCTATTATAAAACTCCTATTAGGCCTAATTCAATTTCTATTAAGAAAAATAAAATAAAAGTTTTATTTATTATAAATAAAAGTTCATCCTATAAAGTGACAAAAACTATCCTAAAATAATCAATCCCATGTGAAAATAAATTGATTTACTAATTAAAATAATAGGAAAACAGTAGCTAGTTAATTAATTAAGAATAATAAGATTTTGCTAGAAACTATTTTTTATTAATCCTAAAATACCCAAATTAATTCCTATGGTTAGGTAATGTCAAAACAAAGTTGGGACAAAAAGAATCATATAAAAATAATTTTCCTAGCTCATTTTATGACAGATTTACTAATCTGACTAAAACTAAATTAAAGCAATTATAAATAATTTTAACATAGCTAATCATATTTTCTACAGAAACTATAGAAAATTTGCAAACCAACAAAAAATAATCACTCAAAAATATTGAGTAGAATAAAAGATATGAATTTTTCAAATCTGAAACTATTACATTAAAACAGAAAACGAAATTAAAGAAAAATGGCCTAATGGGCTAACTAGCGACCTTGGCGTAATATAACTAAAAGCGGGCCCTATGGTTAAAAGCAAGCGGGCGGTACTAAATAAAAAAACCTAACTAGACTAAACCGCCTTGAACCGGTGAAAAGCCAGTTTTTATTAAAGAGATACCCTTGAGGTTCTAATCTGACCGCACAAACAAGATCGGACGGGGATTCTCCGGCTCACCGGCGTTGAGGCCGCGCGCGGCTCGATGGCGAAGTCGTCGGCAGCTCCGTCGTTGGGGGGGGCGGAGTAATCCGTGGTCTTGAGCAACGAGGGGGGGGTTACGGTGGAGTCGGCGAGGCTCGGGGAGGGCTAGGGCGGCGGCGAGGTGAATGGCGGCGGAGGTGAGCTCGGGCTCCGTGAGCTCGTGAGGAGGAGGAGGGGTTCGGCGAGGCGAGGGAATGGGGTGCGGGGAGGGGTTTATAAAGGGGGTGCCTCGGCTTGGGCAGGGGGCAATCGGGGAGATCGAATCCGGATCCGTCGGGATCCGCGATCAGCGGCGACGCCGGGCGTGGGCGAGGTTGAAGGAGGTGGGGCCCGCTTTGCGAGAGAGAGAGAGGTCTTGGCGCGGTCGGTTGGCCGAGCCAAGGAGGTTCAGGCGCGAGGAGTGGCAGGGCGTGGCCTGGCTGGCTTCGGTCGATCGCTTTGGTGGGCGGTCTTGATGGGTCGCCTCGGCTGGTACAAGGCCGATGCTTTGGCTGGCGCTGGGGTTTTCTTTCTTTTTTAATTTATTTTTTGAGAATTAAAACAGAGATAGAATATAAAATATAAATATTTTATATAGGACATATATATACCAAAATGATCAAGGAATATTCCTATCATTTGAACATTTTCAAAGGCAAAATCCAAACTTTATAAAATTCATTTTTTCAAATTCAAATAAAATTCAAGTTTGAATTCAAAACTTTTGGCATTGATTCCCTCTGATATTTTTGGAGTGTCATGTTTACTCCTCTCATACTTTTGCTCAAGTATTTATCAGGCATAGTTTTTGAAATGATTCCCACTTGCCATAGTTTGAATTCAAATTTGAAAACTCAAAACTCTTACGAAACTTCAAATGGCATTCAAATTCAAATGAATGCATAGATGTAGCTATAATTGTAAAACATTCCAAATAGGAAATTTGGGATGTTACAGATTGATGGCTCATTGCATTACTTTGGCGCTTCTGACGAGGTGTGCCTACCGTGAAGTTGTGCACTCTAATTTGTGCATATGTACGTGGACCCGTTGCGGTTGCCCCACATATCGATGAAAGGAAGTAGAAAGACAGGGTAACTAGTTACACATAAATATATTTTTTGACAGAGAGATACTCCTCTGTAAAAACATACAAATCTTTATCACAGGCTCACCTTGAGAAATATACTCCATCTCATAGCATGGGCATTATGGGGTTCAGCTTTTTTATGGGGGTTCAGGTGAGAATATAATACTCGAGATAGGCTCACGGTTACGGACTTTGGGCATGAGCCGACCACGCATGTTTGGGGGCCCATGTGTTCTACCTCAGCGCTTTTCATATTGCAAGCGATCGATGCAGCGCTGGTTTTAGATCTTTGTCATAAGGCGAATACACAAAATTGAATAAAGCATGGAAGCTGTTGGAATGAAATCGAACGACAGTTCCTAACCAACAATCAGAGTTGCAATTCTATCAACGATATACCATGTGATAAAAAATACTGTCGTACTACCTATACACACATGACACTTGTTTCACCATGCCAGATTATTACATCAAAATCTCTCGGAGGATAGATCAGTTCGGCAGTTGCGTGCTGCTAATTTCAAAGTTGATTTGGACCAGCTCTCCTTGCCGAGAAAGTTCAATTTTGACATCATCCCCTACCGCAAGATATGATTTAGATTTGAACCTTGACCATCCTTTAGCATCAATCATCATGCGACCATCCTTTGTACTTACGGTATATTGAGCAGGTTCATTCACACCAAGGCTGCGCATGGTAAGAGAAACCTGGCCGCAGGCGCCCGGATTGTTGAATGACTCCCTTGTTGCTCTAGGAATTCTCTGTTTGCAAGCAAGAAGACATACCCAAACAGTTAGATCAACATAGTGAATCATGTGAAACAACATGGAAAGAAAAAAGATCGAAGCACTTGGGCGGCCAATGCTTACCAAGAAGGTGGACATGTCGGTTTTTAAGGACTTTGGTATATGAAGTCTGAACGCATCCCGATCATTGCGGTGCAAGCAACCGCACGGGCAGGCGAGATGCAAGTGCAAGTGTTGGTGCAGTGCGAAGCCGCTTGGTGGTGCGGAGATGGTGCTCCTTGTAGAGCTGGTGCGGTGTCGGAGCAGGTGCGGTGTCGATGCCGATCCTCACGGTAGATCATCTTGATCCACCGGCGTGGTCGGTGCCCAATCCTCGGTGGATCGGTCGAGTTGCTGCGCTGTCGGTGCTAGAAACAGCGCCGGTGCTCGATCTGTCTTGAGACAGCGGTGATCGTGTCTGATCTGCTATGATCAGCTTTCTAACTTGACTAGGATCCGTGACCGTGATCCAGTTTTTTCTTCATTTCTTTTAAGCGCGAGAAGGACTAATTGTGGCGTTTTGTTAAACCAAACTGCAGTTCATCATAGGGATTCAGCTTGTACTCGGACAACGGTGATCCAATTTTTCGATAATATAAGTGATGGGCGGTGCCTTACGTTCTTGACACGGCATAAGAAGTGAAACCTGCAAAAATAGCCATCGTAGATCAAACCAAACGGTTTATTCTGTGATGAATGTCACATGGCAAAACCTGCATTGTAAAATTGCAGGAAAAGAAATAAAACATGACATTAAATCAATAAGATTTAGACAGTAAATCAATAAGATTTACTTGATGTGACATGAGTGAATCCTTACCAGGGAATCACTATGTTGAAGTACTAAACGAAGATTGATCGTCCAACTACGCGTGGCATGCGGGGCCCCGCCTACTCCCTGGCGGGGACAGTCCAAAGGTCGTGACAAATCGTATGGACCGAACATCCATGGGACTGGAAATCACGGTGGGTGCGATAAACCCTGCAATGCATATAGATGTTGGAGTGTAACCATAATTGATAAACCGTCCTCACAAAAATATGATCTGGATACTTCAAAATATCTGATGAATTGAGTGGACAGACATTAACATAGACTGTTCTCAGGACTAACCACACACCAAAAGCGGCAGTACTAATAAACAATACAGGGTTCACAAACACAAATCAAGTACTGAACAATAGTACTTACTACAGACAAGCAAAGTGCAACTAAACTCTGCAGACTATTTCTTGCTACCGACCTACGGGATGAACCCCGCATAACTGACTAGGCCATGGACTTCGTGTGAGATGTCTACATGCACCATCACCATCTTGTCAACCTTGGAGAACCTAACAGAGTGGTCTTTCCACTCATAAACATGATGATGAAGACAGGCCGCATCAGATTTGTTGGGAAGCTTTACAAGAACCACACCCTTCGTGTCGAAGGCTCAACCAGGAAATTGTTGTGGTCAAGTACAACCTCGAGAACACGCGACAACAATGCTACAGGAAAACACTAGTTCGGGACACGTGGCGACAAGGACACGATGGTGGATAGTTCAGATGAGAACTCATCATCGTGTCTTCCAGTTCACGGCATGACTTTGAGAACTTCATCTCCACCGCGGACCTGGTTCTAATTCAAGCGAAACCATATTTTATTACTACCTCCGTTCAGAAATATAAGATGATTGTCGATATTATACTCCATATATGACTACATATCGCACGAAATGAGTGAACAAAGACACTAGAACATGCCTTCAAAGGCATGAGAGCGGAAGGATTACATGCAATATCCATAACACAAGTTCTTGAGGCAAATATACCCTCTTAAAAGGTAGCATTGATGTTCATAAAGTACTCCCTCCGTCCCAAAATTCTTGTCTTAGATTTGTTCGAGATCTGAGATGTATCAAGTCACATTTAGTATTAGATACATCCGTATCTAGACAAATCTAAGACAAGAAATTTAGGACAGAGGGTAGTTGGAAGTACTCTATAAGAAATCGGTGTCAACCTCTCGCATGTTTTGGTCAAAGAGGAATTTAGAACCGTCATTTGGCACACAAAATCACATGCAAGATCACCCGAAAGTTGTACTACTAGTACTAGTACGGCGTGTTAGATGAAAAACACGATCAAGATCGAGAAAAAGATCGTCAAGAAGAGATATTACGGACTTGCTTAATGAGGGATCCCGGAGAGGGGGGTTTGGATAGGGCGATGGCTTTGAGCTTGTATGCGGTAGTCTCGGCGGGGTGCTTGCGCTTCTTCGTACCATGAGCCTTGACAGTTTTGGCCGGAGCCATAGACATCACTTCGGCCGGTGCTCCAGCGTCCATCAAGAAACTGTCAAATAGAAATAAAAGAAAAGAAACCATAATCACAAACCCAAAAGAAGAAAAGAGAGGGAGTTATAGGATCAGTCTCGGGGTTGCAAGACCGGGCCTTGGCAGAATCAACACCATTGATGCACTCACCTTTCCTTCTTTGGGAGAGAAGAACAATGGCGAGCAGGTCGGGTTTTCTTGAAGAAATGAGGAACAAGATGAGGCATAGCGAGGGTTGGGTAGAGAGGAAGCTGAGAGAGAAGAGTGAAATGATGGTTGCTTCGTCCACCCACCTTCTCTTTGGAAAGGAGGGGTTTTGTGATTTGACGGCTCATTGGGCATTCTTGCGGCGCTTGATCGGGGTAGTCTACCGTCACTCTACTACGGAGTAATTTAGTGCATGGCTGGTGGACCCCGATGTTGGCTGTCCCTGCGTCGGCGAAAGTGAGTAATTTAGTGCATGGCTGGAGGAGGATCCGCACGTGGGCGTGTCCACTGTTTTCTCAAGAAAAATGTTTACAACAAAGCGTTTCCACTCTTACGATGGAGGAGTGTGAAACACGAGCCACTTGAACATACGAGTGCTCCTACTACTAGGCATGTGCGATGGTTCATACGTCGATACTACACAATCTTGTTGCTAGTGTGGTAAGATATGACGTTAACAAATGATGTTGTGCGCATGTCAACTACTCCTATATGTAACATAGTACCGCTTTTTCGACCGTGTCGGTCGAGAATGAGCAGTGAGATCAATGTTAACAGAACTAGGTCCACAACCTTGACGGAGAGTATGGTGCTACAAAGACTCCACGAAACATGAACCATATGAAGCACGAATAGTGTTAGGCGGGGTGTATGAAGGGTGCACGGGATGGGAGCAAAAGTTCCCTTCTCGACCCACTTTTGGGTGTTTGGCAGAGTGCATGAAGGGTGCATGAGTCCACACTAGTAGGTCGACAAAAATACACGAAGAGGAAACAACTATATTGAGATGAGAATGCAACACACCCACACGCTTTGTGCTACAGTGACTGATCTGTGCTACCTCTTGAGCACTGCGTTGGTTTTCCCTTGAAGAGGAAAGGGTGATGCAGTAAAGTAGTGTAAGTATTTCCCTCAGTTTTTGAGAACCAAGGTATCAATCCAGTAGGAGGCTATGCCACAAGTCCTCGTACACTGCACAAAACAATAGCTCCTCGCAACCAACGCGATTAGGGGTTGTCAATCCTTCACGGTCACTTAGAGAGTGAGATCGATAGAGATGATAAATAATATTTTGGTATTTTTGGTATAGAGATGCAAAGTGAAAAGTAAAAGGCAAAGTAAAAACAAAGCAAGTATTAAAGTGATGGAGATTGATATGATGAGAATAGACCCGGGGCCATAGGTTTCACTAGTGGCTTCTCTCAAGAGCATAAGTATTCTACTTGGGTGAACAAATTACTGTTGAGCAATTGATAGAATTGAGCATAATTCTGAGTATATCTAGGTATGATCATGTATATAGGCATCACGTCGAGACAAGTAGACCGACTCCTGCACGCATCGACTACTATTACTCCACTCATGGACCGCTATCCAAAGATGCATCTAGAGTATTAAGTTAAAAAGAGTAACGCCTTAAGCAAGATGACATGATGTAGAGGGATAAATTCATGCAATATGATAAAACCCCATCTTGTTATCCTCGATGGCAACAATACAATACGTGCCTTGCTGCCCCTTACATCCTTTGGGAAAGGACACATAAAGATTGAACCCAAAGCTAAGCACTTCTCCCATTGCAAGAACAACCAATCTAGTTGGCCAAACCAAGCGGATAATTTGAAGAGACTTGCAAAGATAACCAATCATACATAAAAGAATTCAGAGAAGATTCAAATATTGTTCATAGATAATCTGGATCATAAACCCACAATTCATCGGTCTCAACAAACACACCGCAAAAAGAAGATTACATCGAATAGATCTCCAAGAGAGAGGGGGAGAACATTGTATTGAGATCCAAAAGGAGAGAAGAAGCCATCTAGCTACTAGCTATGGACCTGAAGGTCTGAAGTAAACTACTCACACTTCATCGGAGGGGCTATGGTGATGATGTAGAAGCCCTCCGTGGTGGATGCCCCCTCCGGCGGAGCTCTGGAACAGGCCCCAAGATGGGATCTCGTGGATCTGAGGAAGTTGCGGCGGTGGAATTAGGTTTTGGCTCTGCTTACGATCGTTTGAAGTGCGTAGGTATATATAGGAGGAAGGAGTGCGTCGGTGGAGCAACAGGGGCCCACGAGGCGGGGCGCCCCACCCTCGTGGCCGCCTCTTTGTTCTTTGGAGTAGGGTCCAAGTCTCCGGATCACGTTCGGTGAGAAAATCACGTTCCAAGGTTTCATTCCATTTGGACTCCGTTTGATATACCGTTTCTTGAAACACTTTGAAATAGGCAAAAAATCAGCAATTAAAATTTGGGCCTCCGGTTAATAGGTTAGTCCCAAAAATAATATAAAAGTAGAAAATAAAGCCCAATATAGTCCAAAACAGTAGATAAAGTACCATGGAGCAATAAAAAATTATAGATACGTTGGAGACGTATCAATCTGCATCGTCTGAGTTTGATCCAACGGTCATGTTGCGCCGAGACATGGACATGCCCATGCAGAGGGAGCCTAAACACCACCGAAGTCCCTCTGCTTCTCGAGGCACACGATATTGGTGATGCAGGGTGCAACCGCCCATGAGCCCGCTCCCGGCGACGGAGCCAGCTCAATCAAAGCGGCGTCAATGGCACGAATGGATTCCGTGGCGGAGCCACGAAAATTTGCCGACAACGGCGGCGGCAGCCATAACCCCTCCTTGTCCAGCTCAGCCCCACCATCGTGCGGAGACGGCTGAGCTCCTCGAGATATAGGTGAAGAAGGAGACCAGGTCGAAGCCGCAGCTCGTTGAAGTTGACCGGTGGTCGAACGGGTTTAGCCCGACGGCCCGGCATCGCCACGCCCGCACGACGGTAGGCATCGCGCAGCCGCAACACGCGTGCGTGGCAACTTGGTTCATCAAGTGGCCGAGGCGATCTGGACCTCGTCACGATCGGCCCGCTTCGCGCTCCACCGCTCCCCGACGGCCTATCGTATCTCCCGCTTTTACTGCAAAGAACGCCGTCGACGCCTCGAGCATCTTTGTGGTGGACGCCTGCCGCTTTTGAAGCTCCGTGAACTCCCGCACATAATAGAGGAGCATGGCACTCCTCTCCTCCTTGAGCTCACGGAGCTCCATGTCCTTGGCCCTGAGCTCCACATCCTTGGCATGGAGCTCCTGTGTCAGGCGCCTCACCTCGGACTCCGTGATCTGCTGCGCCGCCATGGCACCAGGTAGAAGCAATGGGGGCGAAACACTGAAAGGCAATGCAATCTACGGGAAGGCGGAGGGAGCGGGGTATCTTTTGGTTTTCACCATAGTAAAACACCAGTCGACGACTTCTCACATCAGGGAGCAGTGGGTTTTTACAGGCGGAGTCATCGTGACTAATTGCTGCGCGCTTTGCTCCGTCAATCAAAAATTAAAAATCCTGCTACCTGCTCCCGTCAATCAAAAATTAAAAATCCGCCGCACCCAAACACCAGAGCAACGCCGCGGTGGATATTTAAATTTACTTACCAGCAAGTAAATAAAAAAAGGGGTGAAAAAACAAATGTGGTGGCGGCCTAGCTAATCGGTCGAGCTAGCCCAACTAGCTAGCCACCGTGCTTCACTGATGTACTCGGCGGGAAAGGTGGTCTTTCGTGATTTGATGACTCATTTACTTGCTTCGGCGCTACGACCGAGGAGGACCCAGAAAACGCGAGGTAGGGTGTCCCACGTCAGGAAGAATATATGCGTGCACCACCCGGGAGGACCCCGAAACCGCGCGGTAGGGTGTGCCACGTCTCGGCACGGAGGAAAAATGTGCGTGTAAAAATATACTGTATTAGATGTAGTACCTATGGTTCGACCTCGGGACCCAACCAGTTGGTCGAAAACACCCCACTAGCCACACAGCTTCATCATGCAAACGTGGCACAGAGGATAGATGTGGTTAGCTATGTCTCGACCAGCCACAACGTCTCTTGTTCTAGGCGATTCTTCTATTTTCCAAGCTTTTCTTAGTTGTAATAACACCACGGCAAGCTAAGCGCCGCTTTCGTGTGTGCCCGTGCAAAGGTTAGCGATGGAGAGAAGAGAGATTGAGATCGCAGACCTGGGACCCACCGATAAGTTAGACAACGGTCATGCACGTGTTGACGAGGCACTCCTCTACTCTCTCAAGCATGCAAGTCTTGTATAAATAAAATCAAGTTATGGGACAAAGCCAACAACAGTTCATTTTTTCAGCTATCGACTTACGCTTTGTAGTCCGGGTTGCGGCTTCGAATATCATCTTTCAGATTTGTTAGTTTTAGGTCCAAATTTGATTAATGACAAGTGGGACCCCCATGTGTTGTTCGATATTCGGTGTAGGATAGTTTTTTTAACAAACACTTTGCGGCGGTTAGACAAGTAACGACACGAGTTACGTATTTTTGCAAGTTTACGAACAAAAATGACAGCGGCATAGAATATCACATCCACCCCGCAGCTTAGATACTATGGTGATACGAGTTTTTACACCGTTGGAAGTGAGATCCAATGGCTTGGGAGTAGTCTTTGTAATTATGTGCAATTTCCAAACTCTCCAAAGGTTTTTTTGCAAATAAAACATTCAGGCCTCGTGTGTGCCGCTGCATCTTCGATCCAACGGCTCCCCGGTGCTCATATTAGGTGCTCCCCGTAGCTTAATTACCCGCTACGGTGATATGAGCATCTAGGTCGTATGATCAGTGATCAGATGGCACATGCGTAGTACTTGTACTTTCTGCACATTTCCCAAACTCTATCAGTCGTATATTGCAAAAACATTCAAACCTCCTATTGTGGGTCGTTAGATCTCAGTGAACTCATATCACCATAGAATCTACGGTGCGGGAGCACCTCATACTCTCCCGTGCGAGAAAACATAAGGTGCTATCGCAACTTGGATGCTACGGTGATACGAGCTTGGAGGTCGTTTGATCTGAGATCAATGGCATATGAGCAGTATTTGTGCTTATAGCGATGGCGAACTCTTTTGGGGCTTTTCGCAAAAACCATTGAACCACCGAGGAGGTGTTGGGTCACAAATCAACGCCTCCGAAGAGCTTATATCACCAAAGCATCTAAGGTGTGGTAGCACATGATATTCTTACATATAAGAGAATATGATGTCCTCCTTCATCTTAGATGCTACGGTGATACGAGCTTCGAGGTCGTTGGATATGGGATCAAAGGGGTGCAATTATCAAACTCATCAAGGTTTCCTGCAGAAATATTAAGACGCATCATGTGAGATGCTATATCTCAGATCTACAAGATCCAAGCAACTCGTATCGGCATATAGCATCTAAGGTATGGGGGCACATGATATTCTCCCTGGGAGGAGGGGCGGGGGGTGCACAACCAATCGGTGGCTGGGAGGGTGGGGACAAATATAATCTAAACAACCCTAAACAGAGCTCCACAATTTTATCTAAGGTCGAGGGGTTGACCCCCGACAATCATAGCTCCGCCTAAACACAACATTTGCATGTACTGTAGTACTAGACTTAATATTCATGTTTCAGTTTCATGTTCATTTTAAATATTGAGCCGAGGACCATGGATGTCTTACATTTACTCCTTAGTTCCTAAATATTAGTCTTTTAGAGGCTTCAAATGGACTAGCACATACGGATGTATATAGACATATTTTAGAGTCTAGATTACTCATTTTGCTCCATATGTAGTCACTTGTTGAACTCTCTAAAGACTAATATTTAGGAATAGAAAAAGTATTTTGAATTCGTGTCATACATGCATGGTTTGGAAAATAGATGCACTATACTTATTGGATTGTTGTTGTGTTAGATGCGTGTGTGTCTCGTGTGTGTGTGTGTGGTCATATGCTTGATACATACAAAGTTTTCTCACCTCCATATTGTTCATCTTTTAAATTTGAATTTGCATTGGAAAACTTACTAGGGATACCATGAAATGTGAAATCCACGTTGAGATCACTCTATCACAAACTCACTCTAATTCAACAACTCGTCATAAATCAATTACCACGTTGAGATTAGTATTTGCAAGGAAAATACGGGTATTGTAATACACATAGATTCGTTCGGCAATTGAAAAGGTTCCTTTCGTATTCTCGAATGGTAGGACCCAACGGCGTACCAGCCAGACCTTGGCTCGTGTTGATCCTAAAAAAACCGGGCTCGTGTCCTTCGGTGGCGTGTGTGGTACGCACATTAGGCAACCCCAACTAGTCGAGCCTCAGCGTTTCAAGTCGAAATATCTGGTGGCCAGAATTCCAGCCCTAGGAAATTCCCCTCATGTCTCCGGTCCATAATGACTACCGATGAAAAACGGAGGATGCTTTAGTAACTGAACAACGTTACCTACCGTGCGAGCACGGTTCAATTCCCTCGATGCCGCTCGTCAAGGTCACCCGTCAACTGCATTGCCTAGAACTACTACTACTACACAGGGATGAGCATAGAATTGAGCCCATTTGTTCGGTGCCTAGTACTTGAGTTAATATATCGAGGCAATGCCTTTGATGCGGAGGGATTATCCTTTTACTCTGCATATATAACTTGTCTGAAGTCTAACTAGGAAAAATGTTTGACTAAATCCTTTCTTAAGAAATACAACAGGACAGATGTACGGCTTGAAAATTTATTGCATGATGCAGGTTATGATATTGTTTCGAATCCTGGATCTTAAATTTCAGAAAATCCAAAAGTGAGCATAAATTCTTGAAACTAAGCATGGTCACGTGATATGTCACAAATATTACTTCGTAAGTTTTTTCTTCAATTTGAGACAAGCTGCTTATGACAAGTTGCACAAATGAAGAGCCAAGGTATTTTGGAACAAAGACATGTCACGTTAAAGGCGACGCTTTCACTATTGAAACCGTGGGAGTTTACGTGCATACGAGTTCCGCTTCTCATCGGCGGTGCCGTCCGAACAAGCGTGTGAGTCGACGAGGCGTCGCGAGTGAACCGCTGCGCCCGGCTGTCGTCGAGGCGTCGCGAGTGAACCACAGTCTTGAGCTCACCGGAGGCGAGCCCTTTGACCAGAGCTCCACCGCCCACCGTCCCCCCAACTGCTCCCACTTTTAATGTCGCCCGGCGCCGCGATTTAAAATCAACCCCGCACTACAGTGTCGCTACAATCCTCTCTCTTCCTCTCCGATTCTCCTATCGTCTACCTCCAACTAGCCTCGACCTAAACATCGCCATGCCGTATCACGATGGTCTGCCCTTAGTGTTCCAGTTTCTGAGGAAGACACCCAGCCGAGTCTCAAGAACATAAGGCGCTTTGGGATGAGCTTGAACGGCCTTGCGGGAAGGCGACGCGCCTATCCCGCTCCGTTCCGGCTCCGTCGCCCGATCTTGCGCGGCGCCCATCCCGTGGCATTGATGGGCTGGGAGCCGCACATTGTTGCCGAGCTTGATCCACGGGGTTCCACGAGGTCCCACGCCGACTTTCACGCGCCCGTGCACCTGCCAGCGCATGCGCCTGCGCGTTCAGCGTCGCGCGCCCGTGCGGTGCCCGTGCGCGCAAATGTCTCCGCCGTGCCGTTGACGGCCTTTGTCCTCAGCGGGTGCGGTGCCCCCTCGGCGGCATGGATGGCGTCGTCGACCGCTTCCTTGCACCGCGCCGATCGCCTCCTCCCGCCGATTGACTCGCTCCGAAGTCCGAATATTTTGGCCTTCCTTGAAGCTAGAGCCAACGTCCGTGAATACGCCAACAATGGCGAAGAGCGCCGCCGTCGCCCGTGATCGATGGCTGACGACACGAGCAACGACAGAGGAGCCGCTTCCCACCGCGAGATGCCCCCGCCGCTGCCGCGTAATCTAAATTTGCCATGAAAAATGTTCGGATTGCCATGCTTAAAATCCGAACGTTTATCATTTCCGTTTATTTTATATCGATCGTCGTATAATTTAAAGTCGGTCGGACTGAGCGAAATGTATGGTTTGATCGATTGAATGTTCTTAGGAGCTGTATCAAATTAAATATAAAATGTCATCAAGCCACATGTATTCTTTGTCATCCAACGACCTAGACTGCTTCAATGTCGGCGCTCAACACGTTTAGCGTGCGATTAATTTCATGCCAAAAATAGTGCTAATCACATGACAACACGCAAATAATATCCTAGTAGTTAATATCCGCATGCACTTAATATACTTCAAAATTAACGTGCATTGCGTACCACCGACTAGTGCTGCTAGTACGTGAAACTGGTGCCGTGACTTGTGAGCAGCGTCCAGATATGGTCAACGGCAACATCGCCCGCGAGTTCTTCCTGTTTGTCCGTGCGTCTAAACGCAGAAGGGGAGGAGAGAGAGAGAGCATACATGGAAGCCACCAGTAAGTGAAGGCGAATAGTACTAAAAATAATATTACATGTTATCCATTAATTAGGCTGTGGTAATATAAAACCATTATGTGAACAAAGGGGTACAACAAACATTGCTATTCTCATTATGTTGCCTATTGACGTGCGGCTTGAAGGCCCGGTCGCATGTTCGATCCTCGTCCTTTATTTTTTAATTTGTATATGGGTCCAAATTTGTTTCATGACATGTGGGCCCCTCGATGTGTAGTTTGTAGCACTTTAATTTGTGGGTCGAAATTTGTTCCATTCCAAGTGGACTATCGGTGTGTAGTTTTGTAGCTTATTTATAATAAGTAAAGAGAACAACATAGTTTTTTCAATAATACCATGGTGCGACGTTGAAGGCGAGAAAGGACGTGCGAGAGAGCGATGACCGAGCCAGAGGGAAATCAACTAGGAGAGTTGCGTGGGTTGCAACGGTGTTTGGAGTAGTTGTGGGCCGAATGCTACGGAAATATAATCTAAACCGACCGGAATAAATGCCTACACAAATTAATCCAAGGTTGGAGTGCCCCTCGCAATGTAAATAGCTCCGGCTTTGCAAGGGATGAAGAGGTAGTAGCTTCAATGCGTGGAAGATACGGTGTGAGAAAGCGAGGTCAATCGAGAGACATATAGATATAGAGACAAAGTGAGTGTGGTCCGATTGAGCTTTTTGGCAAGGGTGAGGGCTGTAAGATAGAGCTTGAGAGATGATCCAGTCACAGACGTGTAGATATATTTTGTGCGTGGGAGGAAGCAAGGTCAACTGATCACATAGGGTCGCCGTGTGATCGAAAGAGTGAGACGGGATGGAGAGAGTGACCTAGATAGACGATGTGCGTGAGAGAGTATACAATGTGAATAGGTCGAATTGGGCTCAAACATGGTGATATATCGTTTTTGTCCGAGAAAGAGAGAGGTCAATCGAGACATACGGAGAGAGAGAGAGAGAGAAAGAGAGATTGAGTGAGCGTGGCCCACCATGAGGTCGAAAGAGTGGCGGCGGCTTGGATGGACTGACCTAGATAGACAATCTGCATGAGAGAGTATAGAGTGTGTCGATCGAGGCCCGAACAGGGAGATATATCATTTGTGTGTGAAAGAAAACGAGGTTAAATGAGACTCGGATAAAGAGAGTGAGATTGAGCGAGTGTGGCCCGCCGTGCGGAAGAAAGAGTGAGACAGTCTCGAGGGAGTGACCTAGATATACAACGTGCGTGCGTGCGCATGAGAGGTTCGGGGCTCTAGATAGGCAATGCATGTATTTAGCGCGAGAGGGTGAGAGGGAGAGGGGGGAGAGAGATCTCGGCATGGGGTGCAATGGCGGGTGTGTGAGGTAAATACAATTGGTAACAGAGTGGAAAAAGGGGTTGTGTAGTTGAGAGACTTAGAGATTGAAACATGGAGAGAAAGAATGAACGTGTGTTGGAAACCGATAGCTTGCTAAGGTGGTTAGGAGAGGAAGATTGACCGATACAGGAAGTATGTAGCGTTTGTGCGAGGGGGGGGGGCTAAAAACAACATTTGAATGTACATAGTACGAGATTTGATATCGATGTTTCAATTCTGTGTACATTGTAAGATTTGAACCGAGGACCAGGCATACGGGTAATTATTTCGAATTCGTGCCATACTAAGTTTCGAAAAGTTGACATTGACTCAGTTTGTTGTGCTATTTTGTAGGTCATATGTTTGAATCCATCCAAAAGTTTTCTCACTACCATGGTGTTCATCATATACATATGAATTTGTATTAAAAAAGTAGCGTGGATACAGTGAAATGCGAAATCCACGTTAGAATTGGAGATCGCTACGTGGCACACACTCTAATTCAAATAACTAACTACGTGACACACACTCTAATTCAAATAACTAATTATGTGACACACACTCTAATCCACGTTTGGGTACCGTTTCGATTTTTTTCAAATAACTCCTCATTAATTAATTTATAGTACTCCCTCTGTTCACTTTTATAAGACCTTGAAGACATTTCAAACAATGTGCAAAACAGTTCATTTTAAGTTGTCTGAAACGACTTACAAAAGTGAACGGATGTAGTATCTCGTTTCGAATGACTAACTATTGCAAGGAAAACACGGGCATGGTAATACATACAGATTCGTTTGCAAATGAAAGAAGATTCGTTTGCATTCTCAAATGTAGGGCACCAGGCAGACCAAGGTCGTGTCGGGTGGATCTTGCTTGTGCCTTAAAAGGCAAGCGCCTTTGGGTCAGCGACATGTGGGCCAACCACTGTTGGGCCCACATGTCATGGACACAAAGCCAGTGCCTTAAGGCACCAAGCATAATCTGTCGGGGTGGTCGCGTGTCTCGGACGGACGCGTAGCACCCAGCCACCCACCCTCCCCCAAAAAAAAAAGCAGCGACAATATAAGTTCGCGCTTCCGCGTTTGGATTGAAATATCTGGCGGCCCCAATTCCAGCCCTGCAAAATCTCTCTTCTCCACCGTCCCCTTCCGCGCCCAGTTGCTCAAATCCCTAATTAGCGCGCCAACCCTCGAATCGCCCCTCGTCTCGTCTCTTTCCCCTGTGACCCGACCTCGGATGGTCAAGTCTACGTATACGTGTCATCCTTGGATCGGTAATCTTGACACACCGCGATACTCGAAGGATTTATATGAGTAGCAATCACACACTTATTACATCGAATGTCCCAAAGAGAACTCATTACAATAATATGGCTTAAGGCCATCTAATGCGATAACAGCGGAAGGCTTGGAAGATAAAGTGAGTCCATCAACTCCAGCGGCATAAGCGAGCTGCGACAGCGACCTACAATCCTTACTCCTCGTCTGAAAAGTCGCAACATAATACGTTGCAGCAGAAACGGTCAGCACATGGAATATGCTGGCAATGTAATACATAGGGTAATGAAAGAATAAGCTATACTACATGCATATATGGCTGGTGGAAAGCTCTATGTTTACAGTTTTTGAAAAGCCAATTTTTCCCTACCTCAAAGGAATAAATTTTATTTTAACTATCATGGTGGTGAAACATCATTGAGAAGGTATAACTAACTCAATCCCAATTAAAGTGATTAACATCCCAGCAATATTAGTTAAGAGTGATGAGATACATGTGAATACTCAAGTACTAGATACTCGAATTGTCCATAACGGGGACACGGCTAACCATGATTAGATTGTACACTCTCTGAGAGGTTTGTGCACTTTTCCCCACAAGACTTGATCGCCTCCGTTGATTTCTCGCACTACATGGTGTTTGAGAAGCGGATGACCGAGACACATCTTTGAAACATTAACTCTCTACTCGGGGTAGAACATACCAAACCTACAAAACCCACTACCTGCTGATCTACCTCTTCAAGAGCTTCACGTAACTTACTCAACTATGCTAGAGCCCATAATAGCTTGTGGCTGCACACTTAAGTTTCTAGCATGAATAATCTCGAGTTCCTTTGAGCACAGGTGGCGGTCCATAGGAAGATCACACGGTACCCGGATTTCAAAAAACAGACAACCTTTGGGTTCCCCAGGTGCCTCAATCCACCCGGATGTGTATTTAAGTTGCCACCTTAAAGTAAACCATTAATTAACAATCTCACATCTGTGAATATCTCTCAAACCCAAACCACGTCTCACGAGCATAGCATGGCAATATAAGCATAACGTGAAGTAACTCCCAAGGGTTTGATAATAGCAGGCAATAGGTTCCTACCTCATCATCTACTTCCCAACCCACAAATTAATGACATCCTAATCATGCAATGTTGGAGGTTGAGCTAATGCATAAAAACTGGGTAGGAAAAGATATGATCAAGTGTTACTTGCCTTGCTGACGATCCGTGAATCCTAGAGACTTGTAGTAACACGCTTCGCACTCCGGGAATTCTATCGCAAGCAAACAATACATACATAAGTAAACAAACAAAGATGCACAAACGAAACTTCAATTGAAAGGGGTTGACGGAGAGTTCAACTTAAGAACTCCGTTTTGGAAAAGAATCAAACCAAAGCGGAACAACGAAACTCAAGCGGCGAAAGAAATAGGGTCCGTTTACTAATCTGAACTAGGGTCAAATTTTACAATGATAAAACTAGTTTAAGTTGATTATTCGGAAGAGGTTTGAGATGAAACTCCGTAGCTTGAATCGCCTGATTCCGATAAGCAGCGAAAAAGATAAACAGGTTTGAAAAGCGGTTCGAAATCGCGATCGAGAATAACGCGGAAATAAATCGATAAAAGAAAAGCGACGAACGCTAAGCGAGCGAGCGTTCGTTAACAGAACCTAAACAGTGAGCGTGTTCGTTAGAGCGAGCAGACGTTAAGCTATGTAAATAAACCGGCGAAAATAAACCGATCTAAATAAAAAAAATGATCTAAGGTTTTTAAAAAAAAAAAGGTTTTCTTAAAAAAGCAATGGCGGGTTGGGTACCTCCGTGGCGCGTCCGTGGTAGGCGCTCTCGGCGAGTTCCGGAGGGGCGAAATTCGGCGAGGCGGCGACTCGGCGAGAGGCGGCGACAGCTTGAGCGGGCGGCAATGGATCGAGGCTCTGAGGCGGCTCGGGCTCCGGGCTCCGGCGGGTTCCCGTGGCGGCTGCTCGTGGTGGCGGGGTGGTGGTGTGGCGGCGGGCGGCGGCATTTATAGAGGCGAGGCGGCTCGGCTTGGGAAGGGTGCCGGGGTGGAGTCAGCTCGGACTCGCCCTCGGCGTCCGTGCCTCTGCGCCTGACGGCCTTGTGAGGAAAAGCGGCGGCGGCGGCTTTGGCCGGCTGGCTCGGGAGCCTTTAGCCCGGTCGAGTATGAATCCATTTTTTAAATTTATTCATGAAAATAAAAAATCCTAGAAAAATAAATAAAAATCTAAAATTCCAAAACAAGTTTTCTCCGTCTAAATAAAATATTTAGAACTAGATGAACTTTTCTTGGCCCTAAAATGCAACTTTTAAAGCGTGCAAATTTTTCTAGGGCAATTAAAATTCCAAATAAAATCAAATAAAACCAAATAATGGTTTTAACATTTTCCTCCGTTATTTCAATTATTTTGGAGAAGTCATATTATCTCCCTCATTTATTTATTTAAAATGAAATATTTTCCGGAGAGAAAATAATTAAAATCAATATCCTCGTCTTCACTATTTGATAAAATCAAATATGAAAATTGAAAAATCCCCAACTCTCTCAGGGTCCTTGAGTTGCTTAGGATTTTCGAGGATGTAACGAGAATGCAAATAAATATGATATGCATGGATGACCTATGTATAACATGCCAAATTGAAAATTTGGGATGTTACATCCTAGTTCCTCACCTCTACGCCCGGGGCAGCTGACGGCGGTCACGCTTCACCACCGCACCGGAGCTACCTCATCTCGCCCTCGTCCACCGCCGGGTGGTCCACCGACAACGTCGGCCGCCCATAACCGGCGTGCCTCACAGGACACCGAGTTCCACCGCATCAGTGCGCTTCACCGGCGCCGTCTCCCAGCTCACCGGGGCTACTTCACCGAGCACATCGTCGCACCTCCGCCCCGAGGCCGTTGGGGCTTCACCAGCGGTCTCGTCCACATCATCATAGCGCTCGCTGCCACTCAAGATCTACATCCGTGCGCGGCCAATAGCGCCGATGCATCACGCTCAACGGCTCTGAAGTGACCGCACTCTAGCTAAGCGAGCATGCCCAAACAGGCCCGAACTAGGTATCCACACATCACTCCCTTGTGCCTTGTTCGGCGATGTTTGGATATCCTTTCACTTGCTCTCTTAGCTTACGCCTATGCAACTCGACTTTAACTCTTATTTCTTACGGAGATATCATAAAAACAAGCAAATCCATATTTTAGCGAAGCATGACAGCGCTATGGGATCGCTACATCACGCACACCGTATAAACTTGTAAGTATCTATCCTCGGTACAACATCAAGGTCGATTCCTCTTATTTGATCAACCATTACGCCGTGTCAAAAATGCGAGAGGGGATGCAAGGAGCACAAGGCCTGCACATCCAAGCAAGTGGTAACATGGACTTGTACATGGAACATCCCAAGCATAAGCGAGCTGCGATGAGCACAACCACAACAAGCTAAGCGTAAGTCCCTACATTTCATTTAATTCATCTTGGCATTAGTGTAGGATTTGTGTGCGTTGGCTGATCCACAATTCAAGTTACGAGGCGAACATTTAACTTAAAAAATACGAAGGCACTTGCACTCGAAATCAACATAACTTGAGAAATGTGAAGCTACATGCACTTTGAAAACCAGCTAATGATCCAAAGTAGTTCAGATTATAAACACTAAATGATGCAAGCACCAAAAAACACAAAATGCAACATGGTGTACAAGGACTACAAACATGGTGCATGCACCTGCTTGAATTATTAGTTCTCGGCTGAAATATCAAAGTATAATTGCACGTATAACGGTCATAAACTGCATATCAATATATCTATCCTGCACAAGTATGCCAATAGTTTCAAACAACGGATTAGAAAAGTATTTATGCTATGTTGTCATGATATGGGGACTTTACGGTAGATGGCCTCGGCGTTTCCTCAAGCTATGAAAATGCACTATAATTTGCTTGTCATCAATGCTGCAGATCTCTGTCTCTCTCAACATAGTAGATCATCATTAGACACTAAATCCTTCAATGAGCTTGCAAAATGCTTGCATTAGATCCCTCATTAGACACTATATGTTCATCACCGGGAGCATGTAAAATGTTTGCATCAAATCCTTCATTAGCAATCTGTTCATTAGACACTTGAGGCTCAAGAACAACATGAGCTTGTATGTTTGCACTTTGAAACTTGATTAGATACATCAGATTGAGTCGATTCGGTATTGATTGGGGAGTTATAAAATAAGTAGAAATTGGTTTCATTTTCTCTTAGATTCCCTACATACAAGCAGTTTTACAACACCGTCGGGTTTAACTATTGGCGAGAAATTGAAGAGTTGAATTAGATATAATCGGGGATGTGATGTACACTTTCGTTGTGCATGCTACTCTTGCAAAATCTGCGGTTGTCCGTTTGCAAAGCTCGATGCCATGCCGTGCTGCCTCCCATGAGCTACACCCGGGGTTGGATCTTCATCTTCTTGTCCTTCCGTTAAGCTTGAAGCCGGCGACCGCCCTCAAGCGGTAGCGAGGAAATCTTTGTGTCGATCTGTCGGTGGCGGCTAGGTTAGGGCGAACGGTGGAGGCGGAGGAATGAATTGGGATTTTCTCTTTGTCGATCGATATGGGGCGCTTCGTTTGGGCATGAGCCTGCTATAGGGCCTGCCTTGCACTTATGTTATTGGCCCACCAAATTGAAACATTTTCTTCATTTTTACATTGCTGCTCATGCGTTGGGACGAACAAAACTAGCGTGGGCCAACTGGGCGACTCAAACTAGGTGCACACTTTCCAGCCACAGGCAGCTGCCCATACCAGCCCCTATGGTGGTGTCGCCTCTTTTATGCGTGTATGATTGGATAGTTAAAAATATTCGATTAGCGCTTTTGATTTACCCACGAATGGTTGAATTGCTTGTTTCTATGGTAGAGTTAGCCAATAATGTGAAGGATGGCGATCTTTTCATCCTATTGTAGATTGCTTAGATCTCGATATGCCAAAAGTAATCGGATGAAATATCTGATAAAAGCCATTGTGATGTGTTTGGCTACAACTAGTCGACTACGTCCTCATATAACATATCAAGGCGCACCATCTTACCAGATTAACCATTCGACTTACCCATGCGGTGTGGGAAGAAAGAAGTATTGGGACTGCGTATCCAAGCAATTGATGCCATGGAATCCTTCATACAACCTTGTAGCGAAAAAGAAGTTGCGAGTGTGCTGTACAAAGAACTATCGTAAGTTCGGTTACACTGCTTCTCGGAATTTTAGTTAGCCACTTATTGCAAAATTGTTCAATTATGTTGCTTGGCTTAATTTAGTTTGCTCTGATTACATAATGGCACAGACATTTAATCATATTGTAGACTGCACCTATCTATGTGTTTGATACTTCTTGTTAAGAATTACTGTTTGCCTTAACTTAAATATCTACTTGTTTGTTTAAGCGCTTTCTTTGCTGCAATGGGTTACAATGATGTTAATAACTACTTTTCATCATCCAATTGAAACTCTTTAATTCCTTGTTTGTTTAGCGGTTTTCATTATAACTCCCGTTGAGATGTTTTGCTAACTTCAACTTTTACGAATCAATCGAACTTTAATGGCAAAACAGGTTAGCCCAAGATCAAAGCGAGAGGTCCCCATGGACGTTGCATCATCCTGATAGTGGCACCGGCCCAATCGTGCATTATGAATTGCCAACTGCGATGCTCTAGAGGTTAAACTAGTGGTAGAAAGAGATTACTTACGCACTTAGAGATGAAGTTGACATGTTGAGGAAGCAAACAACACAATCACAAGCGATACTCAAGACAACCATTAAATATTTGGTGGATTTCAAAACAAAGCAAGCTGAGGCCGACCAGTTATTAAGGTCTGAAGGAAAAAAGGAAATTAAGTTCCTACTTGGTAAATCATAGGTGAAATGTTCTTTCCATAGTTGAATAACCTTTGTGTTGTACATTCATGTAATCAATCAAACCATTTGTTTTATAGATCATGTAATAATTGTTTTTTGTTTTTGGTTTGTAATTTTATTTGAGCACAAGTCTGTATTAATTGATAAGACTGGGAGACATTTCATTTGGATTGCTGTGCAGGACCTATAAATATGTAATCGGATGAATGTGCATTCAGCAAGAGTAGTATAGATGGACCATAAGTGGCACGCATCGGAAAGGGCCAAGATCTTGGCTAAAAATAGGATCTTGTTGTAGCCAAAAAAAAGTACTGACTGACTTATGTATGTTAGTTGATATTATTGATCCATATACTCTATAAGTGTTTATATATGCATTAGTTCCGTACATTCTTGGTTGATTGACTCGGTATTTGAATCTTGATACATAAACATGTACATATCTAAATGGGAGTACACATTATGATCGTGTGACATTTGAGTTGGACATGAAGTGTTCCAAATATTAATTTCACCTTAAACTGGATTCTAGTTTACGAATTTGAGTATCGGCATTTGTAAACCATATTCATATATGACGATGGAATACATCTTTGTCATCCTTTTGAAGATATATAAAACACATAGAATGATTTATAAAGATTCATATAGGAATACAAAATGGATTAATTTAGTTGCCGAGGTAGCGTGGATGCTTATTGTCCCAAAATTCAAAAGAAACAACAAAATGTCCACTCCCGTCGGCTGCCCGAAGCCAAGTGTTTGGGAGATGGAATTACTGTCTACCCATTACGGGCAATCCATCGGCCCGATTTCCTTTGCTCTAAATAGGGGTAGGTTAGTAACTTCAATTAGACGTGACACGACCGCCTCTGAGCCCATTCCGACACAGTGGGCGTCAAACATGGGCGGCAAAACTCATTTGATTCAAGCTGGTCCGAAAGACCTCTGTTTCTCCCTCCATTCCCCATTCATACAGGTGGGCGGCAAAACAAACTCTCCTCGTCCGAAATTGATGTAGGCTAATATTTTAAATAGGGGCAGATGTCTAGCTTCCATCAGACGTGACACAACCGCCCTACCTGTCAACCCCGTTCATACACCGTGGGTGGCAAAACACCCTCTCCTCGCCCGAAATAGTTACCGGCAAATATTTGGGAGATGCGAGATTACCGTCCTATCCCCAACCGACAGAGGCGTCCAAATTTTAAGCAGGGGCTAAGTTCATAACTTTCCCATATTTAGACGAGGCGTGTCACGAAACATGGTTCCCGTACTGTCCCTCCATTTTCCCATTCATACACCGTCAGCTAGAACACCCGTCCCCACCATCCTCCGTCCATACCCCCATCCATCACCGTTGTCCTCCACCACATCCATCGCCACCGTCCTCCACCATGCGGGCGCCTACCAAGACCGCATCGTCCCTTTGCTAGAGATGGGCGTTTCTCATCCACAGCGATGGACCAATAGCCTTGCATCGCGTCCTCTCGCTTCATCGGCGTGTCGTCCTCTTTGCAGGGGCCGCTCACGACCTTCTCTTCCACATAGCAGGACTTATCCCCGATGCACCGTCTACCGTCATGAATCTGCTTCAACGCCACCGACAGCCATCGCACCCCGATGCATGCAGGCGCTGCAAGAGAGGTGGTACTTCATATCTCCTCAACCTTTTGATCTCAACCAGAAATTAGATCTTAACTTGGTTACTCTACTTTATTTTCAGCTCTTAGAATTTAGTTCTTCGTTCGAAGCAAACAATGGATGCTAAATATCGTTTCTCCGGTTTGCAGCTTCAAATCTGCCATGGCACAGCCATATCTGGTTTAATTGATCATGCTTAGGGTTTAATTGATCATGTTGGTTCCGTGGTGGTTTCTTTAATAAAAATCGGAGGAAACCCTCTTTTGCTAAAAAATATGCTTAGAGTTTCCCCTTTTATGATCACTATCTGAGCGAGAATCGTGCTTCGTGTCATAATAACATTGCTCCACCCATCAAGCTAAACAAGCTTAGTTGTTCAAATCTGAATCGATATTATTAAAAGCAGAGTTGTTTAATCGGTTAGCTAAATGTTCCTAAATTAGTTTGAAAATGCATGTTACGCCGCTCGGTGTGTATCTCATACGTAGTGCAGTCGGCCTACGGTTGGGGAGGTGAACTTTGCATATCTTGATGGTTTATAGGAGACACTCTCCGAGTTGAATCCATAATGCATTCCATAGATAATCGACTACTTTTATGTTTTCATGAATCTCAGATTACGAACAACATCATAATGATTATGAGCTTGCGGCATGAAAAGAATAAAAGCGAGAACAATGCCATGGCTGTCAAACTTGGCATTAAGGGACTGAAATCAAATGCGGATGCAATGCAATGCAAGCGCTCTCCACCTCTGATTCATGCTCGAGAATATGATCCTAACGGTGATTAGAGCTAGAGGAGACCTAAGTCAATGTAGCTCCCTAGTGGAGGAGTCGGAGGAAGATGCCCTATCTTATTCACCCATCAAGGTACTTGCTCTCACTTTCCAAGGTTACATTGCTCGCACATATGTTGCAAGCGATGCTTTGCATTGCTTCTACTTTGTTGAACTGCCATTAGCTTAGTTTACACATCGTGTATGTGAATCGCCCTGCCTATCCATTTTCGATACATATTCCATTTGTCATCGTACCATATTTATCCATTCAAATGTTGTTCTTGTGTATCGAGACGTTCAAAAGGAAGAGGGTGATTGCTGATCGTGGAGGAGCACAAGCAAAGTATTTGGAAAAGGTAGTAGCACGATAAATCAAATAGCCCATTAGGTGTAGTTGCAATATCACACGACCCACAAAATACCCCAACTCTAGCGGACTCTAGCCCTACTACACTAGCCATTTACGTGCCCCAACTCAGCAGACCCCAACTACGACAAGCGGTATGATTATGCCGAGTTGACATAGCACCGGTATGCTGACATAAAACCCCATTCCAGCAAAGAGTACACCAAATCCAGTTGCCAAATCCCTTTTTGAACCAAAGAGAGCCCCAATTGTAGCAAATAGGACCCTTTTCCATTTCTTCCCAGTTTAGAAGATGAAGCTTATGTTGTTGTCAGGAACTTTGTGCGCATCTTTCCTTCATGGAAATATTACACCGCAGGCACAGAACAATTACCAGTCTTCCTCCGCACTTACGCGCAAGTAATGTACTAATGTTATTCATGGTCATTACTGCATATGTTTCTGCTGACAGAAGACACAAGATTTCATTCTTTTAAATAGGCAAGGAGCAAACTGGATTGTGATGATGAGCAAGAGTTGGTTGCGCTTTTCAAGCACTCGTTGATGAAGTATCATTCTTACCTGAGGCAAGTTCACTTGATGGCAAGCCTTTGAAAGAAATTTACTGTAAAGTCTCGGTGCTACATTTATCCGACGGTGGTTGGAATAATCTTGTTACACATTGGTCTCGGCTGCAGCGTAAAGTCTTATCTATGATATCACATCACAATTTGAACTACATTTCTACATTTGCCTTAATGTCTCACTTGTACAAAAACTGTTAGCGAAAGAACATTAGTTCTCAAGGGACCACAGAATCTACGCAACTATCTTTTGCTTTGCATTGCTCTTGTGAGTACCTCTTGCCTGTATGACCATACTTACTTTCATAGTTGTTTGATTATGTAGCATCACTACACATGTTAACCTCGTGTCGTCCATTTGGTGGACATTATAAGATCCGTATGGACTCTTACATAAATTTAGAATCAACCCAATGCTTTTGAAGAGGTTTAGCTATGCAGTCCTCTTGTAAGGACTGAACATGGTCTATCAACGCACTTACATTAACAGCTACTCCCTCAGTCCCATAATATAAAAACGTTTTATGCAGTACACGGTGTTCAAAACACTCTTGTATTATGGGAAGAGGATAGTTCATTGTAGCATTCGCATCTTATCTCCTAGCCCACCATTTACTAAAAAATATCAGATCTATATTTAATCTTACCAACAAGTAGAATACCTGAGACAATGCCGATGTAGAAGTGTAGCCCATTGCTCTTGTCGGTACATTTTGTCTGTAACGCTTGTACTTCGAGGATTGGTAGTTGATTATGTAGCATCAATCTGCATCTTATCTTCATTATCCTCTATCCCTTCGGTATTATCATATCTATAATTACTCTCTACAAAATGTAGAATCGAGGCAATGCTTATGAAGAAGATTACGTGCTGAAATTCTTGAGTTATCCTTCCCTTGACATGGAGAAGGGCATTATAATGCCGATGTTAGCTGTTAATGTAAGTCAGTCCTTCTAAAGCCTTTATCCTCAACTGTTGTTTAATTTTCTCATACTCCCTATCGTTCCTTCTGTTTAGTTTGTTGTTTCTACCAAAATGCATGTTAAGTAAGAACCGTAAGTTCTAAGTTTTACTTGTAAAACCAAATTTCTTATTCATACCATGCACATTACTTAATACTCCCTATATGTATGTTTGTTTTGTGGATCTATAATCCGATTGTGTGGTGAAGCAGCCCACGTTTGCACCTTGTCATCTCCTTTTTATCTTCTTGATGTGGTGATGATATGAACAACATGCCATGCACATTATCCAAAATAGATACAATGATTTTCTTTGCCCTTCATCTATGCTTGTTATGTTGACATGGTAATCCGATGGTGTGGTGAAGCTCCCGCATTATGAACAATGCCAAATTATGCTATTGATATTTTAAACATACTCTTTGTTTTCTAATTTGAAATTGGATAGAATTAATGAGCAGTTATCATCTTTGTTTATACCGTGCAAAACCTGTCATCTCTGCTTTGTTTGAGGGTGATATGCACGATGGCATGCACAAGTCTGCTTGAAGGCTGTGAGACAAACCCAACATATATTGCACAAAGAAGGCAAAACATCTTGAAGATAGCAAGACAACCCCAAAGTCTTGTCTTGATGCGATGTTCAAGTTACTTGAGACTAACGGTCGAGACAAGGTCGAGACAAGCTCACATAATTAGTTATGCAGAATCGGTTCGACTTCTTGGTCCCAAGTTCTAGCGAAAGGCATTACGCAACTCAACTTCGACTTGAAGTCCTATCTCTAAGAAAGATTGCGGAGAACACCAATGAGAACCTCATCGCTAAACAACTACACAGGAAGCTATGGTGACATGCTAGGCGGTCTCACACCTTCTTGTGCAGTTCCCCATAAGGCTAACCTTTCTTGAACTGTCTTGGAAGTGGTCTCGGTTCGATATTATTTTATTATCTTTGCAATGGTGCCCGATTTTGTGTCTGCTTCTTCGTTGTGCTTTATGATCCTTTGGTGGCGAACTTGATGCCAGTGGATGTAATATACCTTAAATCCTTTATTGTATAGTGTAGGTTTATTCTTAGTTACTATCTGTAATTTCTTTATTGTATAGAGTAGGTTTGTTCTTAATTCCTACTAATTCTGTGACAGCAAAAATGAACCCGGCCCATGATTGTGCAAATCAAATCACGGGCTTTTAACGAGCCAAAATTGTCTCGGTCCTTGTTTGGCCCAATCGGATATCGGTACCTGTGACGGGCGGATGCAAAGCCGGACGTAGTTAGGCCCAACTATATGGCGGGCTTTTAACAGGCGAAATTAATATAGGGCGAAATGTTAAGCAGACCCTTAACAAGCCAAAACTAATATCGGGCGAATTACTAAGTGGGCCCAAAAGCATAGTGTCCAGTTAGCGGGCGAATCGATATGGGCCATAATTGAGCCCAAAGCCTCTTAAAGGGCGGACCTGATCTGGGCCATAATTTGGCAGCGTGGTAGGCTTTTAACGGGCGGATCTCATATGGGCCACTATTAGGCCGGGCGTGGCAGCCATTAATGGACCGGATCAAATATGGGCCGACATTTGGCCCAAAACATGGCGGCGATTAATGGGCGGCCTACTAGGGTCCTCAAAATCTTGTGGGCCTACAATTTGGGCCGGCCCATTAATGTCGGCGCAATCTCGTGGGCCTTTAGCGGTAGGCGGCCCATTATGACCCGCAAGAATCTTGTGGGCCTTTACTGGCGGCCCATTATGGCACACAAAAATCTTGTGGGCCTTTACAGGCGGCCCATTATGGCCCGCAAAATCTTGTGGGCCTTTAGCTGGGCCAACCCATTATGGTCATAAAATCTCGTGGGCCTTTAGCTAGGCCGGCCCATTATGGTCCGCAAAATCTGGTGGGCCTTGGTTGGGCGACCCATTTAAACTTGATGGGCGGTCCGCGTGTCAACATATCATAAGCGCGTCTCGCCCATTGGATGAGTGACACTGTGCCAGCGCAGACGACACGTGTCTCCTCCGACCAATGATGATTTTACATGGAAAATCCCCATTGGTCGAAGGCATAAGCGGGTTATCGGATCCAAAACCCGACCCGATAGCTTAACGGCGTTCGTTACGGTGGATGCCGCGTGTCGGTCACCCTTGAAGAAAGCACTTACGTGACGCGCGATTTATCGTCATGGAAGTGGACACTTCGTGGCGATAATTTTGGTAATGTCATGGAACACTTCTACGATAGCACATGTATGACTATCTTGATTCTGTCATAAATTTTTCATGGATGTACATGCATGACAAAAACGCGACTTACTGTGACAAACACGTATCATCATGCAAGTGTATTTTTTTGTAGTGTCATCGGGAGGCGAGATCTGGAGTATGTTGGGGCTCGGGCGGCGATTGTTGCCATCATCATCACCAACCCTTCTAACATCACCAATTTCATGATGCTCACCTGGGGAGTGAGTAATTCCTTCATAAACTTGTTGGACGGTGATGGGTTGGATGAGATCTATCGTGTAATCGACTATGTTCTGAGATTGATGTTGCTATGACTTTGCTATGCTTAATGCTTGTCGATAGGGCAGAGTGCCATGATTTCAGATCTGAACCCTTTATGTTTTCATGAATTTATTTGTGTTCTTGATCCTATCTTGCAAGTTGTGTTATGATCCGCATACACCAAGGTGATAATAATTGGGATTCTTTAGGTGATTACCGTAGTTTGAGGAGTTCATGTATTCACTATGTGTTAATGCTTTGTTCAGATTCTTTATTAAAAGGAGGCATTAATATCCCTTAGTTTCCTTATGGACCTCGCTGCCACGGGAGGGTAGGACAAAGATGTCATGCAAGTTCTTATCGCAAGCACGTATGACTATATCTGAGAATACATGCCTACATTACATTGATGAGTTGGAGCTAGTTCCGTAATAGCCATAGGTTATGGTTGTTACATGATGAATGTCATCCAACATAATTATCCATCAACGATCCAATGCCTCGACTTTCGCATATTGATCTTTGCTAAGTTACTACTACGATGTTGCGGTTACAATTGCTACAAAACTACTCTTTATTCTTTGCTAGCGTTCTTGTTGCTATCGTTACTATAAGCTATCAAACTATCATATTCTTGTACTACTGAGATCACTTTCATTGCACATATTTAGTTCTCCAAGTGTGGTTGAATTGATAACTCAACAGCTAATATTTCCAAATATTCTTTGGCTCCCCTCGTGTCGAATCAATAAATTTGGGTTGAATACTCTAACCTCGAAAACTTGTGGTCCCCTATACTTGTGGGTTATCACTTACCTTGGTGGTGATTTGAGTAAACTTGTGTTGAGAACCTTGTTCTTGTGTGTTTCCTCGTGTTCTTCATATTCCCCTCAAATCCGCCTCAGAATTGTGAATATTGGGCCAACCATAGGGCTTGACCTATATAATGTTCCAACTAAAAGTGATGATCATAAGATCTCTATTACAATTTCAAAGATTTTATCTTTCCAAAATTTGGAGTCCATACACACCTTATGACTGATGGGGGATCACACTTCTTTTTGAGCTCTGAAGACAACTGGGAAGCTCCTTTGTCACTTTTATATTAGACTAAGAAAATTAAGTGTTTTACAAGACTTGTTAGGTACAAAGGAGTCGATTAGAGCTACATAGTTGTGGGGGTTATGGGGTTAGATACTACACACAACTAAGCCCCAAAATCAAAGTGATGAAACAAAATATGTGACGAAGGGTTTAAGCCCTTCCTTTGATCTATGTACCATCATTGAGAAGTCCATTTTGAATCGATCAACCATGAAGCATGAGTGTGGCCAATGTTTCTAAAGCATTTGATGCTCCTCTCCTTCCAGATGCTCCATGTTGCTATGATAAATATCTTCATAAACATGGTTCTATCCCAAGACTTTTTGGCCTCATGTAGGATCTGAAACCTGCAATCCACATCAATCTAGTGTATCCCTAATGTGGACCAACACGAAACACTGAAGAAGAGGTGCACAAGTGTTTCCTCAGGTTGAGAAGGACACAACATGCAGGAGTAGTTGTTGGGCTCACACTTTATTCATTGTGGATTTAGAAAGTCCTAGGTACTATGTGTCAATAGTAGAGTGCCATCACCTTGTCATCCTCGGTCTAGTGGGCAATTAGAATTAAAAAATTAGAGAAATCAAACTAATCTTGCAAAAGATTATTAATAGATCGAGGAATAAATCTAATGATGCACTTATAGAAATGATTAAAAATCTTATCGTCATGTCATTGTATAAAATGGTTTATAGGAAAGGATGTCATTTACCTCTAGAACTAGAACATAAAGCTTATTGGGCTATTAAGCAACTTAGTTATGATCTCAAATTAGCAGAAAGAAGAGGTTGCTTGACATAAGTACTCTAGATGAATGGAAGACTGAAACTAATGAAAATGCAAAAATGTTTAAATAGAAAGTTAAGATTTCTCATGACAAGAGGATTAAAAAAAATGTGAAATCAAAATAGGAGACAAAGTTCTCTTGTACAAGTATCGCTTCAGACATCGATAATACCCAGATAGTTCATCCCCACTATCTTATTTCTCTTGACATCAGGCTATCCACGTCGGCAGCACTGCCACATTAGAATTTAGTTAGAGGCTTACATGTGGGACCCACAATAAGTAGTAAATAGCCATGTTAGCTTCATTTACTATGACCCACAAGAGAGAGGCTGCCCATGGACGTCATCCCTCCCAACCCATATCATGTATTCATTAACATTTCAAATGGAAATATCATGTTCCACCAAATCTTTATTTGATTTCAACTTTGCTTCTTTCCATTTCATGTATTGTATGTTTTTATTTCAAGACGTTTGCAAAAAAGTGAAAGTTAGAAGTCCCGCAGCAATGTGTGGGGTATCATCTAGTTTTACAAGTAAGCTCGATCATGTCCAAATGAGAAGGTCCATATATCATCGAGGGCGTTTACCAGTCAGGTGCAATCAAGATCAATGATGCCACGAGCACCAAACTGAGAGTTTTGAATGGGCTAAGACTCAATCGTTATATTGCCAGTAACACCCTCGAGGTAGACATCTATATTAAGCAGGTAATTGCCCTAGAAGAATTCATTAACAAATAAATTTCTGAATTCTCCATAACCTCTAAAGGAATAGGTACGTAAAAAGGTATGAAAATTATCTCCAAAAATTTCTTGATTTTTTAAATCTTATTATTAACATAAAGAACATCGGGAAAAAGAGGTGTCAGAGGCGAGCCACATGGGACCCACATCGCTCGCGTCACCTAGACACCACCTCTATCCCGTGTTTAGCATGCTGACTCCATGAAAAACTTCATTATAGAATTTTCTAGATTTTCCTAATCAGTGTATCACACAATTTTGTCCCTATTTCGTTTCGAGTTGTTCTTTGCCAGGATTTCAAGGTTTTAGATTTCCATGTCTTCTAGTGTATCAAGCAACAAAGAGTACGTCATGCACAAGGCTCCTTTCGAAGAGAAGTGTGGAGCCTAATGGAGGGGTTTCATCATGGACCAGTTTGGAGTTCTTGGAACGATAACTATGTCAAATGATGAGGGAAGCCTCTACCATTATTCCGGCATGTGCACTCTATCAGAAGAAGTCATTACGAATCTCAGGGAACTAACATGGGCAGCTAGTTGATACGTCTCTGTCGTATCTACTTTTCCAAACACTTTTGGTCTTGTTTTGAACTCTAACTCACATGATTTGAATGAAACTAACCCGGACTGATGCTGTTTTCAGCAGAATTGCCATGGTGTTGTTTTTGTGCAGAAATCAAAGTTCTCGGATTGAGCTGAAAATATATGGAGAATTTATATGGAATATATAAAAAATACTGGCTAAAGAATATACCAGAGGGGGCCCACCCAGGAGCCACAAGCTCAGGGGGTGCGCCCACCCCCAAGGTGCGTCCTGCGAACTTGTGGGCCCCCTTGGACCTCCGGCAACCCTAACTCCAACTCCATATATACCTATTTGCCAAGAAAAAAAATCATAGAGGAGGATTCATCACGTTTTACGATACGGATCTGCCACCACCTCCTGTTCTTCATCGGGAAGGCTCATCTGGACTCTGTTCGGGCTCCGGAGGGTGGAATCCGATGCCATCGTCATCATCAACCTTCCTCTGTCGCCAAACTCATTATGCTCACCGCTGGGAGTGAGTAATTCCTTTGTAGGCTTGCTGGACGGTGATGGGTTGGATGAGATTTATCATGTAATCGAGTTAGTTTTGTTAGGGCTTGATCCCTGGTATACACTATGTTCTGAGATTGATGTTGCTATGACTTTGCTATGCTTAATGCTTGTCACTAGGGCCCGAGTGCCATGCTTTCAGATCTGAACCTATTATGTTTTCATGAATATGTGTGTGTTCTTGATCCTATATTACAAGTTATATGCACCTATTACGAGTTATATATGATCCGCATACCCCAAGGTGACAATAATTGGGATTCTTTACGGTGATTACCGTAGTTTGAGGAGTTCATGTATTCACTAAGTGCTCTTGCTTTGTTCGGTTCTCTATTAAAAGGAGGCCTTAATATCCCTTAGTTTCCTTATGAAACTCGTATGACTATTCTGAATACATGCCTACATTATATTTATGAATTGGAGCTAGTTTTGTATCGCCCTAGGTTATGACTGTTATATGATGAATATCATCCAACGAATCCACCGATCCAATGCCTATGAATTTCGTACATATTGTTCTTGCTAAGTTAGTACTTTTGTTGTTGCTGTTACACTTGCTGCAAACTCATTGTTATCATTGTTACTGTTACTGTTACTACTGCTATCAAAACTATCATACTACTTTGCTACTGACCACTTTACTGCAGATAATTAATCTCCAGGTGTGGTTGAATAGACAACTCAGCTGCTAATACTTGCAAATATTCTTTGGCTCCCCTTGTGTTGAATCTATAAATTTGGGTTGAATACTCTACCCTCGAAAACTGTTGCGATCCCCTATACTTGTGGGTTATCAACCCCGCTACCACAGGAGGGTAGGACAAAAGATGTCATGCAAGTTCTTTTCCACAAGCACGTATGACTGTATACGGAATATATGCCTACATTACATTGATGAATCAGAGCTAGTTCTGTGTCGCTCTAGGTTATAACTACTACATGATGAACATCATCCAACACAATTATCCATCTCTGATCCAATGCCTATGCTTTTCACATATTGATCTTTGCTAAGTTACTTTTGTCGTTGCTGCTGTTACGATCACTACAAAACTGCTATTGTTTCTGCTACTACTATTACCGTTACTATGAAACTACCATACTACTTTACTACTGATCACCTCGCTGTAGATATTAAGTCTATCAGGTGTGGTTGAATTGACAACTAAACTGCTAATACTCGTGAATATTCTTTGTCTCCTCTTGCGTCGAATCAATAAATTTGGGTTGAATACTCTACCTCGAAAACTGTTGCGATCCCCTATACTTGTGGGTTATCAAGACCATTTTCTGGCACCGTTGCCGGGGAGCATAGCTCAATTTTCTGAGTCACTTGGTATTTATATCCGTTGATCAGTACGAGGAATCTGAAAGATACCAGAACCAAGATTGTTCCCTCTAAGATGAGGGGACGTAAGGAATTACCATCTAGCTACGCACTTGATTCACCTTACATTTTGAGTAAACTTGCAACACCAAAACCTGCTATTAATCACGATATGTACAGTAATTGATGATGCTACTTCTTCTATGAATGATGCTTATGATGATGCTAGTACCTTGCTTGATAAAACTATGCCCTTGGGTGAATTTCTTGATGAACAACTTGCTAGAGCTAAAGATATTGAGAATGTTGGCCGATGAAATTACCAAAGCTGGTGAAGTCTTTGAAATTGGAAATTACGAAACACCTACTAGACCTACCTCTACTAGATATGAATTGCCTGAGATACATGAGGGTTATGTTATGGATGGAGAGGTAGCTAGGAACTTTCTTGCTTGTAAGGATGGAGATGATCTTAAGAAATTACTATGCAAGTTGAAAGAAAAACCTTTGAATGCTAGAATGAAATATGATCCTAAGTTTGCTACTTCACCTATCTTTGTCACTGATAAGTACTATGAATTCTCTGTCGATCCCGATGTCGGGGGTTGGGTGCGACATATGCCAAAGGATGGCTTATCATGGAGGGGGCGAGTAGAACGTCGCCGGTGCCTGGAAAAAGGATGAGGTGAAGACATGCATGGGCCGAATCTTACCCGGCTTGAGGGCTCTCCAAGGAGATAACACCCCTCTGCTTTGCTCTGCTGGGGTCTCCGCATGATCACTATGGCAAAGTGAGTACAAGATGCTCCTTGAGCTGTTAGGGTGTGAGGAGGAGAAGGGCACGGCTAGCTCTTCTCTCCCTCTATCGTGTGTCTAAAACTACTAGCTTCCAACCTTTGCATGGGTGCCCGGGGGTTTATATAGGCCTACCCCGAGTACAATGTGATAATCCGGCGGGAGTGCGGGTCCAAGCCGTCGATCTCTAAGTCGCCGTCTTCTTCGCCCGACTTAAGGGCCCGCCGACTAGTGGGCCCGTCGGCAGGCCCGGCATGGGGCCGCGGCCCTTGTCATCCTGGTAGGTCTTGCCGGCTGCAATTCATTCGTGGCTGTGCTTCAAATAATGAGCTTGGTCATGGGGTCATGGCAATAGTGCGCCCGCGGCGGGCGATCCTTGTGCCATTCCCGTCTTAATACAGTTAATGGCGCGTGGAGCCCAGCGGGAGGGCGGCCAACTCCGAGCCCGACTCCATCGGGTTCGTCTTTGGGGTGCTCTCGCCGTCTTGGTTCTCCGCCGTCTTGGTCGTACATCTGAGCCATCGTGGATGCAGAATCTGCCTGCAGGGCTGATCTCGAGCTGGCGTGTATGATGCAGCGCCGGACGGAATCTCCGTCGATGCAGCGCTCTGTGCCATACACGCCCTTTATGGGCGAGGCGGGATGGGCAGCGAGCGACTTTATCCCATCCGCTCGTGAGTCGCTCGGGCGGGGAGGTGGTTGGGGTCGTGGGCCGACTCCACAGCCGACCTCGGCTGGAGGTCGGCTGGCTTGAGTCGGCTCGTCTGAGTCCGTCTGGGACTCGGCCTAGAGGCGATCGGCGACTCTGTTGCCGACTCTCTGAGCGGCTCTTTGTCTTGGGGTCTTGAGGCGCGATGCCCCGATGTTTTGAAAGGTTCGAGGGCTCGGGTCTGCCTACCCGTGGCCCATTACTCGACAGTAGTCCCAGCTGGTGGGCGCCGAGGGCAGCCTTGTCGAGCCTCGATAGCTTCATCCCTTTGGTAGAAGAATCGGACTCGGCCATTGTCTCCATCTTGAGCCCACTATTTGGAGTCGGCCTTGCGGGGCCGTCTTGCTCTTCAAGGTTTGAAGGTCATGGCGGGATCGGGCGGCGTGCTGATAAGCTTCCCGGCCGCTTCTTTGTGGGCCCGCCACGTGGCGCCAGCTGGCGAGGCGATCTGCCTGCCGCGCGTGACAAAACCAGACCCGTCGGCGGGGCCCGCCACTACCGTGCCCGGCGCGGCGAATCCCTGCGGTCATGCGGACGGTTGGGCTCCCCACGCCGTTCTTTGCGCAGCGATAGCGTCGTGGAATTAATCGTGAGGCGTGGGGGCGTGGGCGCGATTAATCCCGCCCGCCCCTCGGCCGCAGCCTAAGCGCCTATAAGTAGGCGGGGGAGGAGGCGGTGGCCGCCGCACTCTCTCATCCCGCTCCCTGCCTGTCTTCTTCCTCGCTCCACCGCGAGCCTCGTTTTCTTCCTCGCTCCACCGCGCGAGCCTCGCGCCGCGCCCAGCGAGATGAGCTCCTCATCCGCCGCCGCGCCTCCCACCGCGCTCGGCGTGTGGGGCGGCTCCATCATCGGCAGCGACATCGCCAATTCGCCGTCAAGCGCGCGCATCCCGGCAGCCACCTAGTGCGGACCAGCGCGCTGGAGCGAAATCACGCCCGGCGCGGAGGCGGCGGGTGATTTTCGCTCGCACCTCATGCACAGAGCTAGGGCTGCGGCGGCGGCTTCTTCAGCGTTCTTGGAGTTCTTGGGCTCGGCCGCACCACCTCACCCCAACACGGTGGTGCTGCTGGCGCCGCCGCATCCTTATCGAAGGTTTTCTCGAGTTCTCCCCACCATCGAGCTGTGGAAATTCTTCAAGAAGCTCGGGACCCACGTCGCTCGCGTGCTTGGCTCTGTCGTGACACGTTCATCATCAGAGAGGCGGTGCCGAGAACCCTTTTCTGCCATCTCCCTCATCAAGTCGGTGAAGATGTGGCGGCGTTCATACTTCTCGTCAAAACGTCGCCCGGCGGCTGCGTCAACTGCCGCCCTCGTGGGCGGCGGTGAGCCGACCCACCAGCTGGTCCTATAGGGCCGGAGACGACTCTCGCGAGCAACGCCGCCGTCAGCAGCGACTCCGCGTGATAATCTGATCGAGAGGGCGACTAGGGCAGACTTCTTTGGCCGCCTAGCCGTGGCGGCGAGTTCTCCCTCTTCAAGGCCGACCTCATCTAATCATCCGGATGGCGGCGCATGGGGGACAACGGCGTGCTCCAAGGACATGCCCCGCGGAGGTGGTGGACACGGTGAACTTCTTGGCAAGCTAGCGGCCTCACGGAGGAATGGCAGTTGACAGGAGCCATAATCGTAGCGTCCCCCGCCGTTGGTAAGTCGTCTCTTGCTTCTCCGTTTCCTTCTTGGCCGGATCCGGCTCTAATTTTCCTTAGTTTTCCGACTCGAGAATCCTCTCATGCCGCCGGCGGCGCCCGCGAAACGGCTCGTGGATTGCGTCCTGGCCAAGGCGGAGGCGGCGCCGGCGACCCGACTTGGGTGTGGCGGCGATGGAGCCGACACCGAGGAGGAGAGGGGCCGGCGACTTGGCCCTCGGCCACCTTTGCCCGGCCAGCCCGATGATGCGTCGAAGAAAGTCGCCCCCGCGCCCGGTGACCCAGCCATCGAGCACGAGCTCCTCCGCCGCCTTGAAGTCGGCGGTAAAGAGCGCCCGGCAGGGCAGTCGATAAGCGGCCAGGCCGAAATTGAGGGCGACGCCGCTGACTCTGCCTGAAAAGCGGTCGCGAGGCTAACCGCTTCATAAGGAAGGTGAAAAAGCCACCGCTGGTCTCAGCGTCGATATTTTTTATTACATCTTGTTTTCTTCTGGTCCGTCTTGCCGGAGTCTTCTCATGTCCTTTTTCTCATCGGGCTCCCTCACCTTGGAGAGTCGCCGCCGCCTCCGTCATGGGGTCGGCGGGCGTCCGCCAATAGTCGGTGGGTTGACCTGCGGCCGCCCTCCGGGAGCAACAGAGCGGAATCTTGCCGGAGAAGCCTTGAGGAGGAGGCCGCCCGTCGGGAGAAAGGCGGAGGCCGAGAGGCGGTCGAGCCAACTGCTGCAGCAAAAAGCGGCCGAGGAGGCGCGCCTTGATCGGCGCTGCTCGTCCTCCCGTGAGCTCAGCGCCACCACCCCGGAGTTCACGGTGCGGTCGGAGAGTCGTTGGTGAGGTCCCGTCGCGAGGAGGGAAGCGGCGAGGTCTCGCCGCCGGCGGCAGCCGCGCCTCCGCCGCCTCCGCCGCAGATCCGAGATCGCGAGGCAAACAGCAGCGGACCCGCTGTGCCGCCGACCAGCAGCGAGGCCGTGGCATGCTGCTTCTTCAAGTCGCCGCGTAGCTCGCCGTCTTGAAAAGCGACCTCGGCGCCCGCCCCGCAGAACCCGGCGCCGCCCACTTCGGCTCATCCCTAACGCTGGCGACAGCGCGCGCCGTTGGGTGGGTGCGAGGCGGCGCAGCAGGCCGCTGAACAGGCGCTCCTGGGCGTCAAGCGGCTGGGCTGGCTGGCGCGCGCCCTCGAGAACCTTTCAAGGCGCTTTGGCATCGCGATCCGCCGTCTGCGGTATGTTTCATTTCGAATTTTCTCTTGCTCTTCTCTGTGAGGGCGCCCTTGGCTCCCATTAGAGTGTAGTCCTGAGTTTGGGCGGTTTCTTTGGCGGCGGCCAGGCTATTGCTTTCCAAGTTTTTACCTATATGCAGAATTCTTTTTACGGGAGTATCACAACCTCCGCTCGCCTTCAACATAGCGTTGAAGAACTGAACAAGCGGGCTGCTGACTGGCGAGAGCGAGGTGAGTTTTCTTCTTGGCGGCCTGGCGCACTGCAGGCTGTAATCCCGAGATTGGGACGGCTAACTGCTTGATCGGGCGGATCTTCTGGCGACCTTTCTTAGCAGCGACTTTGCGTCCTTCTTCTTTTATTCTTGAGTCAACGCCGCTCTCTGAGGGGGCAGCTAGGTGCGGCGAGAGACGCTTTTGGCGCCAAAGAGGAGGAGATGCGGCAAGCTTCGCCATGAGGCGCGACGCCTGCTAACTACTGGTGGCGGAGCGAAGGAGCTGCTCAAGCGGCGCAGGTGGCGGAGAAGAAAGAGGCCCGCTCTCTGGCGAATTTGAGGCGACGCTCCGCTTTGGACCGGACAGGAAGCGCGGTGACCTCGGCTTCCATGAAATCGAAGATATCGTCGATGGTAAGTTGCTTTTACTTTCTCTTTTGGGTTGCCGACTATGGGTTAAGCGGCTCCTGTTTTCGACTTGCTTTTTCTTCTTCTTGGCGAGACTTCTTCCTGGTCACCGGCGCCAATCGAGACCATCGAGGGCCTTGGCCTTGAGCGGAGTGGCGTTGAATCGCATGCGCGCCTCGGACCCTTGACGAGCAGCTCCCCGAGCATTGAGGCTCGTCTGCGGCGGCACATCGGATCTCGCGCCGTCTTGGCGTGTCGGTGCCCGGCGATGCTGCCACGCTGGCGGTTATGCGATTCTGCGCACTCCAGCCCGGACCACCATTTGGCTGGAGGTCATGTTGGCCGTCTTGAGCTTAAGGGCTCCAGCGGCTCGGGCTGGGCTTCGCCGAGCCACAGAGTTCGTCAAGCGTGGTATCGAGGCTCGACTGGACAGGTAGGCAGCGTTCGGTCGAAGCTTCAGCGAGCTGCTGGCAGCGGAGGGCGCCCTCGTCGGCGTCGGCGGCAGCGATCGCCGCTACCACGAACCACGATGTCTTTGTCCTGGCGGGCTGAAAGGCGGTGGGGAAGCACGCGGAGTGGTTGGGATGAACCGGACTACGGCGAGACTGGCAGTGATCGACTCAGCGCCGAGAGATGAGGGCGAGCGGAGGGCGGAGGCGGCATGGGCGCCCGGAAGGCAGGCGGGCGACCAGCCTCGGCTAACCGCGCCTCGACAACAGTCGCACCCTCTGGGCCATTGCTGCGAGAGGCGATCAAGCGAGACCGTTCAGCCGGCCGCCCGGCGCTGACGCCGCCCGCGCCTCGACCTTCCAACCCCATCCGGCTGCTTCTTAGGCGGCTGCCTTGCCTTTATTTTCTCTGTTTGCTAGTCTTTTGAAAGAACTTTGTTAATTTGCACAATTCCACCCGGCAGGGTGTATTACGAACCTCTGTTAGAAGATCCGGCAAGGGCCTAAGTTTGTGTAAATATTATTCTAATTTTATGTTTCCTTGCTTATTGCTCTTGTGGCTTTTTCCTTTGCCGCCTTCCCTTAGATGCCGCCTTGCCCGTCAGGCAACCGCTTTGCGGATTGCCGTCTAGGTCAAGTGCTTGCCTACTTTGAGAAGGCAAGTACTTGGCCATTTTTTTAGAGTCGTTTAAGCAAGTTGGGTAGAAAACGGCAAGCTGGCTTCTCAAGAGTCGGTTTCGTGAAACGGGGTGGAAGCCGATTCAAACTATGTTTATACTTTGGGTCCTTAGCCATTTTTTCGTGTGGGCGCCCGCTCTACCTTACTCCTGCCCACCAAACAGTCGCTCTGCGAGCTGCGGCTTCTGGCAGGAGACGGCTTAGGCACCGCACTCTACTTGTCTGACTTCAGGAAGCACTTCATAGCTCAAAGGCGGCGAGTCCCCGGGCCGACTAGTCGAGCCCGTGCCAAACAACATAATCAAGGGTAACATACTCAAAGGCATAATTCTTATCATCAGATAACAAAGAGGGCAGTCCCAGAGCTCGTCTCGCTTGGGGCTGAAGTCTTGTATTTCAAACACAAAAGGGTAGCGTGGTACATATCTGCATCAAGCTGTAAAATCTTGAGGATTCGCATTCCATGGCCGCTCTGTCTCCTTGCCGAGTCGTCCCTCTTGCGTGATCGGGGGCTTACGGCGTCGATCGGGTAGTAAAAGTCGTTACCCAAAGACTTTCTCGATGATGAGCGGTCCTTCCCAAAGCGCCGATAGCTTGTCTTTGGCGGCTTCACCGTTCGCTGGATCAGCGGAGCACAAGGTCGCCCTCTAGGAATGATCTTGGCTTGACCTTCTTGTTGTAAGCAAAGGCAGGGCTCTGCCGGTAGATCTCGGACCGGTGAGTGCCAACAGCCGGCCCTCTTCCCGCGGATCGACGCCCGTCTTGGCGTTCTTCCGCTTCCTCCTCGGTGTACATGGTGACTTGAGAGTCGAACTCTATATCCGCTGGGATGGCGCTTCGGCACCGTGAAGCGAGGAAGAAGGTGTAAGCCGTTGACTTGTTTGGAGTCGTCTGCGAGACTCCATTGGACGGCCTGGCAACTCCTCAAGCCAGTGCCGACGTCAATGCTCCGATGGTTCGACGATCGAGGCTTGATGCCGAACGAGATGAGGCCGTTCGCTCGCTCCACCTGGCCGTTTGACTGCGGATGGGCAGCGGACGCTAAGTCCAATCGGATGCCCTGCGTCGCCGCGAAGCGGGCAGTATGCCCTTAGCAAAATTTACGCCGTTGTCGGTGATGATCTTTGTGTGGTACAGCCGTCTGAAGTCGTGATGTCGGCGATGAAAAGTCACCGCCAGTAGGACCATTCAACTTCTTAATGGGTTTTGCTTCTATCCACTTGGTGAACTTGTCCACCACGACAAGTAAGTGAGTTAGGCCACCTCGTCGTCTTGAATGAATCCCACCATGTCCAGGCCCCGCACTGACAAAGGGCGGGCGATGGGGATAGTCTTAGCTGGCTGAAGCGGGTGAAGGGCTTGGAGCGGAACACTGGCACCCCTTGCATTTTTGAACTAATTCCTTGGCCTCTTCCAGGGGCAGTTGGCGGAAGAAACGTGTCGGAAGGCTTTGGCGGCAGAGTGCTCTTGAGGTTGCATGATGGCACTTTTCTACGATGGAAGTCTTCAAGGATTGCTTGGCCTTGCTCGATTCGGCCTTGGCCTTGGTAGACACCGGTGACGCTGCGCTGACCAACTCTCTATTGACTATAGTGTAGGCCGCCGCTCGCTGTTACACTTACCGAGCCAAGGTTTCATCGGTTGGTAGCTCTCCGCTTACTAAGAACTTGAGGATGAAATGGGCCCATGAGGTGCTTTGCTATTTCTTCATTTGCCCGATCTGCTACTTGGGCGACGGCGGCTACTGGGAGGCGGCCGGTTGGAGTCTCTGACAGCTTCTTGGGTTGAAGAAGTCCCAGACCGATCGGCGCAGTCCCGGGCAATCTGGAGTCTTCGCAATGGTCGCCGAGTCCCGGGCGGGTTACAAGTCCGGGCGGCCGACTGTCGCGTTCTTAGGGCGTCTCGCAAGGATTCTTGTGCCGTCTGTTGAGGCTCTGAGTCGGATCCGACTTCTTCGAGGCCGGCACAAAATGGAGTCGACTCTGGTGACGGTTGCCAGATGGCTTGAGAAGGCGCCAAGGGCGCCGGATGGTATTACTGACGGGTGGAGCCGATTCTTGCAGGGCATCTGCTTGGTCGTTGTCGTTTCTTGTGCACGTGGAGGAATTCGCATCCCTCAAAATATCCACTCAGCAAGTTGTACGCGTAGCGGTAGCTTCGCCATATTTGCATCTTTGGCGTCCTGATCGCGGATGATGATGGACCACCAAGTCGAATCGCCATAGCACAGGATCCGGCGAATGCCGAGCTCTTTGGAAAGCGGAGCCGTGGATGGCGCCTAATGACGGCGACGTTGTTGGAGGCGGCAAAATGGATCTGCGGTAGCGTGCATTTGAGCTTATCACCCTTAGGGAAGTGAGGACCACGCCGGCTCCCAAGCCGGTGCGCATCTTCGAGCCATCAAAGTGCATCCGCCAATGGGTGGAGTCGGTATTTGCGGCGGCAGAATCTTGGGTCTCGGCCCAATCGGCGAGGAAGTCGGCGGTGCTTGTGACTTGATGGCGGTGCGGGGCTGGTAAAGATGGTGTAGGGGGCCAACTCTATGGCCCATTTGGCCACTCGACTGAAGCATCTCGGCTTAGATGATCTCTGCTAGTGGGGCCGTGCAAACCATGGTGATTGGATGCTCTTGAAAGTAAGGCTTCGACTTCTTGGCGGCAAAGTGCCGCGCGTAACACATCTTACGGTAGTGGGGTAGTTCTCGCTTGGAGGTCGATTACCTCGCTTTCAGAGTAATACTGCTCGGTCTCTGCGGGCGGTAGCGCCTTGCCTTCGCCCTTGCGTTCAACTACAATGATCATCTTGACTACCCCTTTGGTGGCGGCAATATACAGGAGCATGGGCTCCTTTGGAGTCGGAGCCGCCAGACACTAGGGAGTAGTCAGCATTCTCTTCAATCGGAGAAAATCTTCGTCCGCCTTGAGTTCCATTGAAGAAGGTGGTCTTCTTCATAAGCTGTACGAGAGGAAGAGCTTTCTGACCGGCTAATAAATCGGCTGATTGATAGGCGTAGCGACCGTGAACTTACGCACATCTAGCGATCGGCGGGGCACTTCCATCCTCTCGTCGCCTTGATCTTCCGCGGGTTGCACTCTATGCCGCTCGGATACGGTGAAGCCAAGGAGCTGGCGGTGGTACTCGAAGACGCATTTCTGCAGGTTGAGCTTGATCCGGAATCGCGCAGGTTTTCAAATGTCTCTTTGAGGTCTTCCAACAGCGTTCCCTTCTCCGTCTTCACCACCACGTCGTCCACGTAAGCGTGGGCGTTTACACTTCGCTTGAGGCACTTTCGCCGCATGCGCGCTGAAAATGGCGCCGGCGTTCCTCAAGCGAACATCATGGTCGGTGCGAAGGCTCCAAATGGCGTGATGAAGGCGGTCTTCAATCTGTCGGCGGGTTCAGCTTGATCTGGTGATATCCTGCGAATATGCATCTAAGAAGCTCAACAGCTCGCATCCGGTGGAGTCTATCACTGATCAATTCTTGGCAGGCGAATGGGTCCTTAGGCGCAGGCTTTGTTGAGGCTTGTGTAGTCGATACACATCCGCAAGTGCTTGTTCTTCTTGATTACCAAGACGGGTTTGCCAACCATTACGGAAAGAAAACTTCCATGATGAAACCGCCTGCGAGGCGGGCTATCTCTTCTCCAACAACTCTTCTTTTTTTCTTGACGAGCGGCGCAAGGGCTGCTGGCGGGCTTCACATCAGATCGGACATGTAACTTGTGCTCGGCGAAATCCGTCGGTACACAGCATGTCTTTGGGGACCATCACGAAGATGTCGATTCTCCGCGGAGGAAATCGGCAGCTCGCCTTCCTATTCTTTGTCGAGGTTTGCACCTATGATAGCGTATTCCTCCCGGGTGCTCCGGGTCCAAGGGTATCTTCTTGGTCTCTTTGGCCCGGCTTGAAGGCCCTCACTTGACTCCTTGAGGTCGGGCGATCTCTACGGCTGCTTGCCGCCACGCCACAATCCGATCCAGAGCCGCTTCTCGACCGCGATCACTGTGGACTCGCCAATGGCTGCCTTGATCACCGTGAAAGCGGATCGACTTTCAGTAGTCGGCTATGGTCAATCCCTTGGAACTCCTGGGTGATCTTCATCTTGAGATAGGCGTAGTGGGGATCGCCATAAACTTGGCCAAAGCAGTCGGCTCAAAGCAGGGCATAGTAGGGGCTTTGAGGTCCACCACTTGAACCGTGATCGCTCTCGCGAAGTGATCCTTGTCCCCAAAGAGGACGTCTATTAGAATCTTGCCAATCGGTGAGCAGGAAAGGCGGGCACAATTCGCGGAACACAAATCCACTATCTGTCAAGTCGCCTTTGCTTGATTCCTAGCTTCTCCATTGTATCCTTGTACAGGATGTTGATGTTTGCCGCCTCGTCTATCGGCACTCGCGCGAAGCGAGCGTCCCGCCTCCGTGGCAAGGGTGGCTCCCAAGACCAGGTATGAGGGCCGGATTCGCATCACCTCCGGGTGATCAAAGACGGCTCCAATTAATGGGTTTCTCGGACCATGCATGAATTTCAGGGTATCGATGCTCATCGTCACTTCACTTTCTGCGGAGATCATCAGCCACGCTGGTAAACCACGACATAGGCGCCGTGCTTTTCTTAGGGTAATCGTCTTGTATTCAAGGCCGCTGACGGCTCGCTCTTCGGCCGGGCGGGTGGTGAGGCGGCGCCCAAAGAAAGCGGAGGGAGGGCAAGGTCGCCTCCTTGGCGATCCCGTGAGCCGGGGCACTTCCGGTGGTTTGATTCGACGGCCTGGCGCCAAAGGTGGAACTTGCGGGTCCGTCCCAGTACGCTTTCAGAAGAGAAGGCCGCAACCAGTTGGACTTGCCGCTTTCGCCGCTAAGGTGAGGCTGCCCTCGGCGCCGGTCTTCGACGCCCGCCACCGCCGCTGTTGGAAGCAGCTGCGGGCTTTGGCGCTTATGATCATTTTGTTGTTGCTGCCGATCGGGCGTCAACCGGGAGTTCTGGGAGCATGAGGAGCTACTTTGCGGGCCGATCGATTTCGATCTCCGACTTCATGGAGGAGTCGGTGTGGCGCATTTGTGCTCGCATGACCAGCAGCTCGTCGAGGGTCTCGGCTGCGCGTCAGAAGGAGCTAGGCTTGAGGAGGTGCCTTCTCTCGCACTGGCGGTGAAGTACTCGATTGTTCGCACTTCGTGCACTCTTCGCAGGAGTTCCGGAGCTCGCCTGCGTGAGGTAGTCGCGAGTAGACTCTGTTGGGGCTTTGCACGCACAAGGACAACCGACGAGGCTTGGGAGGTCGCTTGTATGTGCTCGTGAAGTTGCGGACGAAGGCCTTGGTGAAGTCGACCCAATTGCTGATGTTTGCGGAGCTTCGTTGTTCAACCATGTCCCGCCGCGCCTCGAGCATGAGGGGAACATACTTTACAAGCAACGCGCTTTGTTGTCGTTCACTATGCCGACGGCCGTGGAGTAGTCCACCAGCCAGTCCTCCGCTTCACGGAGCCGGTGTATTTGGGTGTGTCTCGGGAGTGTGAATCCTCGGGAAGGGCTCGTCTCTTTGATGCGAGGTCCAAACAGAGGCGGGCCCAACTCGCCTTCTTCTTCTAGTGCTGTGGATCGATGGAGTCGCCGACCCTGGCGGGCGTATTTTCTCCGACTCTCTCGCAGCCAAGGCGGTCAGCCGAGAGTCGGATGCTCGACGGGTGGCGGGAGACCGCTTTCTCGCGGGGAGGAGGAGGCCGATAGTCGCCCCGCCGCTCCGCTCGCTTCTTGGGCGGCCGTCGCCGCGCTCGATGGAGATGTGAGTCCGGCTATAATGATACCGGATCCTTGTTCTTTCTTCCGCGAACGCCGCCAGCCGGCGCTCGAGACGCCGCGCTTTGATCTTCGGCGAGGGCAAGTCGCCATGTTGTCGCATGGGCGCCTCCGCGGCAGCCGGCAACCGTTTTCTTGCGCGGCGGCCGCCGAGGAGCTGCTGGATTCGCTCGTCATCAGCGGCGCCTCGCCTCGGTTATTCAGCTTCGCCCGCCGCCGCCGGGCAGCGCGAATGTTCTCCGCGGCGTGGCGACACGGGCGATCGCCCCAAACAGACTGGCGATAGCACGCCAGGCCGTTGACCGCCGCTTAGGCGGCTAGGCCTGGCCAGAGCCGGTGAGCCTACGCAGCGATCCATCTCAAGGCCGATAGGCTTCCGGCAAGCGCCTCATGCTTGCCAGCTTCATGGCGCCCACGAGGAGTTGGAGGCGGCGGCTTCGGCGTTCGGCGTCGGCGTCCTCCGGAATGGAGGCGGTCAGTCTTGCGAACATCGTCAAAGAGGGTCACGAAGCTCCCTCGCCGGAAGGCTCGCCGTGGACCGGCGACGAGTACTTCGGACGGTGCTCCCGCCGCTTCCGCGCGAGGGAGAGGCTCGTCGAGACCACCACGCTGGTAGGGAACGCGTCGAGCGACGCGGTGTCGAGTCGACCAACGATCGGTCTGGTGGAGCCTACGGACCTGTGTCGGCGGCAGTCGCCGGCGACGTGGAGCTGCTCGAGGAGGCCCGCGAGAGGCTTTCAGGCCGCCCATGCCTGCGCTTGATGCAGGCTCGTCGAGAGGCTAACCTCGCCGACAAGTTCGGCGAGAAGCAGCTCGCAAGCCAGCGACCTCGGCGCCATGCGGCCATGTCAACAGACTCCGTCTGGCGTCAATGGCTGCTGCGCTTGCTGAGGAGGAAGAGGGTTCCCGCCCGCAGCAGTCTCCTGGACGACGGTGCACCAGGCCCACGGTGGGCGCCAAATGTTGGGGGTTGGGTGCGACATATGCCAAAGGATGGCTTATCATGGAGGCGAGTAGAACGTCGCGGTGCACTCGAAACGGATGAGGCGAAGACATGCACGCCGGCGAATCTTACCCAGCTTCTGTGGCTCTCCGAGGAGATAACACCCCTCTGGCTGCTCTCTGGGTCTCCTCATGATCACTATGGCAAAGTGAGTACAAGATGCTCCTTGAGTTGTTGGGGTGAGGGAGGAGAAGGCACGCTAGCTCTTCTCTCCCTCTATCGTGTCTAAAACTACTAACTTCCAACCTTTGCATGGGTGCCCCGGGGTTTATATAGGCCTACCCCGGGTACAACGGAATCCGCTGGAGTGCGGGTCCAAGCCGTCGATCTCTAAGTCGCCGTCTTCTCCGGCCGACTTACGGGCCCGCCGACTAGTGGGCCACGCCGACGCTCAAAGATGAAACCGACAGCCCTTGTCCACATGCAAGCGGTCTTGCCACCGCAGACATCAGAGTCAGGCTTCTAATGACGCGAAGCTTGGTCATGGGGTCATGGCAATAAGCAGGCCACGGGCGGGCGATCACCGCTTGCCATTCCCCGCCTTGTCCGTTAATGGCGATGGAGCCCGTGGGAGGGTCGGCCGACTCGAGGCCACTCCATCGGGTCCGTCTTTGGGGTGCTCTCGCCCGTCTTGGTCGCATGAGCGAGCCATCGTGGTACAGTGAATCGCTTACAGGGCTGATGTCGAGGCAGCGTGGCAACAGCATGTTGCGGCGGACGGAGATCTCCGCCGATACGGGCGCTCAGGGCTATACTCTGCCCTTTATGGGCGTAGGGATGGGTCATGAGGCGCTTTATCCCATCCCGCCAGAGTCGCCAGCAGGAGGTGGTTGGGGTTGCGGGCCGACTCCTGAGCCGGCCTCACTGGAGGTCGCCGGCTTGAGTCGGCCTGCCCCGAGGCCGCCTCGACTCGGCCTAGAGGGGCAATCGGCGACTGCTGACTCTCTCAAGGCGGCTCTTTGTCTTGGGGTCTTGAGGGGCGCAGTCTGCCCCGATGTTTTGAAAGGTTCAGGGGCTCGGGTCTGCCTACCCGTGGCCCATTACTCCGACACCCGAGTTATTTACTTTGGTCGAATCTGATCCTTTTCATGGTTATGCATGAAAATGAAACTATTGTGGCACATCTTACTAAACTGAATGATATGGCCGCCCTATTTGCTCATGAGGAAAAAATTCACTCTACTATATTCTTAAGTTGTCTCCTTTCTCATTAAAGCGTGATGCTAAGATATGGTTTAATCTCTTGCACCTAGTTGTGTGTGTAGTCCCCGGAATATGATATATTACTTCTCTGAAAAATATTTTCATGCCCATAAGAAAGAAGCTGCTTTATAGGAAATATTTAAGTTTGTGCAAATTGAAGAAGAAAATCTCCCTCAAGCTTGGGGTGGCTTCGCTAATTACTTAATGCTTTTCCTGATCATCCTCTCAAGAAAAATGAAATACTTGATATCTTTTATAATGGACTAATCGATGCTTCTAGAGATTACCTAGATAGTTGTGTTGGTTGTGTTTTCAGGGAACGAACTGTTGAACAAGCTGAAGAACTATTGGATAATATATTGAGGAATGATAATGATTGGACTCTTCCTGAACCACCACCCAAGCCAACTCCAAAGAAGAGAGGCATTCTATTCCTCAGTCCTGAAGATATGCAAGAGGCAAATAAATCTACGAAAGAAAAAGGTATTAAAGCTGAAGATGTTAAGAATTTACCACCTATTGAAGAAATACATGTTCTCCATACCCCGACACAGGTAGTAGAGGTAAATTCTCTCTACATATTTGATGAAAGTGATATTCCTTACACTAAATCTACTAGTCAATGCTTGGATGAACTAGATAACTTTATTATTAAACAAGAAAACTTTAATGCATATGTCAATAGACAATTGAAATGAAACACTTATATGATTAAATGCTTGAGTGACTTTATGTTTAGAACTATTAATGATGTAAAAGGTGTGAGTAAACATGCATCTATGATAAAAACCCAAGTAGAACAAGTCATCAAGTCACAAAATGATTTACTTAATGAGATGAACAATAAGATGAATGATCATGATGTTAGAGTTATGACTAGGGGTGGTAAAACGACTCAGGAACCCTTGTATCCTGAAGGTGACCCTAAGAGAATTGAAAAAGACTCTCAAAGAATTAATACTGATGCACCTAGTCTGTCAAAAAGGAAAAAGAAAGATGATAGGACTTTGCATGCCTCTAGTGAACCTACTGTAGACACACCCGAGAATCCAATGGATATTTCTATTTCGGATGCTGAAACACAATCTGGTGATGAACATGAACCTAGTAATAATGATGATGATGTTCATGTGGATGCTCAACCTAGTAATGATAATGATATGGAAATAGAACATGTTGTTGATCTTGATAACCCACAACCTAAGAATAAAACATATGATGAAATAGACTTCATGTCTAGGAAACATGGTAAAGAAAGAGAACCATGGGTTCAGAAACCCATGCCTTTTCCTCCTAAAGCTTCAAAGAACAAAGATGAAGAAGAATTTGAGCACTTTGTTGAAATGCTTAGACCTATCTTTTTGCACCTTCGTTTGACTGATATTCTGAAATTGTCTCCTTATGCTAAGTATATGAAAGATATTGTCACAAATAAAACAAAGATATCAGAAGCTAAAATTTCCACCATGCTTGCAAATTATACATTTAAAGGTGTAATACCAAAGAAACTAGGAGACCCGGGAATACCAACTATACCATGCTCGATTAAAAGAAACTATGTTAAAACTGCTTTATGTGATCTAGGAGCCGGTGTTAGTGTTATGCCTTTCTACCCGTACCTCTTTTCATTATAAGTGTTTGAATCACCATTTGCTTGTTGGTCCGATCAAAAGCTAGATTTGACACTTTGACAAAAGCTTTCTAGAGACCACGCTTCAAGAGAATCTTCCTCTTGTAGGTTCGATAACCCAGGGTCACCTCTGGGGAAATAGGTGTGTGATACTCTTTTCTGTTCCTATACCGGATCAATAAAAGGAGGTATCAAGGGACAAGGAGGCTCCTCCGAAGAAAGGCTCCCTTGTTAACTTGTAGGACGATAAAGATAGCGATGCCGCACCAAAGGGGGGAAGGAGAAAGAGAAGGTGAAGAGGTCGGCTGAGGCTATCTCTTCGAGCAAGTAAATTGGCGATATGGTCAAGCTCAAAGAAACTTTGTTTGCCAAGCATTTGGCAACCAAAGTTGAGTTGGCCGAGAAGAAAGACAAACACAAAGAGGAAAAATGGGCGAGAATGCGTGCCTTCAAGGAGCGCAAGATCGCCCCAGAGGAGCAAAGGAGGAGGGATGAGAAGACCGACGAGGAGGACCGGTTCATGATGATGAATCTGTAGGGCATGGATGTGACGACACGTGAATTTTAGGAGATGAAAAGAATGGAGATCATTTTTGGAAGGAAGATGAAGCTTCAAAACCTTATGGCCGGTGGTGGCTTTGCTTTCGGCAATGTTGGTTTTGGAGGTGGTGATGGTGGTGGTTTTGGAGAATGTTTTGCATTCGACAATGCTAATGTTGGTTTTGGAGTTGATGGTGGTGGTTTTTTTGGAGGTGGTGGTGATGCTTCGGCCAATGGTGGTGATCATGCTTCAGCCACTGGTGTTGATGCTTCGGCCGGTGTTGATGCTTCAGTGAACGATGGTGATGGTGTTGATGCTTCGGCCATCCCATATGATGACGAAGATGGTGCACTTGCTATGGCCGGTGGTGGGAAGCGATCTTGACAACAATGATAATGCTTGATTTGTGTAGCGACCAGACCTCAAACAGTCTGACCTCTGTGCATAAGTGTCATCCCTGGATCGGTAATGCTGACACACACAATACTTGAAGGATTTATAACAGAGTAGCAATCACACACTTATTATATCGAATGTCTCAAAAGAGAACTTATTACAATAAATATGGCTTAAGGCCATCTAATACGATAACAATGGAAGGCTTGGAAGATAAAGTGAGTCCATCAACTCCAACGGCATCACTGAGTGAAAGACCACGACCTAAGGCTCCTTACTCGTCGTCTGAAAAGTCTGCAACATGATACGTTGCAGCCCGAAAACGGGTCAGCACATGGAATATGCTGGCAATGTAACACAAAAGGATAATGAATAGAATAATGCTATCACTACATGCATATATGGCTGGTGGAGGCTGTAGGGTTAATATGTTTTGCGAAAAGCCAATTTTTCCCTACTGCAAAGGAATAAATTTTATTTAACTATCATGGTGGTTGTTAAACATTGAGAAGGTTCACCCAACTCAATCCCAATTAAAAGGTACATAATAACCCAACAAATTTTAATATTAAGAGTGATGAGATTCACATGATAACCCAAGAACTAGATACTCAAGATGTCCATAACCGGGGACACGGCTAACCATGGTTAGTTTGTACACTCTGCAGAGGTTTGCGCACTTTTCCCCACAAGACTCGATCTCCTCCGTTGGAGTTCTCACACTACATGGTGTTTGAGAAACGGATGACTGAGACATAGTCTTTCAGAAGCGTTAGCACCTTACGATGGGTAGACAGTACCACCTACATCCCCTACATCTGCTAGTCTACCACTGTAAGAGTTCACACGACTTAATCAACTATGCTAGAGCCCATAATAGCTTGTGGCTGCACACGGAAGTTTCTAGTATGAATAATCTCATGATCCCTTTGAGCACTGGTGGCGGTCCATAGGAGAATCACACGGTGCCCGGATTTCCGTAAAATACTGATAACCTTTGGGTTCCCAAGGTGCCTCAATCCACCCAGATGTGTATTAAAGTTGCCACCTTAAGTTAACCATTAATTAACAAAACTCACATCATCATGGATACTCTCAAACCCAATCCACGCTCTGAGCATAGCATAGCAGTATAAGCAACGTAGAAGTAACTCCCATAGGTTTGATAATAAACAGGTGATTAGGTACTACCTCAACTACTTCCCATCCCATAATTTAATCAAATCCTAACCATGCAATTGTTTGAGGATTGATCTAATGCAATAAAAATGGGTAGTAAAGAGGTATAATCAAAGTGTTACTTGCCTTGCTGATGATCCGCGAAACCTAGAGACTCGTAGTAGCACGTTTCACACTCCGGGTACTCTATCGCAAACAAACAAGCATACAATAAGCAATCAAGCAAGGGCACGGGTAAAACTCAAATAAGATTTCTAACCAGAATGTTCAACTTAAGAACTCCGGCTTGCAAAAAGAATCAAATCAAACGAAGCAACAAAACTCAAACGATGAAAGAAACAAGCTTTGTTGGCTAATCTGGACTAAAGTCAAATTTTACTGTAGAAAAAACTTGTTTAAGTTGGTTAAACAGGAAGAGGTTTTCGATACGAAACTCTAGGCGCTTGAATCGCCTGATTCCGATAAACGAGCGAAAAGTTATACTAAAACGAAATTCGGATCAGAAATCGCAATCGAAAATAATCGCGGAAAATCCGAGAAAAAGAAAAACTGACGAACAGGCTAACGAACGAACGTTCGCTGTCTGCGGCTAAACGGTGAAAACCGTTCGTTAAAACGAACTAACGAACGGGCACTCGCTAATTAACTAAACCGAAAAAAATAAACCGATCTAAAAAAATCGCGGATCTAAAAAGAAAAACCATTTTCAAGAAAACCAATGGCAAGCGGCAGCCTACCTCCAAGTCCAATGAGGGTGTCGGCGCGGTGCGCCTCCGGGCGAGTCGGCGTCAAGTCCAAGGGCGGCGCGAGGCGGCCTTGGCTGTGCTTGGCAAGGACATGCTGTGGCAACACATGCAATGTGAGGCGGCGCAAGCGGCAATGGCAGAGGCGCACAAGCATGGCGGGGGGCGCTAGGGTTAGGGTTTGAGGTGCGGGGTGGGCTCTGGCGCTAGTGGGCTTCGGCTGACTCGGTGGGTCGACTTATAAAGGCCTGGGCGAGTCCCGCCGGTACTACTGAGTCGGTTTGACCTTTTTTTAAATAATTTCGACGTGCAAAAAAAAAGAAAAGAAAAACTAAACGGACTCCAAAAATCCCAAAATTAATTTTCCCCGTCCTATAAAAATAGGCCGGACACGGTGAACATTTATTTGGGCCCATAATGCAATTTTGGAAAACGCATATTTTTCCTAATTCAAATAAAATAGCGATAAAACTCCGAATAAAAAATATTATTTGATTTTAATATTAAATCTCCGATATTTCTTTATTTTGAGGAAGTCATTTTATCCTCTCTCTTTCATTTTTAAAAAAGAAATATTTTAGAGAAAAATAATTAAAATCAAACGATCCTTTTTTCAAAATTTGAGAAAACTCAAATATGAAAATAACGAAAACCCCAACTCTCTCCGTAGGTCCTTGAGTTGCGTAGAATTTCTAGGATCCAGCAAAATGCAATAAAATATGATATGCAATGATGATCTAATGTATAACATTTCAAATTGAAAATTTGGGATGTTACAAACCTACCCCCCCTTAAGATGAATCTCGCCCTCAAGATTCGGGTTGGCTAGAAAATAGGTGAGAGTGATCCTTCCGTAGGTCTTCTTCTCGCTCCCAGGTGGCTTCATCTTCGGTATGGTGACTCCGCTGAACCTTGCAAAACTTGATAACCTTGTTGCACGTAACTCGGCTGTCAAACTCGAGTATCTTGATTGGCTTCTCCTCGTATGTCAAATCGCTATCCAATTGTGTCGCTTCCAGCGGTATTGTATCTCTTAGAGGAATATCTGCCATCTCCGCGTGGCACTTCTTCAACTAAGAAACATGAAACACATCATGAACTCCGGACAATCCTTCGGGCAATTCCAATTTATAAGCAACTTCTCCCATACGTTCCAAAACTCTGTATGGTCCCACAAACCGTGGCGCTAGCTTTCCCTTAAGTCCAAAACGCTTCACTCCCCGAAGTGGCGATACCCGAAGATACACTCTGCCTCCAACTTCGTAAACTGTCTCCTTGCGTTTAGAATCCGCATAACTCTTCTGCCTGGACTAGGCTATCTTGAGTCTATCACGAATCAGCTTAACCTTCTCTTCAGACTCCTTAATCAAATCTAGTCCAAACAACTGACGGTCTCCAACTTCATCCCACAACAACGGTGTTCTGCACCTCCTTCCGTATAATGCTTCGAAAGGGGCCATCTTCAAACTGGCTTGATAACTGTTGTTATAAGAGAACTCTGCATATGGCAAATTGTCGTCCCAACTAGATCCATAATCTAGCGCACAAGCTCTCAAAGATGTCCTCCGAATCTGATTGACTCTCTTAGTACATCCATCTGCTTGTGGGTGAAAGGCTGTACTAAACTCTAGCCTAGTTACCAAAGTTTCATGCAATCGATTCCAAAACTTTGAGGTAAACCGGGTTCCTCTATCTCGATACTATGGTCCCGGAACTCCATGCAGACATACGATCCTGGTCATATATATCTTTGCCAACTTAGCACTGGTGTAAGTGGTCTTTACTGGGATGAAATGAGCTACTTTCGTCAATCGATCGACTACAACCCATATCGAGTCATAGCCTGAACGAGTCCTGGGTAATCCTGTGATAAAATCCATGCCTAGTTTATCCCACTTCCATTCGAGTATAGGCAATGGTTGTAGCAATCCTGCTGGCTTCTGATGTTCTGCCTTCACTCTCTGACATACATCACAAACTGCTACATACTCCGCAATATCCTTCTTCATTCCGGTCCACCAGAAACTATCCTTCAAATCCAGATACATCTTGGTATTTCCTGGGTGAATCGAATATGGCGAATCATGGGCCTCTTGCAGAATGAACTTCCTGATCTCCTGATCATTTGGCACATATACGTGGTCCTCAAACCATAAAGTATCGTGCTCATCCTCACGAAATCCCTTGGCTTTTCCTTTACCCATCCTTTCCTTTATCTCAGCAATCTCCTTGTCCGTCTTCTGAGCTTCTCTGATCTTATCCATCAAGGTAGACTGAATTTCCAATGCTGCTACATAGCCTCTCGGAACTATCTCCAAACATAGCTCGCGAAGGTCTTCTGCTAACTCCTTGGGTAACTATCCGGTCATGAGGGTATTTACATGACTTTTGCGGCTTAACGCATCAGCTACTACGTTAGCCTTTCCGGGATGATAATGCAATCTCATATCATAATCCTTGATGAGCTCCAACCATCTCCTCTGTCTGAGATTCAACTCCTTCTGCGTGAAGATATACTTCAAACTCTTGTGATCCGTGTATACCTCACAATGGTTTCCGATGAGAAAATGTCTCCATGTCTTCAACGCATGCACTACGGCTGCTAACTCCAAATCATGAGTAGCGTAATTTAACTCATGGGGTTTAAGCTGTCGTGAGGCATATGAAACAACTCTTCCCTCCTGCATAAGTACGGCTCCAAGTCCTCGACGAGAAGCGTCACAATACACTTCATAATCCTTGCTTTGATCTGGCAGAATCAACACTATTGATGTAATCAAGCGTCTCTTCAACTCCTGAAAACTGGCCTCACATTCCTCAGTCCAATTGAATTTGGTGTCCTTCAACAACTCCATCATAGGTTTTGCAATCTTTGAGAAATTCTCAATGAATCTTCTGTAGTATCATGCGAGTCCAAGAAAACTCCGAATCTCTCAACTGACGTGGGTGCTTCCCAAATTGTCACAGTGACAACCTTGGTGGGGTCTACTGCTATTCCTTCACTGGATATAACATGTCCCAGAAATTCAACTTCCTTCAACCAAAATTCACACTTGCTGAACTTGGCGTATAGCTGATGTTCTCTGAGCTTCCCAAGTACCAAACACAAATGCTCCTTATGTTCTTCTTCATTCTTCAAGTATACCAAAATATCATCAATGAACACCACGACGAATTTATCCAAAAACTCCATAAACACCTTGTTCATCATGTTCATAAAATAGGCAGGTTTGTCAGTCAGACCAAATGACATAATGGTATACTCATGATAACCCACAAGTGTAGGGGATTGCAATAGCTTTCGAGGGTAAAGTATTCAACCCAAATTTGTTGATTCGACACAAGAGGAGCCAAAGAATATTCTCAAGTGTTAGCAACTGAGTTGTCAATTCGGCCACACTTGGATAACTTAATATCTGCAGCAAAGTATTTAGTAGCAAAGTAGTATGATAGTAATGGTAACGGTAACAAAAGTAACGGAAGCAAAAGTAATATTTTTGGTGTTTTGTAATGATTGTAACAGTAGCAACGGGAAAGTAAATAAGCGTAAACCAGTATATGGAAAGCTCGTAGGCATTGGATCGGTGATGGATAATTATGCCGGATGCGGTTCATCATGTAACAGTCATAACATAGGGTGACACAGAACTAGCTCCAATTCATCAATGTAATGTAGGCATGTATTCCGAATATAGTCATACGTGCTTATGGAAAAGAACTTGCATGACATCTTTTGTGCTACCCTCCCATGGCAGCGGGGTCCTAATAGAAACTAAGGGATATTAAGGCCTCCTTTTAATAGAGAACCGGAACAAAGCATTAGCACATAGTGAATACATGAACTCCTCAAACTATGGTCATCACCGAGAAGTATCCCGATTATTGACACTTCGGGGTTGTCGGATCATAACACATAATAGGTGACTATAGACTTGCAAGATAGGATCAAGAACTCACATATATTCATGAAAACATAATAGGTTCAGATCTGAAATCATGGCACTCGGGCCCTAGTGACAAGCATTAAGCATAGCAAAGTCATAGCAACATCAATCTCGAAACATAGTGGATACTAGGATCAAACCCTAACAAAACTAACTCGATTACATGATAAATCTCATCCAACCCATCACCGTCCAGCAAGCCTACGATGGAATTACTCATGCACAGCGGTGAGCATCATGGAATTGGTGATGGAGGATGGTTGATGATGACGACGGCGACGATCCCCTCTCCGGAGCCCCGAGCGGACTCCTGATCAGCCCTCCGAGAGGTTTTAGGGCTTGGCGGCGGCTCTGTATCATAAAACGCGATGATTTCTTCTCTCTGATTTTTTCTCTCCAAAGCAAATATATAGAGTTGGAGTTGGCATCGAGGGTCTCGGGGGCCACGAGGTAGAGGCGCGCCCTAGAGGGGTGCCCCCCTCCCTCGTGGACAGTGTGTGGCCCCTGGTCTTCATCTTTGGTGAGGATTTTTATTATTTTTCTAAGATGTTCCGTGGAGTTTCAGGTCATTCCGAGAACTTACATTTTACGCACATAAAACAACATCATGGCAATTCTCTGAAAACAACGTCGGTCCGGGTTAGTTCCATTCAAATCATACAAGTTAGAGTCCAAAACAAGGGCAAAAGTGTTTGGAAAAGTAGATCTGACGGAGACGTATCAACTCCCCAAGCTTAAACCCTTACTTGTCCTCAAGCAATTCAGTTGACAAAGCTGAAAGAGAAAAAAAAAACTTTTACAAACTCGTTTGCTCTTGTTGTTGTAAATATGTCAAGCCAAGATTCAAGTTTTCAGCAAAGATTATAACTAACCACATTTGCAATAATTCTTAGGTCTCATGTTTACTCATATCAATGGCATAATCAACTAGCGAGTCATAATAATAAATCTCGGATGACAACACTTTCTCAAAACAATCATAATATGATATAACAGGATGGTATCTCGCTAGCCCTTTACGAGACCGCAAAACATAAATGCAGAGCACCTTTAAAGATCAAGGACCGACTAGACATTGTAATTCATGGTAAAGAGATCCAATCATAGTCATACCCAATATAAATTAATAGCAATGAATGCAAATGATGAGGCGCTCTCCAACTAGTGCTTTTTAATAAGAGGGTGATGACTCAACATAAAAGTAAATAGATAGGCCCTTCATGGAGGGAAGCGAGGATTTGTAGAGGTGCGAGCTCGGTTTTGAAATAGAGATAAATAAAATTTTGAGCGTATACTTTCATTGTCAACATAACAACTAAGAGATGGCGATATCTTCCATGCTACACACATTATAGGCGGTCCCCAAACAGAATGGTAAAGTTTATACCCCCCTCCACCAACAAGCATCAATCCACGGCTTGCTCGAAACAACGAGTGCCTCCAACATACATCAGGTCCCAAGGGGAGTTCTGTTTGCAATTAATTTTGATTTAGTTTGCATAAAGCATGGGACTGGGCATCCCGGTGACCAGCCATGTTCTAGTGAGTGAGGAGCAGAGTCCACTCCTCTTGAGAATAACCCGCCTAACATGTAAGATAAGGACAGCCATAGTTGATACATGAGCTATTCGAGCATACAAAACAGAATGCTTATTTGAAGGTTTAGAGTTTGGCACATACAAATTTACTTGGAGCGCGGTAGATACCGATATAGGAAGGTATAGTGGACTCATATGGAATAACTTTGGGGTTTAAGGGATTGGATGCACAAGCAGTATTCCGCTTAGTACAAGTGAAGGCTAGCAAAAGACCGGAAGCGACCAACTAGAGAGCGACAACAGTCATGAACATGCATTAAAATTAATAAACATTGGATGCAAGCATGAGTAGGATATAATCCACCATGAACATAAATATTGTGAAGGCTATGTTGATTTGTTTCAACTACATGTGTGAAGATGTGCCAAGTCAAGTCACTTAAATCATTCAAAGGAGGATACCACTCCATCATACCACATCACAACCATTTTAATAGCATGTTGGCACGCAAGGTGAACCATTATAACTCATAGCTAATCAAGCATGGCACGAGAAACTATGATATCTAATTGTCATTGCAAACATGTTTATTCATAATAAGCTGAATCAAGAATGATGAACTCATCATATTTACAAAAACAAGAGAGGTCGAGTTCATACCAGCTTTCCCATCTCAGTCAGTCCATCATATATCATCATAATTGCCTTTCACTTGCACGACCGAATGATGTGAATAATAATAAGAGTGCACGTGCATTAGACTAAGCTGGAATTTGCGAGCATTCAATAAGCAGGAGAAGACAAGGCAATATGGGCTCTTGGTTAAATCAACAATAAAGCATATAAGAGCCACTTCAACAATTTAATCATGGTCTTCTCCTATCGACCCCCAAAGGAATGAAATAAAACTATTTACACGGGAAAGCTCCCAACAAGCAAAAGAAGAACAGGAAATATTTTTGGGTTTTCCTTTTAATTATTACTACTACAACAGGAAAAGTAAACTAACTAGAAGCTACACTATTTTTTTTTCTTAAAGTTTATTAAACACACAAGAAGAAAGCAGGAAAAAGAGAATAAACTAGCATGGATATTACAGTGAAAGAGTATAAAAAGAGAATAAACTAGCATGGATATTACAGTGAAAGAGTATGAGTACCGACATCTAGAAATGGGTGTGTGTGAACATAAATATAATGTCGGTGAGAAATACGTACTCCCCCAAGCTTAGGCTTTTGGCCTAAGTTGGTTCATTGTCAGGGATGGCCTGGCGAATACCCGTAGGTGTAGCTGGGGTCATACTGCGATGAAGAGGACTCTGGCCCCATCGGTCAGGCAGCCACCTCCGGATCCCAAGAATAAGCAGATGGCGTGGAGGCTCGTATTGTGGTTCCGCTCCGGGGCTGGTGCAGGATTCCGATAAGCTTGAACGGCCATGCACTTGAACGAGATAAAGACCTTCGACAAGTTAAACAAAGAAGGAGCAGGCAAAGTAATAGTCTCAGGGTGATGTTTATCAAAGTACAATTTATATTTAAGCTCCCCTTCCTTGCCCTTAACAATAAAGTCATGCGCTAGCATACTCTTATAATCTAAATAAGCACTAGGCAACAATTTTTCTTCTTTCTCATAAAGCCTAATGGGTATGTTAAAATGTGCAGCTAGGCGTGAAGCATAAATACCTCCAAAGATGGGGCCTTTAGTACGGTTCAAACTTAACCGTTTAGCAATAATTCCGCCCATACTAAACCATGGAACAAAATGATAATATCAGGAAAACTAAGGTTCCCACAGTTTCCACGACCAATCAAGCAACGACTAGCAAATAAGGCAAAGTAGCGTAAAACAGGAAAATGTATGCTAGTGATTCTTGCATCAGAAACCTTCCTGGTTTCTCCCACAGTGATAGTGTTAATAAATGCCTCCACTTCATTACGATGTGGTTCATCTAAGGTACCCTCAGAGGTTATTTTGCAAACCTTGCAAAATTCAGCTAATGGCATCTTCTTAACAACGTCATATAAATGAAATTCTACTGAAGGAGGTGATTCCTTAGGAAAATAGTAGAAATTTTGCACAAAAGTATTAGTGAGTAAGAGATACTGATGACGTTGGTCGCGGACGAAGTCGGTGAGGCCAGCATTCTCAATCAATGAATAAAATCCTCATAAATTCCGGCTTGTCTCAAGAAGTCATCGGAAGGCCATTCACACGGCCGGACCTCCGCGGTGCGAGGCAAATTATATTTGGGCCTCTGTGCTTCTTCATTTTGTTTTTCCTTCGAGCTTCGGCTCGACGAGCCCCTCAAAAGTCTCTTCATTATTTTCTTAAATAATCTGAAATTTTTAGTAACTTCAAACAAAAGTGAACCAACTTTAATAAAATTGATAGCAACTACTCCTACCAAGTGCCTAGAGAATATATCATGCATTAGAACTACATGGAACCATATAAATTTGACATGCAAGCTCAAGAACATGGTCACCTATGCAGCACAAATTTGCAATGAATAAAGCACTAGAACAAAAACTAATTGGACCAATGGAGGAGTCACATACCAAGGAACAATCTCCCCAAGCAGTTTGGTGAGAGGTGCTTTGAGCAAGGAGATCGAAAATCACAAAGAACGTGAATGGAACTCGTGTTTGAGCCAGATATTCGTGTTTGTGGGAGGAAGAAGAAGGAGATGGGTGCAGGAATAAGTGGAGGAGGGCCATCATGGGCCCACGAGGCGGGGGCGCTACTGGGGTAGGGCGCCCTCCACCTCGTGGCAGTGGCAGCTCCCGTGGTAATTTTTGCACCATAAATCCTCAAATATTCCCGAAAAAATCATATTAAATTGGCATGGCATTACGAGGACTTTTATTTTGGGGTATTTTATATTGCATGATAAATCAGAAGCAGACGTAAAAAATACTATTTTACTTTATTTCAACTAAATAACAGAAAGCATAAAGAGGGTACAGAAGGTTGTGCTTCTAGTTTTAAACGTATCATATTTCTTCTTGACTGTAGGAAGAGGAAATTCAAAACCTCCAAAAATAATCGATGGAACTTTTCCAATAGAATTGATACTATAAACTTGAGGTTGTTTCCTCGGAAAGTGTATCGTGTGCTCATTACCATTAATATGAAAAGTTACATTGCCTTTGTTGCAATCAATAACAGCACCTGCAGTATTCAAAAAGGGTCTTCCAAGAATAATAGACATACTATCGTCCTCGGGAATATCAAGAATAACAAATTCCGTTAAAATAGTAATGTTTGCAACCACAACAGGCACATCCTCACAAATACCAACAGGTATAGCAGTTGATTTATCAGCCATTTGAAAAGATATTTCAGTAGGTGTCAACTTATTCAAATCAAGTCTACGATATAAAGAGAGAGGCATAACACTAACACCGGCTCCAAGATCACATAAAGCAGTTTTAACATAATTTCTTTTAATGGAGCATGGTATAGTGGGTACTCCTGGATCTCCAAGTTTCTTTGGTATTCCACCCTTAAAAGTATAATTAGTAAGCATGGTGGAAATTTCGGCTTCCGGTATCTTTCTCTTATTGGTAATGATATCCTTCATATACTTAGCTTAAGGATTTGTTTTGAGCACATCAGTTAATCGCATACGCAAAAAGATAGGTCTAATAATTTCAGCAAAGCGCTCAAAATCCTCATCATCCTTTTTCTTGGATGGTTTGGGAGGAAAAGGCATGGGTTTCTGAACCCATGGTTCTCTTTCTTTACCAGGTTTCCTAGCAACAAAGTCTCTCTTATCATAACGTTGATTCTTTGATTGTGGGTTATCAGGATAAACAGCAGGTTCAATTTCTACATCATTATCATTAATAGGTTGAGCATCATCATGAACATCATCATTATTATTTTCGCTAGGTTCATGTTCATTACCAGATTGTGTTTCAACATCAGACATAGATATATCATTTGGATTCTCGGTGGTTCAAAGAATAGGTTCACTAGAAGTTTGCAAAGTCCTATCATTTTCATTTTCTTCCTTTTAGAAGAACTAGGCACATCAAGATTATTTCTCCGAGAATCTTGCTCAATTATCTTAGGGTGGCCTTGAGGATACAAAGGTTCTGAGTCATTCTACCATTCTAGTAGCCACTCTAACAAAGATAATCATTTTTCTTACTATTCATTTCATCGAGCAATTCCTTTTGAGCTTTAAGTACTTGTTCTACTTGAGTGGTAACCATAGAAGCATGTTTGCTAACAAGTTTAAGTTCACATCTAACATCAGCCATATAATCACCCAAGTGTTTAATCATATCGGGATCATATTTCAACTGTCTACCAAAATAAGCATTAAAATTTTCTTGTTTGACAATAAAATTATCAAACTCATCCAAGCATTGTCTAGCAGACTTGTAGTGAGGAATATCACCTTCATCAAATCTATAGAGAGAATTTACCTTTACTACCTGTGTTGGGTTATCGGGATTAGGAGGTTCTTCAATAGGTAATGGATCAAGATCATATGTTTCTTCAACAGGTGGTAAATTAAGACCATGTATTTCTTCAATAGGAGGTAAATTCTTAACATCTTCAGCTTTAATACCTTTTTCTTTCATAGATTTCTATGCCTCTTGCATATCTTCAGATCGAGAAATGGAACACCTCTCTTCTTGAGTTGGTTTAGGAGTAGGCTCGAGAATTGGAGCAGGAGCTGGCTCGGAGGTGCCCAATTATTTTCATTTGTCAACATATTATTCAATAGAATTTCAGCTTCATCCGTGTTCTTTCCCTGAAAAGAGAACCAAAGACAACTATCCGTAATCTCTGGAAGCATCGGTTAGTCCATTATAAAAGATATCAAGTATTTCATTTTCTTAAGAGGATGATCAGCAAAGCATTAAGTATCGGAGAAGCCTCCCCAAGCATGTGGGAGACTCTCTTCTTCAATTTGCACAAAGTTGTATATTTCCTTCAAAGCAGCTTGTTTCTTATGAGCAGGAAATATTTAGCAAAGAAGTAATAGATCATATCCCGGTACTACGCACACAACCAGGATCAAGAGAATTAAACCATATCTTAGCATCACCCTTTAATGAGAACGGAAATATTTTAAGGATGTAAAAGTAGCGAGATCTCTCATCATTAGTGAACAGGGTGGCTATACACTACAAAAAAAATACACTTCCGTGATGATACGTGTTTGTCACAGTAGGTCGCGTTTTTGTGATGCATGTACATCCATGACAAATTTATGCGAGAATCAAGATAGTCATACCGTGTTGTCGTAGAAGTGTTCCATGACATTACCAAAATTATCATCACGGAAGTGTCCACTTCCATGACGATAAATCGCGGCGTCCTGTAAGTGCTTTCGTCAAGGGTGACCGACACGTGGCATCCACCGTAACGAACGCCGTTAAGCTATCGGGTCGGGTTTTGGATCCGATAACCCGTTAACAGCCCCGACCAATGGGGATTTTCCACGTAAAATCGTCATTGGCTGGAGGAAACTGCGTGTCGGCTCATTGTTGGGACAGATGTCATCCACTCATTGGATGAAAGGCGCCTATGATACGTCGACACGCGGCCCGCCCAACAGAGGCCCATTCTGTGAAAAGGCCGCCCGTTTGACTTGGTCAAAAGGTGACGGGCGGCCCATGGAAAGCTTTATTAACGGCATGTTCGCATATAGCCCATTTACGACCCGCTATCCCAAGGCCCGTTATGCCCTACCCGAATTAGGCCCAGTAACGTCATCTGGGCCATCCAATATGATTCTAGCCCGTTTTCACTTCTGGCCCATGGCGTCTTTCGCCCATATGAGGCCCTATGTAACTCTTGGCCTATTAACGGCCCGTGGTGAAACCGCCCGCAATGAACGAAGTATCACTTTAGACCCATTAACGGCCCGTGGTGAAACGGCTGTAATGAACGATGTATCACTTTATACCCATTAATGGCCCGTTATTGCTTGGGCGTTTCAGCCCATGTTATATTTAGGCCTTCTCAGAGCCCATTTATTCTTGGGATCATTTCGAGCATTCGTTTACTTACGGCCCATTACTGTAATTTTCTGCTTGTGGGCCAAATTCAGCCCGTGGTTATAGTCGGCCCGTTTGTGGTCCGTTAATACATTGGGCCGTTTTCATAGCGTCATCAAATACAGCCTATTAACGATGGCCCGTTATGGTCGGCCCATGAACGGACGATTCCAACTCTAGCCCGTTTATGGCCATAATGCGGCCTGTTATTGGCCCATGTTTGGCCAATCGATCATACGGCCCGTATAAGGGCCATTGATGATAGGTCCCGTAGAAGGCCCATTTCTACGGCCCGTAGAAGGCCCAATGTTTCTACGGCCCGTAGAAGGCCTACTGTTTCTACGACCCGTAGAAGGCCCATCGCTTCTCGACCCGTAGGAGGCCCAAAGTCACTACAAAATATTAGCCCATGGTTATTGTGGCCTAGTTTTAAAAAATAGGTTATTGCAGCCACTAGCAAAAAAATAGGGAACAAACCACTAGCAAAACCGCGAAAAAAGAAATGCACTGACTACAAGCAAACAAATAAACAAGACAACAAGGAAATAAATAAGCAAGCAACTTATGCTAGGCTATCACGGCTATTACACATATTACATCCATTTGGGCATCAAAGTTCACCACCGGTGCAAATATAGGGAACACAAAGACATATAAACGCCAAGAAGAAAACAAGTCTAGAACTGAAACCACTTGAAAGAGTTCAAGAAACAATATCACAGGTACCCATAATGCGGGCAAGATGCTTAGCAAGCTTATTAACTTTCTCTTGTTTGGCGCTTAAATCCTCCAGTAACTTTGTTGCACAAGAAAGTACGCACCTGAATTCTGCAGGGACTTCCTCGATCCTTGACTTCTTGCCGCAAAGACAGATGATCGATGCCTTTCACCTTGTAGCTGAGACCAGAAGAAGCAAGTGATTCAGCAATGAAGTTCGAAGAGCTTGTGCCAGCCATGATCGCCAATAACTCGAACACTACATCAACGCAGGATTGTGGGGTTTTCACCGTCTACAAGATTGTTTTTATCACCTTTCTTGGAGACCAACAGGTTGTCTCACTATCTTGAACCTTATCTGCATTACTTTTTCTACCATTGCATAGTGGGGTGCTCTTCTCCAATATTCTGCTTGCATACTACAAGAGAAACAAGCGAGACACATCACGGTTTAGCTTGTAGTATACCAAACTCATTTTGGTAAACCGTTCAAGAGTAAGGTGGACAGGATAACAGATGAAACAAACATATATCTATGTACTATGGTCCTTTGTATTGTCCATATCATTCTAGTTTATGTTCCCTAATCAAGATAGAGACACAGTTCAACTCATATATTTTAAAGACACGGCAAAGATAGACAGAATATAAGTGTGAGAAACTACACAATTGGCAGCACTTGTAATGTGCATCACATGAGAACGTAACTGTTTATACAACTTAAACTGAAATCAACATAGAGCAAGAAGTTAGAACAGCAATCCAGCTTAAAGAAATAGGTTTAAAACATACATGTTGCGCCATTGGAGTTTCAATTGGATCCTTCAAATTCGAAAGTAGTTGGTATGAGTAAATCTGGTCATGCAACAACAATGGAGTATGGACCATAGCTACGAATCGACACGAGAACAGCTTGTTTTCCGCTTTAAACGTGGAGTTTGGGTTAGCTGTGGTGGTCTTCGTGCTTTGGGCATCGCAGAGCTTTACAAACTGCTTTCGTATGGGGGTACTCTGTGGTGGACATGGTGCTTTGTCGACTATAAGTGGGTTACTATCCATTTGGGGTTGTGGTTGGATGGGTTGTAGCTGGTTCTCTGCCCAATGGTGTAAGTGTGCAATCTGGAAGAGTCTTGATTATGTGTGGTGGGGCTAGTTTGTGGGCGACAACCATGGTTCTATCTGCATCGACGGGTAGCAATTGTCTTTTGTGAAGAACGGGTTTTGCTCCCTTAGATACTGCCATCACCCCTCCAATTCAAATGGTGATAAACAAGAAAAGAAATTGAACGCATAAACATTGTATGATAGATGATGTGGTAATTCACATATATGTTGTCTAACCAAACAGACAAAGATGACACAATTTCACATATATGATGCCTAACTAAACAGGATAGCAAGACACAGCTTTCAGATATATGATGGATAACTTAACAGGATATAATGGCATAATTCAACATATGATGAGTACCTAAACAGGATGACATGACAAAACTATATGATGTCTTTCTAAAATAGGTTGGGATGAAATAATTCACATACATGTTGTCTAAGTATACAGGATGGCATGATATAATTGACATAATTGATTCATATACTAAGCAAATGCACTTTCGCATGTATGATCTCTAAACTAAGCAGATAGAATTCAATATTGTGCATATGATGTCTAAACTAAGCAATGCAAGACACCATATGCATCATATGAGAAATATAAACATTGCAACTTAGAGCATACACCTCGGTGGGATATAGGACTGGTCATCTGTCTCTCAATCCTCCTCCGAGGAGCTCCTGTAACCATCGAGATATATGCTTCAACAGTACCATTGCCTCCTCTGAAGACCTTGTTTTCACTCTAGATTTTTCCATAACCGCTCAAATGGCTGATACACATGAAGAGTAGTTCAATATACACAGTTGTCGATAAATGGAATACGTAATGAAAAAAAAGATGGCATGAGATAATTCACATATATGATGCCTAGCTCCATGGCGGTGCATAATTCACATATATGATAACTGGTTGAAAAACATGGCATTGCATAATTCACATATCTGATATAGAAAGCAAACAGGAGGCATTCACACAAAGCATGTCTAATCTAAGCAGATGGCATGGAAATGCAAGACACCATATGCATGATATGAGCAATATAACCCAGCCAAGTTAGAGCATGCACCTCGGGGGGGAATACGACTGGTCATCTCTCTCCGAATCCTCCTCTGAGGAGCTATCTGTAACCAGCAAGAAATCTGCATCGATAGGTAGCACTGACTGCTCAGAAGACCTTGTTTTCACTCCAGATTTTCCCATGGCCGACTCAAATGGCTGATGCACAGGAAGAGTAGATGAATGTATAAACATTGCTGACAAATGGAACACATTATGGAAAAAAATATGGCACGATACAATTCACATATACGATGACTGGCTAAACAGGATGGCATTGCATGATTCATGTATATGATGCCTGGCTAAATAAGATGGCATTGCATAATTCCCATATACTCCCTCCGTTCCTAAATATTTATATTTTTAGAGATTTCAAATGGACTACCACATACGGATGTATATAGACATATTTTAGAGTGTAGATTCACTCATTTTGTTCTGTATGTAGTCACTTGTTGAAATCTCTAAAAAGACAAATATTTAGGAATGGTGGGAGTATGATATAGAAACCAAACAGGTGGCATTCACACAAAGCAAATCTAAACTAAGCTGATGACATATAAGATGTATAATGTAAGCAATGCAAGGCGCCATATGCATGATATGACCAACATCAAGATGCCAGTTAGAGCAAACACCTCGGTGGTAAATAGGCATGGTCGGCTCCTTCGAATCTCCATCTAATAGTTATCTTCCTCTGAATACAATCTGAAATGCAGGAGAGGGAGGGGCACTTCCCACCATGGAGCAGCGTCAGCATGACATTATATTCGCACGCAACGGTCTTCTCTTTTCTCTACATGTTCAAGATGATAGTGTACAATATCGACATGCATAATAAAAAATAGTTAGATTTTGTAAGGCCTAAGGGTGCATGCAAAAATCAAGACTGATGGTAGCAAACGAGTGGATGGATCCAAAACTAATGATAGCAGGTAGATTATAGCTTCAGTTTAAAAAGATAGACAATGGATCATCTATTGTTTGTTGCCCACCCAACATGAACCACATAGAAGACCCCAGATGAACCAGATAGTAGACAGATACTATTCGTTGCTGGATCGATATGAGACCCATGGGCAATTCAAAACTCAAGATTGAACGATAAAGTTGTTGGGTAACGTAGTAATTTCAAAAAAATTCCTACGATCACGCAAGACCATGGTGATGGCATAGCAACGAGAGGGGAGAGTGTCTGTCCACGTACCCTCGTAGACCGAAAGCGGAAGCGTTATATCAACGCGGTTGATGTAGTCGTGCGTCTTCACGATCCGACCGATCCAAGCACCGCTACTCCGCACCTCCGAGTTCTTAGCACACGCTCAGCTCGATGGCGATCCCCTGCTCCGATCCAGCAAGCGTCGGGGAGGAGTTCCACAAGACGACGGCGTGGTGGCGATCTTGATGTTCTACCGTCGCGCAGGCTTCGCCTAAGCACCGCTACAATATGACCGAGGTGGAATATGGTGGAGGGGGCACCGCACACGCTAAGGAACGATCACGAAGATCAACTTGTGTGTTCTAGGGTGCCCCCTGCCTCGTATATAAAGGAGCAAGGGGAGGGCCGGCCGCCCTAGGAGGCGCACCAAGGGAGGGAGTCCTCCTCCTAGTAGGAGTAGGACTCCCTTTCCTAGTCCTACTAGGAAGAGGGAAGGGGAAGGAAAGAGAGGAGAGGGAGAGGGAAGGGGCCGCGCCCTCCTCCTAGTCCAATCGGACTCCCCATGGGGGGCGCGCCACCTCTGGTGCAGCCCTCTCTCCCCTCTTGGCCCAATAGGGCCCATTACTTCCCGGGGGTTCCGTAACCCTCCCAAGACTCCGGTTTTCTCCGAAACTTCCGAACCTTTCCGTGTCCGAATATAGCCGTCAATATATCAATCTTTATGTCTCGAACATTTCGAGACTCCTCGTCATGTCCATGATCACATCCGGACTCAACTCCTTGGTACATCAAAATACATAAACTCATAATATAACCGCCATCGAAACCTTAAGCGTGCGGACCCTACGGTTCGAGAACAATGTAGACATGGCGAGACACGTCTCGGTCAATAACCAATAGCGGGACCTGGATGCCCATATTGGTTCCTACATATTCTACGAAGATCTTTATCGGTCAGACCGCATAACAACATACGTTGTTCCCTTTGTCATCGGTATGTTACTTACCCGAGATTCGATCGTCGGTATCCAATACCTAGTTCAATCTCGTTACCGGTAAGTCTCTTTACTCGTTCCGTAATACATCATCTCACAACTAACTTATTAGTTGCAATGCTTGCAAGGCTTTATGTGATGTGTATTACCGAGAAGGCCCAGAGATACCTCTCCGACAATCGGAGTGACAAATCCTAATCTTGATTCATGCCAACTCAACATATACTTTTGGAGACACTTGTAGAGTACCTTTATAATCACCCAGTTACGTTGTGATGTTTGGTAGCACACAAAGTGTTCCTCTGGTAAACGGGAGTTGCATAATCTCATAGTTGCAGGAACTTTGTATAAGTCATGGATAAAAGCAATAGCAACATACTAAACGATCGGGTGCTAAGCTAATGGAATGGGTCATGTCAATCAGATCATTCAACTAATGATGTGACCTTGTTAATCAAATGACAACTCCTTTGTCTATGGTTAGGAAACTTAACCATCTTTGATTAACAAGCTAGTCTAGTAGAGGCATACTAGTGACACTCTGTTTGTCTATGTATTCACACATGTATTATGTTTCCGGTTAATACAATTCTAGCATGAATAATAAACATTTATCATGATATAAGGAAATAAATAATAACTTTATTATTGCCTCTAGGGCATATTTCCTTCAGTCTCCCACTTGCACTAGAGTCAATAATCTAGTTCACATCGCCATGTGATTTAACATGAATAGTTCACATCTATATGTGGTTAACACCCATAGTTCACATCGATATGTGACCAACACCCAAAGGGTTTACTAGAGTCGATAATCTAGTTCACATCGCTATGTGATTAACACCCAAAGAGTACTAAGGTGTGATCATGTTTTGCTTGTGAGATAATTTTAGTCAACGGGCCTGTCACATTCAGAGTCGTAAGTATTTTGCAAATTTCTATGTCTACAATGCTCTTGCACGGAGCTACTCTAGCTAATTGCTCCCACTTTCAATATGTATCCAGATTGAGACTCGAGTCATCTAGATTAGTGTTAAAACTTGCATCGACGTAACCCTTTACTTACGAACCTTTTTCACTTCCATAATCGAGAAACATATACTTATTCTACTAAGGATAATTTTGACCGTTGTCCATTGATCTACTCCTAGATCACTATTGCACTCCTTGCCAAGCTTAGTGGTAGGGTATGCAATAGATCCGTACACAACATGACATACTTTATAGAACCTATGGCTGATGCATAGGGAATGACTTTCATTCTCTTTCTATCTTCTGTCGTGGTCGGGTTTTGAGTCTTACTCAATCTCACACCTTGTAACACAGGCAAGAACTCTTTCTTTGACTGTTCCATTTTGAGCTACTTCAAAATCTTGTCAAGGTATGTATTCATTGAAAAACTTATCTAGCGTCTTGATCTATCTCTATAGATCTTGATGCTCAATATGTAAGCAGCTTCACCGAGGTCCTTCTTTGAAAAACTCCTTTCAAACACTCCTTTATGCTTTGCAGAATAATTCTACTTCATTTCCGATCAACAATATGTCATTCACATATACTTATCGTAAATGTTGTAGTGCTCCCACTCACTTTCTTGTAAATACAGGCTTCACCGCAAGTCTCAGATAAAACTATATGCTTTGATCAACTTATCAAAGTGTGTATTCCAACTCGAGATGCTTGCACCAAATCCATAGATGGATCATTGGAGCTTACACATTTTGTTAGCACCTTTAGGATTGACAAAACCTTCTGGTTGCATCATATACAACTCTTCTTTAAGAAAACCATTAAGGAATGCAGTTTTGACATTCATTTGCCGATTTCATAAAATGTGGCAATTGCTAACATGATTCGGACAGACTTAAGCATCGCTACAGCTTGAGAAAATCTCATTGTAGTCAACACCTTGAACTTGTCAAAAACCTTTTTGCGACAAGTCGAGCTTTGCGATAGTAACACTACTATCGGTGTCCGTCTTCCTCTTGAAGATCCATTCATTTAACATGACTTGCGATCATCGAGCAGGTCAACCAAAGTCCACACTTTGTTCTCATACATGGATCCCATCTCGATTTCATGGCCTCAAGCCATTTTATGAATCTGGGCTCACCATCGCTTCTTCATAGTTCGTAGGTTCATCATGATCTAGTAGCATGACTTCCGAACAGGATTACCGTACCACTCAGTGCGGATCTTACTCTGAAGACCTACGAGGTTTGGTAGCAACTTGATCTGAAGTTTCATGATCATCATCATTAACTTCCTCACTAATTGGTGTAGGAATCACTCAAACTGATTTCGTGATGAACTACTTTCCAATAAGGGAGAAGGTACAATTACCTTATCAAGTTCTACTTTCCTCCCACTCACTTCTTTCGAGAGAAAACTCCTTCTCTAGAAAGGATCCATCTTAGCAACGAATGTTTTGCCTTTAGACCTGTGATAGAAGGTGTACCCAACAGTTTCCTTTGGGTATTCTATGAAGACGCACTTCTCCGATTTGGGTTCGAGCTTATCAGGTGAAAACCTTTTCACATAAGCATCACAACTCCAAACTTTAAGAAACGACGACTTAGGTTTATCGCTAAACCATAGTTCATACGGTGTCATCTCAGCGGATTTAGATGGTGCCCTATTAAACGTGAATGCAGTTGTCTCTAATGCATAACCCCAAAACGATAGTGGTAAATCGGTAAGATACATCATAGATCGCACCATATCATAATAAAGTACTGATTCTGACGTTCGGACACACCATAACGTTGTGGTGTTCTGTGGCGTGAGCTGTGAAACTATTCCACATTGTTTTCATTGAAGACCAAACTCGTAACTCAAATATTCATCTCCACGATCAGATCGCGAAACTTTATTTTCTTGTTACGATGATTTTCCACTTCACTCTGAAATTCTTTGAACCTTTCAACTATTTCAGACTTATGTTTCATCAAGTAGATATACCCATATCTGCTCAAATCATCTTGTGAAGGTCGAAAAATAACGATACTTGCCACGAGCATCAACACTCATTGGATCGCATACATCGGTATGTATTATTTCCAATAAGTCAAGAGCTTGTTCCATTGTTCCGAGAACGGAGTTTTAGTCATCTTGCCCAAATGGCACGGTTCGCAAGCATCAAATGATTCATAACCAAGTGATTCCGAAAGTCCATCGGCATGGAGTTTCTTCATGCGTTTACACCAATATGACCTAAACGGCGATTACCACAAATAAGTTGCACTATCATTATTAACTTTGCATCTTTTGGCATCAATATTATGAATATGTGTATCATTACGATCGAGGTCCAACAAACTATTTTCATTGGGTGCATAACCATGAAGGTCTTATTCATGTAAATGAATAACAATTATTCTTTAACTTCAAATGAATAACCGTATCGCAATAAACATGATCAAATCATATTCATGCTCAACGCAAACGCTAAATAACATTTATTTGGCTTTTAACACTAATCTCGAAAATATAGGGAGTGTGTGATGATGATCATATCAATCTTGGAACTATTTCCAACACTCATCGTCACTTCCCTTCAACTAGTTTCATTCATTCGCAACTCCTGTTTGAGTTACTACTCTTAGCAACCGAACCAAGATCAAATACCGAGGGTTTGCTACGAACACTAGTAAAATACACATCAATAATCAGTATATCAAATATACCTTTGTTCACTTTGCCATCCTTCTTATCCGCCAAATACTTGGGGTAGTTCCGCTTCGAGGACCAGTTCCATTGTAGCAAAAGCACTTAGTCTCGTGCTTAGGTCCGGACTTGGGCTTCTTCACTCGAGTAGCAACTTGCTTGCCGTTCTTCTTGAAGTTCCCTTCTTCCCTTTGCCCTTTTCCTTGAGACTAGTGGTCTTGTCAACCATCAACACTTGATGTTTTCTTGATTTCTACCTTCGCGATTTTAGCATCGCGAAGAGCTTGGGAATTGTTTTCGTCATCCCTTGCATACTATAGTTCATCACGAAGTTCTAGTAACTTAGTGATGGTGACTAGAGAATTCTGTCAATCACTATCTTATCTCGGAAGATTAACTCCCACTTGATTCAAGCGATTGAAGTACCTGGACAATCGAGAACATGCTCACTAGTTGAGCGATTCTCCTCCATCTTTTAGCTATAGAACTTGTTGGAGACTTCATATCTCTCAACTCGGTATTTGCTTGAAATGTTAACTTCAACTCCTGGAACATCTCATATGGTCCATGACGTTCAAAACGTCTTTGAAGTCCCGATTCTAAGCCGTTTAAGCATGGTGCACTAAACTATCAAGTAGTCATCATATTGAGCTAGCCAAACGTTCATAACGTGCATCGCTCCTGCAATAGGTCCATCACCTAGCGGTGCATCCAGACATAATTCTTACGTGCAGCAATGAGGATAAACCTCGGATCACGGATCTAATCCATAATATTGCTACTAACATTTTTCAATACAATTTTCTCTAGGAACACATATAAAAACACAAGGAAGAAACAACGCGAGCTATTGATCTACAACATAATCTGCAAAATACTACGGGACTAAGTTCATGATAAATTTAAGTTCAATTAATCATATTACTTAAGAACTCCCACTTAGATGACATCTCTCTAGTCATCTAAGTGATCACGTGATCCAAATCAACTAAACCATAACCGATCATCACGTGAGATGGAGTAGTTTTCAATGGTGAACATCTTATGTTGATCATATCTACTATATGATTCACGCTCGACCTTTCGGTCTCCGTGTTCCGAGGCCATATCTGCATATGCTAGGCTCGTCAAGTATAACTTTGAGTATTCTGCGTGTGCAAAACTGGCTTGCACCCGTTGTAGATGGACGTAGAACTTATCACACCCGATCATCACGTGGTGTCCGGGTACTCTGAACTTTTAGCAGCGGTGCATACTCGAGGAGAACACTTCTTGATAATTTTAGTGAGAGATCATCTTATAATGCTACCGTCAAACAAAGCAAGATAAGATGCATAAAGGATAAACATCACATGCAATCAATATAAGTGATATGATATGGCCATCATCATCTTGTGCTTGTGATCTCCATCTCCGAAGCACCGTCATGATCACCATCGTCACCGGCGTGACACCTTGATCTCCATCGTAGCATCGTTGTCGTCTCGCCAACTATTGCTTCTACGACTATCGCTACCGCTTAGTGATAAAGTAAAGCAATTACATGGCGTTTGCATTTCATACAATAAAGCGACAACCATATGGCTCCTGCCAGTTGCCGATAACTCGGTTACAAAACATGGCATCACGTTTTGACCATATCACATCACAACATGCCCTGCAAAAACAAGTTAGACGTCCTCTACTTTGTTGTTGCAAGTTTTACGTGGCTGCTACGGGCTGAGCAAGAACCGTTCTCACCTACGCATCAAAACCACAACGATACTTCGTCAAATAGACTCCGTTTTAACCTTCTCAAGGACGGGCGTAGCCACACTTCAGTTCAACTAAAGTGAGAGAGCAGACACCGCCAGCCACCTTTAAGCACGAGTGCTTGTAGCGGTGAAACCAGTCTCGCGTAAGCGTCTGGCGTAATGTCGGTCCGGCCGCTTCATCTCACAATACCGCTGAACCAAAGTATGACATGCTGGTAGGCAAGATGACTTGTATCGCCCACAACTCACTTGTGTTCTACTCGTGCATATGACATCAACGCATAAATCCTGGCTCGATACCATTTGTTGGGTAACGTAGTAATTTCAAAAATTTCCTACGATCACGCAAGACCATGGTGATGGCATAGCAACGAGAGGAGAGAGTCGTCCACGCCTCGTGAGACCGAAAGCGGAGCGTTATATCAACGCTGTTGATGTAGTCGACGTCTTCACGATCCGACCGATCCAAGCACCGTTACTCGGCACCTCCGAGTTCTTAGCACACGTTCAGCTCGATGGCGATCCCGGCTCCGATCCAGCAAAGCGTCGGGGAGGAGTTCCGTCGGACGACGGCGTGGTGGCGATCTTGATGTTCTACCGTCGCGAGGCTTCGCCTAAGCACCGCTACAATATGACCGAGGTGGAATATGGTGGAGGGGGCACCGCACACGGCTAAGGAACGATCACGAAGATCAACTTGTGTGTTCTAGGGTGCCCCCCCTTGCGTATATAAAGGAGCAAGGGGAGGGCCGGCCGGCCCTAGGAGGCGCACCAAGGGAGGGAGTCCTCCTCCTAGTAGGAGTAGGACTCCCTTTCCTAGTCCTACTAGGAAGAGGGAAGGGGAAGGAAAGAGAGGAGAGGAGAGGGAAGGGGGCGCCCCTCCCTCCTAGTCAATCGGACTCCCCATGGGGGCGCGCCACCTCCTGGTGCAGCCCTCTCTCTCCCTCTTGGCCCAATAGGGCCCATTACTTCCCGGGGTTCCGGTAACCCCTCCAAGGCACTCCGGTTTTCTCCGGAAACTTCCGAACCTTTCCGGTGTCCGAATATAGCCGTCCAATATATCAATCTTTATGTCTCGAACATTTGAGACTCCTCGTCATGTCCGTGATCACATCCGGGACTCGAACTCCTTGGTACATCAAAATACATAAACTCATAATATAACCGTCATCGAAACCTTAAGCGTGCGGACCCTACGGTTCGAGAACAATGTAGACATGGCGAGACCGTCTCCGGTCAATAACCAATAGCGGGACCTGGATGCCCATATTGGTTCCTACATATTCTCGAAGATCTTTATCGGTCGGACCGCATAACAACATCGTTGTTCCTTTGTCATCGGTATGTTACTTACCCGAGATTCGATCGTCGGTATCCAATACCTAGTTCAATCTAGTTACGGTAAGTCTCTTTACTCGTTCCGTAATACATCATCTCACAACTAACTTATTAGTTGCAATGCTTGCAAGGCTTTATGTGATGTGTATTACCGAGAAGGCCAGAGATACCTCTCCGACAATCGGAGTGACAAATCCTAATCTTGATTCATGCCAACTCAACATATACTTTTGGAGACACTTGTAGAGTACCTTTATAATCACCCGATTCGTTGTGATGTTTGGTAGCACACAAAGTGTTCCTCCGTAAGCAGGAGTTGCGTAATCTCATAGTTGCAGGAACTTTGTATAAGTCATGGATAAAAGCAATAGCAACATACTAAGCGATCAAGTGCTAAGCTAATGGAATGGGTCATGTCAATCAGATCATTCAACTAATGATGTGACCTTGTTAATCAAATGACAACTCCTTTGTCTATGGTTAGGAAACTTAACCATCTTTGATTAACAAGCTAGTCTAATAGAGGCATACTAGTGACACTCTGTTTGTCTATGTATTCACACATGTATTATGTTTCCGGTTAATACAATTCTAGCATGAATAATAAACATTTATCATGATATAAGGAAATAAATAATAACTTTATTATTGCCTCTAGGGCATATTTCCTTGATCTCCCACTTGCACTAGAGTCAATAATCTAGTTCACATCGCCATGTGATTTAACATGAATAGTTCACATCTATATGTGGTTAACACCCATAGTTCACATCGATATGTGACCAACACCCAAAGGGTTTACTAGAGTCAGTAATCTAGTTCACATCACTATGTGATTAACACCCAAAGAGTACTAAGGTGTGATCATGTTTTGCTTGTGAGATAATTTTAGTCAACGGGCTGTCACATTCGAGCCGTAAGTATTTTGCAAATTTCTATGTCTACAATGCTCGCTTGCGGAGCTACTCTAGCTAATTGCTCCCACTTTCAATATGTATCCAGATTGAGACTCGAGTCATCTAGATTAGTGTTAAAACTTGCATCGGCGTAACCCTTTACGACTAACCTTTTTCACTTCCATAATCGAGAAACATATACTTATTCTACTAAGGATAATTTTGACCGTTGTCCATTGATCTACTCCTAGATCACTATTGCACTCCTTGCCAAGCTTAGTGGTAGGGTATGCAATAGATCCAGTACACAAACATGACATACTTTATAGAACCTATGGCTGATGCATAGGGAATGACTTTCATTCTCTTTCTATCTTACGTCAGTGGTCGGGTTTTGAGTCTTACTCAATCTCACACCTTGTAACACAGCAAGAACTCTTTCTTTGACTGTTCCATTTTGAGCTACTTGTGCGGATTCCTTGTTCGTGAGAACAAACTTAACGTGTAAAAAATCACACAAGACACAAGAGAGTCATGTCCCTTTACTATATTGCTATAGATGCCATTGAAAAACTACAAGAAAAATGTAAAAAATCGGAGAACATGATTACCACCGATACCAAATCGATTCGCACTTCCCTCAACAACAACAAAAAACAAATCAATTCCCACCAAAGAAAGAGTAATGTCCATTTTTATATGATTACAGATGCCATGATCTCGAATTTCAATTTTTGAATCCATGTTATGTTTAATTTGAATATATCATTAGGTGACCTTGCGGTTTATAATTGATGTAGTCATACATTTTGATCTTCCATCATATATGAACATTTTACTCCACCATGTGAACATATATATTGTCGTCTACCATATGGACTAAATTTGAATCAATTTTCCTTATTTGAATACGATTGTTGTCAAGTTATACAATAATTTAAATATTATCTTGATAACAAAAAGACATGCATATAGCAGTAATCATATTTCACTATGAACTACATGTACCATACGCTCTCCAATTCAAATATATGTATCCATTTTATGTTGAATTCAAATCATAGTACATTATTGGTCTAGGTAGCAAGATGTTCGGGATAATCTAAACCCTGTTTTCATACGTATAATTTTTGGCTGAATTGGGACAAGTTTAGGTATGAGCCTCTTGCAAAACCGGAGATTCTCTCAACAAGCCTCGTGGTTCCGAGAGGGAACGTGTCACCTTTATGTGCGAAACGATATACACTGCCTCCCCCCTGATTTTATTTACAGCGCAACATAGAACTATATGAGTGCCCTATTAAATTTTGGAATTATTTCGGGTTCATTTGGCCTTTTTATACATTAATTGAGTTTCTGGACTTTTAATGTGCATAATCTAAATATGAATTGCATGCACATGCTCCAGTGCACCAAAGTGGGTTGAAAAATCACATGTGTGTCCTTGGTTGAATTTCTAGGTCCCATGGAAGAAATGAGAATGGAATTCAAACATCTGGGCGTCATGACTCTGCCGAGAACATCGAGAAACTTAGATTTTAATTCATGTAATGAAACTTGGCATTGTGTCATGTCATGGCACTAACATGTTGTGGTAAAAAATTGGGCCGATTTGGAAGCTCGTGGTTCTAAGAGGGAACGTGCCCCCCCCCCCCCCCCCGCCCTTGAGTTTCTTAACAAAGGCAACATAGAACTACATTAGTGCCATGTTAAATTTTGGAATTATTCCGGGTTCGTTTGTCGTTTTTTATACATTAATTGAGTTTCTGGTCATTTAATGTGCATAAGTCAAATTTGAACTACAAGCACATGCTCTCGTGCACCAAAGTTGGTTGAAAAATCACATTTGTGTCCTCGGGTGAATTTCTAGGTCCCATGCAAGAAATGAGAATAAAATTAAAACATCTGGGCATCGTGGCTCGGCCGAGAACATTGAGAAACTTGGTTTTAAAATTCTTGTAAATCCAAAACACGTCTGAAAATCATGAAACTTGGTATGGATGTCATGTCATGGTACTACAATGTTGTGGTAAAAAATGGCGAATAGGAACAGATTTTGGTATAAGCTTCTTGCAAACCAAGCTTCTCTCAAGAAGGCTCGTGGTTACGAGAGGAACGTGTCACCTTTGAGTGCGAAACGATATATGTTCTCCCCTTGAGTTTATTTACAAAGGCAACATAGAACTACATGAGTGCCCTGATAAATTTTGGAATTATTCCGCTTGTTTGGCCTTATGTACACATTAATTGAGTTTTGGTCATTTAATGTGCATAATTCAAATTTGAACTACAAGCACGTGCTCCGTGCACCAAAGTTGGTTGAAAATCACATTTGTGTCCTCGGGTGAATTTCTACTCCCATGCAAAAAATGAGAATAAGATTCAAACATCCGGGCATCGTGGCTCGGTCAAGAACATTGAGAAACTTGGTTTTAAAATCATGAAACTTGGCATGGTGTCATGTCATGGTAGTACCATGCCGTGGTAAAAAATTGGCGAATAGGAACAAATTTTGGTATAAGCTTCTTGCAAATCGAAGCTTCTCTTAAGAAGGCTCGTGGTTACGGGAGGAACGTGTCACCTTTGTGTGCATAATTCAAATTTGAAATACAAGCACATGTTCCAAAGCACCAAAGTTGGTTGAAAAATCACATGTGTGTCCTCAGGTAAATTTCTTGGTTCCATGCAAGAAATGGGAATGAAATTCAAAATTCTGGGCGTCGTGGCTGGGTTGGGAACATTGAGAAACTTAGTTTTTTAATTCCTGTAAATCCAAAACACGCATGAAAATAATGAAACTTGGCTTGGTGCCATGACATGGCACCAACATGCTGTGGTAAATTTGCAGTCCGATTTGCGAAGGCGCACACATTAACAATCAACAAAGTCATTTTGGAACAAGTGCTGTCATGTTACAATTGGAAACACAAGTATTTATTGAAACCGTGGGCATTCTACTTACTAGTACCATTTACGTGCCGCCACGCGTCCCCATTTTTTATTAGCTAGGAGGCGCCGTGCAGGGTAGCTATTTGAGTATGAGAGGCGTGCAATCAGACCCCTGCGACTGCTTATCGGGAGGAGAGCCCTTTGACATCCATCTACCGTCCACCTCTCTCCCAAGGTCTCCATTAATGGCGCCCGAGCCTCTATTTAATGGCATGGCTATGTCTCACTCGACTGAGATTTAAGAGAGAAAATAGAAAATCTGACAGCACGGATCTTGATGTAAGAGAAAAAAGAAAACCATCTCGGACCCACCGAGTTGAAAAACTCGGTCTCACCGATTTGGCTTATGCCATTGCACTAGTGACTCTCGGTCTGACCGAGAATTACTAATCGATGCAACCGATTTGAGGATTCTGTGAAACCCTAGCAGTCTCGGTACCACCGAACTGAAACTCGGTCCAACTTAGATCATCAGTTTAGGTTCCAAAACTGCTTCGGTATCACCGAGTTTGAAAATCGGTGGATCCGAAATGCTTTCTGTGGAAAACTAAGACTGAACTTTTGAGTCATTCTTTTGCAAAAACCTCTGCATTTTGTGATGCTCATCTTTTCTATCTCATCTATAACTCTTCACGAGGTCGTGATCAGCTTTTGCGTAATGTCCGATCAAAGTGACAACCATAACAGTTAGAAGAGCAGATGGACTTGAGTGAGGGCACTAGTCCCTCAACTTGAGATGAAGGGAGCGAAGTACTCCTAGCAATTTGCCTAAGGCTACAACTAGGCAAAGGAGGAAAAGAACTTGATTAGGAGGATGAAGATTACAAAGTCGAGGAAGATGAGGCTACTTCCAAGAAAGTGGTGCTCAAGAAGGAATATGGCTCAACAAAGAATACAAAGCCGTGCATGAAGACCAAAAGGCTGCAGGAAGACAACCAATGTCCAAAGCCGAGTGTCTACACAAGCTTCTTTGGAAACCCAACCCAAAGAACCAGCTGCTGCAGAAGGGAAGAAAAGAAAGGAAAGGGTCAAGAAGACCATGGCGAGTTGTTGGTCGACCTTCCATGATGGAAGAAGAAGAGCTTCTGCACCAGCTCAAGGGCACCAAAGCTTATGGGTGATGCTATTAGATCAAGGGCTGCCACATCCAAGCCCAAGGAAGCACCCAAAGCTGCCCCCAAGGCCAAATCTGCACCAAAGAGGAATACCGGGAGTATTCCAAATTTGAAAGAACAAGGCCCCAAAGCTGAGGATCTTGATGAGGAAGATGAAGAAGGACAAGTTACGAGGAAGCTCAAGCCCAAGATACCAGACCACAATGATGCCCATCCTGTGGTGAGGACATGAGAATCGGGGAAGGATTCTGGGCTGAGGCTGTGGAGAATGGAAGATCCATATGCTTCAAGAAGAAGAACTGTTGTTGACTACGGGTTCCACACAAAGGAACAGCAGGACTTCTATGAAACAATTACATTGGACAAGAAGCCCATAGTCGTGACATGAGATGGGTTGACTGAAATTCATCAAGGAAATGAACAAGACTATCCTCGAGTGCAAGACAGCTTTATTGCTTGTGGAGTTGCAGATTTTGTTGGACAGAAGTTCACCAACTGGAATGATGAGCTTATCATGCAGTTCTACTCCACAGTAAACTTTTACCCAGATGGGAGAATAGTTTGGACGTCTGAAGGTACAAGGTACCAGTCCACTATTGAAGAATGGGCAAGTCTGATCAATGCCCCCAAGGAGAATGAGGATGACCTAGACATTTATGCAAAGAAGAAGATGGGTCACAATTCAATGGCTCACATGTAGAAGGAAATTCCATACAAGGCATTAGAGACTCACAAGTTTGGATCAGTTCACTTTCTGCTGCCAGGGTTGCCAACCATAAATTGGATTCTGAGGCACACTTTGTTGCCCAAGTCTGGTGACCACAACATGATCAGAGGACATGCCATCAACATGTTGCATGTGTTTGATGTGCCACAGAAGTTCAAAGTCATGAGCCTAATCATTGAAACAATCAAGAGGATAGCAGCAGATCAGAAGAGGAGCTGTGGATATGCACCTCAGATTCAAGAATTGATAAACTCAAAGATGGGCATAGGAAAATATCAGTTGGATAAGGAACACTTTCCACTTTATCCAGACTTTGAGGACAATGAGGTTGTCATGAATGAAGATGATCCACAATCAGTTCAAGCTCAGGAGAAGAAGGAGAAGGCAAAGAGGGACAAGGCTGCCAAGATGCCAACTCAAGAGGAGGCATCTGAGTATTTCTTAAAGAACAAGCAGGAGCAGCTCGGATACTTAATAGCATCAACCCTGAGGATTGAGAAGGGATTGGCCACCTCACTCAAAATCAGGAGAGCCTGGAGAGAATCTTAGAACAAAAGTTCTATAACTTAGATGTGAAAGTAACTAAGATTCAGTCTGCAGTGGAGGAACTGCAGGATGACATGCGAGGAGAGGAAGGGCAAGACTACAACCAATGTGTTTGCAGAGTGCCCAGAGCCAGAGGTCGATGCAAGTGCAGTGGCATGACACTAGAGCAACAACTTCAGCACCACCACTTGCCCCTACAGCCTCGGTGCCACCAGCTCCAAAGATCTACATCAGCTCCAGCTCCATCTACTTCAATCAAGCTTTCGTCCTCGGCGTTATCCGGACTCCACCACCAGAAGATCAAGTCTGAGAGTCGATCTAGCACTATGCATTTTCTATGAACTTTTTGGTAACTTGTTGCCAAAGGGGGAGAAAAATGTACAGATCATAGGCTTCGAGAGAGAGAGAGTTGCTTTTGTTCTCTCTTGCTTTATTTGGTGGTTTTTCAATCTTTGTTTGCTTTTGGTTGAGATACTATGCTTGTGGGACATCAACGATCATGTGTTTGATCATAAGCTACACTTATGCAAGCTTGATATTATCCTATCTATCTTATGTGATCACTCACTATGCTTGGTGATGAGTGCATGTATTCATTGTTTATTATTTTGAGCGCTCCTCCAAGATGTATGTGACATGGAAGAGTAGCCCATGAGCCTAATTCATTGTGCATTTGCAGTCCAAAGCAAATTTAAATCTATGCGCAAATTTAGGGGGAGCTCTTGCTTATCACATACTTCTCAAAGCGACGATGTTATATAAATTTTATTATCATTTGTCGAAGCTTTGATCTATATGTTGTCATCAATTACCAAAAAGGGGGAGATTGAAAGTGCAACTATCCCTAGGTGGTTTTGGTAATTCATAACAACATATAGCTCATTAAGCTAATGTTATTCCAAGACTATTATTTCAGGAAAGCTCAATGAATGGCATGGCATGGATGATGAAAGTGGATCCCTCAAAATACTAAGGACAAAGGATTTGCTCAAGCTCAAAAGCTCAAGACTCTTCATTTTACATTTTAGTGATCCAAGATCACATTGAGTCTCTAGGAAAAGCCAATACTATCAAGAAGGGATGAGGTGTTGCTTAATGAGCCTCTTGCTTCATGTGCTTAGTGATATGCTCCAAAACCCTCAACTACTTTCCCACATCCACAAATGACCTAAACCTAAAGCCAAAATCGGTCACAACGGTTCTTTCTATCCGGCGCCACCGATTCCAAAAGTCATAGCCACTGCCACAAACCCTAAGCAAATCAGTCTTACCGATAGGGATCTCGGTCCCACCGAGATGGGGTTGCAATCTCTCTGTTTCCCTTCGTAACGTTTCGGTCTAACCAAAGTGAGCGATCGGTCCCACCGAGATTGCAATGTAAACTCTCTGTTTCCTTTTTGTAACATTTCGGTCTCACCGAAAAGAGCAAATTGGTCCCACCGAGTTTACCTGACCTACTCTCTGGAAAGCTTATTACCAAATCGGTCTCACCGAGTTTGTGTAATCGGTCTCACCGAGATTACGTTATGCCCTAACCCTAACCGAATCGGCCTCACCGAGATGCATGTTAGTCCCACCGAAAATCACTAACGGTCACTAGGTTTACTAAATCGGTCCGACCGAGTTTAACGATTCGGTCCCACCGAGTTTGGTAAATTGTGTGTAACGGTTAGATTTTGTGTGGAGGCTATATATACCCCTCCACCTCCTCTTCATTCGTGGAGAGAGCCATCGAAACGAACCTACAGCCCAATTTACCATTTAGAGAGAGAACCACCTACTCATGTGTTGAGGCCAAGATATTCCATTCCTCTTGAGGAGTCCCGGACTAGGGGTGTCCGGATAGCGGACTATCATCACGGCCGACTCCAAGACTATGAAGATACAAGATTGAAGACTTCGTCCCGTGTCCGGACGGGACTTTCCTTGGCGTGGAAGGCAAGCTTGGCGATGCGGATATGTAGATCTCCTACCATTGTAACCGACTACTGTGTAACCCTAACCTATCCGGTGTCTATATAAACCGGAGGGTTTTAGTCCGTGGGACGAATAACAATCATACCATAGGCTAGCTTCTAGGGTTTAGCCTCCTTGATCTCGTGGTAGATCTACTCTTGTACTACCCATATCATCAATATTAATCAAGCGGGAGTAGGGTATTACCTCCATCGAGAGGGCCCAACACAGGTAAAAACATCGTGTCCCTTGTCTCTGTTACCATCCGCCTAGACGCACAGCTCGGGACCCGCTACCCGAGATCCGCTGGTTTTGACACCGACATTGGTGCTTTCATTGAGAGTTCCTCGTATCGTCATCGATAGGCCCGATGGCTCCTTCGATCATCAACAACGACGCGGTCCGGTGAGACTTTTCTCCGGGACAGATCTTCAGATTCGGCGGCTTTGCATCATGGGCCAATTAAGCAGCCATCTGGAGCAGATCGAAGCTACCCCTGCCATCGGTCAGATTTGGAAGTTTGAACTATCGGCCGATGTCGCGGAGACTTGATCTTCGACGGATTCGAGCCGCAGCTGCGTGCCGCCTTGTCTCGATGGGCATGATCTAGCTCTGCAGCCGAACAAAGCCTCGAGGCCCCACCAAAGATCCGCTCCGACCCTTAATCCGGGCCGGATTCCCCGATCGAGGACGCAGTGGTTGGACACCGCCTCGGGGCTACAATCTCTACGGCTATTGAGCCAAACTCCATCCCTGTCGCTGCGAAGACCTCGACTCGGTGCCGGACTCCTCTCGGACTCCGAACCCTCCGCGCCCGCTAATCGAATCCGATTTGGCGCCCGTTATGGAGTTCACGCCATGACATCTTTCAAAGACTCGCCCTTTGGCGACATTCTGAATTCGCTAAAGTCTCTCTCTTTTCCGGAGAGCCTGGCGGACTGCGGACAGGAAGGTTGGGATGCGACGACGAAGAAATTCAACACCCACCCACCACCCACTTTGTAGCCACCGCCGATGATTTAACCGACATGCTGAACTTCGACTCGAAGACATCGATGGTATGGGCGACTATGTCGGAGATTTACCAAGACCCAGCGCCTCTGAGACGCTTTGAAGGCCACCTCGTCATATGACATACACATGGTGGACATCCCAAAAGAAGGGAACGGCGATGGAACAACGGAGGATAACCCCTCCAAGAAACAGCCGAAGCACCGACGTCAGCGGCGCCGCTCTAAATACCGCCACAATAAAAACGGTGATTCCAAAGACGGAGATAATAACACCGGACGGTCGAAGAACCCCTCCAAAGGACTCGGCCACAGAGGAGGGAGAAGCAAGTCCGCACGATAGTGCGGCGAAAAAAGAGGTCGAGGGCGATAATTATCGCCTCCCTCCGAAGATGAGGCAAGCCTCGACGACGACAATTTGTCGTGCTCGAGGATCCCGCCAGCAGGAGCGTTTCAAAGCGCAGGCTTATAGCCACGGCAAGCAGCCTCAAGAAAAAGCAGCAACAGCTTAGAGTTGATCAAGCCTGCTAGCTAACAGATGGACTGAAGTCCTTGCAGCCGAAGAGTATGAACTCGAACGCCCCCAAAAGCTACCCCAAACGCAGGCCGTTGCCTCGATCGGAGGAGGAAGCACCCAAGTCACCAGCGCCGCGACATGGCAGACCGGCCACCCGTGGCGCGATAGGAAGCCTCTCGGCCCTCCGCTCAAGCCACACCCCGACGCCGCTCAAAAAGTACCAAGGCACGGGAAAACGCGCCGGACTTGCGAGATATATTGGAGGATAAGGCAAAACATACAAGATCGATCTCAGGATCGCGTGGGCACCCAACGACGCGAGATGATTACCGTCGCATCGGATACAACAAACCGGCGGGCGAACACGATGAACAAAGCTCATATGAGCTACGTTGTGATATAGCCCAATCTGAGGCGCCAAGACACCCACTATGCTTCACAGATGAAGTAATGGATCATCAAATCCCCGAGGGCTTCAAACCCGTAAACATCGAATCATACGATGGTACTACAGATCCCGCGGTCTAGATCGAGGACTATCTCCTCCATATCCACATGGCCCGCGGTGATGATCTACATGCCATCAAATACCTCCAACTCAAGCTTAAAGGACCAGCTCGACATTGGCTCAACAGCTTGCCAGCAGAATCAATTGGTTGTTGGGAGGACCTAGAAGCCGCATTCCTTTATAACTTCCAGGGCACATATGTGCGACCACCAGACGCAGATGACCTTAGCCACATAATTCAGCAGCCAGAAGAATCGGCCAGACAATTCTGTACACGGTTCTTAACAAAGAAAAATCAAATCGTTGACTGTCCGGATGCAGAGGCCCTTGCAGCCTTCAAACATAACATCCGCGACGAGTGGCTTGCCCGGCACCTAGGACAGGAAAAGCCAAAATCCATGGCAGCCCTCACAACACTCATGACCCGCTTTTGTGCGGGAGAGGACAGCTAGCTAGCTCGAAGCAACAACTTGGCCAAACATCCCGATAGTTCGGATACCAAGGACAGCAATGGCGGTCGCGTCGCAACAAGAACAAGCGCCGCGTTAACGGCGATATCTCAAGATCTGCTGTCAATGCCGGATTCGAAGCTCTAAACCCGGTCGCGGAAGAAGCCATTCAAAAGAAATACCCAGGCCCGTCCCAACTTGGACCGAATACTCGATCGCTTGTGCCAAATACATGGCACCCCGAAAAACCAGCCAATCACACCAACAGTATTGTTGGGTGTTCAAACAAGCGAGCAAGTTAAGTGCGAACTCAATGACAAGGGCCGATAGCGATGACGAGGAAGAGCCCCGGCCGCCGAACAATAGAGGACAGAAGGGTTTTCCTACACAAGTGCGGACGGTGAACATGATATACGCAACCCACATACCCAAAAGGGAGCGGAAGTGTGCACTAAGGGACATATATGCGATGGAGCCAGTCGCCCCGAAGTTCAACCCATGGTCTTCCTGCCCGATCACCTTCGATCGAAGGGACCACCCCACTAGCATTCGTCACGGCGGCTTCGCCGCATTGGTTCTTGACCCAATTATCGATGGATTTCACCTCACCAGAGTCCTGATGGACGGGGGTAGCAGCCTGAACCTACTTTATCAGGATACAGTGCGCAAAATGGGCATAGACCCCTCAAGGATTAAACCTACAAAGACGACCTTTAAAGGCGTCATACCGGTGTAGAGGCCAGTTATGCGGGCTCGATTACACTCAAAGTGGTCTTGGATCCCGGATAACTTCGAAGCGAAGAGTTAATCTTGACATCGTCCCATTCCGCAGCGGCTATCATGCATCGCTTTCGGACGAACCGCATTTGCAAAGTTCAATGCGGTGCCGCAATATGCATACCTCAAGCTCAAGATGCCAGGCCCTCGAGGAGTAATCACGGTCAATGGAAACACGAATGCTCTCTCCGAGCGGAGGAGCACACAGCGCGCCCTCGCGGCGGAGGTACAAAGCAGCCTCTCACAGCAATTCTCGAGTCCGGCCACTAAAGCGTCCGGACACCGCTCAAGCAGCGCCGGAGTAACCTACATCAAGACCGCCTGCACGATTCAAGCAGCGTAGCAATCCGGCCCCAACCCCCGCCCTCGCGAAATTGCGAAGCTAGTATTACGCGTACACAATTACGCTTTGGAGATACCATGGGCATATGGGGAGGGGCAAGACCACGGCACGCCAAGAATGCGGCTCGACCACACCAGGGGCTCCCGATTGTGTCATTCTTTTTCTTTTTTCCTTTTTTCTTCCTTTTTCTTACTTTCAGGACTCCGTCTTTGAGAAGTCATGTCCGGCACTTGAATCGCCTAACTCACGATGCAACAGCCAGGGAAGCAGAAAGCTACGTCGAGTGTTCAGGTGGTCTCTATTACGAGCATTATACCTGTTTTACATATCATCCCGCAGCCTACCCCTGGAGGGGGACATATTAGATAGTCCCATTCCTTGGTTATCGCACTATTTGTATCGTCCTGCCTTCATTGCAGTACCTTTTTTGAATAAACAATGCATAGCTTTTGCCTATTATTGCACTCTTTTATCTATCCATATATATGTTCATTTCATGACATGTTGCACCCGTACACTTTGGTACGGCCAATACACCAGGGGCTTGAGTATCCCAAAATTATGGTGTGATAAGTCCGAACACTTTCACAAGTGCGGCACCCCGAACTTATAGCATTATATGAATTGGCTCCGAATCATGTCTTGGGTCAATAGTTGGGTTTGCCCGGCTCCGTGTTTTGGTACCTTACGCCCGCTATATAGGCTAAGGTAGCACCGAGAGAACCATCATGATTGTGCCCAGCTTGAGCTGGGTCGAGCACCTCGATGGAGAAAGCTAAACCCGACCGTCATGATAGGGCGAGAGCCGTCGCTGTTTGAGAGGTTTTTGGGTCCCTAAAGACTTATGCCGCTTAGAGCGAGGAACCGAATTGTCCGCCAAGGCGTGATAGCGCCTCGAACTCGGTCTTCGAATACTAGGGGCTTCACGAAATTTAAAATTATAGAATTCTATGGCTAAGTGAGAGTGTTCAAGCATTATAAGTCCGGTTGCCTTGTTCGTTGTGTTGAGCGCCTCCTAGATGGACCCAAGAATGGGAACAAGAGTGCTCAAGTTTATCCCAACACCCCTCACTTTCGTGGCATGGGGGTGAAGCCAACGACTTGCCATCTCTCAAATTTGATAAACGGCCGCATGAAGGTAATATTTTCAATTAACAAGCGTTGCTTAGCGATATGAACAAGTTTTCAACGTCATGGATAACAAAATGCGAGTTTATTCAAAAATTACATCTTTGGAGCACTCATCCGCTATTCGGCGGGCACCCTTCAGGAGGCCCTCATAGTACATTTCGGGCGTGCGATGCTCATGACCCTTCGGTGGCCCGTCCGTCACAAGCTTCTCTGCATCCAGCTTGCCCCAATGCACTTTAGCATGGGCAAGGGCCTGACGGACACCTTCATGAAGGAAATATGCCCTAGAGGCAATAATAAAGTTATTATTTATTTCCTTATATCATGATAAATGTTTATTATTCATGCTAGAATTGTATTAACCGGAAACATAATACATGTGTGAATACATAGACAAACATATAGTCACTAGTATGCCTCTACTAGACTAGCTCATTAATCAAAGATGGTTATGTTTCCTAACCATAGACATGAGTTGTCATTTGATTAATGGGATCACATCATTAGGAGAATGATGTGATTGACATGACCCATTCCGTTAGCTTAGCACTTGATCGCTTAGTATATTGCTATTGCTTTCTTCATGACCTATACATGTTCCTGTAACTATGAGATTATGTAACTCCTGTTTACGGAGGAACACTTTGGTACTACCAAACGCCACAACGAATCGGGTGATTATAAAGGAGTACTACAGGTGTCTCCAAAGGTACATGTTGGGTTGGCGATTTCGAGATTAGGTTTTGTCACTCCGATTGTTGGAGAGGTATCTCTAGGCCTTCTCGGTAATACACATCACATAAGCCTTGCAAGCATTGCAACTAATAAGTTAGTTGTGAGATGATGTATTACTTGAACGAGTAAAGAGACTTGCCGGTAACGAGATTGAACTAGGTATTGGATACCGACGATCGAATCTCGGGTAAGTAACATACCGATGACAAAGGGAACGACGTATGTTGTTATGCGGTTTGACCGATAAAGATCTTCGTAGAATATGTAGGAACCAATATGGGCATCCAGGTTCCGCTATTGGTTATTGACCGAGAATAGTTCTAGGTCATGTCTACATAGTTCTCGAACCCGTAGGGTCCGCACGCTAACGTTTCGATGACGGTTTATTATGAGTTTATAAGTTTTGATGTACGAAGGTTGTTGGAGTCTCGGATGTGATCACGGACATGACGAGGAGTCTCGAAATGGTCGAGACATAAAGATTGATATATTGGAAGCCTATGTTTGACTTGGAAGGTTCCGGATGAAAACAGGATTTTACCGGAACACCGGGGGGTTACCGGAACCCCCCGGGGGGTCAATGGGCCTTGATGGGCCATAAAGGGAGAAGAGGAGGGCCGGCCAGGGCAGGCCGCCCTCCCCCTCTAGTCCGAATAGGACAAGGAGAGGGGCAGGGCGCCCCCCTTCCCTCTTCCCCCTCCCCAAACCTAATCCAACTAGGAAGGGGGAGTCCTACTCCGGTGGGAGTAGGACTCCTCCAAGCCGCCTCCTAGGGCGGCCGCACCCCCCTTGCTCCTTTATATACGAGGCAGGGGGCACCCCATGACACACAAGTTGATCTACGTGATCGTTCCTTAGCCGTGTCGGTGCCCCCTCCACCATATTACACCTCGGTCATATCGTCATGAGCTTAGGCGAAGCCCTGCGTCGGTGGAGCATCATCATCGTCCTGCGCCCGTCGTCTTGACGGAACTCATCCCGACGCTTTGCTGGATCGGAGCCGGGGATCGCCATCGAGCTGAACGTGTGCGCGAACTTCGGAGGTGCCGTCGCTCGGTACTTGGATCGGTCGGATCGTGAAGACGTCGACTACATCAACCGCGTTGTTATAACGCTTCGCTTCACGGTCTCACGAGGGTGCGTGGACATACACTCTCCCTCTCGTTGCTATGCCATCACCATGGTCTTGCGTGTGCGTGGAAATTTTTTAAATTACTCGTTCCCCAACAAAGGCATCCGAGCCAGGTTTTATGCGTTGATGTCATATGCACGAGTAGAACACAAGTGAGTTGTGGGCGATATAAGTCATCTTGCTTACCAAAGATGTCATACTTTGGTTGGCGGTATTGTGAGATGAAGCGCCCGGACCGACATTACGCAGACGCTTACGCGAGACTGGTTTCACCGCTTGAGCACTAGTTGCTTAAAGGTGACCGGCGGTGTCTCTGCTTTCTCTCACTTTAGTTGAACCGAGTGTGGCTACGCCGGTCCTTGCGAAGGTTAAAACAGCACCAACTTGACAAACTATCGTTGTGGTTTTGATGCGTGGGTAAAACGGTTCTTGCTCAGCCCTTAGCAGCCACGTAAAACTTGCAACAACAAAGTAGAGGACGCCTAACTTGTTTTGCAGGCATGTTGTGATGTGATGTGGTCAAGACGTGATGCTATATTTTATTGTATGAGATGATCATGTTTTGTAACCGAGTTATCGGCAATCGGCAGGAGCCATATGGTTGTCGCTTATTGTATGAAATGCAACGCCATGTAATTGCTTTACTTTATCACTAAGCAATAGCGATAGTCGAGAAGCAATAGTTGGCGAAACGACAACGATGCTACGATGGAGATCAAGGTGTCGCGCCGGTGGCGATGGTGATCATGACGGTGCTTGGCGATGGAGATCACAAGCACAAGATGATGATGACCATATCATATCACTTATATTGATTGCATGTGATGTTTATCCTTTATGCATCTTATCTTGCTTTGATTGACGGTAGCATTATAAGATGATCTCTCACTAAAATTATCAAGAAGTGTTCTCCACGAGTATGCACCGTTATGCGAAAGTTCTTCGTCTTTGAGACACCACGTGATGATCGGGTGTGATAGGCTCTACGTTCAAATACAACGGTGCAAAACAGTTGCACACGCGAATACTCAGGTTAAACTTGACGAGCCTAGCATATAACAGATATGGCCTCGGAACACGGAGACCGAAAGGTCGAACGTGAATCATATAGTAGATATGATCAACATAGTGATGTTCACCATTGAAACTACTCCATCTCACGTGATGATCGGACATGGTTTAGTTGATTTGGATCACGAATCACTTAGATGACTAGAGAGATGTCTGTCTAAGTGGGAGTTTTAATATGATTAATTAAACTTAAATTTATCATGAACTTAGTACCGATAGTATTTTTGCTTGTCTATGTTTACTGTAGATAGATGGCTCGTCTTGTTGTTCCGTTGAATTTTAATGCGTTCCTTGAGAAAGCAAAGTTGAAAGATGATGGTAGCAATTACACGGACTGGGTCCGTAATTTGAGGATTATCCTCATTGCTGCATAGAAGAATTACGTCCCGAAGCACCGCTGGGTGCCGAACTGCTTCGCAGAGCAACGCCGAAGTTGTGAACGTCTGGCGAGCAAAGCTAATGACTACTCTATAGTTCAATGTGCCATGCTTTACGGCTTAGAACCGGGTCTTCAACGACGTTTTGAACGTCATGGAGCATATGAGATGTTCCAGAGTTGAAGTTAATATTTCAAGCAAATGCCCGATTGAGAGATATGAAGTCTCCAATAAGTTCTATAGCTGCAAGATGGATGTAGCGACCCGACCTCGAGACGGTCAAGCCTCGTGTTACTTGTGCCATCCTCGGATCAAGTATCTTTGGCACACAGTACATCAATGTATATATCAAAGTGCAATCACATGTATAAATAACGTAAAATGATATATACCTCATAATACTCAGCGGAAACAATCAAACGGGTGTGGAGTCCCATCAACGCCATCGGCAGGTTGAGTGTAGAACCGTAACCTCAGATCGTAACTCTTACTGTCGAGGAAATATCTGCAACATGATACGTTGCAGCCGTGTAGGTCAAGACATTGAATGTACCGCAAGATCACAATAAAAGAACAGATGATAAAACTATACTATATGCGAGGGCTTTGTGGCTCAGATCTCGAGTTTTATTTGCGTAAAAGCTGGTTTTATTTTCCCTACATCAAAGGAATAAATGAAGTCTGCTCTGTAGAGTTCTCTATCATGACATGGTTCCGCCAACCGATGTCTCATAGCCCAATATCATCATAAGTTGCCCACAATTAAGTTATCAATCCGGTGTTGAGAGTTCCGAGATAGATCCAAGTCCAGATGCTCAAATTGTCCGTAACCGGGGACACGGCTAATCGATTAGGTTATAACCCTCTGCAGAGGTTTGTACACTTTACCCGCAAGATTCGATCCCTCTCTTTACGTTCTCGCACTTCAGAGTGTTTGAGAACAAGATGACCGAAACATGGTCTTCCAAAGAGTTCCTCTGACCACTGTCCGGTACTCAACCCATCCTACCGTAGTTCTACATCTGCTAGTACCGTCCCAGCCAGAGTCACAACTAAGGTCAACCAAGCCAGAGCCCATAATGACTTGCGGTTGCACAGGTAAGCTTCCGGGCATGAAGTATTCTTCCGTCTCTTTGAGTCTGGTGAAGCTTTCCGCAAGATGTCATGGCGCTTCTCCATGCATCCCGCCAACCACTGGTTTCTCCAGGTGCCCGTCAACCGCCCTTCACCCAGTGAGTGTGTATTGAATTCTTGTCTCGAGTCTTGAAGTCTTGAGGTCTTGAAGATGCAGTCCTTGCAGATTCCATCATGGAGTTGTCGTCATTGACGAGAGTCCTCCTTCTTCACACCACTCTCGAACACTCATACCAAACCCCGTCTACTACAGCGTAGCATTAGAATAAAATAACGTCCGGGCTTGGTAACAGGGTGATGGGTTCCTACCTCATGCATACTACTCAACTACAAGAATTTCAATAACACTCTCGAGGGGTGGTTGCAAAGGTGCCACTAAATGCAATAAAACATAGGTAAGAAAGCATGGTCAAAGTGAACTTGCACGGTTGACGATCTTGAAAACTAGGGTTTCGTAGTAGCAATCTTCGCACTCGGAAATTCTACCGAGGCAAACAATAACTATAATAAGCACATAGCATAACATCACTTAACACAATAACATAACAAAGTAACACACCAAAACCAACAAAGCAAAACCCAAAGGAAAGCTTTAAAAAAACAACTCAAAGTTTTCCTACTTCAAATAACAACAAAAATAGTTTTATATAACAAAATTTCTTAACATCACCTAATCATGGTTTTATGTTAACTAAACAGAAAATATTTCATTAAGCAACTAGGAGCAAAAAGAATTAAATAAAAATCTATTATGAAACTCCCGGAATAAGCAAAACAAGCTTTAATTCAAATCTGATCTAACTCAATTTTATAAATCCAAACATAGACAAATTATATATTTTTGGAAACTACAAGAAAATTTTGATCTAACGCAAAAAGAATCAGCATCATTGGACTTCTAGATCAAAAGTTATAAGCTAAACAAGAACGGAACTAAATCTGTTACAGGGAATAAATCTGAAAAAAACGGAGTTACCTGTCACGTGAGGCAGAGATGGCAGAAAGGAGACGGCGATGTGGAGGCTGCTCGGCGAGGGGGCGAGGTCGCCAAGTAGGTGGGGGTGGCGGAGGAGGGGTCGGCGCTTGGGGAGGTGGCGCTGGGCGATGGGAGGTTCCAGGAGAGCTCTGGTGAGCGTTCTAGGCAGGAAAAGGAGGACGGTGGCGAGGTGGCTACGGGCAGGGGGGCGTGGTGATGGGAAAAATGGAGCGAGGAGAGGAGGGGTTTTATAGGCGGTCTCGGGAGGCGCTGGGATGGAAAGACGAGGGAGATCGGGAAGGTGGAGATTCCTGTCTCCATGGATATGGAAAGCTTGTGTAACGTGAGAGGAAACAGAGGAAGGAGATGATCTCTTGTTGGGCTAGAATAGGAAAGTGCTTAATGGGCCAGCAGGTTTTCCTAATAAAACGATTCCATTCCTATTTTTAAAATTAGGAAACTAAAACAATAAAAAGGAAATCAAATCAATTCGAATAAAGAGTTTTATATACTAAAATTATCAGAAAAATAAAATGTAGATGATGAGCATAATTCCACGGCCAAAATAAAAACTTAAAAAATGTTTTCAGAAAATCCCTAAAGGCTTTATTTCTTTTGCAAATAATTTTTAAATAAAAACTTTGTTTTTTGGCTCAAATATTTTCAAAATGCCCCTGATTTTGGAGGTCATTTTCCTCCGCTCTTTCTTGCTTGCAAGAATTTATTTTCGGGTATTTCTCGGGAAGAAAAATAGAGAAGCAAGTGCAAATATTTGAAAGAATTAAATTGCAAAAATCCGTTCAAATTCTTTATAGTTGAAGAAGTCATGTCATCTTCTCTCATTGATTTTAATAGGATGAATTTGAATTTACCGGAGAAGGGGAAAGTCATTTTATTCCCTCTCATTCAAAAGTTTTTGAAAAGGTTCAAATTTCACTCAAGTTTAATTCACTCAAGCAAACAAACAAACAATTCAATTAATTATATTAACATTCCAAAATTTGGGATGTTACAATGGAGGAGAATAGTTCTGTCAGTGAACATATACTCAAAATGTCTTGGTATAATAATCACTTGATTCAACTGGGAGTTACTCTTCCGGATGATAGTGTCATTGATGAAATTCTCCAATCACGCCACCAAGCTACAAGAGCTTCGTGATGAACTATAATATGCAAGGGATGACCAAAACAATTCCGAGCTCTTCGCAATGCTAAAAGCATGGAGGTAGAAATCAAGAAAGAACATCAAGTGTTGATGGTCAACAAGACCACTAGTTTCAAGAAAAGGGCAAAGGAAACAAGAAGGGAACTTCAAGAACAGCAAGATAGTTGCTGCTCAAGAGAAGAAACCCAAGTCTGGACCTAAGCCTGGCCCGAGTGTTTCTCTTGCAAGCGATCGACATCGAAGCGGAACTGCCCCAAGTATTTGGTGGATAAGAAGGATGGAAAGGTGATCAAAGGTATATGTGATATACATGTTATTGATGTGTACCTTACTAATACTCGCAGAGTACACAGGTATTTGATACTGGTTACATTGCTAATATTTGCAACTCAAAGCAGGAACTACGGATTAGCGAAGATTGGCTAAGGACGAGGTGACAATGCTGCGTGGGAAATGGTTCCAAAGTCGATGTGATCGCGGTCGGCACGCTACCTCTACATCTACCATCGGGATTAGTTTTAGACCTAAATAATTGTTATTTGATGCCAGCGTTAAGCATGAACATTATATCTGGATCTTGTTTGATGCGAGACGGTTATTCATTTAAGACAGAGAATAATGGTTGTTCTATTTATATGAATAATATGTTTTATGGTCATGCACCCTTGAAGAGTGGTCTATTTTTATTGAATCTCGATAGTAGTAATACACATATTCATAGTGTTGAAATCAAAAGATGCAGAGTTGATAATGATAATGCAACTTATTTGTGGCAATTGCCGTTTGGGTCATATCGATTGTAAAACGCATGAAGAAACTCCATCTTGATGGACTTTTGGAATCACTTGATTATGAATCACTTGGTACTTGCGAACCGTGCCTCATGGGCAAGATGACTAAAACGCCGTTCTCGGAACTATGGAGCGAGCAAGCGATTTGTTGGAAATCATACATACCGATGTTTGTGGTCCAATGAATATTGAGGCCTTGGCGGTATCGTTATTTTCTCACCTTCACAGATGATTTGAGCAGATATGGGTATATCTACTTAATGAAACACAAATCTGAAACATTTGAAAAGTTCAAAGAATTTGAGTGAAGTGGAAAATCATCGTAACAAGAAAATAAAATTTCTACAATCTGATCGTGGAGGAGAATATTTGAGTTCTGAGTTTGGTTCACATTTGAAACAATGCGGAATAGTTTAGAACTCACGCCACCGGAACACCACGGAGAAATGGTGTGTCCGAGCGTCGAATCGTACTTTACTTGATATGGCGCGATCTATGATGTCTCTTCTGATTTACCGCTATCGTTTTGGGGATATGCTTTAGAGGCGGCCGCATTCACGTTAAATAGGGCACCATCAAAGTCCGTTGAGACGACACCTTATGAACTGTGGTTTGGCAAGAAACCAAAGTTGTCGTTTCTTAAAGTTTGGGGCTGCGAGGCTTATGTGAAGAAACTTCAACCGGATAAGCTCGAACCCAAGTCGGAAAAATGTGTCTTCATAGGATACCCAAAGGAGATCATTGGGTACACCTTCTATCACAGATCTGAAGGCAAGATTTTCGTTGCTAAATTCGGATCCTTTCTAGAGAAGGAGTTTCTCTCGAAAGAAGTGAGTGGGAGGAAAGTAGAACTTGATGAGATAATCAGATCTGCTCCCTTATTGGAAAGTAGTTCATCACAAGAAACGGTTCCTGTGACAACTACACCAATTAGTGAGGAAACTAATGATATTGATCATGAAACTTCAGATCAAGTTACTACTGAACTTCATAGGTCAATCAGAGTAAAATACACACCAGAGTGGTACGGTAATCCTATTCTGGAAGTCATGTTACTTGACCATGGCGAACCTACAAACTATGAAGAAGCGATGGTGAGCCCAGATTCCGCAAAATGGCTGGAAGCCATGAAATCTGAGATGGGATCCATGTATGAGAACAAAGTATGGACTTTGGTTGACTTGCCCGATGATCGGCAAGCCATTGAGAATAAATGGATCTTTAAGAAGAAGACTGGCGCTGATGGTAATGTAACTGTCTATAAAGCTCGACTTGTTGCGAAAGGTTTTCGACAAGTTCAAGGGGTTGACTACGATGAGACTTTCTCACCCGTAGCGATGCTTAAGTCTGTCTCAATCATGTTAGCAATTGCCGCATTTTATGATTATGAAATTTGGCAAATGGATGTAAAACTGCATTCTTGAATGGATTTCTAGAAGAAGAGTTGTATATGATGCAACCAGAAGGTTTTGTTGATCCAAAGGGTGCTAACAAAGTGTGCAAGCTCCAATGATCAATTTATGGTGCAGTGCAAGCCTCTCGGAGTTGGAATAAGCGCTTTGATAGTGTGATCAAAGCATATGGTTTTATATGACTTTTGGAGAAGCATGTATTTACAAGAAAGTGAGTGGGAGCTCAGTAGCATTTCGATATTATATGTGGATGACATATTATTGATTGGAAATGATATAGAATTTCTGGATAGCATAAAGGATACTTGAATAAAAGTTTTTCAATGAAAGACCTCGGTGAAGCTGCTTACATATTAGGCATCAAGATCTATAGAGATAGATCAAGGCGCTTAATTGGACTTTCACAAAGCACATACCTTGATAAAGTTTTGAAAAAGTTCAAAATGGATCGAGCAAAGAAAGGTTTTTACCAGACATAAGGTGTGAGATTGAGTCGGACTCAATGCCCGACCACAAAGCAGAAGATAGAGAGAAAATGAAAGATGTTCCTATGCTTCAGCCATAGGCTCTATCATGTATGCAATGCTGTGTACCAGACTGACGTATGCTTAGCAATAAGCTTGGCAGGAAGGTACCAAAGTAATCCAGAGTGGATCATCGGACAGCGTCAAGAACATCCCGAAATACGAAAAGGACTAAGGATATGTTTCTCGTATATGGAGGTGACAAAGAGCTAGTCGTAAATGGTTACGTCGATGCAAGCTTTGACATTGATCCGGACGATTCTAAATCGCAAACCGGATCGTGTTTTTATTAAGCGGTGGAGCTGTCGGTTGGTGCGCTTCTAAACAAAGCGTCGTGGCGGGATCTACATGTGAAGCGGAGTACATAGCTGCTTGGAAGCAGCAAATGAAGGAGTCTGGATGAAAGAGTTCATTTCGATCTAGGTGTCATACCTAGTGCATCGGGACCAATGAAGATCTTCGTGACAATCTTGGTGCAATTGCCTTGGCAAAGGAATCCAGATTTCACAAGAGGACCAAGCATATCAAGAGACGCTTCAATTCCATTGGGACCAAGTCCAAGTGGGAGACATAGAGATTTGCAAAATACATACGGATCTGAATGTTGCGGACCGTTGACTAAGCCTCTTCCACGAGCAAAACATGATCAGCACCAAGACTCCATGGGTGTTTGAATCATTCTTGTGTAATCTAGATTATTGACTCTAGTGCAAGTGGGAGATGAAGGAAATATGCCCTAGAGGCAATAATAAAGTTATTATTTATTTCCTTATATCATGATAAATGTTTATTATTCATGCTAGAATTGTATTAACCGGAAACATAATACATGTGTGAATACATAGACAAACATATAGTCACTAGTATGCCTCTACTAGACTAGCTCATTAATCAAAGATGGTTATGTTTCCTAACCATAGAAATGAGTTGTCATTTGATTAATGGGATCACATCATTAGGAGAATGATGTGATTGACATGACCCATTTCGTTAGCTTAGCACTTGATCGTTTAGTATATTGCTATTGCTTTCTTCATGACCTATACATGTTCCTGTAACTATGAGATTATGCAACTCCGTTTACGGGAGGAACACTTTGGTACTACCAAACGTCACAACGTGAATCGGGTGATTATAAAGGAGTACTACAGGTGTCTCCAAAGGTACATGTTGGGTTGGCGATTTCGAGATTAGGTTTTGTCACTCCGATTGTCGGAGAGGTATCTCTAGGCCTTCTCGGTAATACACATCACATAAGCCTTGCAAGCATTGCAACTAATAAGTTAGTTGTGAGATGATGTATTACTGAACGAGTAAAGAGACTTGCCGATAACGAGATTGAACTAGGTATTGGATACCGACGATCGAATCTCGGGTAAGTAACATACCGATGACAAAGGAACAACGTATGTTGTTATGCGGTTTGACCGATAAAGATCTTCGTAGAATATGTAGGAACCAATATGGGCATCCAGGTTCCGCTATTGGTTATTGACCGAGAATAGTTCTAGGTCATGTCTACATAGTTCTCGAACCCGTAGGGTCCGCACGCTTAACGTTTCAATGATAGTTTATTATGAGTTTATAAGTTTTGATGTACCGAAGGTTGTTCGGAATCCCGGATGTGATCACGGACATGACGAGGAGTCTCGAAATGGTCGAGACATAAAGATTGATATATTGGAAGCCTATGTTTGGACTTGGAAGGTTCCTGATGAAAACAGGATTTTACGGAACACCGGGGGGTTACGGAACCCCCCGGGGGGTCAACGGGCCTTGATGGGCCATAAGGGGAGAAGAGGAGGGCCGGCCAGGGCAGGCCGCGCGCCCCCTCCCCCTCTAGTCCGAATAGGACAAGGAGAGGGGGGCGCCCCCCTTCCCTCTTCCCCTCCCCAAACCTAATCCAACTAGGAAGGGGAGTCCTACTCCCGATGGGAGTAGGACTCCTCCAAGCGCGCCTCCCTTGGGCCGGCCGCACCCGCCCCCCCTTGCTCCTTTATATACGGGGGCAGGGGGGCACCCCATGACACACAAGTTGATCTACGTGATCGTTCCTTAGCCGTGTCGTGCCCCCTCCACCATATTACACCTCGGTCATATCGTCATGAGCTTAAGGCGAAGCCCTGCGTCGGTGGAGCATCATCATCGTCCTGCCACGCCGTCGTCTTGACGGAACTCATCCCGACGCTTTGCTGGATCGGGCCCGGGGATCGTCATCGAGCTGAGCGTGTGCGTAACTTCGGAGGTGCCGTCGTTCGGTACTTGGATCGGTCGGATCGTGAAAGCGTCGACTACATCAACCGCGTTGTTATAACACTTCCGCTTCACGGTCTCACGAGGGTGCGTGGACATACACTCTCCCTCTCGTTGCTATGCCATCACCATGGTCTTGCGTGTGCGTAGGAATTTTTTGAAATTACTCGTTCCCCAACAATGGCATCCGAGCCAGGTTTTATGCGTTGATGTCATATGCACGAGTAGAACACAAGTGAGTTGTGGGCGATATAAGTCATACTTGCTTACCAGCATGTCATACTTTGGTTCGGCGGTATTGTGAGATGAAGCGGCCGGACCGACATTACGCCAGACGCTTACGCGAGACTGGTTTCACCGCTTGAGCACTAGTTGCTTAAAGGTGACCGTGGTGTCTGCTTTCTCTCACTTTAGTTGAACCGAGTGTGGCTACGCCCGGTCCTTGCGAAGGTTAAAACAGCACCAACTTGACAAACTATCGTTGTGGTTTTGATGCGTGAGGTAAGAACGGTTCTTGCTCAGCCCGTAGCAGCCACGTAAAACTTGCAACAACAAAGTAGAGGACGTCTAACTTGTTTTTGCGGGGCATGTTGTGATGTGATGTGGTCAAGGCGTGATGCTATATTTTATTGTATGAGATGATCATGTTTTGTAACCGAGTTATCGACAACTGGCGAGAGCCATATGGTTGTCGCTTTATTGTATGAAATGCAACGCCATGTAATTGCTTTACTTTATCACTAAGCAAGATGGCGATAGTCGTAGAAGCAATAGTTGGCGAAACGACAACGATGCTACGATGGAGATCAAGGTGTCGCGCCGGTGGCGATGGTGATCATGGCGGTTGCTTGGCGATGGAGATCACAAGCACAAGATGATGATGACCATATCATATCACTTATATTGATTGCATGTGATGTTTATCCTTTATGCATCTTATCTTGCTTTGATTGACGGTAGCATTATAAGATGATCTCTCACTTAAATTATCAAGAAGTGTTCTCCCGAGTATGCACCGTTATGCGAAAGTTCTTCGTCTTTGAGACACCACGTGATGATCGGGTGTGATAGGCTCTACGTTCAAATACAACGGGTGCAAAACAGTTGCACACGCGAATACTCAGGTTAAACTTGGACGAGCCTAGCATATAACAGATATGGCCTCGAACACGGAGACCGAAAGGTCGAACGTGAATCATATAGTAGATATGATCAACATAGTGATGTTCACCATTGAAACTACTCCATCTCACGTGATGATCGGACATGGTTTAGTTGATTTGGATCACGTAATCACTTAGATGACTAGAGAGATGTCTCCTAAGTGGGAGTTTTAATATGATTAATTAAACTTAAATTTATCATGAACTTAGTACCGATAGTATTTTTGCTTGTCTATGTTTCTTTGTAGATAGATGGCTCGTGTTGTTGTTCCGTTGAATTTTAATGTGTTCCTTGAGAAAGCAAAGTTGAAAGATGATGGTAGCAATTACACGGACTGGGTCCGTAACGAGAGGATTATCCTCATTGCTGCACGAGAAGAATTACGTCTGGAAGCACCGGCTGGGTGCCGAGCCTCTGCAGAGGACAACGCCGAGAAGTTGTGAGCGTCTGGCGAGCAAAGCCGATGACTACTCTATAGTTCGATGTGCCATGCTTTACGGCTTAGAACTGGGTCTTCAACGACGTTTTGAACGTCATGGAGCATATGAGATGTTCCAGGAGTTGAAGTTAATTTCTTGGAGGGCTTTTTGGGCCTCGGCCTTAGCAGCTTTGGCACTCTCAAGAGCCGAGGCGAGCTCGGACTCTCGAGTCTTCGAGTCACGCTCCAAACCCTCGTGTTTTTCCACAAGAGCTTGGAGCTCTTGCCGCTTGGCCAGCATGCGCCTCCCCTTCTCTCGCTCGGTGCGTTTAGCAGCCGCTTTGTTTTCGACCCGCGGACACGGCTTCCTTCGTGGTCGCCACCTCGTTCGTGGCCCTGTAGTACCCAAGTTATTCTGTTATTTTTTTGCAACCAAAACCTTTTCTATAAGGTATTTCTTTCATAAGGTATTACTTACCTTCCTTGTCCTCGAGCTGCTTTTTGGCTTGTCCGAGCTCGTTCTCGGACCGCTTCGAGGTTCTGCTTCAATGCATTGACCTTAGCGATCGGTCGCAGAGGTCAAGAAAGCGCAACTGCATTCCCATATTGACATACTTATGTTAGACTCCTGCGTATATCTTTTTAGATCCTTAGTCCGGCTTTTCTTCCCGAACACGAACTAAGCATCGAGAACTCTTGTCTATGCGGTAATATTTTTACATATTCTAAACTTACCTCAAAGCTTTGTTAGAAGGTCGGTACGAGCTTGGCCACCCGCTCTTGGCAGATCGAATCTGTCCGGATCACCGCACTCATAACAAAGGCGGTGCCTCCTCGATGGAAGCGTTGTTAAGCGCCTCGATAAGCTATCCGGCGCCACCTGTTGGGCGGAGGACACGGTGTCTTACCCTTCTTCTGGCGATCCGCTGGCGGACTGGAACCGCCGATGGTTCCGGCATGGAGTCCGGACGAGGGTCGGGCTTAGAGCCCCAGGGGTCTTGCCCCCGTGCACTGAGTCCGGAGGTTGCCTTGTGGCACCTCTGCGCTACCTCCTCTTAACCAAGCCCCTTGGGGCCCCACCGCGTCGTCCGCAGCGTGAGGCGAGGAGGCGGTCGGGCGAAGTACTCTCCATTTCCGACGAACCCAGGGACCTGCTCGATGAATCGGCGAACTCGCCCTTGGGCGGGCTGCACGGTTGTTCGACACTAGAGAACACTCTGCGTGTCGGGACCCCGATCCTAAGTCACACCGATCTAGCACGTAACACATCATATCACTTTGCGGCCTCACGCATGGTATTCCCACGGGTGTCGCCTTACCATGGCCCGGGACCGTTTGCGTCTTTTGGCTCACGTATATGATAGCGTCGCTAGCATCCATATGACAAAGAACCCGGGCCGACATGGCTAGTCGTGAACCCAAAGCGGCGCTAACCTATGGGGACAGTATACATGAATCACATCGAGCATGTCGGCCATCAACGTATATATTCGGGCTGTAGCTTTGGGCTAACAGGACTCGGAGAACCGGGCTGTAGCAGGCTAGGCGGGACTCAATAACACGCGTGACATTTCCCGAAGGAACGGACATAGGAACGAGGTGAAACACATGCCGCCGGTCAGTGTCCAAGCAAGAGTCTTGGGCTAGCGGACTCGGTGAACCGGGCAGTAGCGGACTACTATCGCCGAAGCACGAGACTACATTTCCCCATAAGAGAGGCTACCAAGGATAAACAACTAGGTTGTCGGATCCCACACATAGCAATACAAGTTACACGTCGCATAACATGCAAGTATGTGCTGTACAACATGGCATCACAACATAACGCAAACTCATATAGATAAAGGCTCAGAAGAGCCACATAGCAATAAATACAAACAGGGGTCACATGACCCATCATTGAGCATACAAGCAACAAGCGGAAGCATTACATGTCCGAGTACGTACATCTACAAAAGAAAAAGGCTGAGAAGCCTGACTATTACAAGACCCTCCCAAGGGTACAAGATCGTAGCTGAGGTAACAAGCTACTAAATCAAGTCAAAGCGGAACTACTAGCAAGACCGAAGTCTCCGCTGCAAAAACATAAATAAAGCAACGTGAGTACAAAGGTACTCAACAAGACTTACATCGATCCTATCATACATGCATTAGTGTCAAAAGGTAATGTGGGGTTTAGTTGCGACAAGCCAGCTTTGACTCTGTGGCTATCCTGTTCTCGACTACAAGAACTCTTGAGGTGAGACAACGTACACGAGTCCACTAATCACCACATCAATACACTACTATGGATTCATTCCCGCCTCCATACGAGAAGGCCATCCATAGCACTCACACTTGTCTTGAGCATTTTAGAGTATCCACTTCAAGTTGTCTATGTACCACGAAGCATCCAAGAAGTCCATAACCGAGGACACGGCTATTCAATAGATCAAGATAACCTGCAGGGTGTACTTCTTCACACACGCTCTCGCCACTTACCGCCATATACACGCTATGTATCTCGGCAACCTTCAAGCGGAAGCTTTGGCGAGGTGTCGGCCACGACCGACTAACCACACAAGACTCTAGTCCGTGCTTATCGCCTATTCGGTTCCATCCGCAAGGAGATCCGCCGGGTGTCGCCACGGCCCCAAACGATGTGAGCAGGGTTCCCAAGCCCACCATCCGGTGCCACTTGGTACACCGTGCCACACATGTTTAGTTCTGTCCCAAGGCCACCTCGCCGGTGCCACTTGGTAGAAAAATAGCACTACCTACAAACACCGTAAACTAGTTGCGACTCACGGACAGAGGTCAAGTTGATTAATAAGTCGAGAGGGTCGAGTTACCGAACCCAATGTGTGGTAGTATCGAGTCATTGGACAACATACATAGAACTCAAGGCTTAAGGACGGTTCCAAAGGAGACAACCCACCATGTACTCCTACATGGCCTCTCACCGCTACCTTTACCAAATCGTGTTCACACACTTCACTCTCGAATCGTAACATAGAACGGTACTCCAATTCATTCCCAATGAACAGGACTGACACAACTCTAAGCAATAGCAGGGCATAGCATGGTAGGAACACAACATGGCTCAATCAACTCCTACACATGCTAGTGGGTTTTAACTATTTATCGTGGCAATGACAGTCATGCAGAGGAATGGGTTCAACTACCGCAAAGACAAAGTAGCAGTGAATCGCTGTTGTCCTAATGCAATAACCGAGAGCAGGAGCGAGAGATAGGATTGTATCGGAATGAACAAGGGATTTGCTTGCCCGGTAATCAACAAGGGAGGCACCGCTTCATAGACAGTACTGAACGCGTCTGGGCAGGACCTATCGAGAAGGAACAGTGCCGGCAATCAATACACAATCATATGCAACAATATGATGCATGAACATGGCATGTAGATGTGATGCTGTTTGAGTTAATGCAACTGGTATTTGATTGGTTTGAAGTCCATTTGAACCAAAAGTTCAAATGCATTTCTAAATTAGGTCTCTTATATATGCCATAATGTGTTCTCCCATATTCAGCATCTATAGGTTGGTTTTTCATGCATGAAACTAGTACAGATGGAAAGGTTGCATTTTTCTGATAATTTTTCATATATAAATTATTTAAATCTGAGCTACGGTTGAATTGTTATGAATTTTTGAAGTTTAAATTATTTTCTGGATTTTCCTGATTTAAATTAATTCCAGAAAATAATATATTGCGTCAGCATGACGTCATGCCTGTGTCAGCGGTCAACCGAGGCTGACCAGGGTCAAACCTGACGTGTGGGGGCCACACGTCAGTGACACGGGTTAACAGGGGGGGGGTATTTAAATTAATCAGAGATTAGGGGGGCACTAGGGCCCACCGGCCGTGTCGGGGTAGATTAGCGGTGATTAGCCTTGCTAATCACCGACCACCGGACCCACGTGGCAGGCTCAGCGACGGGCTCGCCGCCGCGCCTCGACGCCATGAGTCAGCGCCACGGGCCACGGGCGGCGTCGGAGAGCACCGGGCGTAGCCTGTGCTCGCGCACTGTGGAGCAAAGGGACGAGCTGGGGGGCTGGGCTCGCCGAGCGGGCTTCAGGGCGGCGCGGAGCTCGGTGGAGAGGGGAAGTGGCTACATGTGCGGGGAGGAGAACGGAGAGGGGAACGGTGGCGGAGCTCACATGATTGCGCATTTAACGGGCGGCGAGGTCGGGAGGGACCGGAGCGATCGTGGGCGGAGGGGATCTCCGGCAACCGGAGACAAGCGGCGTCGGTGGCGGCGCTCGGTGGCCTCCCGCGCCACGTGATTCGACGGGGAGGTAGCAAAGGCGGTGCGGAGCTAACGGACACGGGAGAGGGCGAGGGGGAGAAGGTGGCCACGGCGGCGAGCGGTGGCGCTCTCGGTGGCGTTCGGTGCGGTGGGGAGAGAGCTCCAGGAGGGGAGGAACGAGAGAGAGCGAGCGAGGTGGGGAGGCTGCGTGGCGTCCCGGGCATCCGGACGAGGAGGGAGAGGCCAGGCAGGTAGGGAGGAGGTGGCGTGGCGCGGGCGGCGCTGCCACGGGCATCGCTGCCATCTTCTGCCGGGAGGAAGACGACAGGGAGGGAGGTGGGCTGGGCGGGGCTGGCTACCGGGCTGCCAGCCAGCAGGAGCTGGGCCGCGACAGAGCTAGGCGCCAGTAAGCAGTAAGTTTACCTATTTATTTCCTTTTCTAATTTCGACATTTGTTTTGGTTTATTTAAAATACCAAACCAATTTATTTAATCATGCCAATTTTTGCAGGAGCTAACTATATTATTCCAGAGCTCCTCAACAAAAGGGCACAATTTTGGACAATATTTTATATATATAATAATATATATCCAAGGCAAATATTTACCGTATTAATTCCAAAAGCCCAAAATAAATACTTATGAGATCCTAAAAATATTGGTTAGATTGTTAACTCTGTCCAATATTTTCAGAGGGCCACAAGAGCATTTTCTTGGACCTTTTTGGAGCAATTTTTATTTAGGTCATTTCCAAGTTATTACGAGGGTTTCACAAATCCCATTTCAGAATTAAAATGGAATTTAAACATGATGCACAATGACTAGCTAGCCTTGAGCATACCAGCACTAGGGATGTGACAACTCGCCCCCACTTGAAAGAATCTCGTCCCGAGATTCAGGGGTCGACGGAAAGAAAGCGGGTACTCCAGTCGAAGACGATCTTCTCGCCCGGGTAGCTTCTCTCGGAATGATGAGACCACTGAACCTTGAGAAACTTGATGTTCTGACGTCGAGTAACACGCTCTGCTTGATCAAGAATGCAAACCGGGTACTCTTGGTATGTGAGGTTATCTTGGAGATCAAGCGTTTAGTGGTCCACTCATGGATAGGATCCGAGAAGCAACGCTGAGTTGAGAGACGTGGAAGACATCATGAACTCGAGAAAGATGTGGGGTAGTTCCAACTGGTAGGCAACCTCTCCTCGCTTAGCGAGAATGCGAAAAGGGCCAATGTAACGAGGAGCCAACTTGCCCTTGATATCAAACGATGGGTACCCTTTAGAGGAGTAACCAAGGTAAGCCTTGTCGCCAACTTCATAAGCCACTTCCTTATGACGACGGTCATCTTGGCTCTTTGACGAGATTGGGCTGTTTTCAAATTCTCACGAATGATGCGAACTTGCTCTTCCGCCTCTGGATCATGTCCGGTCCAAAGAATTGTCTTTCACGGTTTCACCAGTTCAAAGGTGTTCGACATCTTCGCCCATAAAGAATCTCAAAAGGAGCTTTCTTGAGACTGGATTGATAGCTATTGTTATAAGCAAACTCGGCGAAAGGAAGACATTTCTCCCAATCCATACCGAATGAGATAACGCAAGCTCTAAGCATGTCTTCGAGAATTTGGTTGACCCTTTCCACCTGACCACTTGACTGAGGGTGGAAAGCGGTACTGAAGAAAAGATGGGTTCCCATGGCAGTTTGGAAACTCTCCCAGAAATGAGAAGTGAAAAGACTACCACGGTCTGAATTGATCTCTAGTGGAACACCATGGAGTGACACTATTCGAGAATGTATAAGTCAGCGAGCTGACTAGCGGTGATACTCTCTCGCACAGAAGGAAGTGAGCCACTTTGGAAAGACGATCAACGACTACGAAGATAGCATTATTCCCTTTCTTGGTCCCAGGAAAGCGGTGATGAAATCCATACCAACTTTATCCCATTTCCACTCGTGAATAGCTAAGGGTTGAAGGGTGCCAAGGCCTTTGATGCTCGCTTAACGCGACGACAAACGTCACGATTAGCAATAAATCGAGCGATTTCTCTCTTCATCCTAGTCCACGTAACCTCGGCGAGGGTCCGATACATCTTAGTACTACCGGATGAATTGTGAGAGGAGATTCATGCGCCTCCTTAAGAATCGGTTGTCGAAGATGTTGCTTCTTGGGGACCACCAGGCGGTGCCCAAAGAAAACGACACCTCGATCATCTATAGAGAAATTACCAGCAATACCCTTGGCAGCGTTTCTCTTGATCCGGTAATCCCGTATCATGCTTCGGGCTTCTATGATATGATCCACCGAGTAGGTTTCGCCACCAAGGTAGAAAGGAACCGTGAGGAGCAATGTGAAGGTTAAGCTTACAAAATTCCTCATGGAGAAGTGGTTGGCCTTCTTTGCAACATGAGATTGTTGCAATAGGATTTACGACTTAGCGATCAGCCATGACATTGGCTTTGCACGGGTGTAGGTAATCCCTAGATCATAATCAGATCAACTCCAACCAACGCCTTTGTCTAAGGTTCAAATCTGGTTGGGTGAAGATATACTTGAGACTCGGTGATCGGTGTAGATCTCGCAACGCTTACCAAGAAGGTAATGTCGCCAGTCTTGAGTGCATGGACTACGGCCGCAAGCTCTAGATCATGTGTAGGATAATTCTCCTCATGTGGATGCAATCGACGAGATGCATAGGCAATCACATGACGATCCTGCATAAGGATGCAACCTAGTCCTGTCGTGAGGCGCCGCAGAGATAACAAAGTCCTTAGTGAAACCGGTGGCACTAGTATGGGAGCAGAAGTCGAGCGCCTTTTCGGTTCTGGAAACTGTACTCACACTTGTGGGGACCACTCAAACTTTTTATCTTTCTTGAGAAGTTCCGTGAGGGGTTTAGCTACTTTGGAGAAGTTTTCAACAAAGCGGCGATAATAACTGGCTAGACCAAGGAAACTCCTAACTTGTTTAACGGTTTGTGGAGTCCAATCAAGAACGGCCTGAACTCTCTCGGGATTGACAGCAATGCCCTTACCGAGATTACGTGGCCTAGGTAGGTCACTTCGCAACCAAAATTCACACTTGGAGAACTTGGCATACAAAGCGGTGCTCTCTGAGTTTTTCTAGCACAAGTCTGAGATGTTCGGCATGCTCTTCCTCGTTCTTCGAGTAAATAAGAATATCATCGAGGTAAACCACGACAAATTTATCTAAGTACTCCATGAAGATCGAGTTCATCAAGCGGAGAATGTAGTCTGAGCGTTGGTTAGACCAAAAGACATGACGGTGTACTCGTCTTGGCCGTAACGAGTGACAAAGGCTGTCTTGGGAATGTCTCCATTCCTGATCTTGATTTGATGGTAGCCTAACCTCAAATCCATCTTAGAAAAGACTGAGGATCCAGCGAGCTGATCATACAGTGTCGTTGATCTCGGGAGCGGATACTTGTTCTTTATCGTGACCAAATTAACGGACGATAATCTACAACCATCCGTCCGTATTCATCCTTCTTCTTGACGAAGAGGACGGGCAAGCCCAAGGAGAAGAACTAGGACGGATGAAACCCTTTTGCAAGGACTCATCAAGTTGTTTCTTAAGCTCGCTAGTTCTAAGGGTGCCATCTTATAAGGTCTCCTAGAGATTGGGGCGGTTCTGGGATAAGATCTATGACGAACTCTACATCTCTCGCTGTGGAACACCGGCAGCTTCCTCTGAAAAACGTCCAGGAAAGTCACGGACTACCGGATATCTTCAAGGTCCGGAAGAGGGCTGGCATTAAGAGAATAGAGTTGACGCTTTGCAACTCTAGTGGAGACAGTGACTATCTTGCCGATGGGTGTGTAAGCTGAATGACCTAGTGAAACAATCAATCTTGGCATGATGAGTGTCATCCACCCATACCCAAGATGATGTTAATATTTGAAGACTTGAGGGCTACAAGTGAGGCAAGGAATACAAGTCTGTCAACAAGGATTTCGTTACCATGGCTTATACAAGAAGTTTGCCATTTGGATCCAGGAGTTTGAATGACTAGCGGAGAGGGCATATCACAAAATGATATGTTGTGCAAGTTAGCATAGCTTTAAATGAAGGAATGAGATGCTCCAAGATCAAATAGAACCGAGGCGGGATGACAATTAACAAGGAGTGTACCAAGAACGACATCCGGATCATCATGAGCGTCTTTAGCCGAGACGTGATGCACACATCCACGTTCAGCGGAGCTGACTTGACATCGATCATCTTGCGTGATGGCTTAACACAGCCAACAGACTTCTCGAGCTGGGTGGAGCATAATCGACTTGAGAGCGATCCGCATATAGTGTCCTGGCTCTCCGCATGTGAAGCAAGTCCACGGTTGGACGTGGACCCGCATTGACAAGTGGTCTACCAAGAGGCTCTGGTGGAGCATGTAGCTGAATCGGGTGAGGCGCCATATGGGATGGCCTCGTGAATATCCGGTGGAAGAGCAGAGTTCGAATCCAAATCCGGCTTCGGGAACTAGAACCGGAGGAAGGAACCAATTCACGGTGGTGCTTACGAGACTCCTCGTAAGTGAGCTGAGCTGTCTCTGCATTAATGGCCTTGTTCACAAGAGCTTGGAATGTATCGCAATGGTGCGGTGGAGGTCACGACGCAACTTGGGGTTGAGACCTTCCGAACCTAGCTCGCTTCTTGGCGTCCGTGGACACTTCTTCCGGGGCATAACGGGCAAGGTTCTCAAACTCTCTGTAAGCATCAACAGCCATCTCACTGGGTGAAACTACGTAACTCTTCTCTTTGCGATCGATGAGGGCTTCAGAATGTGATGCTCGCTAAAGCCTCGGTGAAATCTCTCCGTGTTGAATCGACCAGCCGGAAGCATAGCCTCATAGTTACGCCACCAAAGACTAGCATGACCTTCCGGTGGTATGCAGCATAGGTGACCTTGTCATCTTCAGATACATTTGCGGAACGCAACTTATGAGTGATGCTACGAAGCCAGTCATCGGCATCGAGTGGCTCGATGGAATGATGAAAGGTAGGTGGGTGCAAGCGAATGAATTCATGAATGGTTGCAAACCCTTTGGACTGATGTGCGGTGTTCTCCTCGATACGTGTCAACAAACGGTTAGACTCACGTTTGTTCCTCTCCATTTCTAGCATGAACCCTGTCAATGAGGGCTGGTCGGGAGGATCCTCATCCCTTCCATCTCCGTGGTTCTGGCTACGAGCAACAGAGCTTCGCTTAACTGATGACATCCTGAGAAACGAAGCCAAGGACGGAATCACATCACTACATACTGGGAATGTAGAACACCAAAATTAGTAACTCTCGAACTCTTGGGGCAATTCCGGCAGCATAACGGCAGTAAAATGTTCAAAATGAAGCATTCTGCAAAATGGGGTAGCACCATACTCAACATCATCATCAACGGTTCTGGGATAATACTAACATGCTATACCGAGGGTACTCGAAAACTGGGGTAAGACTCTGATCAACCCAATCCTATGGGACTACGGAAATAGTAACTCGTGATCCTGATAGATAGAAGAGATAGCCTAGTTCCTTAACCCCGTAGGAAAGATAGGACGACTCGATCGAGAGGTCATGAGGTAAAGGAGTAAAAGAGCCTTACGCTCCTTCCACAATCAATTCCCTATATAACTAAAGCATTTCTAGACTCAACTTCGATCAAAGTTGGCTTGGAAATCCTACAGCAACAGCTCGATACCAAAGCTGTCGGGACCCCGATCCTAAGTCACACCGATCTAGCATGTAACACATCATATCACTTTGCGCCTCACGCACGGTATTCCCACGGTGTCGCCTTACCATGGCCCGGACCGCTTATGCGTCTTTTGGCTCACGATATGATAGTGTCGCTAGCATCCATATGACAAAGAACCCGGCCGACATGGCTAGTCGTGAACCCAAAGCGGCGCTAACCTATGGGGACAGCATACATGAATCACATCGAGCATGTCGGTCATCAACGATATATTCGGGCTGTAGCACTGGCTAACAGGACTCGGAGAACCGGCTGTAGCAGGCTAGGCAGGACTCAATAACACGCGTGACATTTCCCGAAGGAGATGGATATAGGAACGGTGAAACACATGCCGCCGGTCAAGTGTCCAAGCAGTAGTCTTTGGGCTAGCAGGACTCGGTGAACCGGTCAGAAGCGGACTACTATCGCCGTAAGCACGAGACTACATTTCCCCATAAGAGAGGCTACCAAGGATAAACAACTAGGTTGTCGGATCCCACACATAGCAATACAAGTTACACGTCGCATAACATGCAAGTATGTGCTGTACAACATGGCATCACAACATAACGCAAACTCATATAGATAAAGGCTCGGAAGAGCCACATAGCAATAATACAAACAGGGGTCACATGACCCATCATTCGAGAGCATACAAGCAACAAGCGGAAGCATTACATGTCCGAGTACGACATCTACAAAAGAAAAAGGCTGAGAAGCCTCGACTATTACAAGACCCTCCCAAGGGTACAAGATCGAGCTGAGGTAACAAGCTACTCGTCAAGTCCAAGCGAACTACTAGCAAGACCAAGTCTCCGCTGCAAAAACATAAATAAAACAACGTGAGTACAAAGGTACTCAAAGAAGACTTACATCAGATCCTATCATACATGCATTAGTGTCAAAAGGTAATGTGGGGTTTAGTTGCAGCAAGCCAGCTTTGACTCGTGGCTATCCTGTTCTCGACTACAAGAACTCTTGAGGTGAGACAACGCACACGCAGTCCACTAATCACCACATCAATACACTACTATGGATTCATTCCCGTCTCCATACGAGAAGGCCATCCATAGCACTCACACTTGTCTTGAGCATTTTAGAGTATCCACTTCAAGTTGTCTATGTACCACGTAAGCATCCAAGAAGTCCATAACCGAGGACACGGCTATTCAATAGATCATGATAACCCCGCAGGGTGTACTTCTTCACACGCTCTCGCCACTTACCGCCATATACACGCCATGTATCTCGGCAACCTTCAAGCGGAAGCTCGGGAGGGTGTCGGCCACGACCGACTAACCACACAAGACTCTAGTCCGGCTTATCGCCTATTCGGGTTCCATCCGCAAGGAGATCCGCCGGGTGTCGCCACGGCCCCAAACGATGTGAGCAGGGTTCCCAAGCCCACCATCCGGTGCCACTTGGTACACCGTGCCACACGTGTTTAGTCTGTCCCAAGCCCACCTGCGGGTGCCACTTGGTAGAAAAATAGCACTACCTACAAACACCGAAACTAGTTGCGACTCTCGGACAGAGGTCAAGTTGATTAATAAGTCGAGAGGGTCGAGTTACGAACCCAATGTGTGGTAGTATCGAGTCATTGGACAACATACATAGAACTCAATTGCTTAGGGCGGTTCCCAGTGAGACAACCCACCATGTACTCCTACATGGCCTCTCACCGCTACCTTTACCAAATCGTGTTCACACACTTCACTCTCGAAGATCGTAACATAGAACAGTACTCCAATTCATTCCCAATGAATCGGACCGACACAACTCTAAGCAATAGCAGGCATAGCATGGTAGGAACACAACATGGCTCAATCAACTCCTACACATGCTAGTGGGTTTTAACTATTTATCGTGGCAATGACAGTCATGCAGAGGAATGGGTTCAACTACCGCAGACAAAGTAGCGGTGAATCGCTGTTGTCCTAATGCAATAACCGAGAGCAGGAGCGAGAGATAGGATTGTATCGGAATGAACAAGGGGATTTGCTTGCACGGTAATCAACAAGGGAGGCACCGCTTCATGATGCAGTACTCTGAACGCCTCCTGAGCGGGACCTATCGAGAAGGAACGGTGCTTGCAATCAATACACAATCATATGCAACAATATGATGCATGAACATGGCATGTAGATGTGATGCTGTTTGAGTTAATGCAACTGGTATTTGATTGGTTTGAAGTCCATTTGAACCAAAAGTTCAAATGCATTTCTAAATTAGGTCTCTTATATATGCCATAATGTGTTCTCCCATATTCAGCATCTATAGGTTGGTTTTTCATGCATGAAACTAGTACAGATGGAAAGGTTGCATTTTTCGATAATTTTTCATATATAAATTATTTAAATCTGAGCTACGGTTGAATTGTTATGAATTTTGAAGTTTAAATTATTTTCTGGATTTTCCTGATTTAAATTAATTCCGAAAATAATATATTGCGCCAAGATGACGCCATGCTCGTGTCGTGCCGTCAACCGAGGCTGACTAGGGTCAAACCCGACGTGTGGGGCCACGCCGCTGACACGGAAGTTAACAGGGGGTATTTAAATTAATCGAGATTAGGGGGCACTAGGGCCCACCCGTCGATGTCGAGGGTAGATTAGCCGGTGATTAGCCTTAAGCTAATCACCGACGGCCGGACCCACGCGGCAGGCTCAGCGACAGGGCTCGCCGCCGCGGCCTCGGCGCTTGGCGGAGTCAGCGCCACGGGCCACGGGCGGCGTCGGAGAGCACCGGGCGTAGCCTGTGCTCTCGTGCACTGAGTGGAGCAAAGGGACGAGCTGGGGGCCGGGGCTCGCGGAGCGAGCTTCAGGGCGGCGCCGAGCTTCGGTGGAGAGGGGAAGTAGCTACACGTGCGGGAGGAGAACGGAGAGGGGAACGGTGGCGGAGCTCACATGGATTCATTTAACGGGCGGCGAGGTCGGGAGGGACCGGAGCGGGTCGTGGCGGCGAGGGGATCTCCGCAACCGGAGACGGCGGCGACGCTGGCGGCGCTCAGGGCCTCCAGCGCCACGTGATTCGACGGGGAGGTAGCAGGCGGCGGTGCGGAGCTAACGGACACGGGGAGAGGGCGAGGGGGAGAAGGTGGCCACGGCGGCGCAGCGTGGCGCTCTCGGTGGCGTTCGGTGCGGTGGGGAGAGAGAGCTCCAGGGGAGGGGGAGGAACGAGAGAGAGCGAGCGAGGTGGGGGAGGCTGCGTGGCGTCCCCGGGGCATCCGGACGAGGAGGGAGAGGCCAGGTAGGGAGGGAGGTGGCGTGGCGGGCGAGGCGGAGCTGCGTCGGGCACGCTACGCCCATCTTCTGCCGGGAGGAAGACGACAGGGAGGGAGGTGGGCTGGGCAGGGCTGGCCACTGGCCGGCCAGGCCAGGAGCTGGGCCGCCACAGAGCTAGGCGCCAGTAAACAGGTAAGTTTACCTATTTCGTTTCCTTTTCTAATTTCTGACATTTGTTTTGGTTTATTTAAAATACCAAACCAATTTATTTAATCATGCCAATTTTTGCAGGAGCTAACTATATTATTCCAGAGCTCCTCAACAAAAGGGCACAATTTTGGACAATATTTTATATATATAATAATATATATCCAAGGCAAATATTTACCGTATTAATTCCAAAAGCCCAAAATAAATACTTATGAGATCCTAAAAATATTGGTTAGATTGTTAACTCTGTCCAATATTTTCAGAGGGCCACAAGAGCATTTTCTTGGACCTTTTTGGAGCAATTTTTATTTAGGTCATTTCCAGAAGTTATTCTGAGGGTTTCACAAATCCCCATTTCAGAATTAAAATGGAATTTAAACATGATGCACAATGACTAGCTAGCCTTGAGCATACCAGCACTAGGGATGTGACACTGCGATAATAAAAAGCCATGGGAATCTGAACACTTACGATCTCGCCAGGGGCTTGGCCCTTGTAGGCCAATCCTCCTCGTCGTCAATCGGCGTTGGTGGAGAAGTCCGGAGGAAGGGTTCTTCCCTTCTGATTCCCTCCGGCCTCCCGGTTAGGGGCGGCCTTCCTTTATTCTCCTCCCACTGGGAGGAGCTTCTTCTTCCTCCTCCTCGTCCTCGGGAGAAGACTACAGATCAGAATCGACAAGACACTGGCGTCGGGAGCTCCTTCGAGTTCCGTGGCCTCCTTCTTGGCCTTCTTCTCTAGCACCACATGCGGCACGGAGCCAAGCAGCCCGTCAATCGGGCATCCTCCGGGTCTTCCTCAAAAAGGAGCCGGACGATTAATCTGTCCGGGCGTCTTCACCAGATCTGTTAGAGATTAGGGAGTTTTAGATCCCACCTAGAGTCAATCTATGAAAAAAGAGTCCCGTAAAGGGTAAAATAATTTACCTCGCCGGATGATGCGCGAGCTGTATCCGCGATCTTTGTTAGCGGATGTCGAGGCTTCAGCGCCTTTGAACAAGCACCTTCCAGCGTCTTCAGACGCGTAGTGTTGAAGAGCCGCTCAAGGTTCGGTGTCTTTGTGTGGGATCGAACTCCACAAGTTAAAGGCCCGTTGTTGGCATGGGAGAATCCGCGGATGAGCATCACTGGATTACGCCGACAAGCTGAGATTCTTGTCCACCTGGTTTCGGACACATGTCCGAGTCCGGATAGCTCTTCCGAATTCCCCCATGTCAGGCCCGTCTCTTTCCATGATGAGAGCCGTGTGGGGAAGCCAGATCTGAATTCGGGGGCCGCCACCCATTCGAGGTCGCGTGGCTCGGTGATGTAGAACCACCCCGATTGCCACCCCTTTATTGTCTCCACAAAGGCACCCTCGAGCCATAGGACCTTGGCCATCTTGCCAACCATGGCGCCTCCGCACTCTGCTTGACGGCCGCCCACTACCTTCGGACGGACGTTGAAGATCTTCAGCCATAAGCCGAAGTGGGGCTGGATGCAGAGGAAGGCCTCGCACATGACGATAAACACCGAAATGTTGAGGATGAAATTCGGGGCCAGGTCGTGGAAGTCCAGGCCGTAGTAGAACATGAGCCTCCGGACAAATGGGTGAAGTGGAAAACCTAGTCCGCGGAGGATGTGGGGGAGAAACACCACACTCTCATGGGGCCCGGGGGTTGGAATAAGCTGCCCCGCATCGGGCAGCCTGTGCGCGATGTCGCCGGACAAATATCCGGCCTCCCGCAGTCTTGTGATGTGCCCCTCCGTGACGGAGGAGGCTATCCACCTGCCTCCCGCTCCTGACATGGTTGGAGAAGGTTGAGGTGGGATGTGCGGACTTGGGCGCTGGAGCTCGAGTGCGCGGAAATGGATAAGCAAAGGAGGAAGAAGGCGTAGGTGAAAGGGTGGATCCTTATCCCCTTATATGGACGGACGAAGCTATGCATCCCCCACCAGCCTCGTAAAACTCGCTTATTTCCCAAGCGCCGTAATCAATGGCGCGGATGGGTTACCCACATCCGTATTGATGAGAATCCCGGAATAAGGGAGCATGATCTATGCTTTGATAAGACGTGCCGAGGAAATCGCCTCGCTAAACACGCTGAGGTGGAATAGTAAAAACGATTCATATAAAGGCCTGGCCGTGGTGTGATGTCACGCCGCGGAACACGTCAGCAGATCTATGCAACGATTATTCTCTCTACGGTGTTATGTGGAACTTGTTTTGCAGAGCCGGAAATTATCCTTGTGTTCAAAACCTTCTATGAAGTATTCGGAGGAGGAACCCGCCTCAAATGCGAAGACAATCAACGCACCGGACTCATCATCATTGAAGCCTGGTTCAAGGGACTACCGAGGAGTCCCGACTAGGGGTGTCCTGATAGCCGACTATCATCACGGCGGACTCCAAGACTATGAAGATACAAGATTGAAGACTTCGTCCCGTGTCCGGATGGGACTTTCCTTAGTGTGGAAGGCAAGCTTGGCGATCACGGATATGTAGATCTCCTACCATTGTAACCGACTACTGTAACCCTAACCTACCGGTGTCTATATAAACCGGAGGGTTTTAGTCCGTGGGGCGAATAACAATCATACCATAGGCTAGCTTCTAGGGTTTAGCCTCCTTGATCTCGTGGTAGATCTACTCTTGTACTACCCATATCATCAATATTAATCAAGCAGAGTAGGGTATTACCTCCATCGAGAGGGCCCGAACACGGGTAAAAACATCGTGTCCCTTGTCTCCTGTTACCATCCGCCTAGACGCACAGTTCGGGACCCCCTACTCGAGATCCGCCGGTTTTGACACCGACACCTACCATATGAATCTTGATCTCTAGCCTTCCCCAAGTTGCTTTCAACTCAAACCCTCTTTCCACCAGATCCAAATCCTATGAGAGAGAGTTGAGTGTTGGGGAGACTATCATTTGAAGCACAAGAGCGAGGAGTTCATCATCAACGCACCATTTGTTACTTCTTGGAGAGTGGTGTCTCCTAGATTGGCTAGATGTCACTTGGGAGCCTCCGACAAGATTGTGGAGTTGAACCAAGGAGTTTGTAAGGGCAAGGAAATCGCCTACTTCGTGAAGATCTACCGCTAGTGAGGCAAGTCCTTCGTGGGCGACGGCCATGATGGGATAGACAAGGTTGCTTCTTCGTGGACCCTTCGTGGGTTGAAGTCTCCATCAACGTGGATGTACGATAGCACCACCTATCGGAACCACGCCAAAAACATCCGTGTCTCCAATTGCGTTTGAATCCTCCAAACCCTTCCCCTTACTTTCTTGCAAGTTGCATGCTTTAATTTCCGCTGCCTATACACTCTTTGCATGCTTGCTTGAATTGTGTGATGATTGCTTGACTTGTCCTAAAATAGCTAAAATCTACCAAACTCTAAAATTGGGAAAAGGTTAAGTTTTTATTGGTCAAGTAGTCTAATCACCCCCCCCCCCCCCTCTAGACATACTTCAAGGTCCTACAACAAGGCACTGGTCTCCTCCTGCTGGTCTGCACTTCGGCGATCTTCTCCCTCGGCCAGGTCGCGCTCGCCCGAGCCTCTCATTGCCCTCCCTTAGTTGCCGGGATGGCCGGTAGCCTGTTCAAACGAGGCTTTCACGTCGCCTCGCAACCTCGCCAAGCCGGAGATCTGATCCATCGGCTATGGATTTATTGCATGCATGCGCTGTATATGATCGTCGCCTGCCCATGAGAAATTTTCCCGAGCCGCCGCTGCACAGCGGGACATCTCTCTTGCATTCGTGGCGCGGCGGGACATCTCTCTTGCTTCAGCGCGCGCGCCGGACCAATCTGCTTGCATCGACAGTGGCGGGACCTCCGTGCTTGCTACTTCCGCACAACCGGGACATGTCGGCTGCTCTCGCAGCGGGCGGACATCTCTCGTGCTTCGCTTCCATGCTCGCCTCTCCTGGTAGCAATCTCTCGACCTGAACTCACGGCCATGGCGGGCATTTAAGGGAAGGATGCTTTGAATGACTTGTTTGTTTTTGTTGATGAGGAGTTGAGGAGGAATGTGCAGATCATCTTGGCATACTAGTATTTATAACCGAGTACTAATACACTCCTAAGTGGGAAACCGTTTAGGTTGTGATCGGTGTCAACAGGTTTGGAATTCAATATACTAGTGTGGTACTAATACGCTCCTAAGTGGGAAACCGTTTAGGTTGTGATCGGTGTGAACAGGTTTGCAATTCAATATAGCATGGAGTAATTTGGAATGTGACAAGACGCAAGCTCAAAAACTTGTACTCTGAGTTTAGTAGTACGTTATACAGGAAGAGAAGAGGTGCACGCACGCACTCGTCCTCTCACACATGCGTCTGTTTTTTCTCAAAAGAAGGATGATGACCCCGACCTCTGCATCAGGGAGTCACACACGCATCTGTAGCTACGAATTGCAGTGTTCTCAGCCATCCGATTGGCTCTATCATGGATGTACCTATATACTAAAACATGTCTAGATACATCTATATTTTGACAAATGGAAGGCATGTATTGTGGAACGGAGGGAGTGCTTGTCATCAAAATGGATAAAAAGGGACGTGCCTAGAACTAAAATACGTCTACATACATCTCCTTTTATCCATTTTGATGACAAGTAGTACTCTTATCCAAAGGAACTTTATATCCAACAGACACAAAATATCCGTTCATTGTTGGAAACTCTGATCCGATGTCAAGTAATTGCTGCAAATATACCAAAACCCACCATTTCTTAAGCTAAGTAGACCAAGGTAATCCCTATATTAGCATATTACTAAGATAAGCAGAAGGCCTTTGTCGAAACATTTAGGGCGTGAGCTTGTCAATCTGAATGTGGAGGGACACAAGCTTAGCCCGGCCAGCAGCTTAGGCGGAATCTATCAGAAGGTCAGCTCCTGCACGTCGATGTCGCCGGGATCCTTGCTGCTTGTCACCTCCATTTCCACCTTGACGGCGTCGATCGTGCCTTTGGGCTCCCCCGGCGGGCCGTTCACCCACAGCTTGGCCAAGTAGTGTGGCAGTGGGGACCCCCGCTCGATCACGAGCGGCCGACACGGGCGATAGGCGCGTCGATGTCGAGCACGTCGCCGACCAAGAAAAACACGCGTCGGTCCTCCTCCACAAACAGCAAGAGCCGTGGCTCCGGCGATGCACTTGCGGTGGAGCACCTTGCCGTCTTGGATCCCCGTGCACGGGCATGGGATCTGCGGTCTTGATGTGGTGGTAGAGCGCCGACGGCGGGCCTTCGAACCCTTGAGACGGGCATGGGGCATTGCAGGGCGCGAGCGGACACACGCTCTGGTGATCGGCGAGCTTGTGGTAAGTGAAGTAGAGCCCACAGCCTTCGTGCGGGCACTCCACCCTCACCGACGAAAGGACGGAGTCCACCACCGTGTTCCGCACGTCGAAGCCACCGTCGCTTTCGCACCGGCATGCCGCTGGTTCCGGGCGCTCGGCGCGGCGATCCGCGCGGACAAATGCCCTCCCTTGCACTGCAAAATCAATCCAATAGCACATCAATCAAGAAACCTGCACCTTGCTCAATCAGCCGAGCAGACGAGGTGTATTGAACCTCATACACTAGGCGTCAAGGCGGAGGCACAAGGGGCGATGGAGCACGGTGAGGTCCATGGAGACCTTAGAGAGCTCCATCGTCGGGTCATGTTCTGTTCGGTCTGCATGATCTCGCCCTCCTCGTGCACAACCATCCTTCAAGGTGCATTAAATCAACACATGCAAGTACTATCAAAAGAAGAGTCACGGCATGCATGCATGCGTTGTAATTAATGCATCGGTAAACACAAATTATTGAAATATATCGAGTGCGATGCTTTGATGTGTCGCGTCAACTTCGTACATCAACGAAGTTTGATTATCCTCTCCCTCGCGGACTTAATCGCACTTTTGCCTTTGGCTGTATGACAGAGTTGGCCACACACTGTCGGGCCCACCTATCATACGCAAAGACAGGGGCGTCCCTCCCTTGCCCATGGCGTGGTGGCTGGCAAGACTAGGAGAAGCTTTTGCTACGCTCTCCCTCCGCACGCGGTGGACATGCAGCAATTCAATCGGTGCGGATGGCGGAAGCGTCTTGTAGTACTCCTCCGGTGCAGTAGTACACCATCATTGTTCGACTTCGAAGAGGCGAAGAGCCAAGCGCAGCCCCGGACGCTTCGTGTGGCGGTTTCATGTGTAGAGTAGTCTAGATAGCGTGTAACGTGCTGTAAGCTTAAAATCGTTGAGGTCGGCTCCATGCTATGTGGCCGTCTCGAAGTTTTTTTAAAATTAAAATAGTCTTACGGCCCTACCACACCACGGTGATTGTAGTTTACACGCTCATCTGGTCAAGATAGGAATATATATTTTAATTTGTTTTTTAAGGGGGACTCCCGGCCTCTGCATCGAGCGATGCATACTGCCACATATATTTTAATTTGTGGTGGGTAAATGTTAGAGGTTGCAGCAAATATATTGTACATTGTGGGTCTTTCAGCCAAGTTTAGAGGCAAGCATGTAGGGCCAGTGCTATGATGTGTCGCGTCAACTCATAGAACAAGGAGAAGCTTGATTTTACTACACGCCTTCTCCCTCGCCCATGCGCGCGGTTGCTCGCAAACGAGGACATGCTTTTTCTTAGTAGTAGTACTTCCACAACAAGCTATCCATCCGCTTTCGCGGTGGACGGACATGCAGATGTGGATTCGACAACTTTAGAAGCGAGTAGTAGTAACATCATTGTTCGTCTTCTCGAAGAGGCGAAGAGCCAAGCGCAAACCTAACGTTGCGATTGTGAACATTGGAGCACACATATAGCCGTGCTCTTGCATGAGACAAAATTGCTATGTGAGCCCACTATTGTACTAGTACATACAACTACTTGCTAGTATAGCCCAGTAAACCGAAAGGAGTATTTTCCTTCTAGAGATTTCAACAAGTGACTAGACTACACCGAGACGGAGTACATATGGAGCAAAATGAGTGAATCTGCACCGTAAATAAATACGTACTAGTTCTATCGTTTTCCTCTCCGAGGTGCACAATATTGAGTATACTGACTAGTCTCTTTTTGACACGCATTTACGTTGTTTTTTTACACAGTACAGACGCAAGCGCTCATATACACGTGCATACGCTCACCCCTATGAACGCACACACGCACGGCACTATCATCTTGAAATTTACGAAGTCACCATAGGCACCTCGTCGTCGACGGGTCCACAGATGCTTGAATGCCAAGAAGGAAGAGGGTAGCGGTTCCCGAGACGTTGAACGGTCAATGATGCATCCTCAATTACATGCGAGAGGAATTAATTGGAGAAGTAGACTAGAGCCAAAGATGATGTGAATGCAACGAGTTTGGACTCTCATACTATAATAAAGGCGCCCACCACTCCAATCCATCTACTCCAAGTCTCTGCGCAACACCGCTCACTCCAATCCAAGACCAAGTGACCGAAGCCACAAGCACCTATGGAGGCGATGGGCGCGAGCGGCGATCGGTCGGTGTGCCAAATCATCAAAGCGCCGGCTGCGCGCCCAGCCACAAGCAGCGTTCCACACAGTCTTTGGCGACCGCAGCATCGTATCCCTCACCGACGCCGCCGCCTCTCGCATGGACGACATGATGGTCAACTCCATCCGCAAGTTCACCGCCGTCAAGAAGCGCCACGGACGACCTTGCCGTCTTGCTCCAGCCCGCGCCCGGGCTCCTCATTGCCTGCCACCCTCATCGGCCTACATGGTGACGAACTCTTTCAAGCCCTGGTGGCCCTCTACAGTGCCGGAGGTCGCGACGAAGAATGTGCACCTCGAGGCCGCACTCGCCAGCGCAGCTCTCGCCATGCAAGAAACCGTCGACCGCACATCCACGTCTCACGAGGAAATCGTCTACATAGGCCACTACAAGGCAAGCGAGGACAGAAAGACGTTGGCCTTCTTCCAATGGCTGGAATCTTTAGACGCCATTGTTCGAAGCACGTCGACCGCCACAAAGCCGCTGCTACTTAGGCGCCGTTCGGTGGGCGGCGCCTCGAGTCGAGGAGGTGGACATCGTCGATGGACGCATCTCTTCTTCTTGCCTCCTGTAACCAGCAATGCATCGCCTCGTGGCCTTAATGTTTTATTAGTATAGTACTCCCTCCATTCCCAAATATAAGTCTTTCTAAAGATTCTAGCAAGTGACTACTACATACGAAGCAAAATGAGTGAATCTACACTCTAAACTATGTCTTCATACATCGTATGTTGTATTCCATTTGAAGTAGTATCTAAAAAGGCTTATATTTATGAATGGAGGGAGTATATGGCATTTTTTATTCGATCAACAGCGTTTTCCTTTGTGAGGTGGGGCCATGATTGAGCAAACCCACCCCACCCACCAAGGCGTCGGCCGAGTTTAGAGTTAGAAGAGAGAAATGAGGAGGAGGGCTAGCTATAGCACTGACGCTTTGTTGTCGATGGGACTCGTGTTTATAGAATAGGAGTACTGAGCACTCGTGCCTCTTTTTTTTGAGGGAAAAATTAGTCGTATGTCTAGTACCACTAGTTGGGTGCGTGCGACCTATAGCTGTCATCACTTTAGGTCTACTTTTCGAACCGCGGCTACGCTTCACAATACATATTTTTCACGCATTTATCCTCCTATATGTACTCCTAGGCTATTTCCACGTGCTCCCATTCACGACATGTGGGACATAGAGCATCTGGGTCGTAGTGCATGCACGACTTGGAGCATATGCCGGGTACTTTACATTTCAGACCTCACGAATTACATGCAAACCCCCGAAGAATAAATAAATCAATGAATTACTACATGAAATCGGATTATTTTCATGGAAACCGAGCACGTTCATTAAATTTTGGACATAACACGCTTATAAAAATGACCGACCTAAACTAGTCTAAGGGCCTCTTTGATTTTTCCCGAAAAAATGGCCTCTTTGATTCGCAGGATACCGAAAACACAGGAATGGGGAAAGTATGATGGCGATGAACCGAGACGAGGAGAACTCTAACTCGCTTAGAGGTTAGAGTTAGATTCTAACCTGAACTAACTCTAAACCAAAGAGGTGTATGGATGGCAGGGTTAGATTGACAATAAATGCTCTATCTCAATCATTTGACTACTTTGGACCCTATTTTTAGTCAGACTAAAATAAGTCCCTTGGATCCAAGCACCCTCTTGGTGTGGCCGGCTCTTCTGTGGCCTCCTCCCGCTCACAATTGACATAAACGAACCATCTATACAATCAAGCATGCAAAACATGATAATTTTTACTTTGTCCATACAAATGAGATATCCCACTTAAACATACAAGTCGTCAATCAAGCTTCACAAAATAAAAAACACTTCATGAAACAAAGAATGAGCTAACTCATCACGGAAGTTGTTCACGATAGGGAGGGAGCCCGGAGCCCCTCACCCACCGAGGGAGGAGCTCGCCATCGCCGCTCGGAGGAAGGCTCAGAGAGCCCAAGCCCCGAACCCCTCCCGACGCTGGCCCTTGCGAGTTGAGGTTGACACCGCATGGGTAGCAGGCCGCTTGCACCGATCGGGAACTTAATCTTTGGGCCTCTATAAATAATGCAAGCCTATAACTAAAATACCTAGAAAGGTGAACTCAATCTTTGGGCCTCTAGAAATAATGCAAGCTCTAAACTTAAATACCTAGAAAGGTGAACTCAATCTTTGGGCCTCTAGAAATAATGCAAGCTCGAAACTTAAATACCTAGAAAGGTGAACTGAATCTTTGGGCCTCTAGAAATAATGCAAGCTCGAAACTGAAATACCTAGAAAGGTGAACTCAATCTTTGGGCCTCTAGAAATAATGCAAGCTCGAAAATGAAATACCTAGAAAGGTGAACTCAATCTTTGGGCCTCTAGAAATAATGCAAGCTCTAAACTCAAATACCTAGAAAGGTGAACTGAATCTTTGGGCCTCTAGAAACAATGCAAGCCTGAAATTGAAATACCAAGAAAGGTGAACTCAATCTTTGAGCCTCTACAAATAATGCAAGCACTAAATTGAAATACCTAGAAAGGTGACCTGAATCTTTGGGCCTCTAGAAAGATTTATTACCTCCTCAAGCAACATCAAACAATTCCATGCGTGCACCACAAATCTATAGCAAGTTTGATCAGATCTACTTTTCCAATTCAGAATTAGCGCTAGAGCAAGCAAGATCAATGATATGGTCGTGAGACGAGAAGGAACGACAAACTCACCCTCTCGCGACCTCCCCGGTAGATGCGCCACCGCCAAGCACGACAGAGGGAGAAAACGACCGTGAAGGGGGAGGGGGCGACCTCAAAGGTCGGAGGAGAGGGCGGCGAGTAGGGCGGCGGAGGCCGAAAGGAGAGGGCGGCCGAGAGAGAGAGGGCGAGCGCGCTTGGGCGGCCCCTATGGGGAACAGAGAGGAGTCGTGCGAGGGGGGAGCGATCTGTGCGGGCAGTGAGATTTTTTAGGGAGCGATCAGGTGCGGGCAGGTGAGAATTTTTAGTTCTCTTTTAGTGGGCCGGGATAACTAACCCAATTAGAACCTCTCCATCGGGCTAGTTTTTTAGCTGGGTTAGAGCAAACTAGCTCAAACTAACCCCTCTTGTTTCGATAATTTGAGGCTATTTCAACCCAAACTAGCTCTAACTCGTGGATCCAAACAAAGAGGAGTGTTATCGTACATGCTACAGTGTGGACCGTAGCACATTGTTTTTTATGGCCATATCACCACATTATTGTTTTCATCGCTGGTTCATTTGGGCTACCGTGGTTCGCACGGTTGGTTCACTGGGCTGCCGTGGTTCGCACTCCTCCGACCTGAGTAGTACTAGTATAGTACTAGTATATACCGCATCATTCTTTGCTCCTTCTTACTACTCCAACATGTGGGAGAGCCAGCATCCGGGTCAACGTGTCATGCACCAGATTAGAGCGCGGAACGGAAGGGGGGCATCACCCCGGTCGGAGCGCTAGTAATTCATGACTATAGTGAGTGGTCATATCACAAGTCTTTCCAGAGTTACGCACCACAAATCGCATAGCCCCACTCGCCACCCTCCTCGCCTCTCTAAACCGCCACCCAAAACTGCCGCACGATCGCCTGAGAAAAGCCCCGCCTCAACTTTTAACTACGCGAAAATAATTCGAGCTTGTTCGTTTCTATATAAATACAGATTTTATCAGATGTTTATTCACCCGTGGGGTTGTTCAATGAATGAAGGCGGGGAGCACAGTGAATAATACTACCTCATCGTCTGGGTTTATTGGTCCCCATTGTATTTAGTGCCAAATTTTGACCATAGATTAAACTAAGAAAATGTTCACGCATGTCACCAAACATTATATTTTTCAAAACTATGTTCAAATACGAATCCAATGAGATAATTTTCTTGACATGCATTAACATTTTGTTAGTTAAATCTTTAGTCAAAATTTGGCACAAACTATAAAAGGGACCTATAAACCGGGACGGAGGTAGTACTTGTAGTAGTAGTAAGTAGGAGTCGAGAGTAGTCACCTTAAATAGATAGTTTTTTTCTTTAATGCCACGTACACAAATTGAAACACTTGTTGTGGAGAGAAAAAGATAATCACTCCACTATATATGGACGCAGGGCCTGAGCGCTTGCTTTACTTGGGTTGCTCTTTCATTCTCTCATCCTCTCCAGATATAAACAAGACAACAGTAGCGACATTTTCTCTCTGCTCACCGCTGGTCACAAATCCGCGGATCCTTCGGCCGTGTGTGTGAGGACTAAAGGTGCATCATTCACGCGGTCATCGCCGCCAAGGGAGGAAACCCACAACCGCCGGAGGGGCCCGATCCTCCGCCGGTGCCGCCTCTCCGACACACGGCCTCGGGAGGTCCTCCGACCCTTCTTCCTCCTCGCCGATTGTCCCAGATCCGACCTGCCGCCGACATCCCGACGACCCTCGTATAAGTTCTTCGAAGTGGCCTTGCTCTCTCGCCCCAGCCCCCACGTGTTCTGCATGTGCATCTTTTTCTCGCCATCAGCTCTTCCAAAGCCACCTAAATTGTTAGTATTATTAGAGGTAAAGCTACTTCATGCATTCAATCTAGGGCTTTGTTCAAACAACGAAGAAAGGGGGAAAGTTGTAGCATGAATCTAGGACTTGATTCAAAGAGGAAATAATATGGTAAAAGTAGTAGAGACCGGATACCCAACCGGTCTCTTGGTTGAAAAGGGAAATAATGGGAAAACGCAGACAAACTGGATAAGGAACAGATCTATTATTGGTTGAAAAAGGATAGAAAGTGGCGGCCGGTGGACAAATCAACAGAGTATGTCCAGGATTAGATTTGCTGCCATCACATAGTAAAAGGTCTCGTGATTAGATTTGCTGCCCTCACATAGTAAAAGGTCTCGTGGATTAGATTTTCTGCCCTCACATAGTAAAAGGTCTTAGGATTAGATTTGCTGCCCTCACATAGTAAAAGGTCTCAGGATTAGATTTGCTGCCCTCACATAGTAAAAGGCCTCCAGGATTAGATTTGCTGCCCTCACATAGTAAAAGGTCTCCAGGATTAGGTTTGCTGCCCTCACATTGCGTGAATAAGCTCGGCATCACCATTTTATGCCTCCTTGTAGGTACATTGTGTTGATGCGTCCACTGTCGCATGTCCTTATACCAACCTTTTGCTGGGTTTTTTGCGGGTAAACCAACCTTTTGCTGTAAGGGCGCATGTAAAATGAAGCGATCACACTGTTACCTTAGGGACATGTCTAACCAGTTTTATTGTTAATCTAATGCCTCCAGTGATAAGATGCAACTAAACTGTGTTACAAATGGCACTCTGTTGTTTTCCCAAAGATGATAAGTAAGTTGCTCCTTTATGTCTTTGAGTGTCCTGGTGTCCCCACGGTCCCATGCCCTTAAACCAACTCTTTAGCTGCTGTTGATTTATCGTGTCCGTAAACAAGCAATGCCACCATTAAAGTAATCCCATATCCGAGGAATCTCATTGTTGATCATAATGCTTCGGTAACATGAAGCATTGCCGACGCTTTTAAAATTTCTACCGTCCTTGCGTGATTGCCATGAACATAATTAAGATGCTTCTTTTCATTTTGTATATGTTTCAGATATTCTTATTGACCAAAGAATCGTTTACTTTATATCATTTTGTGCGATAGGGATATCCATTTCACCTTGTTGCTATTGTGACCTTTTGGTGAACTGCACAAAACACTTTTTTTGGAATGAGTGTCTTGTGCAGTTCAACTAAAATGTCACATGGGTAACATCTCTCAATTTTGGGACTGCACAAAATGGTTAAACTAAAGTGAAACCATGCTCTCCTGTCTCCTTGTGACGGTCAAGAGCAACATCTCTCAATTTTGGTGGAACTGCACAAAATGGTTCAACTAAAGTGAAATCATGCTCTCCTGTCTCTTTGTTTGTGCTATGCAAACATGTTGTGCAAACAGGAATACTCTACTACAGATGTTGTGACGGTCAAGAGCATTCGCCAAGTTCTTCGATTGTATGACATGGCTAGCCAAGATGGATTTAATCCCAATATTCACTTTATCAAAAGGCTCTAATGGGTTGGTTCTGAATCTTGCAAGTCGGGAATCGATGAGATGTGTAGGCATCTTTGTTGTACTTATTATTTGAATCTTATTTGTTGGTTCTCGAATCTTGCAAGTCGGGAATCAATGAGACGGTAGGCATCTTTGTTGTACTTATTATTTGGATCTTATTTGTTGGTTCTGAATCTTGCAAGCCGGGAATCAATGAGATGTGTAGGCATCTTTGTTGTACTTATTATTTGGATGTTATTTGTTGGTTCTGAATCTTGCAAGCTGGGAAACACGGCATGATGATGCAGAGGACAACAACCATAACAAACAATTCAAACTTGCTAGTATTATCTTTGTGAAAGTGCGACAAATGTGCTGATCGTGTGCGTCCTGAGAATAATAATTCTAATTGTTGTGCATGTTGATCCCGTGGCACTAATAGAACGAGCCAATGCATTGCTTGTTTTAAGTATAAATTTCTATTAAAGCTAATTAAATTTAAGTAAAGTGACCACTAACTCCTGTTATTACAAAGACCAATACTGAGACCGCCGTGAACCGACGTGTGGCCGGAGTAGGTTTCTTAATGGAGGCGCTTGAATGCACCGAGGGTGCATCTTCTGCGGGCGTGCAGCGGACGAGGAGGGGTAGTAATCGTTGTCGCTGACACACTCACTTCATCGTTGAATCCAGCCTCCCAAGAGCTGAAAACGAATCGCTGCCGCCACACACTCGCTCACTCAAGAGCAAGTACAATAGAGCTGAGTCGGCCGGGCTATAAGGCATAAACTAGTATATTTCGCTTAGTTGGAGGAAAGAGAAGAGGAGAGAGAGGTAAGCGGGCTCTTCGTGAAGAGCCAGCTCTAGCACGTGCTCCTAGGCACTTTGTGAGAATGAAAGGTGGGCCACATAATAAAAAAATAGTACACTCTTTTGATCTACTATTGTACATGTTGACTATAAGATGGGTCAGATGACATGGCACCGCTTATAGCCAAGAATGGCTATATTACTAACCATGCTCAAGATACTCCAATGGCGATCCGAGGGGTGAGCTCGCTGGATATGGACTTCAAGAAGGAGTTAGTTCGCCGCTCAGTCCTATGGCTGCACCAAGTTGAATGTGATGTACACTAACGATACGGACTCGGTGAAGCTCGCCGCGCCTCGATCCTATGGCTGCACCAGTTCGAGCATCCACCCGTTTCATCGGCAATACCACTCGCACCTTCGCTACGGTGGAGAGAAGGAAGAACGCGACGATTCGCCATCCGGTGCAACAAGCTTGTCGACATCCGTAAGCAATACAAGATCATCAACAACAGTGGAGAAGGACTCGTGGTTGACCTCGCTGAGACCATCATCGACCCCGACACGCCAACATGAAAGAAGACGACCTGAACACGTGGAGGTACCTCTGAATCTAGCCTACATAACCTACACGGCCAAGGACGATACGCATGCTACGACATGTACAGCAGATCTTGGACATGAGGGCGGTTCCGCTTCCCGTGAATCGACGAGTACACGGACAGCAGCAAGGCCATGATCAAGCGTGCACAGAAGGTTTAAATGTTGTACTTTATCTGTTTATAAGCACCTTTATCATCCGAGTGTTTCATGCATTAGCCTATGTGTCGAATTATCTGCTTTGTCCAAATATTTCTTTTAAGAACCCATTAACCTGATTGCTTTTTTAGTGGCTATTTGCTAATGTATGTAAACTAGTTCACTTGTCCGTAAAAAACTAGTTCACTCGGCTGCCGTGCTTTGAATCTCCTTCCTCCCAACATATTCCTCTCCTCGTGGACCCAAAGAGGTCTCTCAATTTTCTCCAACTTTCTTTTTCGATGTAAACTGAGTTTTCTCCCACTACTTTCCCCTAGAACCAACTCAACTGCCCCACGCCTAGCCTAAAAATAATAATACCCCACGACTATTAACTCATCAAATTAAATGATATTTTATTTCGTAAGTTGAAAGTTCTACAAAATAATAATAATAATTGTTTATATATAACTTGCCAAGTTAACTCCTAGTGATTGCGCAGTATAAGCTTGCAAAGATTTTATCAAGCGCAATCCTGTGTTTATGTTTTTATAACATTTCTCCCTAGCCCAACATGATATTTTCACCCAGCCCAGCAAGTCCGCTGGATTTCGAGAAAATGCAAATGGGATTTAAACGGGCTGCATAGATGCTACATCATTGTTTCACCCAGCCCACCAAATGGACTAAAAACAAATGGATCTGGCCGACATGTGGGCCAAGAGGTCGAAGTTTAAGAAGGCGTTGGATTTACATCCAACGGCAGCATTCTTCTTCAATCTCTCGCCTTCTTCCCCAGCGCTGCCGGAACCGCTTCGCTTCAGCCTTTTCGGCCCAAAGGCGTTGTTTTGCTCTCAACGAGACGCTACCCGCCGACGGCCAGCCATCCCTCCACTCCGCACCTCCTGTTATTCTCTGCCGAGTGTAGGCCCACCCCGCACCAACCAGTAAGTTTCCCACTCTTCCGCTATGCGACTCCACCGCCGCTCTTCCCCATCTCCGGTCATTTCAGTCAGGGCCTTGCCTCGCCCATCGCTTCGGCCGCCAAGGCGTGGTCAACATACGAGAGTCATCAAGAGGATCAGACATGGAGAGCTCGACGGCCGGGACCCACGAGGTCCATGGTCGCACGCAAGGAAAGTTCTCCTTATTACGACTCAGACGCGCACTATACGGGAAGGGCTTCAGATTTCACTAAAAAACGCCTCACCGATGTGTCGACCCACCAGCTATATCTTCGCACGCAAGGAAGTGCCTCCTTATTACGCACCAAAAATGAATACCCCTCGCTAGCTGGGACCCACCATAGTGGGTGATCGACTTGTGGGCCTACTAAGTTGATGAGGACGGAGGGCTTTGTCAACTTAGTCAATATGAACGATTCTAGCTCCAAAGGACTGTGACGATGTCCATCCAACGGCCATAGTGCTTCTTCAACCTCCGTCTTCTTGCTCCAAATTACCAAAGCAGCCACGGTCGTGTTGCTGCTTTTTGCTCTCTCGTGGTCGGGTCAGGATGCCGCAGAGGCCTCACCGCCCCTACTACTCCCACCGCTGGCCCAGGTATCCCTCTACTCACCCACACCCTCGTTATTCTCATGGGCGACAAGAGCCTCACGCCGCAGCCAACCAAGTGAACCTCGATTCTCTCCGCTGGGCATCCACCGCCGCTTTTCCCGGCTCCTCGTCGCCCCTTCCTAGGCCTCGCCGCCGCCCACCGCTTTGGTGCTCTCGGCGCAAGCGTGGTCAATGTGGTCAACGATCGACTTCCATCTAAGAGTATCAGACGTGGAGAGGCCGATACCGGGTCCAAGGCCACAGCCCAGCTTTTTTGTGATTTGTCAAGTAAGTCGCTTTGACGGGCCTGTTGGGCTGCAAATCTTTCAAGACGAGGAGAGCTTCATTCGCTGGCCGAGAAAATGGCCTATCAAGAATGAGAAATGGACTGTACATTTTAAAACACATCAAACCGCAATTAGTTTCAAATATCTTTTTTCATTTTAGATTTTAAATTACATTAATTTTTATGCGTGAGAATTTGTTGGATTTTATATTGATATACATTTATTTTTAAATCAGTTTGAATGTGAGTCAAATTTCGGGATTAAAAACAGTTCGACCGCACCAAATATGCAAAATTTCAGATAATTTTTAACCTTGGCCACAATATGGGCTGTAATGCTAACAAAAAGAATATGGGCTCCAAACAAAACCTTAAGAATTAGCAATGGGCTGTAAATTATTAGAAATAATGGCAGATGGGATGTATGTTGTTTTCCACAGATTTGAGGCTTTCCTAAAAAAGGTTGACGACAAGCAAAGGATCGCTCGATGGCCATCCAATGGCCGCTGTGCTTCTTCAATCTCTCGCTTCTTCCTGCTCCAAATGGCCAAACAAGCGCCAAGGATCAGATGTTCTCCTCCTCCTCATGGCCGGGTTGTCAGGCCACAGAGGCCTCACCGCCCCACCAGATTCCCATCGCTGGCCTAGCCATCCCTCTACTCACCCACACCGCTGTTATTCTCCGCGACGGCAGACGAACCAAGAAACCCTCGCTCAACAGATTCTCCGCTGGGAAACAATCATGAGTCTTCCTTGCCTCTGTGTCGCTTCCTTCCTAGGCCTCGCCATCGCCCACCGCCTCGATGTTTCTCGGCTGCCTGGTCAACGTGGTCAACGAATCGACATGCATCTGGCGGATCTGTACATGGAGAGGCCGATACCGGGTCCACGGCCGCACGCAAGGAAATGCCTCCTTATTATACGCAAAATAATGATTCCTCCACCGACATCGTGGACCCACCGAAGGGCCTCAGATTTCGCGAAAAAACGCTACCGCCACCGACACTCGGACCCATAAGCTATATCTTCGCACGCAAGGAAGTGCCTCCTTATTACGCACAAAAAATGAATACTCCCCGTTAGCTGGGACCCAGTATAGTGGCAGGCTGACTTAGGGCCTACTAAGTTGACGGGACGGAGGACTTTGTCAACTTAGTCAATATGCACGATTCTACCTCCAAAGGACTGTGACGATGTCCATCCAACGGCCGTAGTGCTTCTTCAACCTCTCGGTCTTCTTGCTCCACCACCCAAACCAGCGCCGGTCGTGCCTCGTGCTCCTGCCTCCCGTGGGGCGGCGATGAAGTGGCAGAGGCCTCACCGCCTCTACTACTCCCACCACCGCCGGCCATCCCTCTACTCACCCACACCCCTCGTTATTCTCAAGCGCGACGGCAGCCTCACACCACAAAGAACCAAAGGAACCTCGTACTCCTCACGCTGGGCATCCATCGCTGCCTTCCCCTGCCCGGTCATCCCTTCCTAGGCCTCGTTGTCGCCCACCGCCTCGGTGCTCTCGGGGCGCGTGGTTAATATGGTCAAGGAACGGCTTCCATCGGACGTGGATTGTATGTGGAGAGGTCGACACCGGGTCCACGGCCACGCAAGGAAGTGCCTCCTTATTACGCCGCAAAATAATTATTCCTCCACCGACAATGGGACCCACCGGACGGGCCACCATATTTCACGAAAAAACGCTTCCCGATCCGCTGGGACCCACCAGCTACACCTTCGCACGCAAGGAAGTGCGTCCGCAAAAACGATTCGCCGATCGCCGGGACCCACCAGCTACATCTTCGCATGCAAGGAAGTGCCCGATACCGACCCACCTGGTCAAGCGCACGAAGCGCTGTCATTCTGGTCGTGAATGTGTACGCATATACCGTCGATGTAGAGGCGCACACGCGTCATAGATGTAGAGGCGCGCATGTCGTAGTAGAGGCGCCGCACGTAGCATGTACACGCACGCATACGGCCGTAGGGTGCAAGAAAGAAAATACGCCACGCACGCATATACGGGCAGGGTCTCAACGCCTACTCGCAAGACACGCATATGGTTGGGTCGAACGAGAAACAACGCCGTCGCCGTGTTCATGGGGAGCCAACCGCTGGGTCGGAACGGAATGCGTGGTCGTGTTCATCGGGAGGGCTTGGACGGAACAAAGCGATGGAAACGAGGCTCGCGTATCGCATAACGGAGGAAACGGCCTTGTGTTCGACAGCCGCCGCTTGAAACGGGTCCCGTTGATCGGGAGGGGTCCGCGTGCATCAAGAAACGGAGGAAACGGACCTCCTACGGTCGAAACGGGGTCCCGTTGATCGGGAGGGTGTGTGTTGGAAATATGCCCTAGAGGCAATAATAAATTAGTTATTATTATATTTCCTTGTTCATGATAATCGTTTATTATCCATGCTATAATTGTATTGATAGGAAACTCAGATACATGTGTGGATACATAAACAACACCATGTCCCTAGTAAGCCTCTAGTTGACTAGCTCGTTGATCAATAGATGGTTACGGTTTCCCGACCATGGACATTGGATGTCGTTGATAACGGATCACATCATTTGGAGAATGATGTGATGGACAAGACCCAATCCTAAGCCTAGCACAAAGATCGTAGTTCAGTATGCTAAAGCTTTTCTAATGTCAAGTATCATTTCCTTAGACCATGAGATTGTGCAACTCCCGATACCATAGGAATGCTTTGGGTGTACCAAACATCACAACGTAATCGGGTGGCTATAAAGGTGCACTACAGGTATCTCCGAAAGTGTCTGCTGGGTTGGCACGAATCGAGATCGATTTGTCACCCGCAAACGGAGAGGTATCTCTGGGCCCACTCGGTAAGACATCATCATAATGTGCACAATGTGACCAAGGGGTTGATCACGGATGATGTGTTACGAACTAGTAAAGAGACTTGCCGTAACGAGATTGAACAAGGTATCGGATACCGACGATCGAATCTCGGCAAGTACAATACCGCTAGACAAAGGGAATTGTATACGGATCGATTGAGTCCTTGACATCGTGGTTCATCCGATGAGATCATCGTGGAACATGTGGGAGCCAACATGGGTATCCAGATCCCGCTGTTGGTTATTGACCGAGAACGCCTCGGCCATGTCTCAAGATGGTTCCCGAACCCGTAGGGTCTACACACTTAAGGTTCGATGACGCTAGGGTTATAAAGGAAGTTTGTATGTGGTTACCGAATGTTGTTAGGAGTCCTGATGAGATCCCTGGACGCCACGAGGAGTTCCGAATGGCCCGAGGTAAAGATTTATATATGGGAAGTCCTGTTTTGGTCACCGAAAAATTTCGGTTTTATCGGTATCGCACGGGACCACCGGAGGGTCCTGGGTCCACTCAAGTGGGGCCACCGCCCCGGAGGGCTGCATGGGCCAAGTGTGGAGGGACCAGCCCTGTGGGCTGGTGCGCCCCCACAAGGGCCCAAGGCGCCTAGGGTTTGGGAGGGGTGCTTCCACCCAACTTGGGGGCAAGTTTTCCTCTCCCTCCCTTGGCCGCCACCCTAGATGGGTTTGGGCTGGCCGCCCCTAGGGGTGGAACCCTAGGTGGGGCGCAGCCCCTCTCCCCTATATATACTTGAGGTCTTGAGGGCTGCCAACACATGAGTTTTCACCTCTCCCAGCGCAGCCCTACCTCTCTCCTCCTCCTCTCCCTGCTGGTGCTTGGCGAAGCCTCGCAGATTGCCACGCCTCCACCACCACCACGCCGTCGTCTGCTGCTGCTGGATGGAGTCTTCCTCAACCTCTCCTCTCTCCTTGCTGGATCAAGGCGTGGGAGACGCCACCGGCTGTACGTGTGTTGAACGAGGAGGTGCCGTCTGCTCGCACTAGGATCTCCGGTGATTTGGATCACGACGAGTACGACTCCTTCAACCCCGCTCTCTTGAACGCTCCGCTTAGCGATCTACAAGGGTATGTAGATGCACTCTCCTTCCCTCGCTGCTGGTTTCTCCATAGATAGATCTTGGTGACACGAGGAAAATTTTGAATTTCTCGCCACGCTCCCCAACAAAGGGCATCATGAGCTAGGTCTATTGCGTAGATTCTTTGCACGAGTAGAACACAAAGTAGTTGTGGGCGTTGATTTTGTTCAATATGCTTGCCGCTACTAGTCCAATCTTGTTTCGACGGTATTGTGGGATGAAGCGCCCGGACCGACCTTACACGCACACTTACGTGAGACAGTGTTCCACCGACACATGCACTTGGTGCATAAGGTGGCTAGCAGGTGCTAGTCTCTCCCACTTTAGTCGGAACGGATTCGGCGAAAAGGGTCCTTATGAAGGGTAAATAGCAATTGGCATATCACGCTGTGGTTTTATGAGGTAAGAAACGTTTGCTAGAAACCCATAGCAGCCATCGTAAAAACATGCAAACAACAATTAGAGGACGCCTAACTTGTTTTTGCAGGGTATGCTATGTGATGTGATATGGCCAAGAAGAATGTGATGAATGATATGTGATGTATGAGATTGATCATGTTCTTGTAATAGGAATCACGACTTGCATGTCGATGAGTATGACAACCGCAGGAGCCATAGGAGTTGTCTTTATTTATTGTATGACCTGCGTGTCATTGAACAACGCCATGTAATTACTTTACTTTATTGCTAACCGTAGCCATAGTAGTAGAAGTAATAAGTTGGCGAGACAACTTCATGGAGACACGATGATGGAGATCATGATGATGGAGATCATGGTGTCATGCCGTGACGATGATGATCATGGAGCCCGAAGATGGAGATCAAAGGAGCAATATGATATTGGCCATATCATGTCACTATTTGATTGCATGTGATGTTTATCATGATTATACATCTTATTTGCTTAGAACGACGGTAGTAAATAAGATGATCCCTCATTAAAATTTCAAGAAGGTGTTCCCCTAGCTATGCACCGCTATGAAAGTTCGTCGCTTCAAGCACCACGTGATGATCGGGTGTGATAGATTCTTACGCTCACATACAACGGTGTAAGCCAGATTTACACACGCAGAACACTTAGGTTAACTTGACGAGCCTAGCATGTACGCATATGGCCTCGAACACAAGAGACCGAAAGGTCGAGCATGAGTCGATAGTAGATACGATCAACATGAAGATGTTCACCGATGATGACTAGTCCGTCTCACGTGATGATCGGACACGCCTAGTTGACTCGGATCATGTAATCACTTAGATGACTAGAGGGATGTCTATCTCGAGTGGGAGTTCATGAGATGAACTTAATTATCCTGAACATAGTCAAAAGATCTTTGCAAATTATGTCGTAAGCTCGCTTTAGTTCCACTGCTTAGATATGTTCCTAGAAAATATAGTTGAAAGTTGACAAGAGCGATTATGCGACAAAGAAAAGGCTTATGTCCTTAATGCACCACTCAAGTGTGCTGAACCCCAAACGCCGTTTGTGGATGTTACTAACATCGGACATACACGCTTTGATAACTACGTGATAGTTCGCTTAAACGGTTCAGAGTTGAGGCACCAAAGACGTTTTTGAAACGTCATGAACATATGAGATGTTTCGAGGGCTGAAATTGGGATTTCAGTGCTCGTGCTCACGCCAAGAGGTATAAGACCTCCAACGATTTTCTTAGCCTGCAAACTAAGGGAGAAAAGCTCAATCGTTGAGCTTGTGCTCGATTGTCCGAGTGCAACAATCACTTGAATCGAGGGAGTTGATCTTCCGATGAGATAGTGATGTTTCTCCAAAGTCATTACCACCAAGCTGCTAGAGCTTCGTGATGAACTATAACATGTCGTGGATAGATATGATGATCCTTGAGGTATTCACGATGTTTGACACCGCGAAAGTAGAAATCAAGAAGGAGCATCAATTGTTGATGGTTGGTGAAACCACTAGTTTCAAGAAGGGCAAGGGCAAGAAGGATACTTCATGAAACGGCAAATCAGTTGTCGCTCTAGTGAAGAAACCCAAGGTTGAACCCAAACCCGAGACTAAGTGCTTCGTAATAAGGGAACAGCCATCGAGCAGTAATTACCCTAGATACTTGGTAGATGAGAAGGTCGGCAAGGTCGATAGAAGTATATTGATATACATTACGTTAATGTGTACTTTACTAGTACTCCTAGTAGCACCAGGGTATTAAGATACCGTTCGGTTGCTAAGTGTTAGTAACTCAAATAAAAGAGCTACGGAATAAACAGAGACTAGCTAAAGGTGAGTCGACGATATGTGTTGAAGTGTTTCCAAGTTTGATTTGATCAAACATCGCACGCCCCCTCTACCATCAAGATTAGTATTAAACCTGAATAATTGTCATTTGGTGATTGCGCTGAGCATAGACATGATTGGATTATGTCTATCGCAATACGGTTATTCATTTAAGGAGAATAATGGTTACTCTATTTATTTGAATAATACCTTCAATGGTCTTGCACCTAAAGGAATGGTTTATTGAATCTCGATCGTAGTGATACACATTTTCATGCCAAAAGATATAAGATAGTAATGATAGTACCACTTGCTTGTGGCAATCGCCATTTGAGTCATATTGGTATAGAACGCATGAAGAAGCTCCATGTTGATGGATCTTTGACTCACTCATTTTGAAAAGTTTGAGACATGCTAACCATGTCTATTGGTGTATATGCATGAAGAAACTCCATGCAAATGGACCGCTTGGACTCACTTGATTTTGAATCACTTGAGACATGCAAATCATACCACATGGGCAAGATGACCGAAAGCCTCGTTTTCAAAGAAATGGAACAAGAAAGCAACTTGTTGGAAGTAATACATTTTGATGTGTGCAGTCCAATGAATGCCGAGGCACGCAAAGGATATCGTTATGTTCTTACTTCACAGATGATTTGAGTAGATACTGAGTATATTTACTTGATGAAACACAAAGTCTGAATTATTGAATGGTTCAAGTAATTTCAGAGTGAAGTTAAAGATCATCGTGACAAGAGGATAAAATGTCTATGATATGATCATAGAGATGAGTATCTGAGTTACGAGCTTTGGCACGCTATTAAGACATAGTGGAAATTGTTTCACAATTAATACCGCCTGGAACACCATAGTGTGAGGGTATGTCCGAACATCATAGTTGCACCCTATTAGATATGGTGCATACCATGATGTCTCTTATCAAATTACCACTATCGTTCATGGATTAGGCATTAGAGACAACCGCACTCACTTTAATAGGGCACCACGTAATTCCATTGAGACGACCCTGTTTGAACTATGGTTTGGAGAAACCTAAGTTGTCGTTTCTTAAAAGTTTGGGGCTGCGACGCTTATGTGAAGAAGTTTCAGGTTGATAAGCTCGAACCCAAAGCGGATAAAATGCATCTTCATAGGACGCCCAAAACAGTTGGGTATACCTCCTAATTCAGATCCAAAAGCAATAGGGATTGTTTCTACTAACGGGTCCTTTCTCGAGGAAAAGTTTGTCTCGAAAGAATTGAGTGGGAGGATGGTGGAGACTTGATGAGGTTATTGAACCATCACTTCAACTAGTGTGCAGCAGGGCACAGGAAGTTGTTCCGGTGGCGCCTACACCAATTGAAGAAGAAGCTTATGATAGTGATCATGAAGCTTCGGATCAAGTCACTACCGAACCTCGTGGGGGACGACAAGGACGCGCATCGCTTCTTGAGTGGTACGGTGATCCTGTCTTGAATGCCATGTTGCTGACAACAATGAACCTCACGAGCTATGGAGAAGCAATGGTGGGCCCATGTTCCAACAAATGGTTAGAAGCCATGAAATCGAGATAGGATCCATGTATCGTAACAAAGCATGGACTTTGGTGGACTTGCCCGATAGGCAAGCCATTGAGATAAATGGATCTTTAAGAAGAAGACGGACATGGACGGTAATGTCACCGCTCTATGAAGCTCGACTTGTGGCGAAGAGTTTTCACAAGTTCAAGGAGTTGACTACGATGAGATTTTCTCATCCGTAGCGATGCTTAAGTCCGTCGGAATCATGTTAGCATTAGCTGCATTTATGAAATTGGCGCGATGGATGTCAAAACGAGTTTCCTTACCAGTCTTCATAAGGAAAGGTTGTATGTGATACAATCGTAAAGTTTTTGTCGATCCCAAGGATGCTAAAGGTATGCTGGCTCCAAATGATCCTTCTAAGGACCGGAGTAAGCATCTCGGAGTTGGAATGTGCGCTTTGATGAGATGATCAAAGATTTTGGGTTTATACAAAGTTTATGAGAAACTTGTATTTCTAAAGAAGTGAGTGGGAGCACTATAGAATTTCGATGAGTATATGTTGTTGACATATTGTTGATCGAAATGATGTAGAATTTCGAAAGCATATAGGGTTATTTGAAAAGTGTTTTCAAGTGAAAACCTGGATTAAGCTACTTGAACATTGAGCATCAAGATCTATGAAGATAGATCAAAAACCGCTTAATGGTACTTTCAAATGAGCATATACCTTGACATGATCTTGAAGGTGTTCAATATGGATCACCAAAGAAGGAGTTCTTGCCCGAGATGTAAGGTATAAAGTTAATACTTAAAGCTCGACCACGGCAGAATGTAGAGAAAGGATTTAAGGTCGCCCCTATGCCTTAGACATAGGCTCTACAAGATGCTATGCTGTGTACCGCACCATGTGTGCCTTGCTACATATCCGCAAGAGGGTACAAAGGTGATCAAGGAGTGGATCACCGATAGCGGTCAAAATTATCCTTAGAGGAATAAGGATATGTTTCTCAATTATGGAGGTGATAAAGAGTTCGACGTAAAGGGTTACGTCGATGCAAGCTTTAACACCTATCCGAATGACTATGAGTAGCAAACCGGATAAGTATAGTGGAGCAACCATTTGGAATAGCTCCAAGTGGAGCGTGGAAGCAGCATTTACAATATGACCTAAAGTTTTGCGAAATACATAGGGATCTGAATATTGCAGACCCGTTGACTACAACCTCTCCCACAAGCATAAGCATGATCAAACCCTGAACTCATTGAGTGTTAATCACATAGTGATGTGAACTAGATTATTGATTCTAGTAAACTCTTTGGATGTTGGTCACATGGCGATGTGACCTGTGAGTGTTAATCACATGGCGATGTGAACTAGATTATTGACTCTAGTGCAAGTGGGAGACTGTTGGAAATATGCCCTAGAGGCAATAATAAATTAGTTATTATTATATTTCCTTGTTCATGATAATCGCTTATTATCCATGCTATAATTGTATTGATAGGAAACTCAGATACATGTGTGGATACATAAACAACACCATGTCCCTAGTAAGCCTCTAGTTGACTAGCTCGTTGATCAACAGATGGTTACGCTTTCTCGACCATGGACATTGGATGTCGTTGATAACGGATCACATCATTTGGAGAATGATGTGATGGACAAGACCCAATCCTAAGCCTAGCACAAAGATCGTAGTTCGTATGCTAAAGCTTTTCTAATGTCAAGTATCATTTCCTTAGACCATGAGATTGTGCAACTCCGGATACCGTAGGAATGCTTTGGGTGTACCAAACATCACAACGTAATCGGGTGGCTATAAAGGTGCACTACAGTATCTCCGAAAATGTCTCATTGGGTTGGCACGAATCGAGATCGATTTGTCACCCGCAAACGGAGAGGTATCTCTGGGCCCACTCGGTAAGACATCATCATAATGTGCACAATGTGACCAAGGGGTTGATCACGGGATGATGTGTTACGAACGAGTAAAGAGACTTGCCGTAACGAGATTGAACAAGGTATCGGGATACCGACGATCGAATCTCGCAAGTACAATACCGCTAGACAAAGGGAATTGTATACGGATCGATTGAGTCCTTGACATCGTGGTTCATCCGATGAGATCATCGTGGAACATGTGGGAGCCAACATGGGTATCCAGATCCCGCTGTTGGTTATTGACCGAGAACGCCTCGGCCATGTCTCAAGATGGTTCCCGAACCCGTAGGGTCTACACACTTAAGGTTCGGCGACGCTAGGGTTATAAAGGAAGTTTGTATGTGGTTACCGAATGTTGTTAGGAGTCCCGATGAGATCCCTGGACGTCACGAGGAGTTCCGAATGGTCCGGAGGTAAAGATTTATATATGGAAGTCCTGTTTTGGTCACCGGAAAATTTCGGGTTTTATCGGATCGCACGGGACCACCGGGAGGGTCCTGGGTTCACTGGCGGGGCCACCGCCCCGGAGGGCTGCATGGGCCAACTGTGGGAGGGGACCAGCCCCAGGTGGGCTGGTGCGCCCCCCCCCCCACAAGGGCCCAAGGCGCCTAGGGTTTGGGGAGGGTGCTTCCACCCAACTTGGGGGCAAGTTTCCCTCTCCCTCCCTCGCCGCCACCCTAGATGGGTTTGGGCTGGCCGCCGCCCCTAGGGGTGGAACCCTAGGTGGGGACGCAGCCCTCCTCTCCCCCTATATATACTTGAGGTCTTGAGGGCTGCCAACACATGAGTTTTCACCTCTCCCAGGCGCAGCCCTACCTCTCTCCCTCCTCCTCTCCCGCGGTGCTTGGCGAAGCCCTGCAGGATTGCCACGCTCCTCCACCACCACCACGCCGTCGTGCTGCTGCTGGATGGAGTCTTCTCAACCTCTCCCTCTCTCTTGCTGGATCAAGGCGTGGGAGACGCCACCGGCTGTACGTGTGTTGAACGCGGAGGTGCCGTCTGCTCGCACTAGGATCTCCGGTGATTTGGATCACGACAGTACGACTCCTTCAACCCCGTTCTCTTGAACGCTTCGCTTAGGGATCTACAAGGGTATGTAGATGCACTCTCCTTCCCTCGCTGCTGGTTTCTCCATAGATAGATCTTGGTGACACGAGGAAAATTTTGAATTTCTGCCACGCTCCCAACAAAGTGGGCGTGCATCGCAAAATGGAGGAAACGGACCTCCTACTACGTAAACGGGGTCATGTTGATCGGAGGGTGTGGCCTACCGCAAAACGGATTTAAACGGACTTGTGTTGGAGCGCCACGGTCAAACGGGGGGGTGTGCGATCGCAAAACGGACTCCACGGATACTTGCTCATCTCCACCGCTGACCTCCTCCACCTCCACGGGCTCCTGCTCATCCAGCCTCCACCGCTGCTACTCCATCGGCCATCGCTCAACCACCCTCCACACGGGCACCCTCCACCGCTCACTGCTCATCCAGCCCTCCACACCACGGGTCCTGCTCAACCACCCTCCACGGCCACCCTCCACCGTCTACTATTCGTCCCAGCCCTCCACACCACGGGTTCCTGTTCATCCAGAGGCAACGCCACCGCCATCGCTCATCCACCCCCGCAACGCCATCGCTCATCCCAGGCAGGCATCGATCGGCTTGATTAGCAGCAGAGCGGCGAATCGCCCATCGGGTTCGCTTAACGACCATCGGCCGATCACTCGGGTTCAAGAACGTAACTGCAGCAGTCCTCGCCGGGTTCGCTAGAGCTAACGCCGCGCTTTCGGCTTCATTAGAGCTAACGCCGCACACATGCGCGTCGCGACGAGAAAACGCGCATCGCTTTCGCCCCGACCTCCCACCGTAACCGCAACTCCCAAAATCCCCCCTCGCTTCTTCCACGGTATTTTCCGTCATGGACGGCCCAAAGAATGTCATGCAACCTGCCTCCGCCCGCCCAGATGAAAAGCCCATTTTCATCATGATTTTTGTCATAGAAGTAGGAGCCCACCACATCTATGATGATACCGGTTTTGTCACAATTATCGTCATAGAAGTGTCATATGTATGACATAAATTTTTTTCGTTCGGCCCAAAATGTCACGGATGTGTCTTTTTTTGTAGTGATATCATTTAATTTAGTAAGATGTGCCACAACAGTTTCAGATTCATAACCATGAAAAGGATCAGATTCAACCAAAGTAATTATATCAGATCGACAGAGAATTCATAGTCCTTATCGGGAACACAAATAGGTGAAGTAGCAAAAGGTGGTCGTTTTCATTCTATCTCTAAGAAATTCTTTACTCCATTTAACTAATAGCCTCTTAAGTTTGTTTCTATATTTGCAGCAAAAATATCTCACCAAGGTTCCATATCAAAACATAACCCTCGTGAATAACAGCATATCTTCATCATCAATTTCATCAACATTATCGGTTTCAATAATTTCTTTCTCTCTAGCCCAAGAAATTTGTTCATCAAGAAATTCACCAAGGGCACAGAGTATCAAGCATAGAAGTAGTTTCATCATAAGTATCATGCATAGCGTATGGCATCATCAATAACATGCACATATCGTAACTAATAGTAGAACCAGGTTTAGGTGTCGCATGCTTGCTCATAATGTAAGGTGAATCAAGTGCGAGCTAGATGGCGTTCCTTACCTCCCTCGTAGTTGAGGGATAAATTTTGTCTTAGCATCTTTCAAATTCTTCATAGTGTCCAGCAGATATAAATCCCAAGTGACTCAAAGAATAGAGCTATGCTCCCAACAACGGCGCTTTAAATTAGTCTTGATAACCCACAAGTGTAGGGGATCGCAATGCTTTCGAGGGTAAAGTATTCAACCCAAATTTATTGATTCGACACAAGGGGAGCCAAAGAATATTCTCAAGTATTAGCAATCGAGTTGTCAATTCAGCCACACCGGATAACTTAATATCTGCAGCAAAGTATTTAGTAGCAAAGTAGTATGATAGTAATGGTAACGGTAACAAAAGTAACGGAAGCAAAAGTAATATTTTTGGTGTTTTGTAATGATTGTAACAAAGAGTAACGGAAAGTAAATAAGCGTAAACCAAAGATATGGAAAGCTCAGAGGCATTGGATCGGTGATGGATAATTATGCTTGATGCGGTTCATCATGTAATAGTCATAACATAGGGTGACACAGAACTAGCTCCAATTCATCAATGTAATGTAGGCATGTATTCCGGATATAGTCATACATGCTTATGGAAAAGAACTTGCATGACATCTTTTGTCCTACCCTCCCGTGGCAGCGGGGTCCTAATGGAAACTAAGGGATATTAAGGCCTCCTTTTAATAGAGAACCGGAACAAAGCATTAGCACATAGTGAATACATGAACTCCTCAAACTATGGTCATCACCGAGAAGTATCCCGATTATTGTCACTTCAGGGTTGTCGGATCATAACACATAATAGGTGACTATAGACTTGCAAGATAGGATAAAAAACTCACATATATTCAAGAAAACATAATAGGTTCAGATATGAAATCATGGCACTCGGGCCCTAGTGACAAGCATTAAGCATAGCAAAGTCATAGCAACATCAATCTCAGAACATAGTGGATACTAGGGATCAAACCCTAACAAAACTAACTCGATTACATGATAAATCTCATCCAACCCATCACCGTCCATCAAGCCTATGATGGAATTACTCAAGCATGGAGGTGAGCATCATGGAATTGGTGATGGAGGATGGTTGATGATGACGACGACGACGAATCCCACTCTCCGGAGCCCCGAACGGACTCCAGATCAGCCCTCCCGAGAGGTTTTAGGGCTTGGGGGCGGCTCCGTATCGTAAAACGCGATGATTTCTTCTCTTTGATTTTTTTTCTCTCCGAAAGCAAATATATAGAGTTGGAGTTGGCGTCGGAGGGTCTCCAGGGGGCCCACGAGGTAGGGGGGCGCGCCCCCACCCTCGTGGACAGGGTGTGGGCCCCCTGGTCTTCATCTTTGTCGAGGATTTTTTATTATTTTTTCTAAGATGTTCCGTGGAGTTTCAGGTCATTCCGAGAACTTTTGTTTTCTCGCACATAAAACAACATCATGGCAATTCTCAATAAAACAACGCCATCCGGTTAGGTCCATTCAAATCATACAAGTTAGAGTCCAAAACAAGGGCAAAAGTGTTTGGAAAAGTAGATACGACGGATACGTATGAACTCATACAGCCCGTACCTCATTGTAAAGGTTGTCTTAGGTATGTCTTGCTCTCGAATCTTCAGCTGGTGGTACCCTGATCGTAGATCGATCTTGGAAAACACTTTAGCTCCTTGCAGTCGGTCAAACAAATCATTGATCATCGGCAGTGGGTACTTATTCTTGATCGTCGCTTCATTCAATCCTCGAAAATTAACAACCATCCTTAACGATCTATCCTTCTTCTCCACTAGAAGTACTGGTGATCCCCAAGGTGACGAACTTGGGCGGATATAACCTTTATCCAGTAACTCCTTAATCTGCTTCTTAATTCCTCTAAATCCTTTGCGGGCATTATGTACGGTCTCTTAGATATTGGCCCTGTGCCTGGCAAAAGCTCAATCAAAAACTCAATGTCTCTATCTGGTGGCATGCCTGGCAACTCTTCTGGAAATACATCCGAAAATCCTTCACCACTGGTACTTCCTCGTGTACAACTCCTGATAAGGAATTTACTTGAGTCCTATTCGGCACATGCCGAGATACATACTTGATCCTTCTTCCTTCTGGGGTGGTGAGAAAAATCGACTTATTGACGCAATCAATGTTCCCTCCATACTTTGATAGCCAATACATGCCTAATATCACATCCAATCCTTTTGACTCCAATACTAATAGGTCTGAGGGGAACAAGTAGTTACCAATCCTTAATGGTAACCGATCACACCATAGGCTAGCCATATACTCCGCTCCTGGCGAGGTTACTAACATGGGTGACCTAAGGGCTTGGGTTGGTAGTTTAAACTTATCCATGAATCCCCTTGATATGTATGAATGCGATGCACCAAGATCAAAAAGAACGATTGCGAGAAATGACTTAACCAAAACTTACCTATTATCGCATCGGGCGGGCTTCAACCTCCTCCACGTTAACGTGGTTCACTTGTCCCCTGTTGAAAGGGTTGGGCTTCTTTCCAGAGCTTCCATTGCCATTTCCATTCTTGGCTTCGGGACATTCATTGGCATAATGTCCGGTCTTCTGGCACTTGTAGCAAGTAACGTGGCTTAGATCCTTCTTGGCGGGTGTTGCCGGGTTGGAACAATTCTGTCCACTGCTTCCTTCATTACCATTCCCATTCTTGAGGCCACTATGGTTGTGCGAACTTCCTCCATTATGAGTGTGGACTCCATGGTTATGAACAAGTCCTCCCGAGTTCGGGGTGAAACGGGGTCTCTGATTAGCTCCAGAATTATACTTCCCTTGTCCATACTTCCTCTTGCGGCTGTCAATCTGTTGTTGCTTCCCTTCAAGCATGAGAGCTCTATCTACCAACTCCTGGTAGTTATTGAAATTTGCCACCATCAACTGCATGCTCAGCTCATCATTCAGTCCTTCCAGAAACTTCTCCTTCTTAGCTGCATCTATAGCAACGTCATCTGGGGCATAACGTGCTAATTTGCTAAACTCATCCACATATTGGTCAACAGTGCGCCCACCTTGGCGTAAGTTGCGAAACTCACGCTTCTTCATGGCCATAGCTCCTGCTGATACATGGGCAGTGCGAAAAGCCTGCTGGAACTGGTCCCATGTCATAGTGTCAATAGGGTAGGTGACTATGAAATTTTCCCACCAGGATGCTGCGGGTCCATCAAGTTGATGTGCGGCAAAACGCACTCTTTCCGCATCTGTGCATCCTGCAGTAGTCAACTCCCTCTCAATCTTGCGGAGCCAATCATCTGCAACAATCGGCTCGGTGCTACTGGAAAACACCGGCGGATTCAGCCTAAGAAAACGGGCTAAGTGATCAACTGGTGGTGGTGGTGGTGGTGGTGGTGGGTTGTTGTTGTTGTTGTTGTTCCCCTGGTTCTGATTCTAGACTAGTATCTGCATCAAAGCATTTTGCTGCTGGATCAACTGGTGAGCTCCGGTGGGAAAGCAAATTCATTGTCGCGTCTCGGAGGCATCTGCTGGTTTTAGAAGAGATGAGAAAACAGAATAGAATGAGGTCTAGGGGGAAAACACTACCCATATGCACATGAGACAAAACACAAACATTTCACTCAATCAATCAAACAAGGGCATACAATCGTTCTAGAACTATCGTACAAAAGTGTTTGGACTATACTATATACATGGTGGAATACTACTACTGATATGGTGGTCTACTAGAAAAAATGATCGGTCGAAGACTCCATGATATCTGCTCCAGCTTCATCAACATAGTCATCATCAGTATCGTCAGGGTCCGAGTCGGTGTCGTCGATGATGATGTAGTTCTCCGGGCAAGTGGAACTATCATCTTCTCCTCCTGGCGCAGGGTCTCCCATGAAAACTCCTAGCTTCTTTGTCAGGTCGCCATTCTTCTCCACTAGTGCGACGATTTCCTCCATATAATCCTCGCGTGTAGCCTTGAGTTCTTCCTCCAGTTACGTGATTCTTGTCATTGCTTTCTTCAAATCTGAAAGGACATGCGGTGCCCCCATGTGTGGTTTTGGTAATTGATGACATTCTCTATGGACTAATGGTTGCATTGAGTTATATTTGAAGGATTTGTCCATAGGCATTTCTTGAAGTCCATGTGTTGGTTTCAAGGAGTTTATGTGTTGACCAAGGTGCTATTAAGGAATTATCCAAAGATTGGTCATGATTTTTCCATAGGCATTTCTTGAAGTCCATGTGTTGGTTTCAAGGAGTTTATGTGTTGACCAAGGTGCTATTAAGGAATTATCCAAAGATTGGTCATGTGAGTGTTGAGCTTATTGCAAGCATGTCTTGAAGAAGAAGATTGTGTGATCATTCATGTTTACCTTCAAGACATCATCCAAACGAATAGAGTTGGAAAGATTCAAGGCTGATCAAGATTAAGTCAAGAGTGAATCAAGTTGATCAACTCACAAAGCGTAGAAGATGTACCGAGAGGGATCAAGTGATCCCATGGTATGGTAAGCATTATCCATTGCACTTTGTGTACTAACCCATGGTCTATGTGAGAGTCTATGTGGGTTAGGTACGTGTCCATGGGCTTGCGCCAAGAGGAAGATATCATACAACCCATGGAAAGGATGACATCAAGTGGTGATCGTCATCAAGATTGCCGTGTGCAAGTTCAAGTGGAGCATCACGAAGAGAACAAGTGCTTGAAGCTTGCCATCCATTGTGGTGTCAATGGACTTGTGAAGATGTGCCAAAGAGTGGCTCACCCATAGTGGAGTATGGGGGAGCAATCATCTAGTCTCCATCGACCCAACACAATCAAGAAAGGTGGTCCATCTTGAGGAGGACAAGATCGCCATCATCTAGCTCAAGTGGATCATGTGCAAGGCAAAGGTTTTCCTTGATAGGTTTTCTGTTTTACGGTCTCATGGTGGTAGTTGGGAGACCGGGTTATAGGGTCGATAGCCGACTATCAAGGGGGGCTCTCAAGTGAGTAGCTTGATCAGATCGCTCGTCGAGAGCTCAAACCATTGCATCCTTGCATCATGTTTTTGGTTCTTGTTTGGTTCTCTTTATGAGTCTTAGAGCTTATGGCCATCTTTATGACAAGCTTGAGTTCATCGAAAACGGAGTTTGCATGCGTCTTCTATGATGTTTTCGGTGTTGGAGGTTTTACCGGTCTTTTCTGAGGAAGGGTTCTCACCATTTTCTTTTGGGCCTTTTCTCATTTGCTTATTATTGGTATTTCTCTCAAGATTGTGTTAGCCCTTGTCCCTAGCTTTCCAACAAACTTTGCTTCGTCGAATTCGAGTCCGAATGCGAAGTTATGGTAGTTTTGGTGTTCGAAAAGGTCATGCGGTACTACCATGGGTAGGAGCGAAGTAATTTTTACTACCGCCCTTGGGAGAGGTACTACCGCTTGAGCAAGATTACCGCTGCTACTTCAGTGGCTACTCCGCCGGGACCAAAAACTCGTCACAAGTCCAAATGTGGTAGGCACGGATGCAATTTTTAGTACCGCTCATAAGCGTAGTACCGCTACCCTTAGCAAGAGTACCGCTACCCCTAGCAAGAGTAGTCGTGATGCCGAGCGGTACTACCGCTTCGATCTTGGCTGTGAGCATAACGGTTGGATTTTTCCCCACCTATAAAAGGGGGTCTTCTTCCCCATTGAACCTTATCCTTTTTAGCTTGTGTTCTTCCCTCATTGTTGACCTTCTTCGAGCTTGCTAACTCTCAATCCCTCCAATGATTCTTGCTAGTTCTTGAGGGAAAAGAGAGAGGAGATCTAGATCCACGTTTCCACCAATCACTTTCTCCTCTAAGTGAGGGGAACCCTTGGATCTAGATCTTGGAGTTCTTCGTGTTCTTCTTTCGTTCTTCCTCTCATTTTCCTCCCTAGCATTAGTTGCTTTGGTGGGATTTGGGAGAGAAGGACTTGGGCACTCCGTGTGCCCTTGCCATTGCATTTGGTGCATCGGTTTGAGTTCTCCACGGTGATACGTGGAAGTGAAGTTTGAGAAGCTTATTACTCTTGGGTGTTTGGGCACCCTAGAGCTTGTTCCTCTTGGGTGCCTTGGCGCCCTAGACGGTTGGTGGTGTTCTGAGCTCAATCATTGTGGTGTAAAGCTCCTGCAAGCGCCGGGTCTCCAATTAGGTTGTGGAGATCGCCTGAGCAATTTGACGGCACCGTGACCGCCCCAAGGGTTGCCAAAGTGTACGGGTTCGGTGACCGCCCCCAAGGGTTGCCATTTGTACGGGTTCGGTGACCGCCCTCAAGGGTCCCTTAGTGGAATCACGGCATCTTGCATTGTGCGAGGGCGTGAGGAGATTACGGTGGCCCTAGTGGCTTTTTGGGGAGCATTGTGCCTCCACACCGCTCCAAACGGAGATTAGCATCCGCAAGGGTGTGAACTTCGGGATACATCGTCGTCTCCGCGTGCCTCGGTTATCTCTTACCCGAGCTCTTTACTTATGCACTTTACCTTGTGATAGCCATATTGGTTCTTGTCATATATCTTGCTATCACCTAGTAGTTTTATCTTGCTTAGCATAAGTTGTTGGTGCACATAGGTGAGCCTAGTTGTTGTAGGTTTTGTGCTTGACAAATTAACCGCTAGGTTTATTCCGCATTTGTTCAAGCCTAAACCGTAATTATTTTAAAGCGCCTATTCACCCCTCCCTCTAGGCGACATCCACGATCTTTCAAAATCCATCATGCCTGCGCACATCTGGTTCTCCTGGCGACGAATGTGCTGGTTCAACTCCTGGATGAAAGAGGAAATCGATCTATCCTTCCTGGTGCTGACCATCTCCCATTGATCATCTCGGCGCCCACAAATCTGGTAGATAGTGTCCTTGAGATCATTGTGGTAAACTTCTCCAATGCGTCCCATGGTAATGTGAGCTGCCATACTCTTTCCTAGACTCTGTGTTGGTGCATCGAAGAAAACTCTATGGGCTCGGTGGATCATGTGAACGCCCTTCCCGGAACTTGAACTTGAATCGTCCAGCGCTCCTCTTCTGGTAAAGTGGCGTTGTAGGTCCTGGTGAAGCTTGGTATTCCGATATTCAGGTACCTAGTAACTTCCTTCATGTGTCGTCCAAAGGGGTGTCTTCATCTGGTTGCATGAACTTGATCTTTGCATCCGCCATCCTAAATAGTAGAAATGGAGAGGAGTCAGAAATGAGAAGAGAGTAGTGATCTAGGGCTTTAGCTTAGTGGTCGTGTCCTCATACCGGTGTGTGCTCGATACCATCTTTGTAGCGACACTGCACCTCAAACGACCGATCTCTGTGCATAAGTGTCATCTCCGGATCGGTAATGCCGACACACACAATACTTGAAGGATTTATAACAAAGTAGCAATCACACACTTATTACATCGAATGTCTCAAAAGAGAACTTATTACAATAAATATGGCTTAAGGCCATCTAATAAGATAACAGCGGAAGGCTTGGAAGATAAAGTGAGTCCATCAACACCAACGGCATCACTGAGTGAAAGACCACGACCTAAGGCTCCTTACTCGTCGTCTGAAAAGTCCGCAACATGATACGTTGCAGCCCAAAAACGGGTCGGCACATGGAATATGTTGGCAATGTAACACAAAAGGATAATGAACAGAATAATGCTATCACTACATGCATATATGGCTGGTGGAGGCTGTAGGGTTAATATGTTTTGCGAAAAGCCAATTTTTCCTTACTGCAAAGGAATAAATTTTATTTAACTATCACGGTGGTTGTTAAACATTGAGAAGGTTCACCCAACTCAATCCCAATTAAAAGGTACATAATAACCCAACAAATTTTAATATTAAGAGTGATGAGATTCACATGATAACCCAAGAACTAGATACTCAAGATGTCCATAACCGGGACACGGCTAACCATGATTAGTTTGTACACTCGCAGAGGTTTATGACTTTTCCCCACAAGACTCGATCTCCTCCGTTGGAGTTCTCGCACTACATGGTGTTTGAGAAACGGATGACCGAGACATAGTCTTTCAGAAGCGTTAGCACCTTACGATGGGTAGACAGTACCACATACATCCCCTACATCTGCTAGTCTACCACTGTAAGAGTTCACACGACTTAATCAACTATGCTAGAGCCCATAATAGCGTTTGGCTGCACACGAAAGTTTCTAGTATGAATAATCTCATGATCCCTTTGAGCCTGGGTGGCAGTCCATAGGAGAATCACACGGTACCCCGGGATTTCCAGAAAATACAGACAACACTGGGTTCCCCAGGTGCCTCAATCCACCCAGATGTGTATTAAAGTTGCCACCTTAAGTTAACCATTAATTAATAAAACTCACATCTGTCATGGATACTCTCAAACCCAATCCACGTCTACGAGCATAGCATAGCAGTATAAGCAACGTAGAAGTAACTCCCATAGGTTTGATAATAAACAGGTGATTAGGTACTACCTCAACTACTTCCCATCCCACAATTTAATCAAATCCTAACCATGCAATTATTTGAGGATTGATCTAATGCAATAAAACTGGGTAGTAAAGAGGTATGATCAAAGTGTTACTTGCCTTGCTGATGATCCGCGAAACCTAGAGACTCGTAGTAGCACGCTTCACACTCCGGGTACTTTATCGTAAACAAACAAGCATACAATAAGCAATCAAGCAAGGGCACGGGTAAAACTCAAATAACATTTCTAACCAGAATGTTCAACTTAAGAACTCCGGTATGCAAAAAGAATCAAATCAAACGAAGCAACAAAACTCAAACGACGAAAGAAACAAGCTTCGTTTACTAATCTGGACTAAAGTCAAATTTTACTGTAGCAAAAACTTGTTTAAGTTGGCTAAACAGAAGAGGGTTTCGAGACGAAACTCTAGGCGCTTGAATCGCCTGATTTCGATAAACGAGTGAAAAGTTATACTAAAACGAAATTCGGATCAGAACTCGCGATCGACAATAATCGCGGAAAATCCGAGAAAAAGAAACTAATGAACAGGCTAACGAACGAACGTTCGCTGTCCGCGGCTAAACGGTGAAAACGGTTTGTTAAAACGAACTAACGAACGGGCGTACGCTAATTAACTAAACCAAAAAAAATAAACCGATCTAAAAAAACCGCGGATCTAGAAAAACCATACTGAACCGGGGGCGGCTACCTCCTAAAGTTCGGCAAGGCGTCGGCGGTGGCGGCGGCTCCCATGAGGCGGCGGCGGAGGGCGAGGCGACGACGGGCGCTAGGGTTAGGTTTCAAGGGCGGGGCATGGCAATCTTGGCAAGTGGGCTTTAGCTCAAAGTGGTTTGGCTTATAAAGCCCCAATGAGTCCCTCTCTGCACGGCCTTGAGTCGGTTTGACCTTTTTTTTAAATAATTCCGACGAGCAGAAAAAGAAAGAAAAGAAATACTAAACCGACTTCAAAAATTACGGATTTTTTTCCCGTCCTCTAAAAATTGGCCGGACAAGGTGAACATTTATTTGGGCCTAAAATGCAATTTTGAAAAACGCATACTTTTCCTATTCAAATAAAATAGCGATAAAACTCCGAATAAAAAAAATCTTATTTAATTTTAATATTAAATCACCGATATTTCTTTATTTTGAGGAAGTCATTTTATCCTCTCTCTTTTATTTTTTTAAAAAGAAATATTTTAGAGAAAAATAATTAAAATCAAGCGATCCTTTTTTCAAAATTTGAGAAAACTCAAATATGAAAATAACGAAAACCCCAACTCTCTCCGTAGGTCCTTGAGTTGCGTAGAATTTCTAGGATCCAGCAAAATGCAATAAAATATGATATGCAATGATGATCGAATGTATAACATTCCAAATTGAAAATTTGGGATGTTACAATTTGACCATTGCCAAATTTGTTTTGATCATGTTTTCTTTTGTTTGATTGCGTGTTCATAGGGATAAACTTGCTACCTCTTGATATTGCACATGATTTTGGACGTGAACCGTTGTGGCATGCTTATCTTTCTTATGAATTTGGTGTATCAATTTGATTTATTGATCATGTTAATATTTATGGTAAAAAGATTTGTGATACAGCAAGGGCTCCTGCGTGGAACATATCTGTACCGCAAACCGCGAGAGCACTCACGCGGAACAGATACTGTAAACCTGTACCGCGGGCGTCTTTTTTTGTCTGGATTATAGCGGCTCTGCTAAGCTTTTAAGCCTTGAGGTTTAAATCATACTCACTCCATTTTCTTATACAAGGCTACTATGAAAAATATATTTTGTATCTACACAAGGCCACTAAGAGTAACTGAGGCAAAATTTAATGACGTTTTCTCGTACTAGCAACTTATTTAATACTTGCATGCATGTAGTCATAATGACACTGCACTACTTCCTTCTCATTTCTTCCTTGCATACATGCAGACATATTAATGATCTCAGTTAACAAAAAGAAAAGTTGGTTTGCAAAGTAGCCATTAAATTTTTACCTAGGTACCTATAATTTGAGTTTGTGACCTTGTATTTAAATTTTTACCTAGGTACTTGTAATTTGAGTTTGTTGCCTTGTATTTAAATTTTTATCTAGGTACCTGTAATTTGAGTTTGTGGCCTTGTATAAAGAAATTGACGGAGTATATTGTTAGGCCATGTACAATGCTAATGCTAGGTGCTTAGAAAAATAAATCAGGTTCTTTTAAACAACAATGTCTAGTTTTACCCAAGAAACGCTTAATTAATCGTCTTTGCTTTACAAATAAGCACCTATACTTAAAGAAAAAATAATTTATATTTTTCTAAACACCTTTCTAAAATCTTGCATTAGAAGGCCACCGCCGGCCGGCCACGATACTGCGACGGCTCGGCATCGATGCTGCGAACGGCTCCGGCTCGATCGACCGACCGACCGACGCAGAGCATCGTCCTATTCAAAACCCGTGACGAGCGCGATTCAAACGTCATCACGTCCTCGGTCCGTTCCCGAAATCCCCGTAATCTATCCCGTTTCCGTTCCACGAGTCCACCCCTGTCCCCTGCTCCCGTCTTCCCTTCGATTCGAACTCCCTCTGACCTCTCCCCACACAGCGACTCAAATCTAGGGTTGCTTCGCTCGCTCTCCTCCGCTCCGCCCATGGCCGACCCGCCGCCCCCGGACGCGCACCCGGAGCAATCCCCCGCCACCGAGAAGCCCCCCGCGGCGCCTCTGACACCCGAACCCGAGGATGCGGCGGAGCAGGATGTCGAGTCGGAGGTGGATGAGGAGTACGTGAGCGACCCCGACGACGCTCTCCCGGAGATGCGTCGCCGGGAGGCCAGCGACGACGAGGGGTCCGAGGAAGGTAGGCGGCCTCCCAGGGCGCGGATCGACCCCGACCCCGACGACGACGGCCAAGGTGCCCCGGAGGATTACGAGGGCGAAGTGGAGGAGGACGAGGACGAGGAATACTACGATGATTTGTTGGATGATGAGGAGGAGGTGGGCGAGGGGCTCGAGGAGGAGTATGATGGCCACGCGGTGCCGCCCAAGGAGGTCGCCGCCGGCCAGGGGGAGGCGGGCGATAAGCCTGGGGAGGAGGGAGCGGAGGCGGAGGCTGAGGCTGACGGGGAAGAGAAGAAGGAGCAGGAGCCGTTCGCGGTGCCCACCTCCGGCGCGTTTTACATGCATGATGACCGGTTTCAGGAGGACGGCCGGGGCCGACGCAGGTGTGCCTTTCTATAAACTATAAACCTTCCCAGTGCAGCTCATAGTTTCTGGACAATTTGCAATTATTCGAGGCAAACTAAAATTTACAGAAGAAGGCTTAGGTGAGAACGTTAGGTGAAGCAGGTGTAGTTTGTTTAAAACAAAGTACTTCCATTAGCGTGAACTAGGAAGCTCCAGTATCTATAGATCAAGGATATAGATTATCATCTGCATCCATCTCGTGACTTTTTTAGTTAATTGAAAGTGTTTGTGTTTTAATTTGTTTTTTAAGATGCTGTTATGGTAGTAGAGACTATGACTGGCAAATGTAGTGTTATTTAGTCCCAACCTTTACTAATTACTAGTACAATGATGGCAGTGTTTTTTTGACTTCAAATTGTGCCTCAAGAGGTTGTTATTAAGATTGCCTTAGGCATTACAATATGTCGGTTATAGGTTTTAATAAAATTATATTTCCAGTACAACCATGTCTGGAGGCATGCAATGTTGGAAAACCTTGTAGCTGTCAGATTCGTTATGTTTCCTCGATAGGGTTAGGCACATACATGTCCCAGCACTTTCTGCTAAAATTATGCCTACATTGTTTGTCTGCAAATAGCTTGCAGTGTAATGGTAACTGGATATGGTCAGTTATTCTGTCACCACATGCATCCAGCTTCCTGGGAAATTTTGTGTTGCATTTGCGGTTGCAAGCTGGTATCTTGGTAAGAAGGGTCGACGTACTGTGGTGGCTGGGTTATTCAACATATGAACTTGTTGGCCATTGTCATAGTTTTGGCTGGGTTTTTGCAGTTTATGTTTAGTCAATTTACTTTTATTTACAGGTCTTGTTAGCATGCCACTGTTTGGAATATTGGATAATGTTGGCTGTAATTGTTGCTTAGCGGTTGTTTGGTTTACAGCCCTGAGGTGCCCGACTAAAAAATTGGTCGTTGACCAGCTGTAGGGTGCGCGTTTGGATGGGATCCAAATAATTGGCACGCCAGCCCGCCTCCCCTGTCCTCTCCTTCTTTTACGCTAATTTGTTGGTAAGGGCGAGGGCGGTGGAATCATTGGCCAATTTTTTGGCTCGCCAACAGCGCCAGCGATTTGGCGGGGCTAACCTCGGCTGAAACCAAACAACCCATTAGTCTTGTCCGGGACATATGCTGATATTTTTGTTATAAACTAGGCGAATGCTTGGTGGGAGGAAGTTATGGGATGCTAAAGACGATCAAGCATGGGTGCATGACAGATTCGAGGAGATGAACGTGCATGAGGAGCGCTATGAAGTAAGTACTCATTATCTTTGATTTGATGTGCAAAAACATTTCTTTCCAATATTGAGGTTAATTCTCTGCATTGTAGGATAAGCGAATGTCAAGAGGCCGTTTTAGAGGTAGGACTAGAGGCACTGCCCGTGGATTTTCAAGAGGAGGGAGGTACCACAGTTATCACGAAGATAGCGACAACCAAAATCATAGTGAAAACCAGAACCGGCCCCAAAAGATTGTCCGCGGGAGAGGACCCAGACGTTATGACACAATTGCAAAGAACAACCGAGATGTTGTCGGGTTCCAACGTAAACAGTAAGTAACAAATATCTTGGGACAATTGGATTCATATAATACTGCTTTGTTCAGTACAAAGTAATGTTTCTCTCACACACTTTTCTTGTCATCACTTGTTCAGACCAACAAGATCTCGCGAACCGGCCGCTCATTCTGCAGCGGCCAGAGAGCCTGGCCAAATTTCAAATGCACATACGGAAGCAGTTCCTGCTAAAAAGAATGTTGTCAATTCAAGCTTAAATTCTGCGTCACCACCATTTTATCCCTCTGGTGCCTCAAACCAAGTGGGAGCTCAAAGAAGGGACATACAACCAGGAGGTTCAAATAAGGTTCATCCACCTTCTATGAAGATGGATGACAACATGAAGCTGCAATCTGGTCCAGTAGTTAGAGGGAAAGGAACCACGGACTATGGTGGACGAGATAGGTTTCATGCCGAGGGTCCTGTTAGACCATCTCCTGCAAGAAGTGTAGGAGGATCATCATACTCATCAGGGTTTGCATCATCATCAATCAATTCTGGTCAATCCCCTAATAACAGGGCTCAAGGGGGAAATGCAAGCATTGGTGTTCCTTCACATAATCGGTCCACACCCTCATTTCAGCAAACTTCTAGGGTTTCTACGCAACAGCAAAATCATAACTCAATTATGCACCAGAAGTCAGGCCAAGCACCTAGTCAAGCTGCAATGAGAATCCCAACTCAGCAGTTGGGCCATCGGACAGGCAATGCTTCACCAAGTGCTCAGCACCTACCTGCTAGATCAACTGAAAGTGACGAGAATGGTTCATATCCTACTTCAAATCAATCCAAGACATCTGAGGTGGAAAAAACCAACAAAGAAACTGGACGGGGCTCCTTCATGTATGGTGGAGCCCAGGTTATTGGGGCTGCTGGTCTTGCCCAGGGCGAGCAAAATTTTCCTGGCACTCCAGCTCTCCTGCCAGGTTTGCTTTCTTAACCATCCAATGTTCTTGTTTTCTGGTGATAGTTTAATGAGTAAAATGTACCCAAGGTCCTGAAATTATTTTAGGTGTGCCAGCCGGGTCTTATAACTATGAAAATGCACGTCTGGGTATGGTTCATCGCAGGTCCTATCTAGGATTCTAGGCCTGACTTACCCGTGTGGTACATTGACTGGTGCCATCTCAGCTCTATTTTGCAAAAGATACCCTAGAAAACTATATCTTCTAGTTTTATTGTCCTCAACATCCCCGTCCCTCTTAAGTTAAAAGCAAACACCTATGCCGGTGGGAGTCGGCAGGGTTGCTCAATGGGAAGTTCTCCAATGGGCCATTCCCATGGCCGGGCCATCACGCCTGATGCCGTGCAGAGTCAAGTAAGAAACAGTGCAGAGCCCATAGCCACTTATCTTCTCTCTCTGCTCAATTTGGTGGCTTCTGATCGCCAGTTTCTTCTCACAGTACAAAACCCCATTCCTTCCATCATCCTCCATACATAGGCGCACACAACCGACAAACAATAGCCAACAGCTTCTGCAAGAAACAATGAGAAACATCATGGAGAGAAGCCCCTTTGAGTCCTCATTGTCATTCTCCCCGAGGCACTTCAAGTAGCTGGTTCTCAGCAAGATCAGCCGACATGGTGCCACTAGTATTGCTGTTTAGGTGGAAGGCTTTGTCTCGGATAAGCAGGCTGAGGACGAGAATGAGTCGCCCATGGCTTTCTCCTCCACCTGCCCGTTCTTCCACTCGGAGGACTACATGTTTCCTGCTCAAGCATCACTGCCATGTCGCTCCTGCATACGGCACTGGCTGCGGCTATCTCTGTCCAGCACCTGCAGGGCGGCCTCCGCAAGCGACTCACCGGCAACCTGTATGGACGCTGACGCCCCCATGTCCACCTTGCCTTCCAGGTCAACAACCCTCACACGCGCTTGGCGCTGCTGCTGCGTAAATGGCCACGGGTTACGTATGCATCGTGCTCGTGTGCCAGCGCTCCAAGGGCGCCTCCCCATGCCCCTGCAGTGGGCAGAAAACTGTTGGAGGAGATGGTGTGGCGCACGTACTGTAACGGCACGAGCTGCTGGTATGTGGTGTGATGTGAGTGCGGGGCTGCACACACGGGAGCCCATGTCCATGTGGGTGGAATCATACCAGCATCGTGCGGCGGTGGCAAAGGTGCATGCGTGCGCAAAGCGGTCTGTCAGAGAACGTCCAGCTAAACAACCCCGCCAACACCGTTGGCTTATGTGTTGGGGGGAGGTTAGGCACAAGGAACTGAAAAGATATACTAGCTTTCTAGGTCTTTTTTACAAAATAGAGCTTACATGGCATCAGTCAACGCGTCACGCTGACAGGTCAGACCTGCATAGGATCTGTGAACCTCAGCTGACGTGCATTTTTATAGTTATTAATAGGACCCGGCTGACACACCTCAAATACTTTTAGGACCTGCGATACATTTCTAATTTAGTTTTTCTTCTAATCTAGTCACTTGGGCCATTCATTTCCTATTTATCCTTCACGCAGTGATGCAATTTGGCGGCCAGCATCCAGGTGGGCTTGGAGTTCCTACTGTTGGTATGGCCCTCCCTGGCTATGTGGCTCAGCAGCAGCTGGGAATGGGAAATAACGAAATGGCGTGGTATATTTCATTAGTCTTACTATGTTTATCATTCTGTCAGATTTTCATCACCGTCTATGAAATGATGTTTGTTGCGGTGGTACTCGATGTAGTCATGCAAGGGGTTTTACAAGACAGTAAATGGATCAAGCCCAAACATAATTTGCACTGAATCATTTGAATGCATGTATCTTGTTGTCTCTCCCTTTTGACTACATCTGGCTTATCTTACTTTACTATGTCCGTAAACTATGACTTCAAGAGTTGCTGTGTTGCTGAAAGTGAGTTTTTTAGTTTCTCATATTTGAAATATGATAAGGGGGTACTTGATAGCTGAAATTGTTTTACAATGTTTGTACATTGAGCTTATATATAATTCCTTTTTTGTATTGTTCAAGCTCTTATTGATCTCTTCTCTTTTTTTCTGCTATTTTAGCAGAGAGCCACCTGTTATAATATTTGTACGTGTTTTTTGCTCTCTATCTTACAACACTTTTAAATAATGGCAATAGGTTGCCACTATTGGCTGGTGCAGCTGGGGCTTTTGGAGGATCATATCCACCTTACATTACCCTTGATCCAAGCTTTTACTCTAGGTCTTCAGGACAGACATCGTCGTCAGTTCCATCCAGGTAATATTAGTGTTGACTAATTAACACATTGTTCACCTTTTGAATCAGCCACCGTCAGAGTGAGCTGATATTACTAATTGTTAGCTGTGCAAACATGTAATTTGCTTTACTTGGGGTGCTCATAATATTTTCTCTGCCCCTGTTCCAACCTGATAATATATCATATTTCACTATTTATCTGTTGCTTCATTCATGAAGGTTCCTTCTAAGCATAAAGGGCATTAACATATATTTATTTATTAATACAGGGAAGGTAACGTTAACCATGGGGCTAAATCTCCTCAAAACGGTAAGTTGTGAGATCCCTTGTTACGCCATACTGCTTAAAAACTCTTAGCATGTGCTACAATTTATAAGTTGTTTCATTTATCTATAATTTGTGATGCAGATATTGTGACTGAAGAGCTTGATCAGCGCCAGAACAAGCATAGGAGGTAAGATATTTTTACTCGGAAAATATTATTTTTGTAGAGTACTACGCACGTTTCAAAATAATTGAAGTTCTAGGATTGTGACCAAGTATATATAGAAATGTTTCAACATCTACAAAAATAAATTTATTTCATTAGATTCATTATGAAATATATTTTTATATTATATATATATATATATTTGATATTTTAGATCTTTATGGATTTTTCTATAAAATTGGTCAAACTAAAAAAGGTTTTTTTTTGCGGGAAAACTAAAAAAGGTTTTGACTTAGGAAAATCCTAGAACTTCAATTATTTTGAAATGGAGGGAGTATTTTCTGGACAAGAGCTGTGAGCTTATTCATGTCCTCTTGTACCGCAGATACTCAGAGATGAACTTCAGTCAGTGAAGCACCCTGTAAGGTGAATTTCATCTGAATAAGCTGCTTACGGTCAGTTGCACACGATTATTTTTTCTGATATTTCTTCTCTGCTCTGCATACTCATTGTGACATGCGCTCATCTTATGCAGGCCCTGTTGTAGGCCCTTTGTGATCTCTGGTTATGATCTGAGCACTTTGGGTGGCTTGGTGTCCTAAATTATATTAGGTACTGTTCTGTTCTTGCATTTTTGGTTCTTAAGTTTCCAAGATAAATGCATTTTAAGTGTGCAAGGCACCGTTCCTCCGAGATGTTCCCCCTTTTCTCTGGTTTTCTCCTTTACCCTTCTATCCCCCGCATGCATTATCTCCCAATCATGTAAATCCTGACTTGGAGGTTGGATACCTGGGTTAACTATGATTTATGTTGTGGCAGGTCTTATAGATGCCTGCTCGTGCTGTAGTTATCTGATGGGGGTCGCTTCACAGCAGAGCAGGGGGTGCATTTGTTGCTTGAGTTGTGGTAAGCCTGTTTTTCAAGAGCAGCACTTGAGAAATGCACTTTAGAGTTTTGGTGAGAATGCAACTAATTGCGCATCATGAAATTTTAGGTGTTGCTTGGTCGAAATGTCTAATTTGTTGGTGGCATCTGAAGACGTGAGCGGTTGTTGAAGAGAGGTTTGAATAATGATCTGTGTTGATTGATAAAGAAAGGCAAGAAGGGCTTTTAGTACATTTTGTTACTGACTTGAGTTTATGTCGGTATGAGTCTGATGTACCTATCTATCTATCCTCCAATAGTGGTATTGGCAAGAGCAAGTGGCTTTGTTGCTGCAGTTTGTATCTTTTGGAGTATGTGGGAATGGGGATGAGATTTGTCAATTTTGTGCCTGATGAGTGTGCCCAATCAATTGTATGCTACTTGGGTTCGATATGATCACATTATTAAGTTGACGGCAGTGTTGTCTCAGTCTCAGTCACAACCACAGTCACTCAACTGCTCGCCTAATCGTTTAGTTGGACGGATAGATCTACCAGCGACTTTGCTAAGGAGCTTTTCTCTAGGTTGGTGGTTGATCTTCTTCGTATCCCTAATAGTATTGGTTGCCTGATGCATGTAGATAGTACCTCTATATATGTGAGTGATATTCATATCCCAGTAGACATGGCTTCAACGATGGGTTTGAAGAAAGCTCTGCGTTGGATGCCACGTTCCTCTGCCAGCCCCCGGCTGGAGGAAGACGAAGACAACAACGAGAGGAACGGGCTGCTGAGGAGCCACCGGGATCAGAACCGGGTCGTGCCCGTGACGGATCTCCATGTTGACGAGCAACCCAAGGCAGGTGCGCATGTGGAGCCCAAGGTAAGCTAGCGCGTGATTCCGGAAACGCAAGCGGAAGCGTAAATTTACCTCGAGATGTGGCCGTAACTTGTGGCACCTAATGTTTCCCTTGCATTGGCATGGCATGGCGCAGACCGTGGCCCTGAAGGTGTCGATGCACTGCCATGGCTGTGCGAGGAAGGTCGAGAAGCAGATCTCCAAGCTCCACGGTAGGCGATCAAGTGTACTACTACAAGTGTACATACTATGAGAGTATGAGTTGCCTCTTGTTGTGCAGGAGTTGTGTCCATCAGAATAGAGCTGGGGATGAAGACGGTGACCGTGGTTGGCAACGTGACCCCCATGCAAGTCCTGGAGACCGTCTCCAAGGTGATCAAGTACGCGCACATTCTGCCGCTGCCCTAGCGATGCTGTTTCCCGGTCCACTGTGTGGTAATCGCACTTTTCTTTGATGAAAACGATGAGCGCTATCCCTCTTTTTACTCCTTTTAGCGCTCAATCTGTATCCTGAAAACAGAAAATCAGGAGCCACCCGTGTCCTGGGCTCCTGGCAACTCGATCGTCTCATCAATCTAAAATATGTTGTTTGTGGTGGAATCAGCCCACCACCACTGAATTTATTTCAGACTTTCGGTGATTTGTTCAGTGGGAGAGAGGAGACAGTTATGTCGCCTAGGAGACGCGTGCGATAACTTCGTCAATCTCAAGATCATGTGTCGGCTTTATCTCTCGAAGGTGCTCATAGGGGTAGGGAGTACGTTCGCGTGCATAGGATGAGTGTATGTTCGTATATATGAGCGCCTATGTTGGTGCCGTGTTAAAAATAATCTCAAAAAAGTATTCCGTCTTAGGGCATCTCCAACTCTGACCATCGAATCGCGCGCATCTGTCTGGACCGAGTGGTCCGGATGCATTTCGACATCCAACACGGTACCTCATTGATCTGTAGACAGGTCCGGACATCCGTTTTCCCGCAAACCAGAGGCAAAACTGGGAGCTTTACGGGCGTCTGGACCACCGCCATGCACGCGCCCGATCCCAATCATGATAGCAAACATGATAACTCCTCGGGCCGCACACCTCGTTGATCACCACATATTGGAACCACAAGCCGTTCCCGGGGGCTGCATAGACAACCCAATACGACGCGTCGAAATACTCGGTGGAGATACCGACGACTTCCTCAGACTTTACGCCATTATAAGCATTGATGTTCACTTGTGTCTTTGGACAATAGTTGGGTTGTCTGGCTCCTATATTTACTCCCTACGTTTCTGCTTGTTTGGCTAAGGGCATACCAGGAGCACCTCTGTGATTGTTATTTCTGGTTGAACTAGTTAAGTATCTTAGGTGGGTGAAGCCGAAAACTGACTATGACAATACGGACAAACCAGTCGGCATGTCAAGAGTAGTAAAATTACAGTAGTTAGGGATTGTTTGCGAAGGCATAGGCTTTTCCTAGAAAAAGGCCGAATTCATGCTTGGCTTGTTTGAAATATGCCGTAGAGGCAATAATATTATATTATTATATTTTTCATGTTCATAATTAAGAGTTCATAGTCTATGCTATAACCGCTATGATCCTGAAATATGCGATTCAGTAGGAAACTCATATGCATGTGTGGAATGATAAATGGTAAAATAAGGTTCCTAATCTCGCCTCTAAGACCGACTCAAATGTTGTTGGTGCTCATGTTTTCCAGATCTTAGGATATTGTTAAGTGTAGCGGTAGTCCTAAAACAATATTGAGAGTATGATGTTAGAAGAACGATCATATTGAATCAACCCAAACTTGTTTGTTATACTGATTATACCGTCAGAAGTCAATTGTTATAACATGGAGTGTTAACGTGTGATTTAGTTCCTTAGACCATGAGAGTATCGTAGTCACTTCTTACCGCACGATGAATTTTGGGGTTGCTCAAATGTCATCTGTAACATGATGATCATAACGACAACTTACAGGTTCATTGGAAAGTTTGACAAGGGACTAGATAGCCCGAGAGTGGAATTTGCTCCTCAGACGATGGAGAGATATTCTTAGGGCCCTCTCGGTGTGATGACATCCATCATCGTCTGGCCATACACAGGTGACTATGTCACGGGGATGCTGGAACATGTCTACGAGAAAGAAGAACAAAACTGTGGAGACCGGTATAGTGAGCATGTGTATGATTCAAGAGGATACCGGTATATCTCACCTCGGATTTTGTAAAGTATCGCGAAGCAAAGGTAATAGCACATGATAACTCTAGGTTCACTCAAATGTCATCCATGTACTCATAGGGATCGATATGGAACAAAGGGTTTTTGTTCATGTCTATGTTTTATCGAACCTACAGGGTCACAAGCTTAAGGTAATCACGATCTGCTGAGTATTAGTAGGACGGGAGTAACAAGAATATATTTGTGAAACTATTCAATTAATATTCAAAATAGTTTCGAGATGAATCGGAAGCGTTTCGGGGTCAGTGAAGGGGTTTTAGAGTTTATCAGGCAATACCGGGTATTACCGATAAATTATATATAGGCGTAAATAGTTTCGGTGATGTTAAATTAATATTAAAATGATCTAAATATGATTAGGAGGCTTTATATTTAAATATCAACGGGCCTAAAAATGCTAAGTAGTGGAAAGCTACTTGGGCCACTTGGGCCCAATAAGGAGGCGCCCCCTTACACTTGGGGAAGGAAGGGCGGGAGGTCGAATTAATTGGAGGGGGTTTCCCCCTCCTTGGCCGGCCAAGGGGGAAGGGAAACCTTCCCCCCTTGTGGCGCCCATCCCCTCTCCTCCAACCTATATATACTAGAGGATTTTTGTCTTTGGAGACACAAGTTTTGGAGCCTCCTCTAGTTCTAGCTGATCCTAGTTGATCAATTAGAGCTTGAACTAGATTCTATAATCCTCATAATTAGAAGCCCATTCTGGTTCTAATCTCCTCCCTCTAATTCTCCGGCGACGATCAACTCTGGACGACGAAGCGCTCCCGGATCATGAAAACCGTTGTAGGATCGAAAGTATGTATAGAGGGGAGGGGGGGGGGGGGTGATTAGACTACTTGACCGAATAAAAATCTATCCTTTCCCCAATTTTAGTTGTTGGCAGATTTTAGCAATTAGCACAAGTCAAGCAATCAACCTGCACATGCAATTCTAAGAGTATAGCAGCGGAAAGTAAAACATTGCATATGAAGGTAAAGGGAAGGGTTTGGAGAAGGCAAACACAATGGAGACACGAAGATTTTTGGCGTGGTTCTGATAGATGGTGCTATCGTACGTCCATGTTGATGGAGACTTCAACCCACAAAGGGTAACGGCTGCGCGAGTCCACGGAGGGCTCCACCCATGAAGGGTTCACGAATAAACAACCTTGTCTATCTCACCATGGCCATCGCCCACGAAGGACTTGCCTCACTCGGGTAGATCTTCACGAAGTAGGCGATTTCCTTGCCCTTACAAACTTCTTGGTTAAAATCCACATCACAATGGAGGCTCCCAAGTGACACCTAACTAATCTAGGAGACACCACTCTCCAAAAGGTAATAGATGGTGTTTAGATGATGAACTCCTTGCTCTTGTGCTTCAAATGATAGTCTCCCCAACACTCAACTCTCTCTCACAGATTTGGCTATGGTGGAAGAGGGATTTGAGTGGAAAGCAACTTGGGGAAGACTAGAAATCAAGGTTCAAAATGTTGGAATGGAATCTCTTGATCTCAACACATGAGTAGGTGGCTCTCTCTTAGAAAATGGATGGAGGAAGTGTAGGCACGTACTGATGGCTCTCTCACTAATGGAGAAGGGGGTGGAGGGGTATATATAGCCTCCACACAAAATCCAACCTTTACACACTTTTGACCCATCTCGGTGGCACCGATCAAAAAATTCGGTGGGACCGATCTGTTAAAAAATATGAATGCAGGGTATCTCGGTGGGACCGATGTGCTAGGGCTTAGGGAAAACATCATCTCGGTGGCACCGATTGCATCAACTCGGTGGGACCGAAGTGAAGCAATAAGCAAGAGAGAATCTGTCAAGCCAACTTGGTGAGACCGATTGCATGAACTCGGTGAGACCGAAGCGAATGCAATAGATCACAGAGCGTTGGAAAGGCCATCTCGGTGAGACCGAGATCCGTATCAGTGTGACCGAATCATTAGGGTTTCTGGCAGTGGCTATGTCAAGTAAACTCGGTGGCTCCGGGTAGAAAGAATCGGTGGGGCCGAGTTTGGATTTAGGTTTTCGACATATTTGGATGGAGAAAGTGGCTGAGGGTTTTGGAGCAATATCACTAAGCACTTGAGCAAGTAGACCATTAAGCAACACCTCATCCCCTTTTAATAGTATTGCCTTTCCTATGGACTCAATGTGATCTTGGATCACTTACACAGAAATGAAGAGTCTTGAGCTTTTGCCAATCTTTGTCCTTATCATTTTGAGGGGTCCACATCTCTAGTCCATGCCATGCCAATCATTGAACATCCTGAAATATTTATCTTGAATGGATATTAGTTCAATGAGCTATGTGTTGTTATGAATTACCAAAACCACCCGGGGATTAGTTGCACTTTCAATCTTCCCCTTTTTGGTAATTGATGACAACATATAGATCAAAGTTTCGACAAATGATAAAATGAATGAAATAAATAGTCGCTTTGAGAAGTATGTGATAAGCAAGAGCTCCCCCTAAATTTGTGCATTATTTAAGATTTGCGTTTGAATGCAAATGCACAATCGATTAGGATCATGGGTCACTCTTCCATCTCACATACATCTTGGTGGAGCGCACAAAATGATATGAGTGAAATAACATGCATGCATCACCAAATACTATGAGGAGTTTGATATTTACGATGAAAGTCGACCCCTAAAAATGAATGTCTTCAGCTGAAGACTTTGGTTTTCTTAAAGACTTTGAAAGTGAGGAAATTGGTGTGACCATGAAGACTTGATATTCATGTGAGGAATATGAAGCATGAAGACTTTTGTTTTCGTAGTTTCATTTTCTCTTTCTTTGAGTCATAGGAAACACCGTACTGTTAAAGGGGGTCGAGGTAAAACTAAGGAAAAGTTTCCAAGTGATGCTCATCTCAAAATCCTACACCTACCCAATCCTTTGGAGTGAAGCCATTGGAAATCTCATACAGTTCAATCAATTTCTTCAGTGACAGAGAGGAAGATCTTTTGGTCTCTGAGGAATTAGTTCTGACTGAGGAGTTAGGAATTCGCCAATGCGGATTGCCTACACGTGAGGAACATGATACCCCTGAGGAATTTGATACTCAAATATCCGACCGTTGCCGTGCCACGCACCAGCTATCCCAAAATATCTACCCACCTAACGGTCATATCATTGAAGGGCATTTATGTCTTATCATGTCGGGCTGCTCCCTACACTACTGCAGGATGCTGCTAACGCGACACTACGATCAGAGACCCTTCGACGAAACTGTGTCCGATGCAATAATCGCAAACGGTGGTGTAAAAAAACCGTCAAAAAAGGTGCAAAACGTTTGTGATGACGGATGCATCAAACACGGTTCGGATTTTAGTTGCGCGTGCGATTCAGGGCATACGATTTAGTTCAATTAACTGTTTGCGATGAGGAGGAACAAAAGAAACGGGCAACCAGATGAAGGTGTGTGCGATATACAACATACGGTTCACTCGGATGAACTGTTTGTGATTAGGCAACACAAAAGAAATGGGCAGCCAGATGAAGGTGTGTGCGATGTACAACATACGGTTCACTCGGATGAACTGTTTGTGATTAGGCAACAAAAAAGAAATGATCATCCAGATCAAGGTGTGTGCGATATACGGCATGCGGTTCACTCGGCCTTGTCGTTAGTGTGTGACCTCTGTGGCAACCATTCGCTCCCCACTAGCCTCTTCTTGTACCGTGGCAACCGTCCACCGCCTCTTCGCCTTCCCCTCTCGATTTGGAACTGTTGTCGCATGCTCTTCCTCCCTCCATTTGCCTTCACCCTTCCTTAAGCCATTGTTCGATCATCTTCTCCATGGAGGGAACAGGCCGAAAACGACCCCGTTATTCTTGCCCTGATCTGAAAGATGACGTGGTGGAGGAACTCATTGATCGGTGCGACGTCATCACCTCGGCTAGCATGGCAGGTTCGTTCAAGACCATTCTCGACTCAACTAATAACATCATTACAAGGAACCCAAGGGTCCAGGAGCGGTTTGATCTCCCCTATCTTCTTCATCGTGACCCTACTGGCTGGCGCGGGGACGACGGAAGCCTCGCCTTGTGCAAGTTGATGCCGCTTGATAATGATACGTGTGATGTTAAGATGCCATCGCTTGAGGGCAAGGCTTGGGCAGGCGCAAATGGAGATTGGGTTGTTTATATTGGGTACAACTGCGAATGGGAACTTGTGAATGTGTGCACTCGTCACCGTGTTCCACTTGCAAAAATCTCAGACTGCCCAGAGGTTGATAAACCGGTATTCTACGTGAGTTCAAATACGATCATGGTGACTGTCATCTACGGAAGATAGCAATTTGTCGAGTTCCCAACCGCTCTTGGGATTACACGAACTATGAAGTTGTTGCTATCTTCGACAAGCTTGTTACCGTCCTTACTTCCACACCTCGATGGATATTGCTCAAAAATCAATTTCTATACACGGATGAGTACTGTGATGCAATTCAATACGAGGGTCTTGTGTTTGCTGCCACCACTTGTAGCACTGTTTTTGCATGGAATCCCGATGCTTTTGGTACGTTTGTCTTCCACTGTAATTATAATTGTTTCATCTACATGCATGTGGGTTAGCTAGTTTCTCTTTACTAATTAACCTTCTTATGTTTCCAAGGTCCCGTGAACATTCCACCACATATACTTGAAAATTTTTATAACCAAGGGGGAGATGACGATGCTGATGATCGTGAGCATGAGGACGAGCATGACCCATATACTCAGTGGCGCCTGACAACTTATTTCGATGGATCACCTCTTCTTGTCTGTATATAGGGCACTGCTGATGTTACTAAGGAAGCAGGTGTTGTCTCGCATGGCCGCACTCTCCGGACCTATTCCAACATCCGTTGCAGGGTATTTGGGATGGGTACTAGTGCACTAGCGCCAACGCCTTCTCCCTGGTTAAGTATTGAAATTCTTGGAAGAAACTCGCTCTTCCTTAGACAAAACTATCCAATGATGGTGGAAGGCGATCCAGCTGCTGTTGACACAACGTTACTACCATTTATGAGAATCAATTGTGTCTATACCTCGGACATTGCTATGCTTCCCTACCATCCCAATATGAGTCCTGACATAGGCCGCTTTAGCCTGGATGATCAGTCCTGCATTGGTCTCGAGATTGACAGTAGCTGGCCCTTCCCGGAGAATCATTTCTGGTTCAAAGCAAGCGTTTCCAACGCCAACGAGTGGTTGAGCTCAAGTTCATTTCATCGCTTTGTTATTTGTTGTGTGAGAAAAACTTTACTTTACTAGAATGTTTTGTTGCAAATGATCTATAATCCAACGTGTATCCTCGTTGTCGTTGTTGTGGGTTGATGACTTGTTGTATGTAATCAATGGTACATTTGCATATGCGTCCATCAACTCACGCCTGCTAGTGGTGTCCATATGAACAGTGCTAGTGATTTTTAGCTGCATATTTTGACAAATCGCAGTGTTACAAGGTTGACAAATGGCATTGTTACTAGATAAACAAATGTCAATCTTTCCAGTTTGACAAATGGCAACATACCCAAAATGACATATGCAAATCTTACCCAATTGTTTCTACGTGGTTGCACACGGGTCATGCAAAACAACCGTTTGCGTTGAAGGGATGCACAAATCCTGCACCACGAGGGAAGACCATAGCTCTCACTTTGCATACGGGTGTTCTAACTAAAACGTTTGCGATCAAGAGATGCAGAAATCCTGCTCAGCACATTTTCTCTTGGCTTCCTGGGGAAGCTGTCGGTTTGCATACGGGTGTTATAACTAAAACGTTTTCGATCAAGAGCTGCACAATTCCTGCTCGGCACATTTTCCCTTGGCTTCCTGGGGAAGCTGTCGGTTTGCATACAGGTGTTCTAACTAAAACGTTTGCGATGAATGTTTTATATTTAAAAACCATTGATTTTTTTCCAAAAGAAAATCGTTTGATAAGTCTGTACATTAAGAGAGAAAAACGCAAGTTTGTCCAAACCATATATTTCATTCAGTCACACTACAAATTTATATTCATATGATCGAGAATTCGAGATACAATATTAAACCCCAAAAAAACCATTTCCAACAGCGGCGGAGGCGGTGTGCCGCGCCGTCATTGTCGTCCTCCGGGACGCCATTGTTGAAGTCTTCAAGGCAGCACAAAATGTTCTTCACTTGTAAATCAAACATCATGTCATCGCGCGATCGACGGGCGGGGCGCGGGAGGACGACAACTGGTGCCGCTGAGAGGTAGCGGTCGACGACAGCGTCCCATGCCGCTGAGGGGGGCGCGGGCACGGGCACGGGCGCGGCAGGTGCAGCCAAACGCACGGGGATCGGCGCCGCGGTGGGTGGAGGGACGTGCACGGGCAGAGGCACGGGCGCGGCGGGTGCAGCCAAACGCACGGGGGTCGGCGCCACGATGGGTGGAGGGGCGCACACGGGCACGGGCGCTGGCGTTGGCATGTACACGAGCTCGTGCGGGTCCGCGGAGACCTCGCTGACGCTCGCGGCCTCCAGCTCTGCGATAGTGCTCGGCAACGAACCCGTCAATGCTACGGGGAAGGTCGCTGGCGCGGGCGCGGGGATGGGAGCTGGGACGGGAGCGGGGACAGCAACCGCTACGGCCAGCATGTTCTGGGCCATGTCGATGAGGCCCCATTCCTCCTTATTTTCTATCTCCTCCGGATCGGAGTCGACTTCACCAAACTTGAAGACTAGTGGCAAATGATCATTCTGCGCCATGGCGTGTGTGTTGGTCTGCGGGAGGGAGGGGAATGGGAGGTGAACAGTAAGGCCGCCCGTTTTAAACAACGACTCGGGCGCCATTAATGGAGAGGAGGGCGGGCGACCATGAAAGTCAAAGGGCTCGCTTCCTAGTGAGCTTGCACATTGGAGGACATCTTGCACGCCTCTCGTTCAGCCTGCACACCGGACTCCGCTCGCACGCCTCCTGTTCAGTCAAGGTCAAGCAGCTGTTTGCACGACACCTCCTATAGCCATTAAAACGAAGACACGTGTCGTCACGTGAATGGTTAACAGAACACACATGATTTGTATTATACAAATGTTTGAGATATTAAAGTGGCAACTATTTTTTCGAAATGCCTTTGTTGGCTGTTATTCGAGTGTGCCTTCTCTCAAAATGGACACGAAAAATACCACAGCATGTCAGGTGCCATTCCATGATAGCATGCCAAGTTTCATGAATTTCAGACGAGTTTTGGATTTACTAGAATTTAAAAACAAAGTATCTCAATGTTTTGCCGGCAATCAACGGGGCCCTGGTGTTTGAAATTCATTCCCATTTCTTGCATGGGACCTAAGCATGCACCCAAGGGCACATATTTGATTTTTCAACCAATTTAATATGCATTAGAGCATGTGCATGTAGTTCAAATTTGAATTATGCACATAAATGCATTGAAAACTCAATTAATGCATTAAAACATCCAAACGAGCCCCGAAAAATCACAAAAATTGTCACAACACTCCTGTTGTTCTATGTTGACACGAGAAAAAATTTGAAAGCAATAAGAGGCAATGGACATCGTTTCGTCCCAAAGGTGGGACGTTCCCTACCGAAAGCATCAGGCTTGTTGTGAGAAGCTCTGGCTTGTGAGAAGCATATCACCAAACCTGCCCCAAATGGGACAAAAAATTTACCATGGCATGTTGATGCCGCTCCATGATAGCATGCCAAGTTTCATGAATTTCAGACGAGCTTTGGATTTACTAGAATTTGAAAACCAGGTATCTCAATGTTTGCGGCCGAGTGACCGTGGCAGGGTGTTTGACATTCGTTCCCGTTTCTTCCATGGGACCTAAGCATGCAAGCAAGGACACATATTTGAATTTTCAACCAATTTATATGCATTAGAGCATGTGCATGTAGTTCAAATTTGAATTATGCACATAAATGCATTGAAAACTCAATTAATGCATAAAAATGTCCAAACGAACCCCAAAAAAATCCCAAAAATTGACACAACACTCCTCTTGTTCTATGTTGACACGAGATTTTTTTTGAAAGCAATAAGAGGCAATGGATATCGTTTTGTCCCCAAAGGTGGGACGTTCCCTACCGAAACCATCAGGCTTGTTGTGAGAATCTCTGGTTTGTGAGAAGCATATCCCCAAACCTGCCCCAAACGGGACAAAAAATTTACCACGGCATGTTGATGCCGCTCCATGATAGCATGCCAAGTTTCATGAATTTCAGACGAGCTTTGGATTTACTAGAATTTAAAAACCAGGTATCTCAATGTTTGCGGCCGAGTAACCGTGGCAGGGTGTTTGACATTCATTCCCATTTCTTGTATGGGACCTAAGCATGCAACCAAGGACACATATTTGAATTCTCAACCAATTTATATGCATTAGAGCATGTGCATGTAGTTCAAATTTGAATTATGCACATAAATGCATTGAAAACTCAGCTAATGCATAAAAATGTCGAAACGAACCCCAAAAAATCCAAAAAATTGACACAAGACTCTTGTTGTTCTATGTTGCCACGAGAAATTTTTTAAAAGCAATAAGAGGCAATGGATATCATTTCGTCCCGAAAGGTGGGACGTTCCCCACCGAAATCATCACGCTTGTTGTGAGAAGCTCTGGTTTGTGAGAAGCATATCCCAAACCTGCCCCAAACGGGACAAAAAATTTACCACGGCATGTTGATGCCGCTCCATGGTAGCATGCCAAGTTTCATGAATTTCAGACGAGCTTTGGATTAACTAGAATTTAAAAACCAGGTATCTCAATGTTTGCGGCCGAGTAACCGTGGCAGGGTGTTTGGCATTCATTCCCATTTCTTGCATGGGACCTAAGCATGCAACCAAGGACACAGATTTGAATTTTCAACCAATTTATATGCATTAGAGCATGTGCATGTAGTTCAAATTCGAACTATGCACATAAATGCATTGAAAACTCAGTGAATGCATAAAAATGTCCAAACGAACCCCGAAAAATCCCAAAAATTGACACAACACTCATGTTGTCCTATGTTGACACAAGAAAATTTTTGAAAGCAATAAGAGGCAATGGATATCGTTTCGTCCCCAAAGGTGGAACATTCCCTACCGAAACCATCAAGCTTCTTGTGAGAAGCTCTGGTTTGTGAGAAGCATATCCCCAAACCTGCCCCAAATGGGACAAAAAATTTACCACGACATGTTGATGCTGCTCCATGATAGCATGCCAAGTTTCATGAATTTCAGACGAGATTTGGATTTACTAGAATTTAAAAACCAGGTATCTCAATGTTTGCGGCCGAGTAACCGTTGCAGGGTGTTTGACATTCATTCCCATTTCTTGCATGGGACCTAAGCATGGAACCAAGGACATAGGTTTGAACTTTTAACCAATTTATATGCATTAGAGCATGTGCATGTAGTTCAAATTTGAATTATGCACATAAATGCATTGAAAACTCAGTTAATGCATAAAATGTCCAAACGAACCCTGAAAAATCCCAAAAATTGACACAACACTCCTATTGTTCTATGTTGACACAAGAAATTTTTTGAAATCAATAAGAGGCAATGGATATCGTTTCGTCCCCAAAGGTGGGACGTTCCCTAGAGAAACCATCAGGCTTGTTGTGAGAAGCTCTGGTTTGTGAGAAGCATATCTCCAAACCTGCCCCAAATGGGACAAAAAATTATCACGACATGTTGATGCCACTCCATGATAGCATGCCAAGTTTCATGAATTTCAGACGAGCTTTGGATTTACTAGAATTTAAAAACCAGGTATCTCAATGTTTGTGGCCGAGTAACCGTGGCAGGGTGTTTGACATCCATTCCCATTTCTTGCATGGGACCTAAGCATGCAACCAAGGACACAAATTTGAATTTTCAACCAATGTATATGCATTAGAGCATGTGCATGTAGTTCAAATTTGAATTATGCACATAAATGCATTGAAAACTCAGTTAATGCATAAAAATGTCCAAACGAACCCCGAAAAATCCCCAAAATTGACACAACACTCTTGTTGTTCTATGTTGACACGAGATTTTTTTGAAAGGAATAAGAGGCAATGGATATCGTTTAAATGCCAAAGGTGGGGCGTTCCCACCAAACCATCGGGCTTGTTGTGAGAAGCTCGGTTTGTGAGAAGCATATCCCCAAACCTGCCCCAAATGGGACAAAAAATTTACCATGGCATGTTGATGCCGCTCCATGGTAGCATGCCAGGTTTCATGAATTTTAGACGAGCTTTGCATTTACTAAAATTTAAAAACCAGGTATCTCAATGTTTGCGGCCGAGTAACGATGGCAGGGTGTTTGACATTCATTCCCATTTCTTTCATGGGACCTAAGCATTCAACCAAGGACACAACTTTGAATTTTCAACAAATTTATATGCATTAGAACATGTGCATGTAGTTCAAATTTGAATTATGCACATGAATGCATTGAAAACTCAGTTAATTCCAATTCTTTTACGACACACATATAGTTGCATGTTCACTGCAGATAAAAGGTCTAGCAATTCAAACACCGCCCATTGCCGTTGTGACCCCATTATGTAATTCAAATCAAGATGAAAAATCAAGTAGATCGCACATAGTTTATGAAGGAAATATGCCCGAGAGGCAATAATCAAGTTATTATTATTTTCCTTATATCAAGATAAATATTTATTATTCATGCTAGAATTGTATTAATCGAAAACTTAGTAGATGTGTGAATACACAGACAAACAGAGTGTCCCTAGTATGCCTCTACTTGACTAGCTTGTTTATCAAAGATGGTTGTGTTTCCTAGCCATAGACATGTGTTGTCATTTGATGAACGGGATCACATCATTAGAGAATGATGTGATGGACAAGACCCATCCGTTAGCTTAGCACTATGATCATTTAGTTTGATGCTATTGCTTTCATCATGACTTATACATGTTCCTCTGACTATGAGATTATGCAACTCCCGAATACGGGAGGAACACTTAGTGTGCTATCAAACGTCACAACATAACTAGGTGATTATAAAGATGCTCTACAGGTGTCTTCGATGGTGTTTGTTGAGTTGGCATAGACCGAGATTAGGATTTGTCACTCTGATTGTCGGAGAGGTATCTCTGGGCCCTCTCGGTAATGCACATCACTATAAGCCTTGCAAGCAATGTGACTAATGAGTTAGTTGCGGGATGATGCAGTACTGAACGAGTAAAGAGACTTGCCGGTAACGAGATTGAACTAGGTATGATGATACCGAGATCGAATCTCGGGCAAGTAACATACCGATGACAAAGGGAACAACGTATGTTGTTATGCGGTTTGACAGATAAAGATCTTCGTAGAATATGTAGGAACCAATATGAACATCTAGGTTCCGCTATTGTTTATTGACCGGAGATGTGTCTCGGTCATGTCTACATAGTTCTCGAACCCGTAGGGTCCGCACGCTTAACGTTCGATGACGATTTGTATTATGAGTTTATTATGTGATTTGATGACCAAAGGTTGTTCGCAGTCCTGGATGAGATCACGGACATGACGAGGAGTCTCGAAATGGTAGAGAGGTAAATATCGATATATTGGAAGGCTATATTCGGACATCGGAAAGGTTCCGAGTGATTCCGGTATTTTTCGGAGTACCGGGAGTCCAAGTAGGACTCCCCCTTTTGGCGCGCCCCCTCTAGGGCCGGCCTCCTCTTCCCCCTCCTTTATACGTGGGAGAGGGGCACCCCAAAGACACACAAGTTGACCTTTAGCCGTGTGCGGTGCCCCCCTCCAATGTTTTACACCTTGGTCATATCGTCGTAGTGCTTAGGCGAAGCCCTGCGCCGGTAACTTCATCATCACCGTCACCACGCCGTCGTGCTGACGAAACTCTCCCTCGGTCTCAATTGGATCAAGAGTAGGAGGGACGTCATCGAGCTGAACGTGTGCAGATCACGGAGGTCCCGTGCGTTCGGTACTTGATCGGTTGGATCGCGAAGACGTTCGACTACATCAACCACATTACTTAACGCTTCCGCTTTCGGTCTACGAGGGTACGTGGACACACTCTCCCCGCTCGTTGCTATGCTTCTCCTCGATAGATCTTGCATGATCGTAGGATTTTTTTGAAATACTACATTCCCCAACAGTGGCATCTGAGCCAGGTCTATGCGTAGATGTTATATGCACGAGTAGAACACAAAGAGTTGTGGGCGATAATAGTCATACTGCTTACCGGCATGTCATACTTTGATTCGGCGGTATTGTTGGATGAAGCGGCCCAGACCGACATTACATGACCGCGTTCATGAGACTGGTTCTACCGCCGTTCTTCGCACACAGGTGGCTAGTGGGTGTCTGTTTGTCCAACTTTAGTTGAATCGAGTGTGACTACGCCCAGTCCTTGTTGTAGGTTAAAACATCACACTTGACGAAAAATCGTTGTGGTTTTGATGCATAGGTAAGAACGATTCTTGCTAGAAGCCCGTAGCAGCCACGTAAAAACTTGCAACAACAAAGTAGAGGACGTCTAACTTGTTTTTGCAGGGCTTGCTGTGATGTGATATGGTCAAGACGTGATGATATATAAATTGTTGTATGAGATGATCATGTTTTGTAACAGTTATTGGCAACTGGCAGGAGCCATATGGTTGTCGATTTATTGTATGAAATGCAATCACCATGTAATTGCTTTACTTTATCACTAAGCGGTAGCGATAGTTGTAGAAGCAATAGTTGGCAAGACGAAACGATGCTTCGATGGAGATCAAGGTGTCAAGCCGGTGACGATGGTGATCATGATGGTGCTTTGGAGATGGAGATCAAAGGCACAAGATGATGATGGCCATATCATATCACTTATTTTTATTGCATGTGATGTTTATCTTTTATGCATCTTATTTTGCTTAGTACGGCGGTAGCATTCTAAGATGATCTCTCACTAAATTTCAAGGTATAAGTGTTCTCCCTGAGTATGCACCATTGCGACAGTTCGTCATGCCGAGACACCACGTGATGATCGGGTGTGATAAGCTCTACGTTCACATACAAGGGGTGCAAGCCAGTTTTGCACACGCAGAATATTCGGGTTAAACTTGACGAGCCTAGCATATGCAGATATGGCCTCGGAACACTGAGACCGAAAGGTCGAGCGTGAATCATATAGTAGATATGATCAACATAGTGATGTTCACCATTGAATACTTCTCCATATCACGTGATGATCGAACATGGTTTAGTTGATATGGATCACGTGATCATTTAGATGAATAGAGGGATGTCTATCTAAGTGGGAGTTCTTAAGTAATATGATTAATTGAACTTTAATTCATCATGAACTTAGTCCTGATAGTATTTGCATATCTATGTTGTAGATCAATAGCTCACGATGTAGCTCCCCATTTATTTTTTTATATGTTCCTAGAGTAATATAAGTTGAAAGATGATAGTAGGATGCGGACTTGGTTCGTGATCTGAGGATTTTCCTCATTGCTGCACACAAAAATTATGTCCTTGATGCACCGCTAGGTGACAGAACTATTGTAGGAGCAGATGCAGACATTATGAACGTTTTGACAAGCTTGGTATGATGACTACTTGATAGTTTAGTGCACCATGCTTTATGGCTTAGAACCGGGACTTCATAAATGTTTTGAACGCCACAGAGCATATAAGAGGTTCCAAGAGTTGAAATTGGTATTTCAGACTCATGCCCGAGTTGAGAGGTATGAGACCTCTGACAAGTACTTTGCCTACAAGATGGAGGAGAATAGCTCAACCAATGAGCATGTGCTCAGATTGTCTGAGTACTACAATCGCTTGAATCAAGTGGGAGTTAATATTCCAGATAAAATAGTGATTGACAGAGTTCTCTAGTCACTATCACCAAGTTACTAGAACTTCGTGATGAACTATAATATGCAAGGGATGACGAAAACGATTCCCGAGCTCTTCGTGGTGCTGAAATCAACGAAAGTAGAAATCAAGAAAAGCATCAAATGTTGATGGTTGACAAGACCACTAGTTTCAAGTAAAAGGGCAAGGGAAAGAAAGGGAACTTCAAGAAGAATGGCAAACAAGTTTCCACTCCCATGAAGAAGCCCAAAGCTAGACCCAAGCCTGAAACTGAGTGCTTCTACTGCAAAGGAAATGGTCATTGGAAGTGGAACTGCCCTAGATACTTGGCCGATAAGAAGGACGACAAAGTGAACAAAGGTATATTGGATATACATGTTATTGATGTGTACTTTACTAGTGTTTATAGCAACCCCTCGGTATTTGATACTGGTTCAGTTCTAAGAGTAGTAACTCGAAACAGGAGTTGCAAAATAAACAGACACTAGTTAAGGGAGAGGTGATGATGTGTGTTGGAAGTGATTCCAAGGTTGATAAGATCACCATCGCACACTCCTTTTACCTTCGGGATTAGTGTTGAACCTAAAATAAATGTTATTTGTTGTTTGCGTGGAGCATAATATGACTGGATCATGTTTATTGCAATACAATTATTCATTTAAGACAAAGAATGATTGTTATTCTGTTTACATGAATAAAACCTTCTGTGGTCATACACCCAAGGTGAATGGTTTATTGAATCTCGATCTTAAGTGATACACATATTCATAATATTGATGCCAAAAGATGCAAAGTTGATAATGATAGTGCAACATATTTGTGGCACTGCCGTTTAGGCCATATTGGTGTAAAGCGCATGAAGAAACTCCATGATGATGGGCTTTTGGAATCACTTGATGCTTGCGTCCATGCCTCATGGGCAAGATGACTGAGACACCGTTCTCCAGAACAATGGAGCGAGCAACTGACTTATTGGAAATAATACATACTGATGTATGCGATCCGATGAGTGTTGAGGCTCGCGGCAGGTATCGTTATTTTCTGACCTTCACAGATGATTTGAGAAGATATGGGTATATCTACTTGATGAAACATAAGTCTGAAACTTTTGAAAAGTTCAAAGAATTTCAGAGTGAAGTGGAAAATCATCGTAACAACAAAAATAAAGTTTCTACAATCTGATCGCGGAGACGAATATTTGAGTTACAAGTTTGGTCTTCAGAGTGAAGTGGAAAATCATCGTAACAAGAAAATAAAGTTTCTACGATCTGATCGTGGAGACGAATATTTGAGTTACGAGTTTGGTCTTCATTTGAAACGATGTGGAATAGTTTCGCAACTCACGCCACCTGGAACACCACAGCGTAATGGTGTGTCCGAACATCATAACCGTACTTTATTAGATATGGTGCGATCTATGATGTCTCTTACCGATTTATCACTATCCTTTTTGGGTTATGCATTAGAGACAACTGCATTCATGTTAAATAGGGCACCATCTAAATCCGTTGAGACGACACCGTATGAACTGTGGTTTAGCAAAGAAACCTAAGCTGTTGTTTCTTAAAGTTTGGGGCTGCGATGCTTATGTGAAAAAGCTTCAACCTGATAAGCTCGAACCCAAATTGGAGAAGTGCGTGTTCATAGGATACCCAAAAGAAACTGTTGGGTACACCTTCTATCACAGATCCAAAGGCAAGATCTTTGTTGCTTAGAATGGATCTTTTCTAGAGAAGGAGTTTCTCTCGAAAGAAGTGAGTGGGAGGAAAGTAGAACTTGATGAGGTAACTGTACCTTCTCTCGAGTTGGAAAGTAGTTCATCACAGAAATCAGTTCCAGTGATGCCTACACCAATTAGTGAGGAAGCTAATGATGCTGATCATGAAACTTCAGATCAAGTTACTGCCGAACCTCGTAGGTCAACCAGAGTAAGGTCCACACCAGAGTGGTACATCAATCGTGTTCTGGAGGTCATGTTACTTGACCATGACGAACCTACAAACTATGGGGAAGCGATGATGAGCCCAGATTCCGCGAAATGGCTCGAGGCCATGAAATCTGAGATGGGATCCATGTATGAGAACAAAGTGTGGGCTTTGGTTGACTTGCCCGATGATCGGCAAGCCATAGAGAATAAATGGATCTTCAAGAGGAAAATGGACGCTGATGGTAGTGTTAGTATCTACAAAGCTCGACTTGTCGCAAAAGGTTTTCGACAAGTTCAAGGTGTTGACTGCGATGAGATTTTCTCACTCGTAGCGATGCTTAAGTCTGTCCGAATCATGTTAGCGATTGCTGCATTTTAGGAAATCTGGTAAATGGATAACAAAACTGTATTCCTTAATGGATTTATTAAGAAGAGTTGTATATGATGCAACCAGAAGGTTTTGTCGATCCTAAAGGTGCTAACAAAGTGTGCAAGCTCCAGCGGTCCATCTCTGGACTGGTGCAAGCATCTCGGAGTTGGAATATACGCTTTGATGAGTTGATCAAAGCATATAGTTTTATACAGACTTGAGGTGAAGCCTGTATTTACAAGAAAGTGAGTGGGAGCACTATAGCCTTTCTGATAAGTATATGTGAATGACATATTGTTGATCAGAAATGATGTAGAATTTTCTGGAAAGCATAAAGGAGTGTTTGAAAGGAGTTTTTCAAAGAAAGACATCGGTGAAGATGCTTGCATATTGAGCACCAAGATCTATAGAGATAGATCGAAGACGCTTGATAAGATTTTTCAATAAAAACATACCTTGACAAGATTTTGAAGTAGTTCAAAATGGAACAGTCAAAGTAGAAGTTCTTGCTTGTGTTGCAAGGTGTGAAGTTGAGTAAGACTCAAAACCCGACCACAGCTGAAAATAGAAAGAGAATGAAAAGTCATTCCCTATGCCTCGGTCATAGGTTCTATAAAGTATGCTATGCTGTGTACTAGACCTATTGTGTACCTCACCATCAGTTTGGCAAGAGGGTACAACGGTGATCCAGGAGTGGATCACTGGAGAACGGTCAAAATTATCCTTAGTGGAATAAGGATATGTTTCTCGGTTATGGAGGTGACAAAAATTCGTTGTAAATATTTACGTCGATGCAAGTTTTGACACTGATCTGGATGACTCTGAGTCTCGTTCTAGATACATATTGAAAGTGGGAGCAATTAGCTAGAGTAGCTCCGTGCAGAGCATTGTGGACATAGAAATTTGCAAAATACGTACGGATCTGAATGTGGCAGACCCATTGACTAAACCTCTCTCACAAGCAAAACATGATCACATCTTAGTACTCTTTGGGTGTTAATCACATGGTGATTTGAACTAGATTATTGACTCTAGTAAACCCTTCGGGTATTGGTCACATGGCGATGTGAACTATAGAGTGTTAAATCACATGACGATGTGAACTATTGGTGTTAAATCACATGGCGATGTGAACTAGATTATTGACTCTAGTGCAAGTAGGAGACTGAAGGAAATATGCCCTAGAGGCAATAATAAAGTTATTATTATTTTTCTCATATCATGATAAATGTTTATTATTCATGCTAGAATTGTATTAACTGGAACTTAGTACATGTGTGAATACATAGACAAACAGAGTGTCCCTAGTATGCCTCTACTTGACTAGCTTGTTTATCAAAGATGGTTATGTTTCCTAGCCATAGACATGTGTTGTCATTTGATTAACAGGATCACATCATTAGAGAATGATGTGATGGACAAGACCCATCCGTTAGCTTAGCACTATGATCGTTTAGTTTGTTGCTATTGTTTTCATCATGACTTATTCATGTTCCTCTAACTATGAGATTATGCAACTTCCGAATACCGGAGGAACACTTAGTGTGCTATCAAACGTCACAACGTAACTGGGTGATTATAAAGATGCTCTACATGTGTCTCCGATGGTGTTTGTTGAGTTGGCATAGATCAAGATTAGGATTTGTCACTCTGATTGTCGGAGAGGTATCTCTGGGCCCTCTCGGTAATGCACATCACTATAAGCCTTGCAAGCAATGTGACTAATGAGTTAGTTGGGGGATGATGCATTACGGAACGAGTAAAGAGACTTGCCGGTAACGAGATTGAACTAGGTATGATGATACCGACGATCGAATCTCGGGCAAGTAACATACCGATGACAAAGGGAACAACGTATGTTGTTATGCGGTTTGACCGATAAAGATCTTCATAGAATATGTAGGAACCCATATGAGCATCGAGGTTCCGCTATTGGTTATTGACCGGAGATGTGTCTCGGTCATGTCTACATAGTTCTCGAACCCGTAGGGTCCGCACGCTTAACGTCCGATGAGGATTTGTATTATGAGTTTATGTGATTTGATGAAGGAAGGTTGTTCGGAGTCCCGGATGAGATCACGGACATGATGAGGAGTCTTGAAATGGCCGAGAGGTAAAGATCGATATATTGGAAGGCTATATTCAGACATCGGAAAGGTTCCGAGTGATTCGGGTATTTTTCGGAGTACCGGAGAGTTACGGGAATTCGCCGGGGGAAGTAGTGGGCCTTATACAAGAAAGGAGAGAAGGGCCTCAAGGGGTGGCCGTGCGACCCCCACGGGCTGTTCCAAATTGGACTAGGAGGGGGCGGCGCCCCCCTCCTTCCTTCTCCCCTCTTCCTCCTTCCCTTCCTTCTCCAAGTTGGAATAGGAAAGGGGGGTCGAATCCTACTTGGACCGGGAGTCCAAGTAGGACTCCCCCTTTTGGCGTGCCCCCTCTAGGGCCGGCCTCCTCTTCCCCCTCCTTTATATACGTGGGGGAGGGGCACCCCAAAGACACACAAGTTGATCTTTAGCCATGTGCGGTGCCCCCCACCACAGTTTTACACCTCGATCATATCGTCGTAGTGCTGATGAAACTCTCCCTCGGCCTCAACTGGATCAAGAGTATGAGGGACGTCACCGAGCTGAATGTGTGCAGATCGCGGAGGTGCCGTGCGTTCGGTACTTGATCGGTTGGATCGCGAATACATTCGACTACATCTACCGCGTTACTTAATGCTTCCGCTTTCGGTCTACGAGGGTACGTGGACACACTCTCCCCGCTCGTTGCTATGCTTCTCCTAGATAGATCTTGCATGATCGTAGGATTTTTTTTGAAATACTACGTACCCCAACAGTTTATTATCACCAACCGTGTGGGATGCAGCACAAAATATCCTGGCGCACCATCCGTGTATAGTACGCCTATGGCTTACGCGAGAAGGTGCGTCGGCTACAGTCCACAGCCGGCGTCTCAAGCACAGTAGCTCGCTCCCCAAATATATTTCACTGTTCAATCGTTGCCGGTGAAAGATGGGCACGTAGACCCGCGTCGTGAGGGCAACTTCGGTGCCCACTCCGGCGAGAGCGCGGCCGCAGCCGCCATGCGCGTGCTAACAAGGTGCATGAGCGCGGCCGCAATCTGCGACCGAGCGGCCAAGGCACCCCAAACGACCGCTGTTGCTTTTCAGGTGGCGGTAGCTGATACGTCTCCAACGTATCTATAATTTTTGATTGCTCCATGCTACTTTATCTACTGTTTTGGACCATATTGGGCTTTATTTTCCACTTTTATATCATTTTTGGGACTAACCTATTAACTGGAGGCCCGGCCCAGAATTGATGTTTTTGCCTATTTCAGTATTTCAAGAAAAGGAATATCAAGCGGAGTCCAAATGGAATGAAACCTTCGGGGCGTGATTTTCTCACCGAACATGATCCGAGAACTTGGAGTGCAAGTCAAGAAGCAACCGAGCCTCCACGAGATAGGAGGGCGCTTCTGTCTCGTGGGCCCCTCAGCGCCACCGACGCATTTCTTCTTCCTATATATACCTCGCACTCCGAAAACATCCGGGGCACCACGAAACACAATTTCCACCACCGTAACCTTCAGATCCGTGAGATCCCATCTTGGGGCCTTCGCGCACTCACTTTCTGGGAGGGAATCAAGCACGGGGCCTCTACATCAACATCCTTGCCCCTTGATGAGTTTTGGGTAGTTTACCACAGACCTACAGGTCCATAGTTATTAGCTAGATGGCTTCTTCTCTCTTTTTGGATCTCAATACAATGTTCTCCCCCTCTCTTGTGGAGATCTATTCGATGTAATCTCTTTTTGCGGTGTGTTTGTCGAGATCCGATGAATTGTGGGTTTATGATCAAGTTTATCTATGAATAATATTTGAATCTTCTCTGAATTCTTTTATGTATGATTAAGTTATCTTTGCAAGTCTCTTCGAATTATCGGTTTAGTTTGGCCTACTAGATTGATCTTTCTTGCCATGGGAGAAGTGCTTAGCTTTGGGTTCAATCTTGCGGTGTCCTTACCCGAAGGATGAAAGGGTTGCAAGGCACGTATTGTATTGTTGCCATAGAGGATAACAAGATGGGGTTTATATCATATTGCATGAGTTTATCCCTTTACATCATGTCATCTTGCTTAAGGCGTTACTCTGTTCTTATGAACTTAATACTCTAGATGCATCTTTGGATAGCGGTCGATGTGTGGAGTAATAGTAGTAGATGCAGGCAGAGTCGGTCTACTTGTTATGGACGTGATGCCTATATACATGATCATGCCTAAATAATCTCATAACTATGCACTTTTCTATCAATTGCTCGACAAGAATTTGTTCACCCAATCGTAGAATACTTATGCTATCTTGAGAGAAGCCACTAGTGAAACCTATGGCCCCGGGTCTATCTCTTATCATATTTGCTTTCAATCTACTTTTATTTGCATCTTTACTTTTTGCATCTATATTATAAAATACCAAAATATATTTACCTTATCATACTATCTTTATCGATCTCACTTTCATGAAGTGGTCGTGAAGGGATTGACAACCCCTTTATTGCGTTGGTTGCGAGTTCTCGGTTGTTTGTGTAGGTGCGTGGAATTTTGAGGAGCCTCCTCTCGGATTGATACCTTGGTTCTCAAAACTAAGGGAAATACTTACGCTACACTTTGCTGCATCACCCTCTCCTCTTCGAGGAAAACCAACGCAAGCTCAAGACGTAGCAGCAGCAACATCTGCCTCGGGGATAGCAACTGGCGAGAGTGGCACAGCAGCTGTCCGTTCCGCAGCGGTGGCCTTAGCCCTGATGGAGGCCGCCCACGACCATGTCGAGTCCGCCCACGCCCAGCTCCTGGCGGTCACCGCACAAATCGAACGAAGCTTCTCCGACAACGGTCGGCAACCCACAACCGAAGAGTTGGTAATCGCCAAGAGCGTTCGAGTAGCCATCCGTTCCTCTGCTACATACCTTGCGACGATGGAGCCCGTCCAAGCCCAGATCATTGCCGCCCACGCCCAGCTCGTGGTGGCCTTTTCCAAAGAGACGGCGGACACTGATGGCGAGATGCTTGCCAAGTATGGTGCGATGGATGCCATGGAGCCCCTTCCCCAGGAGACCATCGCCCGCAAGCTGGACATGGAGGCGGTGGCGGAGATCGACGAGCACTAGCAGTAGTAGTTAATTAAGAGCGCTGGTTAATTAAGAGCTCCGTTCTTTAATTTGTTAGAGTAATGTTTCGGTCAGATAGCTCTGTTTAATTGCTGAACTTGCTCGATTAAGAAGTGTGGGTGTACTGTAGTCTCCTTTGTTTACCCAAATTATGCAATGACGTGGATGACCACTGTATCCAGGGAATTTCAAACCAAAATTTTTGACGTTCAAACTCATCACACACGGAAGCTATCTAAATCTTTTGTGATATTCACATATCGTACATAGTTCTGAATAAGGGACCGTGTCTGATGACACTTTGCGCGCCAGTTTTTTCGCTGAAGCGATTCCAAATTTTCGGCTTCCACAGAAATATCTACCTCCCCGCCCTCCCTTACCAAAAGCCATATTTCCCCTGTTTCCACCTTCCTTTCCAAGTTGAAACCTTCACTCCTTGCTTGCAGCACCGCCTCCTCACTGGCGACCCTCCTTCACGCTGCTCGGCCTCGCCTATCCAGGTAGGTAATCCACACCCGACCCCCATCCCCCCTCCTCCTTCCACATCCCACATGCCCCGACCACCGGCGCGAGCGCGGCACCTTCCACCCAAATCACCGACCCCTCCACCAAATAAGAGCCGCCCTAAGCCATGGTGCACGCAGTATAGCCAGGATCTCAAGGAGCATTTGGCAGCGGAGAAGCAAATCGCGGCCGCACGCGCGGATGAGGTCGCGATGGCTGCCATTCGTGCCGACCCCCAGATCTTGGAGGAGCACCTCGCTGTCGAGGCCACCGTCAACGCCTCGCGCGCCGATGCTGCGACGCGGTTGGCTGCTTTAAACGACAGTTTGTGGCGTTTTCTCGAGGCCACCGTTGGTGCCTTCGACAAAGACTCGAGGTGTTTTGTCAGCGTGCACGTGCTTACCTCATCTCGAGAGCCAGTAGGTTGGTGCCCGAAGCGGCTCAGGCAACTCACCACTACGACGAGGGCACCCATGAAGCGGAGGCCTCGCCCTCTTCCATGTCCAAGGAGCCAATCACCATCGATATCTCCGACAATGAGGAGTAGCTTGTCTTATAGCTCACTATAAGGACCCATGTTCAGCTTGCTAGCTACTGCCTTTCATTAACAAATTCTAGTGAATTGTGCTATCTAGTTTTACCATGCAATCTTCTGCTCTAGAGTATATGTTCTATATGTCGTGCAATGTGGTGTTCAGTTAACTGTTTGGTTCAACTCTGCAAATGTGATGTTCAATTCTTTAGGGTGCAATTTTCCAAGTTGTCAAGCATGCTTGGTTTGGTTAACTGTCCGATCTTCTATTAGGAGTATGTTATATTGTGCAATGTGGGTGCTCAGTTAACGTTTGGTTCATTTGTTGTGGTGTTTAGTTAACTGTTTGGTTCAATTCTGCAATGCGATGTCCAATTGTTGTGGGTGCATCCTGTTATTGTATACCATGTGAGAAATAAATCGAATTTGGCTTTACTAAATACATGAGAAACAAATACAATTGCTATATTTCTAAGTTGTTAAGCATGCTTGGTTTGGTTAACTGACTGATCTTCTATTAGGAGTATGTTATATTGTGCAATGTGGTGCTTAGTTAACGTTTGGTTCATTTGTTGTGGTGTTTAGTTAACTGTTTGGTTCAATTCTGCAATGCGATGTTCAATTGTTGTGGCTGCATTCGGTTATTGTATACCATGTGAGAAATAAATCGAATTTGGCTGTACTAAATACATGAGAAACAAATACAATTGCTATATTTCCAAGTTGTCTAGCATGCTTAGTTTGGTTAACTGTCTGATCTTCTGTTAGGATTATGTTATATTGTGCAATGTGGTGCTCAGTTAACGTTTGGTTCATTTGTTGTGGTGTTTAGTTAACTGTTTGGTTCAATTCTGCAATGGCGATGTTCAATTGTTGTGGGTGCATTATGTTATTGTATACCATGTGAGAAATAAATCGAATTTGGATGTACTAAATACACGAGAAACAAATACAATTGCTATATTTCCAAGTTGTTAAGCATGCTTGGTTTGGTTAACTGTCTGATCTTCTATTAGGAGTATGTTATATTGTGCAATGTGGTGCTCAGTTAATGTTTGGTTCATTTGTTGTGGTGTTTAGTTAACTGCACGTGCATGGTCCATTGTCTAATAGCACATTATTGTGCAATTGCAGGAACCATTCTAATATTTAGGTTTTTAACAATTTGGTCTTGCACATGTAGGTCCTGCTGTCAGAGGTTTTGACCTACTGTAGGATCGAAACTATGTCTAGAGGGGGGGGGGGAGGTGATTAGACTACTTGACCAAATGAAAATCTATCCTTTTCCCAATTTTAAGTCTTGGAAGATTTTAGCAACTTAGCACTAGTCAAGCAATCAACCTACACATGCAAATCTAAGAGTATAGCAGCGGAATGTAAAACATTGCACATGAAGGTAAAGGGAGGAGTTTGGAGGGAGCAAATGCAATGTATACATGGAGATTTTTGGCGTGGTTCTGATAGGTGGTGCTATCGTACAACCACGTTGATGGAGACTTCAACCCACGAAGGGTAACGGTTGCGCGAGTCCATGGAGGGCTCCACCCACAAAGGGTCCACGAAGAAGCAACCTTGTCTATCCCACCATGGCCATCGCCCATGAAGGACTTGCCTCACTAGTGTAGATCTTCATGAAGTAGGCGATCTCCTTGCCCGTACAAACTCCTTGGTTCAACTCCACAATCTTGACGGAGGCTCCCAAGTGACACCTAACCAATCTAGGATACACTACTCTCCAAAAGGTAATAGATGGTGTGTTGATGATGAACTCCTTGCTCTTGTGCTTCAGATGATAGTCTCCCCAACACTTAACTCTCTCTCACAGATTTGGATTTGGTGGAAAGATGATTTGAGTGGAAAGCAACTTGGAGAAGGCTAGAGATCAAGATTTATGTGGTTGGAATGGTGTATCTTGACCTCAACACATGAGTAGGTAGTTCTCTCTCAGAAAATGTATGCTGGAAGTGTAGGCATGTTCTGATGGCTCTCCTCACGAATGAAGAGTGGGTGGAGGGGTATATATAGCCTCCACACAAAATCTAACCATTACACACACATCACCAAACTCGACCGAATAACGAAACTCGGTCGGACCGATTTAGTTCAAAATGTGAACGTTAGGCTTTTCGGTGGGACCGACATGTCAACTCGGTGGGACCGATTTCATTAGGGTTAGGGCATAACGTAATCTCGGTGAGACCGATTACACAAACTCGGTGGGACCGATTTTGGTAATAAGCTAACAGAGAGTTGATCAGGCAAACTCGGTGGGACCGATTCGCTCATTTCGGTGAGACCAAAACGTTATGAAAGAGAAACAGAGAGTTTGCATTGCAAACTCGGTGGGACCGATCGCTTCGGTTGGACCGAAACGTTACGAAGGGAAATAGAGAGTTTGTAATCCCATCTCGGTGAGACCGAGATCCCTATCGGTGAGACCGAGATCCCTATCAGTGAGACCGAAGTGACTAGGGTTTCTGGCAGTGGCTATGTCAAGAGAATTCGGTGGCGCCGGATAGAATGTTTCTGTGTGGCCGTGTTTGACTTTTGGTTTGGGACATATGTGGATATGAGAAAGTAGTTGAGGGTTTTTGGAGCATATCACTAAGCATTTTGAGCAAGCAACCCATTAAGCAACACCTCATCCCCTTTTAATAGTATTGGCTTTTTCTATGGACTCAATGTGATCTTGGATCACTAAAAGTGAAATGTAGAGTCTTGAGCTTTAGAGCTTGAGCCAATCTTCTGTCCTTTCATTGAGCTTTCCTGAAATATTTATCTTGAGATATCATTAGCTCAATGAGCTATATGTTGTTAGGAATTACCAAAACCACCCAGGATAGTTGCACTTTCACTCACTGTTCGACCCTTTTTGCATATGGGGAAATGAGCTGTCCATGAATATCAATCAAGTCAAGAAACTCTGAAAGATTGTTAGGATAATGAAATTAGCGACAAAAAACAACAAGATCTTTGTCTGCACAATGAAGAAGACATCAGTTCACTACAAGATGGTACTAACTATTATACCTTGCCTTTTTTTATTCCTTTGCCCAATTTCCAATATAGAGAAGATATTTATGCACATCCTTGTTTTCAGGCCTTTCCAAAGCAGTTCACTGATGATTACCTCTCAAACCACCTCTATGGTCAGGAGGCGAGGAAGGTTTTCATACAACACCCACAGTTCAATATTGAAGTGTTTATGAAGAGGACGAAGGAGGGACGGTCAATCATCCACAGGCACTGGCCTAAAGTTGCAAAGACCTTCAACATGAATGAAGGATCAATATTCGCCTTCCGCTTCAGCAATTTTCCAGATGAGATGCATCTGTCTATATACTGTCTATGATGCTAATTTCGAAAGGTTCTACATGTTGCATGTGAAACTTGGTGCTGGTGCAGTTGTGTAATGGGGTAGCTGAGTGCTGAAGCTATATCATGTTGTACTCTGATGTATTTCAATTACAAAATTCTGCTTCCTTAATATGGAAATGAAATATATTATGTGCTTAATATGAATGTCAATTAGATTAATAAATGGATTATTAATAATAGGGTAATTAGCCTGCTAATTGGATTTTGCTATTGCAAATGGTTCTTGAAAAAATACCGTGGGCGATGACCTCAGGAAACACACACGGTTTCTAGGAATAAACCGTGTTGGATTAATGAACAATCACACACGACTTTCTCTTGAAAACTCTTTGCGTTAGGCCACCTTCCGCAAACATTTACCACATAGAAACTGTGTGTGATGGACAACCTTTGTCACACAGTTTCTTCTATAGACCGTGTGTGATGCATTCAATAACGCAAACGATAAAATTGTTAATATCGTGTGCAATGGCAACGCTATCACAAACGATTTAACGGGAAAAAATATGTGTGATGTACCCGTGAACGGAAACATTTTCCTTGGAGCGACTGTGTGGGATGTACATACGAACAAAAACGTTTAGCAGGGACTGCCTTTGTGGGATGTACTTGCTACCGGTAACAATTTCGCGTGTATATTTGTATTTTTAGCTCTACTGTACGTATTTCCGTATTTGAGCGCTCGCCGGCCGCACACAAACTCATTTTGCGAGCGTGTGTGCCAGGAGGGCATATCCCCGACGGTTTCTGGGTCGTGTGGGAAGAATCCCCTATCGCCGTCACTCACTAGGCGATGGTTCCAAATGCCGTCGCGGAAAGGGGTTAAAAACCGTTTGTATAGCACCGACGCGTACCAGTGCTAGGATATAAATAGCCGCCCCTCACAACCACTAGTTGGTTGGCTGCTCCGAGAGAAACTGACACTTGTCATTGAGAGCATCCCATCCTCCGAGGACTTTGAGCGAAAATCATCAGTGAGGAAAACCCAAACCCAAAAACCTACAAACCCAAAGTGATTGAGCATCACTAGAGAGATTGTTCCTGTGTGGAACCGACGCTTGTTACCTTTGAGGACTGTGCATCCTCCAGACGGTTAGGCATCATGGTCTAGAGCATCCAAGAGGAGATTGTGGATCGCCGAGTGACCGAGTCTGTGAAGGTTTGGAATTCACCTGAAGACTTACCACGAGTGATTGGGCGAGGTCTGTGTGATCTTCGCTCAAGGAGAATACAGTGAGGACTGTGTGTCCTCAGGTTTAAATACCCAGCCGCTCCAACCAGATGTACAACTGTCACAGCAGTTGGAACTGGTCTACCAAATCATCGTCTTCACCAAGCTACTTCTTCTATTTCCTCAACCCTTTCATTTCCTCATTGTTGTGTTGATGAACTTGATCATTACTGTTTGAAGACTTTGACTGAAGACTTTCTCAATTTCCTCAATCCTAATTCTCCAGTCACCCTGTCTTCAGCCTGCTCTGTTCACACGCTACTTGTACTCTGTGTATGTGTCATTTCATCATGATGAATGTGCTACTGTTCTGTTTTGCATGCATCTGAGTACTTATTCCGCTGCTAAGTAGTTCGTTTCTTAGGAATTTCCTCACATAGAAATTCCTCAGTGAAGAATTTGTAAAAATTGCCTATTCACCACCCTCTAGTCGATATAACGCACTTTCAATTGGTATCAGAGCGAGGTACTCCCTTGTTCTATGTGATTTTGGTCTAACCGCCTGGAGTTTTAGTTATGTCGACTGCAGGCATGATCAAGGTATCGGCTGGGTGTCCTACCTTCAATGGGACGGACTACCCCTACTGGAAGAATAAGATGCATTGACAACGATCTCTGGTACGTTGTGGAAAATGGCGTTCCCTCCATCACTCCTTCCGTGAACGCTACTGATGTGAAGAGATTCAAGCAACTCGACTCTCAAGCGAAGAATATCATATGTGGCCATCTGAGCAAAGGGCAGTATGGCAGAGTGAGTGCTTTGGAGACTGCTAAGATTATGTGGGATAGGCTGTCTAAGGTCAACGAACGAGTCTCAACACAACGTGACTCTCGAGTTGACGTTCTTCGCAATCTCTGCAACCGCTAGAAAAGACTCGACAATGAAAATTTTCAGCAAACCTTCGATCGCCTCACTGACATCTCAAATGAGCTTCAAGCACTTGGTGCCACTGACATCACCGACCATGAGGTGGTGAAGAAATTGCCGAGATCGCTTGATTCCTTGTTTGACACTCTTGCACTGATGATTCAAGAACGTGGAGACTACAAGTCACTTGATCCTGCTGATATCCTCGAGAGGCTAAATACTCATGAGTTTCAACTTGCTGAGAAGAGAGATCTCTATGGAACGAGCTATGGTAGATCACGTGCACTGAAGGCCAAGGCAGTCTCTGAATCTGAAGGAGAGGATTCTGGTAGCAGCCTTGGTGATCCTGAAGAACTGAGTCAGGAGCTAGCAATGCTTGTGAGGAAATTCCAAAAGTTCTCAAGGCGTGGTCGCTTTGGTAAATCCTCAAGAGGTGATGACATGAGATCAGATTCCTCATCCTGTGATTACAAGAAGATAACTTGCCACAAATGCAAGAAACCTGGTCACTACATTACTGACTGCCCATAGTGGGAGAAGGAATCAAAGAAGAAGAAATACAAGGATGATAGTTTCGATGACTCAAAGAAGATGAAGAAATCTTCAAAGTCCTCATCATCAAAATCTTCAAAGTCTTCATCTCACAAGAAGAGCAGCTCCAGACATGCTCAGGCATTCATTGGCAAGGAAATGGACTCTGAAGCCGAATCTGAGGAAAATGAGGAAGAGGAGGCATCTAAGGAGTCAGACAACGACGTGGCGAGCCTAGCTCTCGCTACTGGTTTCGTCAGCAAGTCCATCTTCAATTCTGAAGAAAATGATCTCCCCAACATTGCTGACAATGGCGATGATGACCACGCTCCCACCTATTGCTTCATGGCAAAAGGTGCCAAGGTACTCAAATATCCCTCCTCTGAATCAGGTGAGGATGAATCTGATGAAAACCTCAAGCCCAACTATTCTAAACTTGCTAAGATTGCTGTGAAACAACACAAGGCTTTTGAAAAGGTTCAAAATGTGCTAAACAAAAGCGATGACCTGTTGGGTGCAGAAATGGATCGTACTCAAACTCTGACTGATAATCTTCAGAGACTTCAGTCTAGGTTTGATAACCTTCAGAGTCATCATAACACTCTCTTGGCTGATCATGAGAAGCTTTCTTATGAATTTCTTCAAAGAAAGCAAGATCTTGAGAAGCTAAGGGTGAGTTATGAAGATCTTCAGAAGGAACGTGATTCATTGCTTGCTCAACAAATCAGTTCCGCTCAGGATGAATTCATTCCACCATGTTTGAAATGCATCGAACGTGAATCTGCTAATTCTTCACCTAAAAGTTCAAATGCTTCTATTGCTGCAAATTCTTCAACTGTCTCTGTGGTCACAAATTTCTCATCTGAGGATGCCACAAGTATCACTGATGATACGTCTCCAGCGTATCTATAATTTATGAAGTATTCATGCCATGTTTACAATAGTTTTATATGATTTTGGTATGATTTAATTAGAACTAACCCGGACTGACGCTGTTTTCAGCAGAACTACCGTGGTGTTGTTTTTGTGCAGAAATAAAAGTTCTCGGAATGCGATGAAAATCAACGGAGAATTTTTTTGGAAAATATGAAAATACCGGAACGAAGAGTTACCGGAGGGGAGGCCTGTGGGCCCCATGAGGGTGGAGGGCGCGCCCCTGTGCCTCATGCACTTCCCGTGGGGCCCCCTGGCTTGTTCTCGACGCCAACCTCTCCTATAAATACCCAAACCTCCAGAAAATAACCTAGTCAGAAGTTCCGCCGCCGCAAGTGAGGGAGACCTGGACTAGGGGGTCCTCGGGCGTCCGGCCTGTTAGCTATGGGCCAGACTGATGGGCTGTGAAGATACGAAGACCGAAGACTCTACCCGTGTCGAGATGGGACTCTCCTTGGCGTGGAAGACAAACTTGGCGACTAAATATGAAGATTTCCTTTCTCTGTAACCGACCTTATGTAACCCTAGATCCCTCCGGTGTCTATATAAACCGAAGGGCTAGGTCCGTAGAGGCCAATACGGATAGCCATAGTCATATAGGCTAGACTTCTAGGGTTTTAGCCATTACGATCTCGTGGTAGATCAACTCTTGTAATACTCATATTCATCAAGATCAATCAAGCGAGAAGTAGGGTATTACCTCCATAGAGAGGGCCGAACACAGGTAAACATTGTGTCCCCTGTCTCCTGTTACCATCGACCTTAGACGCACAGTTCGGGACCCCCTACCCGAGATCCGCCGGTTTTGACACCGACATTGGTGCTTTCATTGAGAGTTCCACTGTGCCGTCGTCAAAAGTGTTGATGGCTCGCCTTGTCGTCAAGGAAAGTATCACCTCCGGAGGAGCCCTGGCCCCAGGCCAAACCCTCCGACTGGGCGGCTTCATCATGATCGCCTGTTCAGCCTCCGTGTTGTTTCGGAATACTCCAAACGGATGGATCCGACGGAGTTATCGTCTTTAAACGAACTCCTAGATCACGTCGCCGCCTTGGGGGTAGCTACAGACTACGATCGGATTGGGCTTAAACCCAACCAGAGAGAAATTAAAACTTCGCCGATCACCCACCAGATAGCGGTAGTCGAGGAGAAAGACAACTCTTCCTCTATATTGAGGACGAACTATGTTTGGATCTCCGATCTTGAAGAGCCGGACACCCACTGGCAGAAAGACACGCCTTGTCCTCCAAACATAGAATCAGACGACAAGCCTAATAAATCAGTTGATATCCCGGAGCCCGAACTGTTAAGTCCGGAAGATCATCAGACTCAGGATCCAAAATTGGGTCAGGGTTCGGATTTAAATCCACCCACCCACCCAGACATAAGCGCTCTCATGAGCATACAACAACAGTCTCAGAAAACGGTCCACACTCCTGGGCCAGATTCCTCCTTGTCGAAGACGTGATCTCAGCGTTCCACAACAACTGCGCGGACAAAGGAATCCTCAACGCCATCAACCGCCGTCGCATATTACACTTCGCTGACTTGGCAACTATTGTACAGAAGTACAACACAATGGAAAGCGCCTGGAAAACTCAGGCAGCCCGTTGGGAACCATCGATCCCCACTCAACCCCTCGCTCAGGCGAAAAGGGCGCACCCTCGTGGCACACCCGGTCCAATAGTAAAGAAATATAAGCCCATTACGGGGGCGCGCAACCGTTCTGGAAGGATGGCTCGATGGGCCATGCAAAATACACACAACCCGGATAACATACCAACCCACAGCCTTAGAGCATGTTGGATACTCTGGCAAGTGGCCAAGAGCGGCGAGGATATCCTCACCAAGAATACCCCAGAATAACACCCCTCAGAAGACGACAACCTCAAAGTATTGATGGTCTTCGAGACATTTGCTTCAAACAATAGGCGCAAAATTGCAGCAATAAACCCTTGGAACGACACGGCTATAACTTTTAATGCTGGTGATGAACCAAAATACAGGACAGTCCGAGCACCAGCTGCCTTGGTCCTCAGTCCAATCGTGGAAGGCTTTCGGCTCACCAAGGTTCTCATGGACGGCGGCAACAGACTAAACCTCATCTATGAGGATACACTCCACAAAATGGAAATAGACAGGAGCCGCATCGAGCAAAGCAGCACGACCTTCCGAGGAATCATTCCCGGTCGGGAGGCGCGGTGTGCAGGAAAAATCACACTTGACGTGGTATTCGGCACGCCGGAGAATTATCGGTCCGAAGAGATAACCTTCCAAGTGGCCCCTTTCAACAGCGGATATCACGCCCTCTTGGGGCGAGATGCATTTAGACGCTTCCAAGCTATACCTCATTACGGGTACATGAAGCTTAAGATGCCCGGGCCCAACGGCATAATCACTCTCGCCAGTGATCCGGACATAGCACTCTGCACCGAAAATAAAACCGCATCCCTGGCCCTTGAGGCATTATCTAAAGCCCTCACGGCCGAAGAATTAACCGCACTGCGCTCCACAGTGGACAGGGATGATGTGATCCTAGACAAACGACCCAAATCGACCTCCTTCAAACCGGCAGAAGAAATAGTCAAATTCCGAGTCCATCCAACGGACCCCAAGAAGACAGCCTCTATTGGAGCACAACTAGACCCAACAGTTGGCCTTGGCACGAGAGTTCGTAGCGAGAACTGGATATATTACGCCGGCACCTTTACGATATGCCAGAATCCCATAAGTTGGCTGAACACAGCCTCAATATATTGAAGGGATATAAATCAGTAAAGCAAACATTACGGCGCTTTTCTGAACCCAAACGTCAAGCTATGGGAGAGGAGCTAGCCAAGCTAATCGAGGCTGGATTCATTAGAGAAATAAACACCCGGACTGGATGGCAAACCTGGTGATGGTGCCAAAGAAGGACAAATACTGGCGCCTGTGCGTCGATTTTAAAGACCTCAATAAGGCTTGCCCCAAGGATCCCTTCCCCCTCCCCCACATCGACCAGATCATTGATGCTACCGCAGGACACGACTCATTGTGCTTCCTCGACGCGTATTCCGGATACCATCAAATTAAAATGAAGGAGTCCGATCAAGCCGCAACAGCATACATTACCCCATATGGGCCATTCTGCTTCAACACCATGCCCTTCGGGCTCAAAAACGCCGATCCAACCTACCAACACATGATTCAAACATGCCTGGAGAAACAGATCGGCAAGACAGTAGAAGCATATGTGGACGACGTCGTCATCAAAACTAGGCACGTCGAAACACTCATAGACGATTTACGTCTCACATTGGACAACCTCCGTGCATATGACATTAAGCTCAATACGGAAAAGTGTGTTTTCGGCGTCCCCGCTCGAAAACTGCTGGGCTTCATCGTTTTCAATTGAGGAATTGAAGCAAATCCAGCCAAAATCCGAGCTTTGTCACAATTGGCTACGCCAACAGACCTCAAACAGGTCCAAAAACTCGCCGGTTGTTGATACGTCCATTTTGCATCATGCTTTTATATCGATATTTATTGCATTATGGGCTCTTATTACACGTTATGTCAAAACACTTATGCCTATTCTCTCTTATTTTACAAGGTTTACAAAAGGAGGGAGAATGCCGACAGCTGGAATTCTGGGCTGGAAAAGGAGCAAATATTAGAGACCTATTCTACACAACTCCAAAAGTCCTGAAACTCCACGGAGCATCTTATAAAAAATAATGAAAAATCCTTGCCAAAGATGAAGACCAGGGGCCCACACCACATCCCACGAGGGTGGGGCGCGCCCCCTCTAGGGCACGCCCCTACCTCGTGGCCCCACAGTGGCTCTCGGATGCCCATCTTACGCTATATGAGGTCTTCGATCTGAAAAAATAGGAAGCAGCCTTTGGGAATGAAACTCCGCGCCACGAGGTGGAACCTTGGCGGAACCAATCTAGGGCTCCGACAGAGCTACTCTGCCCGGGACACTTCCCTCCCGGAGGGAGAAATCATCACCATCGTCACCACCAATGCTCCTCTCATCGGGAGAGGGAAATCTCCATCAGCATCTTCACCAGCACCATCTCCTCTCAAAACCCTAGTTCATCTCTTGTATCCAATTCTTGTCTCCAAGTCCGGGATTGGTACTAGTAGGTTGCTAGTAGTGTTGATTACTCCTTGTAGTTGATGCTAGTTGGTTTATTTGGTGGAAGATCATATGTTCAGATCCTTTATGCATATTAATACCCCTCTGATTATGAACATGAATATGCTTTGTGAGTAGTTACGTTTGTCCCTGAGGACATGGGAGAAGTCTTGCTATTAGTAGTCATGTGAATTTGGTATGCGTTCGATATTTTGATGAGATGTATGTTGTCTAGCCTCTAGTGGTGTTATGTGAGCGTCGACTACATAACACTTCACCATTATTGGGCCTAGAGGAAGGCATTGGGAAGTAATAAGTAGATGATGGGTTGCTAGAGTGACAAAAGCTTAAACCCTAGTTTATCGTTGCTTCGTAAGGGGCTGATTTGGATCCATATGTTTCATGCTATGGTTAGGTTTACCTTAATACTTTTGTTGTAGTTGCGGATGCTTGCAATAGAGGTTAATCATAAGTGGGATGTTTGTTCAAGTAAGAACAGCACCCAAGCACCGTCCACCCACATAACAAATTATCAAAGTACCGAACGCGAATCATATGAACGTGATGAAAACTAGCTTGACGATATTCCCATGTGTCCTCGGGAGCGCTTTTCCTATTATAAGAGTTTGTTCAGGCTTGTCCTTTGCTACAAAAAGGATTGGGCCACCTTGCTGCACTTTATTTACTTTTGTTACTTGTTGCTCGTTACAAATTATCTTATCACAAAACTATCTGTTACCACTTATTTCAGTACTTGCAAAGAATACCTTGCTGAAAACCGCGTATCATTTCCTTCTGCTCCTTGTTGGGTTTGACACTCTTACTTATCGAAAGGACTACGATAGATCCCCTATACTTGTGGGTCATTAGTTGTGTGGCAGCTTTAAGCCGCTTTATCTCCAGATTGGGAGAAAAGGCATTGTCACTCTATCGCCTTCTACGGCACACCGATCACATCGAGTGGACGAATGCGACAATGGCCGGACTGGAAGAAATAAAAGCCCTTCTAGCGAGCAACCCAATCCTGGCCGCGCTGAACATCGGCGAACCCATGTTATTATACATATCGGCGACACACCAGGTGGTGAGTGCCGTGCTCGTCGTCGAACAAGAACAAGACGGACACCAATTCCCGCTTCAGAAGCTAGTATATCACGTATCTACTGTCCTCACACCATGCAAATCCCGGTACCCCCATTATCAAAAGATAGCATACGCGGTCTTCATGGCATCCCGGAAGCTACGACACTACTTCCAGGAGTGTTTGATCACGGTAGCTTCTGAAGTACCACTCAATGACATAATAAACAACCGCGATGCTACGGGCCGGATTGCCAAATGGCCATTGAGCTCCTTCCATTTGACATAACATACAAACCGCGTCGAGCCATTAAATCCAAAGTACTGGCTGACTTCGTCGCCGAATGGACAGAGGCCGAACTCCCTAAAGAGTACGTCACATATTCCAACTGGGTTATGTATTTCGATGTTTCCAAAATGCTGGTAGGACTAGGAGCGGGCGTCGTTCTAACGTCCCCCACTGGAGACGTAGTCCAATATGTACTCCAAATATTATACACAGACTCCAATAACGCAGCAGAATACGAGGCCTTATTGCATGGTCTTCGGATGGCTGTCTCCATGGGCATACAACGCCTGGAAGTGTGCGGGGACTCAAATCTTGCAATATCTCAAATAAATGGAGACTTTGATGCCAAAATCCGAAGATGGCGGCTTATCGTAATGCCGTCCTAAAAATGTCGGCTCGGTTCAAGGGGCTCGAGTTTCATCACGTGGCCCGAGAAAGTAATCAAGCGGCAGACGTCCTTGCTCGCATTAGCGCCAAGCGCGACCCCGTCCCACCTAACATCTTTCTGGAAAAGCTTTTTAAGCCATCCGTGGTGTGGCAAGGGGAGAGCGGCAACACCAGTCCAGATCCGAACACAACCCCAGATTCCGAACACACCGACATCATCGGGGGCTCAGCCACCGAAATATTACCGTCGGCCCATCTCATTATGGCAGTCATTGCCCCATGGACCGAATCCTTCTTGGCCTACCTTAATAGGAAAGAACTCCCTGAGGATTAGAATGAGGCACGCCGCATTGTCCAGCGTTTGAAGGCCTACAAGGTTCATGACGGAGAGCTCTACAAGAAAAGGGCTACCGGAGTCCTTCAACGATGTATCTCCGAGGAAGAGGGGCGGCAGCTCCTGGCGGAAATTCATGCCAGTCTCGGCGGGCACCATGCCGCAGCTCAGGCCCTTGTTAGCAAGGCCTTTCGTACAGGTTTTTATTGGCCGACGGCCTGAGCAGATGCACAGGACCTTGTCCAACGTTGCGTCAGATGCCAACTCTTCGCCAACCAAAGCCATATGCCCCCCACCACCCTACAAACAATCCCCATCACTTGGCCTTTCGCGGTCCGGGGGCTCGATATGGTCGGACCCCTTAGAGGAGGAAGCCATAAGAAAAAGTATCTGCTGGTCATGGTGGATAAATTCACTAAGTGGATAGAGGCCAAACTAGTTAAAACGGCCGAGTCCGGGCCGGTGATACAATTCATATCCGGTGTTGTACACCGTTATGGTGTTCCACATAGCATCATCACCGATAACGGCTCCAATTCCACAGCCGATGAGGTGAAAACCTGGTGCGCTAATCTGGGCATCAAGCTCGATTACGCCTCTTTCTATCATCCGCAAACAAATAGTCAAGTCGAACGAGCCAATGGTCTTATTATGAGCAACATCAAGCCTAGACTATTGCGGTCTTTGAAAGAATCAGACAAGCAATGGGTTGAGGAGCTCGACTCCGTACTCTAGGGGCTGTGGACCACGCCTAATCGGACCATCGGATATACACCTTTATTCATGGTGTACGGTGCAGAGGCATGTTACCCTGCGACATTATTCATGACTCACCTCGAGTGCGCATGTACGAAGAGAGAGAGTCCGAGCTTGATCGGCAGGACAACTTAGATGCCCTGGAGGAGGAGCGCGACATCGCAAAAGCCCGTTCCGCATTTTATCAACAGCAGGCTCACAGGTATCAAAGCAGAGAGGTGCAGGCCAAGACTTATAATATTGGCGAACTTGTTCTACGCCTGCCGGAGAACAAAAAGGACAAACTCAAGCCCAAGTGGGAGGGTCCCTTCACCATTGACGAAGTTCTCACCGGAGGAGCGTACCTCCTGCATGATGCATCAGACAATCACCTAGAGCCGAACCCCTGGAACGCGGCCAGACTCCGAAGATTCCATGCCTAGCGCCAAACTCTTTGTCCGTCTCCTTCTCCCTGTTGTTTTCATCATTTTTTCTCTCTTTTTGTTTTTTCTCTTTAGCCTTAAAGCTTTCGTGCGGTTAGACCGTGCACCCCTGACGTATACATCTTCAAATATGTACGTCCATTATACCTGGGGGCTTCTTGGACAGGAGCTTGCTATTATTATTTTCCGAGCATCAAGCTCATCACATATGCGTTTTTTCCCATATGTACCTTTTCTTCACCATTATATGCATCGATATGACTTAAGTTATGGCCAAGCTGGGTTGCCTGGCTCCTGTGCTTATGCCTACGTTCCCGTTAGTTTGGCTAGGGCATAAAGGGAGCACCTCTGCAATTGTTACTACCGGGTCATCCGGATGTGTACCTCAGACTGGGTGAAGCGAAAGCTAGCGTTCTTAAGGGAATATTCGGTCGATGGATTAAAGATGTTTTTTTGCATTCACTCCATTGTGAACCCCCAGAAGTTAAATATACTGTGATTTTTCAATCACAGTTTGGACATGCACATTAACGCATGCACACCCAGGGAAAGGAACCCTTAACAGAACTATTCTCTCCAGAATATGTTTCTTACAATCTTAATGTAATATAACATAACTAGCCGGATACAACTTGTCTATTCAAGCAACTATGACCCCTACGCCTGGTTTCCACGCATACCCCGGTCTATTTGGCCGCCCTGGTATTCGGAAACACTCCGCACCTTCGGGTCCAGAGGTTGAAGCGAAAAGGTCTGCCATGACAATCGTTTTACAATTCAGCTAGAGTTACATATGTCAAGGAAAGTACATAGTCACTTGGACTAAAAAATTTCCTCTATACCGTCGAACAGGCTGTCTAACTTACAATCCTGTTGGGAATATTTGGCGGCTACTGCTACTTGGTCATATACCAAATTAGCTGGAACTTCTTTTCCATCTGACCCTAGAGGTCCGACCCGGGCCATGCGATTCGGATCAAGCTTGGTATACCGTGTTTTCACCATGGCCCAGGCCTCTCGCGCACCCTCCCGGCAGGACGATATTTTCCATAATCGGATACACCGCCGTGCTCCCTTAAATAGCTCTACAAGCTCCTCCATACTTCCTGGAGGGGAGGCGGATGGCCATAAGCCTTGGGAACACTTCGCATTGCCTGCCAAGCTTGCTCGTGCATTTGCGACAGCCCTTGCAGCAGATCGTCCGACAATCCAGACATCTCCTCTTTGGGACGGCCCGTCAGCATACCTACAAACATAACTCTATCAGTTCCTTTCATCTCCGAACTATTATAAGGTAAGTTCGGCCACATACTGAATATGCTGCCTCGCAGCCTTTTATTCTCCTTCATGGAGTCGGCCAGCTGGGCCCGCACATCTTTCAGTTCCTCGCCCAGCTGGGTGTTTGAATCCTGGAGTTTGTATTTCTCCTATCTGACTCGGGTCAGAACATGCTCGCCTGCGGCGTGTAGTCTTTTCGCCTCTTTCTTGCCCGCTTGAGCTGCTTTCAGTTTCTCCTCCAGTTGATCTGACGATCCTGTTATTGGATAAGCAACAATATTAGCACAACCGGTATATAATTATTGTTTCTCGACAGAGGAAAATATTACCAGAGGACGCCTTCTTGGACTTCTCCAGTTCAGCGGTAATAGCAGTTAGTTGTGTCTGACACTTTTCTAGCTCTTGGGCTAGCAGGCCGTTCTTCTCCGTAAGAACCTGGTTATACAATGATCCTTAAATCATTTGTACCAACTGCTTCAAGTCTCGGGGGCTACTGGCATATGGTTATCATATTTGGACAAAGTGAACTTACCTGCACATCTTTTAAATGTTGATTCGTGGCTCTGCTAAGCCCATCTCGAGCAGCTCGGATGTATGCATTAGCCGAGCTGAAGGCATTAAACGCCTCTTCTGAAAAGCTGGGGTCTCGTAGAAAGGCCCTTTGGCGCCGATGATTCATGGCGCTCTCCACTTCTAATTTGGTGACGGATACATCATCCGAATCTTCGGCTGGAGGACAATCCGGCGTCAACCCCGTATCAGCCCCCGTCTTTACGGCAAGATTTAGATCCCGGCTGTGGGGAGTATGACCGGCCGGACCCCCGGACATAGTCCGGCACACTCTTTTCCTAGTACAGGAAAACATAAAAGTCACAATTGGATGCGACTGCTGAAGAACATATTTGCAAATCCATACCTCTTCAATGAAGGCTCGGCCGTATCTTCGTTTGCCTTCCTCTTCGAAGGCTTGCCCGACATGGGGGCCGCTCTTTGTGGAGATGCCCCTGGGGCAGCATGGCGCGCCGAACGCCACCCCTTTTGAGCGCAGGACGGTGTGGTGGATGAGACAGAATGAGGGAACTCTTTCGAATGAGATGTCTCCTGATTACTTACGTGTGAAGCAGGGAGAAGACCGGGATAATCGGCGATGTTGGCCACTTCCGTGCCGTCATAGCTCGCCTGGTAAAACACCCCGTCCTCGAGCACCATGAATATATCCAGATCCTCTTTGAATCTGGGGTCAAGGTCCTGATTGTGGCCCTCGGGCTGCAGGGCGGGGCTGTGAAGCCCTTCGAAAATCTTTCGCCAGTGCTGTTATAAATGGACGGATTAATATTCATTGAGAGTAGCTCAGGGAGTGGAGTGAGTAGAGCAGAGGAGTTGGGACTTACCCATGTAGGAGGACTGCACATGGAAAATCCATCTCTGCACTTGATAGGTAGAAATTCCTCTTCCTCCCCTTTGAACAGTTCGGCCAATATTTTGGCCAGAGCGGCGGGGGTGTCCGGACCCTTCCTGCCGCAGCGGGAGGCGTCATCCTCCCCATTGTAGTGCCACATGGGAAGCCCTCTGTATTGGAGTGGCTGAACCCCCCGTACTATGGAAGTCGCCATTACTTCAACTATTGATAATCCGGACTGAGAGAGGGTCCTTATCTTGCTCATGAGTTGACGAACTTCCGCACTATCTTCCTCCTCGAGGCTCCGAGGGCGCCAGCTGTGGCGTTTCTTCAAAGGGACGCTTGTGAACTCGGGAAGACCCCTCCGAACTGGGTCTGGAAGTGCGACGTCCTCAATATAGAACCATTGGAAAGGCCACTCTTTGGATGCCTTCTTTGATGTGCCGGATAGGTATCCGGTCTCGGCGATGCGCCATATTTCGGCTCCGCCCACTTCAAATATTGATCCCTCATGATTGCGGGGGACGAGACAGAATAGCTTCCTCCACAATTCAAAATGGGCCTCACAACCCAGGAATAGCTCGCAAAGGGCAACGTAACCCGCGATATGCAGGATGGAGGCTAGAGTGAAGTTGTGCAGTTGGAGGCCAAAGTACTCTAGAAGCCCCGTGAGGAACGGATGAATTGGAAACCCGACGCCTCTTAGTAGGTAGGGGACGGAACACACTCGTTCCCCCTCAGATGGATTGGGGAGATTCTCCGCCTGGGCCTCACCATTAAAGGAGGTCAACCCTGCTCGAACAGGGACCAAGTCCGCAGGAGGAAGAAATTCCTATGTTTGTAGCTTCTCCAGCTGACCATGGGATACGGAGCACCTCTCCCACTCGCCTTTTTCTGGGCTGCAGGGATGGGAGGAGGAGCTGGGAGCGTTAGCCATGTTGGAGTGGTCTTTCCTAGCAATCTTTGAGGATTTTTTTGCGTGGTGCTGAATGGATTTGAGATCCAATCTCTTTAAATAGACACTCTTCCTCGCCTGGCCGGGGTGTTATGTGTAAAAATACCCTGACCTCTCGCATTCGCTTGACACATGGAAGCTGAAGTTGTTGATACACAGAAGCCGATGGGTACGACATTAAATGGAAGGCCGAGTACATCTCTTGAAGTCATCGGAGGAGGAACCCGCTTGCAATGCCGAAGACAATCTGTGCGCCGGACACCTCATCATTGAAGCCTGGTTCGGGGGCTACTGAGGGAGACCTGGACTAGGGGTCCTCGGGCGTCCGGCCTGTTAGCTATGGGCCGGACTGATGGGCTGTGAAGATACGAAGACCGAAGACTCTACCCGTGTCCGGAAGGGACTCTCCTTGGCGTGGAAGACAAGCTTGGCGACTAAATATGAAGATTTCCTTTCTCTTTAACCGACCATATGTAACCCTACATCCCTTCGGTGCCTATATAAACCAGAGGGCTAGGTCCGTAGAGGCCAATACGGATAGCCATAGTCATACAGGCTAGACTTCTAGGGTTTTAGCCATTACGATATCGTGGTAGATCAACTCTTGTAATACTCATATTCATCAAGATCAATCAAGCAGGAAGTAGGGTATTACCTCCATAGAGAGGGCCCGAACCTGGGTAAACATTGTGTCCCCTGTCTCCTGTTACCATCGACCTTAGACGCATAGTTCGGGACCCCCTACCCGAGATCCGTCGGCTTTGACGCTGGCAGCAAGCCTCTGTAGCCACGAGAAATCAATCTAGGCCCTCTCTGGCACCCTACAGGAGGGGGCCATCATCACCGGAGGCCATGGAGGAGGTTCCCGGAGGGGCCATCATCGCCATGAAGGCCAAGATCCAGAGGGAGAACCTCTCCCCATCCAGGGGGAGGCCATGGAGGAGCAAGCACAAGGGGGAGAACCTCGCCTCCTCTCTCTTAGTGGGGTCGGAGTGCCATCGGGAGGGGAATCATCGCCGCGGTGATCGTCTTCATCAACATCACCATCATCATCATCACCATCCTCATCTCTTTTACACGGTCCACTCTCCCGCACCCCGCTGTAATCCCTACTTGAACATGGTGCTTCATGCCACATATTATGATCCAATGATGTGTTGCCATCCTATGATGTTTTGAGTAGATATCCTTTGTCTTTGGGTTGATTGATGATCTAGATTGGTATGAGTTGTATGTTTTATTTTGGTGTTGTCCTAATGTGCCCTCCGTGTCGCGCAAGTGTGAGGGATTCCCTCTGTAGGGTGTTGCAATACGTTCATGATTCGCCTATAGTGGGTTGCTTGAGTGACATAAGCATAAACCCGAGTAAGGGGGTTGTTGCGTATGGGATAAAGGGGACTTGATATGTTAATTCTATGGTTGGGTTTTACCTTATTGATCTTTAGTACCTGCGGATGCTTGCTAGAGTTCCAATCATAAGTGCATATGATCCAAGAAGAGAAAGTATGTTAGCTTATGCCTCTCCCTCATATGAAATTGCAATGACGACTACCGGTCTTGTTAACAATTGCCTAGGATAATTCCGCAACCGACCAATCATTATTCCACACTCGCTATTCATAATATTTAGTAATATATTATCACTTTATGGTAACATAACCTACTTTTATATTTTATCTCTCCGATACCATGCAAAGTTATCCTCTTCATACCCACAACGTAGTTTTATTTCTCGTTTCTAGTTGGAAGCAAACGTTCGGTGTACGTAGAGTCGTATCAGTGGCAGATAGGACTTGAGAGAATATTGATCTTACCTTTAGCTCCTCATGGGTTCGACACTCCATACTTATCACTTCCACCTTTGGGAATTGCTACGATGACTCCCTGCACTTGGGGATTATCAAGCTCTTTTCTGGCGCCGTTGCCGGGGAACAATAGCGTAGGGTTGATATTCTCATGTGTGCTTGTTTGATTTCTTCACTAAGTAGATTTTGTTTTTTTATTTTTGTTTCTATTTAGTTGTGGGTGAAACATACAATTTTTTTAAAAAGAATGAAAATACAAAAAATTACTTGCCTCTCATTCCTAAAAAGTTTTTCAATAAGAGAAGTGATTGGAATGTTATGCATTGGAGAAGTGAGGGTCGACCTTGGACACTCGTGTTCATGCTCATGGAAACAATGTAGAAATTTTCATGGAAGTTTCTCTGAAAATAATTATCCCCTTGTATATATCCATTGTATTATAAAAATAATGTGCCAAGCTTTGGTTTTAGGATGATTCGATTGCTTGTTTACTATGTGCAGTACAAAAATAGAAACTTTGGCTGTAGCGCGTGAATTTACATTTTTTTACTGGAAAGTCAAATGAGTCTAAAACTTTTTGCACATTACTTCTGTACAATTTTTTCAAATTGTCATATTTTTTTTAGAATTTTTGGAGTTCCATAAGTATACTAAACTTCCAGATTACTACAGACTGTCCTGTTTTTGACAGATTCTGTTTCTATGTGTTGTTCGCTTATTTTGATGAATCTATGGGTAGTATCGGGGGGGGGGGGGGGGATGAACCATGGTGAAGTTGGAATATAGTAGATATAGTTCTCATATGAAATTGTAATAAGTTTGCAACAGTACCTAAAGGTAGTGATTTGCTTTATTATACTAACTGATCTCACAAAGTTTTTGTTAAAGTTTTGTGTGGATGAAGTGTTCGAAGATCCAGGAGATATCAATATGAGAAGAATAAAGAGAGGCAAGAGTTAAATCTTGGGGATGCCCAAGGCACCCCAAGTAAATATTTCAAGGATACTCAAGCATCTAAGCTTGGGGATGCCCCGGTTGGCATCCCATCTTTCTTCTTCAACAATTATCGGTATACCTCAGTTTTTGTTTTGTTCACATGATTTGTGTCCTTTGTGTTTTTGTTTTTCCTTTAAGAAACATGCTAGAATGATAGCCCTTCATTGATTTATAGAATGCTTCATGTGCTTCACTTATATCTTTTAAGTATGATCTTATAGAATTGCACTTTGTGCTATATTTTGAGTATGGTTTTATAGAATGCTTCGCGTGCTTCACTTATATATTTTGAGCTTGGATATTGGTTAGTCTATATTAATTGTATAATGCTCCATGAACTTCACTTATATCTTTTGGAGTATGAATAATACTATCATCTAAAGCGGGTTTAGAAGAGTGTCAACTTTAGGAATTAGTGATCCCACTATTTTGGAGGGTGTTGAATCTTGGTGTGATATTTATGAAAGTGGATTTGGAAGAGTGTCGACTTTGGTTAGTAATGATTCCACTATTTCGGAAGAGGTTCCAATTGATTATGAGAACAAAGTTGCTATCTATGATGATTATTGTGATGACATGTATGCTATAAAGAATAATGTTAACCATGAAACTTGTCATCATGATCTTAATTTTCAATTGGATTATGCCTCACATGATTGTTATTTTGTTGAGTCTGCTCCCACTATTCCGAATGAGAAGAATTTTGCTTATGTGGAGACTAGTAAAATTTCTATGCTTGTAGATCATGAAAAGAATGCTTTATGTGATGGTTATATTGTTTAACTCATCATGACGCTACTGAAAATTATTATGAGGGAGGAATACATGCTTGTAGGAGTTGCAATAAAATCAAGTTTTCTCTCTATGTGCTTAAAGTTTTGAAGTTATACTTGTTTTGTCCTCCTATGCTAGTTGATTCTTGTTCCTATAAATTATGTGCTCACAAAATCCCTAGGCATAGGAAGTGGGTTAGATTTAAATGTGCTAGTCATATTCTTCATGATGCTCTCTTTATGTTTCATTTTTTATCTTTTATGTGGGCATCATTGAAATCATCATGCCTAGCTAAAAGGCATTAAAGAAAAGCGCTTGTTGGGAGACAACCCAATATTTACCCTTACTGTTTTTGTGTGTTTACATGATTAAGCTACCGTAGTAATCATGTTTTATAGCTTTTGTTTCAATAAAGTGCCAAGTAAGACCTTTGGGAAAACTTGGGTGAAAGTTAATGTGATCTTGCTGTAAAAAATAGAAACTTTGCGCTCACGATATTAGCTGTCATTTTTTTTATAAAAGAGTGATTTTGAGTTGATTATTTTTGCAGAAGATTAATAGACAAATTCATCACGTCCACTAATGTATTTCATAATTTTTGGAGTAACAGAAGTATGGTTGCTGTTCAGATCATTACAGACTGTTCTGTTTCTGACAGATTCTGTTTTCATGTCATAGTTTGCTTGTTTTCTAGTTTCTATGGCTTATATTTCTCAATATAAATTGTAGAAATGATATGGTACAGTAGGCATTGTGTGAGAACAATTATGAACCTTGTCTTTGACAATACCAAAGTGAATGGTTTACTCTTTATCATACTAACCTATCTCACGAAGTTCTGTTAAGTTGTGTGATTGAAGTTTTCAAGCTTTGGGTGAGATATCGATATGAGGAAAATAGGGAGTGGAAAGAACCTAAGCTTGGGGATGCCCAATGCACCCCAAGGTAATATTCAAGGAAGACTCAAGCACCTAAGCTTGGGGATGCCCCGGAAGGCATCCCCTCTTTTTTTTTGACAGAAAGACTGTAAGGGAACCCTCTACAGTATATTTGGTGCAACAAATCCAAATTGCAAGTACCATGCCTTGAACCTGGGTGGGTGGGAAGGCATCAGGCACTTCCCACCACTAGGCTATGCCTTAATCCAAACTACTCTTTCGTCTTCAAAACTATCGGTATACCTTACTCGGAGCTATATTTTTATTCATCACATGATATGTGTTTTGCTTGGAGCGTATTTTAAATTTTTCTTGCTGTTTGAATAAAATCATTGGATCTGAAATCTTGAATGAAAAATAATCCTCCCATGGCTAGTTAATTATTTGACTACTCAGTGTTCTTCACTTATATCTTTTGGAGTAGTTTGTCATTTACTCGCATGCTTAACGTATATCCTATGAGTAAATGGTTGAATGAATTGAATATCATAAATCTGAATTTATATATGTTTCATATGCTTATAACATGGGGAGTAATGACTTCACACATAATAAGTATAGGTAGTAAACTTATTGAAAGTTAGCAAACGCAGAATTGGTCACTTGAACAATTCATGAAAGAATATTGAAGGAAGAGAGATTTCACATATAAATATACTATCTTGGACATCTTTTGTAATTGTGAGCACTCATTAAAATATGACATGCTAAAAAGTTGATGTTGGACAAGGAAGACAACTTAATGGGTTATGTTTTCCTATATCCGAAATGTTATATTGTCTTGGATCATCCAACATGTTGAGTTTTCCTTCCCCTCTCATGCTAGCCAAATTCTTTGCAACAAGTAGAGATACTACTTGTGCTTCCAAACATTCCTTAACCCATTATTGCCATGAGACTCCACCATACCTACCTATGGATTGAGTAAGATCCTTCAAGTAAGTTGTCATATGTGCATGCAATAAAAAATTGCTCCTTAAATATGTATGATCTATTAGTGCGAAGAAAATAAACTTTATACGAACTTGTGATAGGGAAGAAATAAAAGCGACGGACTGCATAATAAAGGTCTTTATCACAAGCTGAAATATAAAGTGACGTTCTTTTGCATTAAGATTTTGTGCATCCAACCATAAAAGTGCTTGACAACCTCTGCTTCCCTCTGCGAAGGGCCTATCTTTTACTTTTATATTTTACCCTTATTCAAGAGTCATGGTGATCATCACCTTTCCTTTTTACACTTTTTTCCTTTGGCAAGCACTTTGTGTTGGAGTGATCCGTATATATATATATATATATATATATATATATATATATATATATATATATATATATATATATATATATATATATATATATATATCCCACTTGGATGTAGGTTTTCATAAATTATGATTGTTGGCATTTGACATTACCCTTGAGGTAAAAGGTTGGGAGGCGAACCTATGAGCCCCTATCTTTCTCCGTGTCCGATTAAAACTTTGAACCCATAAATATCACATGAGTGTTAGCAATTGTGAAAAATTAAATGATAGTTCACTGGTGCGCGTCGGTCCTAAACAAACGGTTTAAAACCCCTTTCCGCGACGACATTTGGAACCGTCGCCAAGTGAGTGTGGGCGATAGGGGGGTCCTTCCCACACGACCCAGAAACCGTCGGGGATAGGGCCCCTATAGTACTCCTACTCGTTTCTGCTCGCATTGCCATCGCAGTCGGTATTATGTGGTGCTACGTTTACGATGCGTGGCCCATCACAAACGTTTCACTATTATAGAACATGTATGATGCACGGCCCATCACAAACGGTTCACCATTAAGAAGATTAGCTAAACGTCGTACGAGTGTCAGACAGGATTACGAAACGTCGGACCGTCGTAACATCATCGTACACGACAACTATCGCACACACTATTCTATGGTACAACATTTACGATGCATAGTTCATCAGAAACAATTCATGGTTGCGAATCGTGTACTATAAGGCAACTAACACAAACGTTTGTGATATTGTCTGACAGCGCACACGCTTTGCAAACGACAACTGTGTGCATGCTTGCACACGTTTCCTCTCTGTGAACCATCTCCGATTATGGTGCATATCGCAAACATTTGTGTTTTACCAACCGTGTGTGCCGTAACAACCTGGAGAGCGTAATTTCACCGTAATTTAATTACTGCTTTTCCAAATTGTACCAGATTTGGATTTGAATTTGAATGTATGGTACAACTTTATTCATATCCATCAGGTTCAAACAACCAATGCATTATTCAATTCATAGGTACATATGTTCAAGAATTACATAAGAACCAAATAAAGAATGATGAACCACAGTTGTATACTTGTACTATTAAAGACGGTAAAGAAAGAGGCGAAATATATTCAGGTTGCTGAATAAGGTGAAGCGGAATGCCCATATTGTGCCCTCCTCCATGCAGAAGGCACGAACGACTCTAGTCCAACCCCTTGTGATGGCCGACCGCCCATCCTTCACGGTCTTCATGAAAACATCTAGATAATCATCGTGTTCTGGTAGAAATACTTTAACCTTTGCATGCCCACTAGTCATGTAGTTTGAGAGGTAATCTTGAGTAAACTACTTTGGGGCAACCACTGCAAAGGAAAAAGATTCAGACCTTGTCATCTAACACAACTCATTATGGGCAGTAAAAATAAGGCTGCTGAGTTCTTACTTACCATCCTGCAGTTCGCTGTTGTCTTGGATAAAGTGTAAACAAATAGTTTAATTTCCATCTTTGGACCCATTTTACTAACAATCTTTATCAGCTTCCTCACTTGATGCTGGTTCATCGATATCTCATTGCCCCATACGTAGAAAGGGTCGAAACGCGGATCTTTACCAATGACATATGTACCTAAAAGCACCAAGTTAATGTTAGAAGCTAAACATCAATTGCATAATGATGTAGTACACCACTATTTATAATATGTCTATATATATACGTATGTGGTAGTCCATTTGAAATCTCTAAAAAGACAAATATTTAGGAACGAAGGGAGTATCTTATAACATCCAATATACTCACATATTAGATGAATTAACATCTTATATTATGGGCCGGAAGGAGTTTAGTTCATTCTTACAAATTATCTGCTGCTGTATCCACGGGTTATAGTTAGTTTGAGCTAGTTCGGGCTCAAATAGCCCTAAAGTATATCTAAACAAGAGGGCTAGTTTGAGCTAGTTGCATCTATTACCCACCCAAAAAAACTAGTATCCAACCCAAGAGGTGCTAATTGGAGCTAGTTCTCCTAGTGCATTTATTGTCAATCTAACCCTGCCATCCAAACAACTATTTGGATGGAGTTAGTTCAGGGTTAATAATGAGCTAGAAACTAACTCTAACCTCTAGCTAAGTTGAGTATCCAAACAGGGCTGTGTTGTTGCTGTTGTTGCTGCTGCTCTTCTACGTATATCTAGACATCATTAGAACATTAATGTAACACTCTTCCTTGTTTCTATGTAGCCTAGGATTGCATATTTAGACATTAAGTACAGTGCATGTTGCTATGTAGCCTCAGATATATTACATATGACCCTAGTTAACCTAAGGAAAAATGGGTTGCAGATATATTCAGTTAAAAGTCTGATTCACCGATTAGTCCCTTATCATTGTGACCTATATGGTACCGATTACGATATCACGAGCAGTGAGTAGATATAAGCCATGGGATGAAACTAACCTTGATGCAAAACAACAGTCGTTCCCAAAATTGTCCTGTGTAGGTACATCAAGAAGCATGTTAAGCACAACAGGCTAAACATCAACCAAAATTACACATGGTAGACAAAATAATCTCCAAAAGATAGCTTAAGTGTGCAGGTTTAAGCACGCTAGTAAAGCAAAACAAGTGGAAAGGTGTGCTAACTGCAACAAACCAAACATTTAACAACAAGCAAACATGGTCATTCAAACTGGTATTGTGCCGGTCTAAGTACACTGGTTATGGTTAAATAAAAATGGAAAGGCATGTTAACTACAAGATGCAGCAACCAAATGTAGTCATTCATAGTGGTATTGTTGAAACTGGTACTAATGAAATTGAACTGCATAGTTCATACTTGCACATATAGAACATCACGTTGTGAATAACTGGAATAAACAAGGCATACTACGAAAAACAAAAGATAGCATTTGAAACTGAACATATGCTAACTACAAACAATCGAACAATAAAAAAACTTTAAAAGAGGCATATGCTAGCTATAACAGGCTTAAGAACAAGAAAATATATGCATTCCTATCGGTATGTTTAAAACTGGATTGATGGAATGTACTGCGCAGTAAATAATTGCATATATAGAGCATCACATTGTGAACAACTAAAATAAACAAGGCATACTGCGAACAACCAGATATAGCACTCAAAACTGGACATATTCTCACTACACTACAAAAGGGACTCGACAAAACAAATCATGGGTTTCCCCCTGTGAAGAGGCACGACAAAACAAATCATGGGTTTCCTCACTTGTCACGGATGGGCTCGTTCCCGTGGGAAGAGCATGGACCCTGGATGCGCTCCATGTTGTCGCAGATGGGCTCCTTCCCCTTAGAAGAGCACAACTGTAGGGTGCCCTCCCTGATGTCGCAGATGGGCGCTTTCCCCTTGGAAGAGCAGATGGGTTCTTTCCCCTTGGAAGAGCTGGAGAGGGTGCCCTCCTCGTTGTCACCGTCGATGAGGTCTGACCTGGAAGCTGTGGATCCCAAGCCAGCGTCACAGAACGTGTCCTTCAGAAATGACAAAAGGGGCTAGATGGCGATGTAGAATGGCAAATTGTTGACAGCGAGCTAGAGGAGATCAGCGGCGGGGCCATGGATGAGATCGATGGCGGTTGAACCCGAGGGGTTGGGAGTGGGCCACTTAACTTGTGACATAGCCTGCCTCAGGGCGTCACTGTCGATGACCTCGATGTCGTAGCCGGCGGACAAGACATGCCCGCATACTCTAGCCTGCTGCTTGAGTGCCTGCCGCCAATAATGGTCGTCAGCTTCATCGGCGACGTCGGGCGAAGAAACGACTATACACCTCTTTTGGGCCAGCCGCTCCTCAAGCTCCACGGGAAGCGTAGCCGGGCTTAGGCTGCGATGCTCTGGAGTGGGGGATGGGGATGGGGATGGGGATCTGTGGGAAAGGGGGCGTTTGGCAGGTGTCATCTAAGAAACTCAGGGTGGCCTGGGTATGGAGATCGATGGGTAAGCTGCATGGGCAAACCGACAGATGTTGACAATGGAGGCCTTGCGGCGGCGGCAGCGGCGGGGACTTTGCTAGGGTTTCGAGTGAGGGAGGGTGTTTGTGTGTGTGTGTATGACTGGGCGTTCGGTTCCCCCGAACCGATCGATGCGGTTCCTCGGTCTTTTTAAAATTTTGGTTTTGACAAATCAGTGACCGATCGGTCAACAAAAAATCATCGAACCGAGGTTCCGGTGCACCGAGTAATCGGTTCGGTCTTTGATTGTGACCGAACACTGCCGAAAATTTATAATACTATATACTAGTAGGAATCTCTACTGTGCGTTCAGTACTGAATAATGTCAGTACTCAGTACCTATAGGCTGTAGCACTATAGGCCGCAGGGATCAAGCACGTAGGCTATAGGACTGTGTGCTAGTCTAGTCTCCTCGGCCAACTCATATACTACTATAGGATCCCATCTCAGAATATGAGATAGAGAAAGTAAATCATGAACACAAGGATCAAGATAGGGACTTGCACTTGCAGCAGCGTCATGTGGGCGTGGTGTTTAACAGGATGGTGGCGCGATGACCAACCCCCTTCAACGACACTGCCTCGCTAGGTGTGCATCCATGCGTGGGTCAGGTTCATGATGCGGTCGTGGGATTAAGAATAGCGCAATTAGTGGTTGGGGCTTGGGGCAGAGAGGCAATCGAGAAACAGTAGTTCGGTCAGGCATATGGGCTAGGCCTCTTTTTTCTCGGTGTTCAGTCAGTACGGTTAACCAAGGGTGAAAGCCGAATTCACCGAACCAATTTCGGTTTTCCACACATCCAAACCGATCTTACGACCGAATTTTCCGGTTTCGGTGTGTTTGGCTTCTGTGTCGGTTATTTCGGTTCGGGAAATCGGTTTTCGGGTTATATGCCCACCCCTATGTGTGTGTGTGTGTGCACGCGCGCACGCCCGATGAGGTTTTGGTGTGTGTGTGTGTGTGTGTGGAGGGGGGGGGGGGTTGTCGGATGTGGGGTTCCGGCAAACCCTTAAGGTTCAAACACTAGGGTGCGCTCGAAGTATTTCCCTCCTACCGATCTACGCTCTAGCTCGCTAAGATCTTACGGACGAACTCGACGAACTCACAACACAGAAAGAGACACGGAGTTTATACTGGTTCGGGCCACTGTTGTAGTGTAATACCCTACTCTAGTGTGGTGATGGTGGATTGCCTCTTGGGCTGATGATGAACAGTACAAGGGAAGAATAGCCTCCTGAGGTTGAGGTGTTCTTGTGGCTAGGCTCTCGATCAGTTCAACCTGCCTCTACTGTGGTGGCTAGCTCAACTTATATAGGCCCTGGTCCTCTTCCCAAATATCGAGCGGGAAGGGAGCCAACAACGGCGGGCAAATTTGAAGGGGGACAACTAGTACAAGCTATTCTGACAAAAGCGGTCTTCGCCTGCGAAAAATCCCGGGGTGACGCCGCCTTGGGCCCCACAATGACCTCCGCCTTGCCGTCCTCCTAGTCTTGGTCTTGTTGCACCAATATGGCAACCTTTGCCTGATGCCTCGGTACTCGTCGTCTGCGCTTGCCTCCTTAGCACCAAAGAGGAAATAGGGACGCTGTGCGCATTGGCGCCCGCCTGGCGCCGTTCGTTATGGCTCACGTCACAAGTGCCTCGTGAGGTTTGCCCCGCCTTGATATCTTCGCTCGTCGTGAGTCTGCCTGGCTAGGCCACTCCAGAGGAGGTCCTGCGCCGTCCGCCTCGCGAGGCTCGGACCCTCGCGAAGGTCTTGGATTCCTTGTTGATGAAGACGGGCGTGCGACTCTTGCACAACCACGCCATGGGCATGAGCGAGCAAGTCTGGGGACCCCCGTTCCCAGAACGCCGACAGTAGCCCCCGGGCCCAAGATGCGCTCGAGCTTGGCTTTGCGGTGAAGCCAAGGGTCAAGCTCGGAGCGCCACGGGCCCCAAAAGCCTGCGGCCTCGGTCGACGCATGGCGGTTGATTGGACGTGGGCCTCTCCACTTCCCCATGCTGCCTCGGCAACTGCTTGACCTGACAAAAGGCTGGCGCGGGCAGTTCTCGCCTTCATTGCTTCTTCCTTGCCATGCTCCAGATCCCCTTTCTCGCCCTTCGCCGCCGCTATCTCCAGATCTGCTCCGCCCTTGCTCTGCTTCTGCCGCCCATGGCACCGCGCAAGGTCAGGGCCTCCTTGGCACCGGCTTGGCATGAGCCAGCCCTCGAGGCGCCCACCGTCACGGAGAAGAGCCTCACCTTCGTGCGCCTACTGACAGTGGACGAAGGTAACAAGTGGGGGAAGACGGAGCTTCGGCTCGCCTTCGACGAGCCGGAGCCTGAGGGAAGCACCTTCTTCCCCTTCTTCTCGAGCAGCGTCGCCGTCGGGTTGGTTCCTCCTTTCTCTGATTTCTTTTATGAAGTCCTCGACCACTACGGGCTGCAGGCACTGCATCTCCATCCCAACTCTGTCCTCCTCCTGTCTATCTTCGCCTACTACTTCGAGGCGTATCTGGGCGTCATGCCGTCCGTGGCGCTCTTGCGCCATTTCTTCCTCCGTGTCACTGGCGAGCATATCACCGGATGCGCTAATTTCGTCGCCTGCGGCAAGGCCAACTCGATCTCGAGCACCGGGAAGTGGGCCGACAACATCCGATCCAAATGGGTCATGATGGATGCTCAGCGCGCCGACCCGCATCTGGAATTGCCCACAGCAGCGCCTCCTCCCAACGGGGGGGTGGCCCAAGGCGGAACTTGTCGACGAGCGGGCATCGCTGGTGCTGGGGCAGATGATGACCAACCTGAGGCCGGGCAACGCGAGGACGGCCAAGGTGATGGGGGCGATGCTCCTGAGGGAGTTCTTGATGCCGCGGGTTGCCCAGCTCCAGGCGCGCGCGCCCCCTCTGGGAGCTTGACGAGAAGGAAACCAAGACCCGCCTGAGGCCAGGGGACTTGCCTGGTGACGAATTGGACGCCGTCTTGCGCCTCATAGTCGGGGACAACCAGGAGTACCCGGCTAGCGCCTTCCTTCCCCTATTCAAGCGCAGGGACTGGGAGGAATTCGTCGCCTCCAGGCCGACTTTTGATGCGCGCGGGCTGGTGCCACCGACGCTTCCGGAAGCCCCCATGGCGCAGAACCCGGTGGAGGTGTCTTCTGGTGAATCCCACGGAGAGGGAGAAGAGGAGGAGGACTCGGAGAAGACCCTGGAAGAGGTGGGGGAGACTTCCCCTCTGAGCAAGGCCGAGATTCTCCGCGCCCTTCCTGATGATGCCGATGCCGATGCCCACCGAGGGGGTAGGGAGCAGCCTCCTGTCCCTACGAGGAGCAGGTCGTCGCTGGTGGCCCGTGGTGCCGCCTCCGACCTGATACCTCCTGGGGCTGGATCCGGTTCCGCTTCCGCCCCGCCCGGTGCCGCTGGTGTCCAAACGCCCGCTCCTCAGGTCCCGCAGCTGTCGGTCCTCAAGCTTCTCAAGCGGTCAGTGGAATACGTTGCAGTGGACCGGTGAGTGTCTTAAGCTTCACCTTGTCCTTGTTCGTGCTCGCTGTTTCCTGATGTTCGCTCCTGGTTGATCAGGCCGACACCTTCGGCGAAGAAGAGGAAGGAGGACTCGGCGGCCGTGCCTCCCTCCGCAGGGAAAGGAGGCAGCAGCGGCCGTGTCTCCCCAGCTCGGTCGTCCTCGCGAGGCCAAGAGGAGCCTCGCCGCGTGGAGTCAGCCCCGATGGCCCCCTGGCTCCGGAGGTTCCGGTACTTGGCGAAGCTGACAAGGTCCCAACTGCTCCGGAACCCGCGGTCTCCCAAGCCCTGGTAACGATGTTGCTTCCTCCTTCCGCTGCATCTCCACTTCCTAGTCCTTCTACTCCTGCCGCCATCTTGGAGCGTGCCATTTCGAAGATGACCCAGCTGCTGGCGGATCTCCTGAGCGTGGACCCACGCTTGGTGGCCGGGCGTCTAGAACTAGCCTCTGGCTGGCTTCACTCTGACCTGGCAGTTTGCGCGGCGCTGGGCCAAGCTGCTGCGACTTCCGAGAAGGAGAAGCAAGGCGCCGCCAGCACTGCAGCCGATCGTGAGGCAGCACTGCAAGACGCCAAGGCCGCCAGTGACCGTTGCCAAGAGCTAGAGGGCGAGTTGCAGAGCCTGCGCGACAAGCACGCTGAAGAGGTGCACTGCCGCCAGGCGAAGGAGGACGAGATAAAGGCCCGGGAGGAAGCCCTCAAGAATCGTGATGCAGAGCTGGCGGAGTTGGGGAAGAAACAGGCCGCTGAGCACAACCGGTTGGAGGAGCTGGAGCGGAAGATGAGGACGAGGGAGGCCGATCTTGACGCTAAGGCGCGAGTCCTGGGAAGATTGCGTGGCCTTCGCCGACCTCGAGAGGAGGTCACGCGAGGCACTGAAGACGCTCTACGAGCACGGCATGGAGAAGCCTCTGGACACCGACGAGGACGGCCCCGCCCAGCTGCTTCCTATCATGGTGAAGGCGCTTGAGGAGGTCGTCGACGGCCTCGCTCCCATGGCAGAGGCAGAAGCTCACGCCCTGTCTTCAGCTGCACTAACTCGGGTTTCAGCCATCTGCACCTCCACAACCCCAACGCTCGCCTTGACGAGCTGCTAGAGCCTGTGGCTGAAGATCAAGACGAGGCAGCTGCCGTGGCTGTGCGGGATCAAGTGGGGGCCTTGCTGAGAAGGTTCCGTGGCTTTGTCTCCGCTCCTCTGTCCGGCATCATCGATCTTGCTGCTGGTGGTGAAGACAAAGCCGATCACGAGTGAGCGCCTTCCGCAGGCGTTGGCGACGTCTGGAGGTGACCCGCGGCCATTTCTCCCGTTCCGTTCCTGCGACATGTAACCGGCCTCGTGGAGGCGTTTAGACTTTTCTTTGGTATTGTGAGGACAAGATGCTTGTATTATTTGCTTTGAGATTTTGCGATTTCCTTCCTATTTGCTTTGCGTTCTGCGTCGGCAGAGCCCGGCCCCGCGCATACTCAACCGCCATTGGGCCGACCGGGGACCAGGACGGACCAAGGAGTGAGGGGCTACGTGACCAGTTAGGCTCCTGAGTCGTGATGCTCAGGAGTCCCCCTTGACGCGCCAACATCATATAGGGAGAGTTCGCTGGGATAGATTATTATTCTACGTCGGCAGAGCCCGGCCCCGCGCATACCTCAACCACCATTGGGACGACCGGAGACCAGGACGGACCAAGGAGTGAGGGGCTACGTGACCAGTTAGGATCCTGAGTCGCGATGCTCAGGAGTCCCCCTTGACGTGCAAACAATTTCGTACCTGCCCTCGCCGAGGCCTCGGGAGGGGCGCGCGATGCCCAGGTCCGGGGGGACCTGGTTGGGTGGCGTGCGCTTGGGCGTGACCCATGCACAGCCCCCGTGCCCAGCCCCCATGCGCGGCTTTCCTGAGGGGAGGCATTGCGGTAAGGCTGGGCGCTGAGCTCTGTGCTCCGTGAGGTTGGCACGACCGTGGGGTCGCCCTCAGTTGTTTATCACCAGCGCGGAGCATAGTGCTTCCGCTTGTGCAGGCATAGCCCTCCTCGGCGATGTCGTCGGCCAGTAGCAGACATGGTGCTTCCACTTGGGCGTGGGATGGGGGCCCCCTCAGGAGGAGCCCGTGGCGTGTACAGCCCATACGACATGTGGCTTGCAGCGAGGGCTGCGAGGTGTATCTAGGCACTTTCGTGAGCCAGCCCGGGACTCATGAGGCCCTACCTCAAAGCGGGTTCTGCCTGGTCTTGAGTCTTAGTGACTGTATGTTCCTGCAAAGGCGGTTAGATGCAAGCACTCTCGTCCTCGGTCCCGGCCCTCGGCGAGCTCGGCTGCGCTGGTATGCCAGTCGTGATGCCGTGGTCAAGGCGGGGTGAGGCTGGAGAGCGATCTGAGCTCCTGAGTCGCGATGCTCAGGAGCCCCCCTTTTAACATGCAAGCGGATTGCATATGGTGAACAGGCCCGCGGCGGGCGGAAATCGAGCATCACGATAGCGTTAGCAGTTAAGCATAAAGGGCAGATTGACTTGGATAAATCTTTGGAAGATACATGCCATTGGGTGCGGCCCGGCGGCAGGGGATGATGCATCGAGGCGCCCACAAGGTAAGCTAAAGACTTAAGCAAAGGGATACATGCCACGGGGGCGGACCCACGTGACCTGGGAATAATGCAGCCGAGGCGCTCCGGCTCGCGAACTTGGAAGATGTCACACAGTTACGTGAGGCGAAGTAGAGTTGATGTAGCTGGAGCCACACGTTGAAGGAATGACTCCTCATGAGCCACGGGACCACGAGCCTCGGGAGGCTCACGGGGGCTCGGGAGGTTCCACGAACCGTATTCATCTCCTCTGAGCAGGCGTGGATCCTGGCCTCTGAGGCGCTGGACCTGCCGCAAGATTCTTGTTGATGGGCCGGCGCCACGCTCGGCAAGCGAAGGGCATGCGAATGTAGCTGTGTGGTGGGCCCTCACAGTGGCCCGCACGTGATGGCCAGAAGCGCTCCTGAGATGGGGCCATGTTGAGCCCTGGGACATCAACGCAGAGACGCAACCCGGCATCCTCGCCTGGGTGGGGAGCTGCGCCCTGTGTGCGGCTGTGGCCGCACATGGCTCTTGCTTCCTGCAATTCCTAGGTGGTCTTGGTGATGAACTCCTGGGTGGTGGGCACTCCTTGCCCTGTGCTCTCCTGAGGAAAACGTGCCGCGAAGCACACCTCCAAGTGGTGCCCAAGCGCCTCCCTTGTGAGGTTGGCAAGGTCTGAGGCCCTCCAGGAGAGAGCCCCCGAGCCTTGCCTGAGGAGGGCGCTGGGCGCGCTTTCCTATGCGACGGAGGGTGGCGCCCCTGGAACGGGCGCTGATCCTGATGAGGCTCCTGATGCGGCGCCATCTCCTTGGGGTCCTGCGCGGCGCGACAACTTCTTCTTGGGGATGGTCTCCAGAGGGCCTTCACTTCTGCTGTCGGGGTTGTCGATTACCGTGACTTGGAAAGCGCGCTCAAGAGAGCACACCGCATCCCTCTCTTCACACGGGACCATGATGATTCCTCCGCTTCCTGGCATCTTGAGGACGTTGTAGCCATGATGAATGACTGCCATGAACTTGGCCAGGGCCGGATACCCAAGGATGGCGTTGTATGGCAGGCGGATGTGCGCAACGTCGAAGTCGATGAGCTCGTGCGGTAGTTGTCACGCTTGCCGAAGGTGACGGGCAGGCGGACTTGCCCTATCGCTGTGGTGGAACCATTAGTCACTCCTGAGAAAGGCTAGGTCGGCTGGAGCTGCTCATAGGGCACTTGAAGATTGTCGAGCGATGTCGACGAGATGGGGCGTTGAGCCACATGCACGCCGTCGATGAGAGTCTTGGTGACTTGCACATTCGCGATGGTAGGGAGCACAACATAGAGTCGCCCGGCGGTGGCTCGCGCCAGGCTGGTCTGCCGAGCTGAAGGTGATGGCGCATTGGGACCACCTGAGCGGGCGCGTGGCCTCGAGCTTGGGGAGTGCTGCGTTCACCTGGCGAGCTAACTGTTTGAAGATGCTGAGAGGCTGGGGCCTGTGCGCCGCCCAAGATGCAAGTGATCGCGCGCGGCTCCTGGAAGCCACCAGCCCCCTCGTCCTGGTGGTGGTCGTCGTTCCTTCTTAGTGGCGATAGCGGGGGAAGACCGGTGTTGCCCTGAGGGCGATCCTCACGAGGTGGGTCTCTCCAGGCGCCCTCGCGAGGTTGGTCCTGCTAGCGGTCCTCACGAGGCCGGTCGCGCCACTCCTGGCGCGGGCCACGGTCGTCCCAGCGTCCGCCTCCACGTCCTCCTCCGCGGCCGTAGCCCCGGTCGTTGCGCTCGGGGCGTCGACCGTAGCGTCCTTCTCGTATGGCTCTGAGCTCTTGGCAGTCGCTGGTGTTGTGGGTGTTCAGGTTGTGGAAGGCGCAGAACGACCGATTGTTCTTGGACGACTCAGGCTGATCTCTGCCTCGCTTGGTGTCGGGCTCCGCTGCGAGCACCACTGCCTCTTTGCGCTTCACGTCCTTGGCCTTGGTCTTCTTTTCTTCCGCTCCTGCAGCTGGCAGCTCGAGGAGAGAGAGACGCCCCTCCTCAGCTCTAGTGCACTTGGTCGCCAGGTTGAACAGCTCCTGAGAGGTGCAGAGCTCCTCGTGGATAGCCATATCTTCCTTCATCTTGACGTCGCGGACGCCGTCAGAGAACGCGGAGATGATGGCCTCGTCCGTGACTTTGGGGATCTTGAGGCGGGAGTTGTTGAAGCACTGGATGTACTTCTGGAGGGTCTCTCCTGGCTGTTGCTTGATGTGGCATAGGTCCCCCGCGGCCGGTGGGCGGTCGCGAGTGCCCTGGAAGTCGGCGACAAAGCGGTCACGCATCTCCTCCCAGGAGGAGATCGAGCCGTGCTGCAGGTTCAGGAGCCAAGAGCGGGCCCCATCCTTGAGAGCCATGGGAAACCAGTTCGCCATGACTTTTTTGTCGCCGTTGGCTGCTTCGATGCTCAGCTCGTGAGGCTGCAGGAACTCCAGCGGGTTCAGCGGTGCCGTCGTAGCGAGGAGGCAGATCTGGCTTGAACTTCGCTGGCCAGGCGGCCTTCGCCTTCGGGGGTGAAAGCGCGGCGATCGGCTGTGGTTGCAGGGCCCGCTTGGGAGTGGAGCTTGGTCTTGACAGGGGTTCGCTCTTGCTGCTGCAGGTGGTCTGTGATCTTGGCGAGGTGGCCTTGAGGCGCCAGGCGCAGCTTCTCATGACCCGCAGATTTCTTGGCAGTTTCTTTCTTCACCTTGCGGGTGCAGGCGCGGTGGAGTCACCTTGAGGGCGGCGCCTTGGTGCAAAGGCACCGTCTTGGGGTTGAGGCGGTGGAGGCATGCCACGAGCCCCGTCACCCGCGGCTGGTTTAGGGGGAGGCAGACAGTGGGACGGCGCCGGAGAGCCCCCTGTGGCGCGGACGAGCTCGGCGACGCGGTCGAGTCACTCCTCGTAGAGGTCGTCGATGGGGCGGTAATGCAGGAGCTCGTTCGCCGCGAGGATCACAGCCCGTGCCTCCATGGGGGCGTGGTGCGCATGAGATGAAGAACCAGCAGGGGTGAGCGACGGAGTAGTGGTGCAGCCATCTTGCCGCACCGAAGGATGCAGCAAGGACGCCTGTTGCTCGTTCCCCGCCGGGCCGGTGGCATCGTTGGCGGCAGAGCGGAGAATGAGCGGCGGCCCGCCTCACGGAGCCGTCTGGCGGCAGCGGCGGAAGGCAGCCCGACACTCAACTCGAAACGCGCGGCGTCCGCCATGAAGCAGCGGGCGATGGGCGGACGAACCGATGGAAGGAAACCACGGCGCACCCCTACCTGGCGCGCCAAATGTCGGATGTGGGTTTCCGGCAAACCCTTAAGGTTCGAACACTGGGGTGCGCGCGAAGTCTTTCCCTCCTACCGATCTACGCTCTAGCCCGCTAAGATCTTACAGATGAACTCGACAAACTCACAACACAGAAAGAGACACGGAGTTTATACTGGTTCGGGCCACCGTTGTGGTGTAATACCCTACTCCAGTGTGGTGGTGGTGGATTGCCTCTTGGGCTGATGATGAACAGTACAAGGGAAGAACAACCTCCTGAGGCTGAGGTGTTCTGGTGGCTTGGCTCTCGATCAGTTCTACCTGCCTCTACTGTGGTGGCTAGCTCTACTTATATAGGCCCTGGTCCTCTTCCCAAATATTGAGCGGGAAGGGAGCCAACAACGGCGGGCAAATTTGAAGGGGGACAGCTAGTACAAGCTATCCTGACAAAAGCGGTCTTCGCCTGGAAAAACCCCGGGGTGACGCCGCCTTGGGCCCCATGATGACCTCGCCTTGCCGTCCTCCTAGTCTTGGTCTTGTTGCACCAATATGGCAACCTTTGCCTGATGCCTCGGTACTCGTCGTCTGCGCTTGCCTCCTTAGCACCAAAGAGGAAATAGGGACGCTGTGCGCACTGGCGCCCGCTCCGGACCGTGTGCGATGTTCGGCCCGCTGCTCATGGCGATAACAACCATGTGTTATGAAACAGAAAAACCCTCGAGGCGGGCAAATATTTTCGAGAGGGGGAACCTCGTGGAGCCCAATGTACTGTGCGGATGTGTGCGTGACAGGTGCATCGGCGTGGCACATGGTTAGTTTGAGTGAACCGTGTCTATTGCGTCATCCGACTTGTCTAATGTTCATAAATTTGGCAAAAAATGACGCGGGAGAGGGTCAGAACACGAACACACTTGCATGTGGACCAAATTTATGTATCAAAAGGGTGGTTTGATTTTCAAATACCAAATGCAACTTCGATGTGGCACCTTTCTACATAAGCGCATGGTATTTCTTGCCCCCATCCCCTCGGTAGCCGACGGAAGGAATCCTAATCTATGAATGCATGCCCCATCCCCTCAACCGAGGTTCACCTATCAAAGTCTTGAAGTAGCTAGCAACCCCCTCCTCCTCGTGTCGACACGAAGGGAATCCTAAACTATGAATGCATGCCCCCCAACCGAGGTTCACCGTGGCAAGTCTTGAAGTAGCTAGCAGCCCCCTCCTCGTGTCGGCACGAAGGGAATGCTAAGCTATGAATGCATGGCCCCCAACGAAGTTCACCTAGCAAAGTGTGAAGTAGAGCTAGCAGCCCCCTCCCTCGTGTCGACGCGAAGGATTCCCTAAACTATGAATGCATGCCCCCCAAGCTGAGGTTCACCTAGCAAAGTGTGAAGTAGCTAGCAGCCCCCTCCTCATGTAAACACGAAGGGAATCCTAGCTAAGCTATGAATGCAGGCCCCCCAACGAGGTTCACCCTAGCAAAGTCTTGAGTAGCTAGAGCCACCGGCTCCCTCGTGTAGCCGACACGAAGGGAATCCTAAGCTATGAATGCACATGCCCCCCCCCCCCCAACCGAGGTTCACCTAGCAAATTGCGAAGTAGCTAGTGACAATGACATGTACCTAGGGTAGGGTTATAGGCCTGACCTAGACGCCCTCCCCAAGGACATTACCCTAAAGTTAGAAGCATTCAAGGGATAACATCATCCACTCGACCAGAAGCATTCCACTCAGAAGATTCAATGTCACTCGACCATAGCAATAGTCATTCGACGACCAGAAGACCTAAAGCCACTCTATCTGACAGCGGTCGGGGCATTTACTCTGTAGACTTAATGGTCATTCGTGCATCTTTATTCTTTGGCGTTATCGAAACGCCCCATCTTTATGTACCTTAAACCACAATATGGCGAAAGGCTGGAGGGTTTGGCAAACTCTATATGAGCCACCCCCTCCTCAGGGACAAGGGTTCGCACCCCCTGTAACTCCACACACATAATCCAATCAACCGAGCTCCTGAGCACCGAGATGTAGGCTGTTACTTCCACTGTGAAGGGCCTGAACTCGTAAACCTTGTGTGTACAACTTCACCATAGCTGGGATCTTGCCTCCTCATACCTACCCCCATTCTACTGTCAGTCTTAGAACCACAACAGTTGGCGCCCACCGTGGGGCAGGTGTCTTAGCAACTTTTTGGTGAGGTTGCGATTTTTCCGATTCCCATCATCATGGTTTCTGGCGGTGGATTGGCTAAGGGCTGCGAGATCCGTCTCGGCGTGCTCGTCTTCGTCGCCGACGACACCGCCTGGCTTCAGGAAGCTCCCCTTGACATCGAGACGCTCCCCGTCCACGGGGCGATGCACTTTCGCGCGTGCATTCGCAGCCTCCTTCTCCGGCAGCCATCGACCCAGTATCGGTCGGCTCCCGTGGTGTCCCCGCTCCCCGCTGTTCGCCGACGCAAGCGATCCGGTCGGTCACGGCTTCAGCGGTGGGTGAAACACGTGGTGGCTCGTCAGTTGGCCACCCCACAAGTCATGGCAATCGAGCCCGACGAAACTCTCTACGGCCTGTTCGACTGGCTCCGCTGAGACCGCATCCGAGTGCGATAGCAGCGACCCTGCTGCTGAAGTCTTGATGGTCGACGGGCCATGCATTCTGCCTGGTTTTCACCGCGAGGGTGGCGATGATGGTGGCGGCGATCCGTCGCGCGTTCACGAGGAGTACCACCCTGAAACCCTTTCTTCGCAGCAGAGGGAGGAGCTTCACCGCTGCAACATGGAGGCGCTCCACATGCCCATCGTTGGGGAAACCTCTAAGGCTCGGGCCTTGGAGGCGCCTTAGCCAGATTTGGTGGCGCTTTTCGGCGGAGAACCGGCATGCACTCGACGAGCATGCTCGGCAGCGGATCCCTGAGTCCAGTTGATGACAGCGTCAACTTTTCCCGCCTCAGCCTCAGGTATACCGCACTTCGATTCAAAATCTCACAGCTGCGGCCCGTATAGCGGAGTCAATTCAGCCTTCCCAGTCAGAGGCTGGTAGGGGTTTGATGCAGATCCGGGCCTTACTCCGGGCAGCAGGAGAGCAGAACACAACAGTGTCTCAGTCACGGAATAGGATTCATAGCAGATCTGTGATGCGAATCTGATTGATCGGCCTGACGAAAGATCACCCAGCGTGAGGGACGTGGGCACCGGCAGGATCAGTATGTGGGACGGAACCACGAGCAGTATGATCACCGACTCAGTCGTGATGACCGTCGTCGAGTGCCCACACCTCCATCGAGGAGTGGGTCGTATGTGCCCCGGCAATATGATGACAGACACCCGCACAGTGGCGAGCAAAGAATACCAGTCGACCCAAGAGGGCCATGCTTTGATGCGATATCTATTCTCGTTCAAGGTTTGGTCGATAGGAACAGAGCACACAGAGAGGGTCTTGACAGAGATCGCCCGACTGGTAGCAGAGTTCATGTTTCAGGTCCAGAGTGTTTCAGCAGAGCCATAAGAGCTGCAGAGATTCCTCCCAACTTCAAAGTTGGCGATCGAGTCGATAAGTTCCTTTGGTGAGTCAAGCGACACTTGGTTGAGGATTACCGAGTGGCTGTGCAGATTGGTGGCGGCAATGATGAGGTGGCCATGAAGCATCTTCCTCTGATGCTGGAAGGTTCGGCTAGAGCATGGCTGAATCAGTTGACCCCAGGCAGTATATTCAGTTGGGAAGAGCTGGCCCGAGTGTTTGTCAGAACTTTTGAGGGTACTTCCAAGCGGCCAGCAGGATTAACAAAGTTGCAGCATTGCGTGCAAAAACCGAATGAGACTCTGAGGGATTACATTCATAGGTGGACCACTTTGCATCACATAGTGGAAAATGTATCCCAGCATCAAGTAGTTTATGCCTTCAAGGAAGGCGTTCGGTATCGAGAGCTTAACTTGAAATTCGGCCGGACAGGAGATATGTCTTTGACTCGGATGATGGAAATAGCCACTCGGTATGCTAATGGAGAAGAAGAGGATCGGCTCCGCAGTGGAAAGAGCAAACCAGTCGGTCAGGATACCGGTGGAGGCAATTCCAATCAGAAACAGAAGCGTAAAGCTGAGCCTACATGCCCTGGTGAAACCGTAGCAGTGATTCAAGGAAAGTTTAAAGGGAAACCTAAGGGGCCCTGGACCCCCAAGAAAGTGAAAGATCAAGCCGGAAATGATGTGTTGGATTTACCATGTCACATTCACACCAAAAAGGATGAAGAAGGTAATCTGATTTACCCTAAACACACCACTCGACAGTGTCGGGTTCTGATCCAGCAATTCCGAGAGAAGCAACCCAATGAGAAGGAAAAGGAGTCGGACAAGGATGAGGACAAAGAGGAAGATGATGGTTTTCCCAATGTCAATTCCACTCTGGTGATTTTCCCTGATGTTGAGAGCAAAAGTCGACTGAAAGTCATAAACAGATAAGTGAATATGGTTGCTCCGGCAACGACAACATACCTAAAGTGGTCACAAACAGCTATCACATTCGACCAGTTTGATCACCCGATGCACGTTGCCACTCCCGGGCGGCAAGCGCTGGTAGTCGACCCAGTGGTTGGAGGCACTCGACAGACCAAAGTGCTGATGGATGGCGGCAGTGGTTTGAGTATTCTTTACGTTGAAACTCTGAAGGGGATGGGAATCCCGATGTCCAAACTTAGTGAGAGCAACATGAGCTTTCACGGTGTCGTCCCTAGAAAGAAGGCTGAATCATTCGGCCAGATAGCTCTTGACGTTGTTTTCGGTGATTCGAAGAATTACCATAAGGAAAAGTTGACGTTTGAAGTAGTGGATTTCCAGAGTGCTTATCATGCTATTTTGGGTAGGCCTACATATGCACGTTTTATGGCTCGACCATGTTACGTGTACCTCAAATTGAAAATGCCTGGTCCCAGAGGAGTGATCACAATAATCGGTAATCGCGTATATGTAAGAATGCCTCGTAAGGGTTAAAAATTGCCGATGCACAAATGGCAGCAGTTGAAATGCAAGAATATCAGAAGAATGCAGATTCGAGTGATTTGTTGCGAGCCAAGAAGCCTGCCACAGATTCTGCATTTCAGTCGTCCGGTGAAACAAAGCAGATTCGTATTCACCCGACCGATTTTAATGCTGCTCCTACTCATATCTCAACATCACTCGACAAAAAATAGGAAGAAGCGCTCATCCAGTTCCTCCGTGAGAACTGGGACATCTTTGCATGGAAACCTTCTGACATGCCGGGTGTACCTAGGGGACTGGCTGAGCACCGTTTTCGGGTCGACCCGAAAGTGAAACAAGTCAAAGAGCATCTTCGACGGTCCGCCGTACAGCTCCTGGCAGCTGAGTTCATCCGAGAGATTTACCACTCCGAGTGGCTCGCCAATGTTTTTATGGTCCCCAAGAAGGATGACTCACTTCGTATGTGTATTGACTTCAAGCATATCAATCGGGCCTGCCCGAAAGATCATTTCCCTCTCCCCCCCATCGACCAAATCGTCAACTCAACTGCGGGGTGTGAGCGTTTGTCTTTTCTGGACGCATATTCCGGGTATCATCAGATCCGACTGTATGGACCCGATGAGATAAAAACACCTTTCATCACTCCATTCAGGTGCTTTTGCTATGTCACCATGCCATTCGGTCTCAAGAACGCTGGTGCCACATTTATGAGGATGATTCAAAAGTGCCTTCTCACTCAAATTAGTCAGAATGTGGAAGCATATATGGATGACATTGTGGTCAAGTCACGTAAAGGTTCCGACCTGCTGACTGACCTCGCTGAAACCTTTACCAACCTAAGAAGGTATGATATCAATCTTAATCCGTCGAAGTGCACATTCGGAGTTCCGGGAGGAAAGTTACTCGGTTTCCTCATTTCCGAACGAGTGATCGATGCGAACCCAGAGAAAGTTGGAGTCGTACAAAGGATGAAACGCCTTGTGCGTGTGCATGATGTTCAGAAGCTTACTGGTTGTTTGGCCGCCTTGAGTCGATTCATTTCTTGCCTCGGTGAAAATGCATTGCCTCTTTACCGACTGATGAAGAAATCTGATAAGTTCGAGTGGACTCTGGAAGCTGACGCAACGTTTGCAGAACTCAAAGCCCTGCTTTCCACCCAGCCGATGCTCGCTGCCCCAATCAGCAAAGAACCTTTACTGCTTCATATTGCAGCCACTGGACAAGTTGTCAGTACAGTGCTCACGGTTGAGCGGGAAGAAAAAGGAAAAAGCCTATAAAGTTCAGCGCCCGGTGTACTATATTTCTGAAGTCTTGACGCCGTCCAAGCAGAGATATCCGCATTATCAGAAGCTTGTTTATGGAATTTACATGACCACAAAGAAGGTTGCACATTATTTCTCAGATCATTCCATTACAGTCGTCAGCGACGCACCATTGTCAGAAATTCTGAACAACAGAGATGCAACTGGTCGAGTGGCAAAGTGGGCGATTGAACTCCTTCCATTGGATATCGAGTTTGAGGCAAAGAAAGCTATCAAGTCCCAAGCAATAGCAGATTTCCTGGCCGAGTGGGTTGAGCAGCAACAACCGACTCAGATTCACTTGGAGCATTGGACCATGTTCTTTGATGGATCCAAGATGCTGAATGGTTCTGGTGTGCGGTGGTATTGGTATCCCCCCGAGGAGACAGGCTCAACTATGTTCTTCAGATTCATTTTGATTCCTCCAACAATGAAGCTGAATATGAAGCACTTCTGTACGGGTTGCGTATGGCCATTTCACTCGGCGTCCGTCGCCTAATGGTCTATGGCAACTCAGATTTGGTGGTTAATCAAGTGATGAAGGAGTGGGACGTCAGGAGCTCGGCTATGACTGGCTATTGTAATGCAGTGAGAAAGTTAGAAAAGAAGTTTGAGGGGTTAGAGCTCCATCATATACCCCGACTAAAAAATCAAGCAGCTGATGATTTGGCAAAGATAGGTTCCAAGCGTGAGCCTATTCCCAGTAATGTGTTCTTGGAACATCTTCACACGCCATCTGTCCAAGAGGATCCCTTCACGGAAGAGCCTCCACAGCTTAAAAGCCCTACTGATCTGACTAAAGTTGAAATCCCAGTCGTGGTCGACTTGATCATGGAAGTTTTGGTTGTCCTTCCCGATTGGACAGTGCCGTACATTGCATATATTCTCAGGAAAGAGCTCCCAGAGGATGAAGAAGAGGCCCGTCAGATTGTCCATCGATCTAAAGATTTCACAGTAATGGGTGGACAGCTTTACAGAGAAAGTGTTACCAGAGTCGCTCAGAAGTGCATAACACCAGAAGAAGGCCGAGTGATCCTCAACGACATCCACTCGGGGACCTGTGGTCACCATGCGTCTCTCGGACCATTGTGGCCAAAGCATACCGAGCGGGGTTTTATTGGCCACGAGCGAATGAAATGGCAAAAGATATAGTTGACAAATGTGAAGGTTGCCAGTTCTACTCCAACATGTCTCACAAGCCTGCATCAGCCCTGAAGACCATTCCACTTGTCTGACCTTTTGCTGTCTGGGGATTAGATATGGTTGGACCTCTGAGGACTGACAGGAGTGGCTTCACTCATGTGCTCATAGCAGTCGACAAGTTCACCAAATAGATTGAAGCCAAGCCTATCAAAAACCTCGAAGCCAGTACTGCTGTCAGCTTCATCAGAGAGTTAACATTCAGATATGGTGTTCCGCACAGCATTATCACAGATAATGGGTCGAACTTCTACTCCGATGAGTTTAGAGCCTTTTGCGCTTCCCAAGGCACTCGGGTCGACTATGCTTCAGTCGCCCATCCCCAGTCGAATGGGCAAGCTGAAAGAGCAAACGGATTAATTCTCAAAGGACTGAAACCCCGGTTGATGCGTGACCTCAAGCATGCAGCAGGCGCTTGGGTCAATGAACTTCCATCAGTGCTTTGCGGATTGAGGACAACTCCTAATCGGTCGACTGGTTGAACCCCATTCTTCTTAGTCTATGGGGCTGAAGCTGTGCTTCCGAGTGACTTGCTTCACAATGCACCACGAGTCGAACTTTTCTCAGAAGATGAAGCAGAACAGGCTCGGCAAGATGTAGTTGATCTCCTGGAAGAGGAAAGAGAGATGGCCCTGATCCAGTCGACCATTTATCAGCAAGACCTATGTCGATTCCACGCCAGAAACGTGTGAGGTCAAGCATTTCAAGAGGGGGACTTGGTCCTTCGAGTGGATCAGCAGCGACCACACAAGCTCGCTCCTTCTTGGGAAGGCCCCTTCATCATCACCAAAGTGCTCCACAACGGAGCATATCGCATCTACAATGTCGAGCACAATAAAGACGAGCCACGCGCTTGGAATGCGGAGGTGCTCCGCCCCTTTTATACTTAAGCATTCAGACTATTGAGATGTAATAAGAAATACCTCTTAGTTTGATGATCAAAGACACAGTTTTACAGTCTCCTAATTGATTGTTGTTCCTTTTTATATGTTCTAAATCCCCCAGTGGGTACCTTAGCTGCAAATCCGCTTCGCCTAAGTTCCAAAAAATCCTACCAAGTGAAGAGCAAGCCTCTCACTCAGGGGCTTAGCTGCGAATCCGTTTCGCCTAAGTTTGAAAAAAATCCTACCGAGTGGTGAGCAAGCATCTCACTCGGGGGCTTAGCTGCAGTCCAGTACTCGCCTAAGTTTGAAAAATCCCACCAAGTGAAGAGCAGCCCTCTCACTCGGGGGCTTAGCTGCAGTCCAGTACTCACCTAAGTTTGAAAAATCCCACCGAGTGGTGAGCAAGCCTCTCATTCGGGGGCTTAGCTGCAGTCCAGTACTCGCCTAAGTTTGAAAAATCCCACCGAGTGGTGATCAACCCTCTCACTCGGGGGCTTAGCTGCAGTCCAAGACTACCTAAGTTTGAAAAATCCCATTGAGTGGTGAGCAACCTCTCACTCGAGGGCTTAGCTGCAGTCCAAGACTACTTAAGTTTGAAAAATCCCACCGAGTGGTGAGCAACCCTCTCACTCGGGGGCTTAGCTGTAGTCCAGTAATCGCCTAAGTTTGAAAAATCCGACCGAGTGGTGAGCAACCCTCTCACTCGGGGGATTAGCTGCGGTCCAGTACTCGCCTAAGTTTGAAAATCCCACCGAGTGGTGAGAAACCCTCTCACTCGGGGGCTTAGCTGCAGTCCAGTACTCGCCTAAGTTTGAAACACGTTCCGAGTGAGGACCGATCTTCTCCTCGGAGCTGCGCCATAAGTACAATGTATGCTCCATCCTGATCCGCAAGAACGATGAGGTGCAGGTCGACTGTGACCTTCTCCTCGGAGCTGCGCCATAAGTACAATGTACGCTCCATCCCGATCCACAAAAACGACGAGGTGCAGGTCGACTGCGACCTTCTCCTCGGAGCTGCGCCATAAATACAATGTGCTCTCCGTCCTGATCCGCAAGGACGACAAGGTGCAGGTCATTTGCCACTTTCCCCTCGGAGTTGTATCACAAATACAAAGACTATTCCGAGTGAAGAAACAAGTTCCACTCGAAGGCAACCACCAGCATATTTAGAGAAAAACCAAGATCAGATAAATCCTAAAGTTCCAGACCACGGATTAAAGTACTTGGGCATCAGCCCCGAAGGAGTTTAATGGTTACAAAGTCACTCGGCATTCCGAGGCAAATTTAAGGCAAGGCATAAAGTTTGTTCACTCTGCAGGAGGAGGGCTAGCAGGCTCGACGAACTCGTCTAGGTCGATTCCGTCAGCAATCCGAGTGGCAGCAGCAATGAAGGTTTCCATGAAGGATTGGAAGTCATGCTTTTTGGAATTGGCAACCTTGATCACCGCTAGCTTCTCTTCTCGTGCTTCCTTGCAGTGGACACGAACCAGAGACAGAGCCGCGTCAGCGCCACATCAAACAGAAGACTTTTTCCATTCCTGCACTTGACTAGGGACCTCATTGAGTCGAGCCATCAGAGACTCGAGATCATTTTGGTCGTCACCCTTGGCCAGAGTGCCGGGTCGATTTGCGACACCGCAACTTTCAGACGAGCAAGGTAGTTGACAACACTAGCGACATGGGATTCCAGTCGGAGCATGTCCATGGCAGCTTCGTCCTTAACAGGAGAGAGGATGGGGTCCAAGCTTGTCTCAACTCTCCCAGTCTCTTCCTCGAAGTTCTGGCAAAATTCTGCACATGCAATACAACAATGAGTCAACGACTATATATCGAGTCGACAACAACAAGTCAGTCGAACAAAGGAAAGCACCTTCAAGCATGACGAACAACTTCTTGGCAAGACCTCCCAGATAATTCTCCAAGTCATCTCTCTTGCGGGCGATGTCTTCCACTTTGTCGGTCAGGTCCCTCTTGTCCTTCTTCAGACGAGTCGCTTCCTTGTTAGCTTCATCAAGGGCAGTTTTCAGCTTGGCGTTCTCTTCCTTCAGTTTGCTGACTGAAGCCAGCTTCTGGTCGGCGAATGCAGTTTTCTCTTTGCCTGCTTTCTGCGCGGCTGCAAGGTCCAGATCCTTCTTCACCAGAGCCTGGTTCATTGTTTTTGAAAGAAATAGTGCTCGGTTCAGAAAAAGAAAATAACACCCAGTTCAGGAACAAATCAGTCGACAAATTTTTCGTACCAGTGGCTTCTTCCTTGGCCTTCTGCAAGTTTGTCTTGGCTAGCTCCAGATCGAGATTGAGCTGAATCTGCTTCTGCTCCAGGTCAGCAAAACGAGCTCCAAGTTCACAGGATTTCTGTAATCAAAGGACGGTCAGTCGACAGATGAAAATATTAGTTACTTCAGAGCAATAGAGTGATAAATTCAACAAGTTCTAAGACTAATGCCGAATCAAACATCCAACAGTAGTCTCAGGGACTACACCCAGTGGGTGCACTTAGTGTGCCCCCACTGGTTCAGTTTCCACTCGACATGGTCCGCCCAGGCCGAGTGTAAAAAAAAGAAGTAAGAGGAAAGTTGTTCTTAGACCACAGTCGACTATCCGCAGTCGACTACGGTCTCGGGGAATACACCCGGTGGGTGCACTCAGCGTGCCCCCACTAGTTCAGGCTCCGCTCAACGTGATCCGTTCAGACCGAGTGAGAAGGTTCTGATTCTCAGACCATAGCGGACTGCCCGCAGTCAACTATGGTCTCGGGGACTACACCCAGTGGGTGCACTCAGCGTGCCCCCACTGGTTCAAAGACTCAATTGACACAACCTAGTCGACTCAAGAAGCAAAACTATTCAGCAGTAAACTAAACACCTAGTGGGTGTACAAATGCAAAATGCAGACTGACGAAAAGTTGCACAAGGGAAATTTTCAGGTAGCATATCCTAACAGAACAAGCGACAAGCTAAGGGATCATTAGGTAGTAAACCAACCTGGACGTTGCTCTGGAGAGCTAAACTAGCGTCGTAAGCAGCTTGGCTGGCCTCCCGAACCACCTTCATCTGCTCCATCATGATGCTTGCCTGGCGTATAGCCTCCTTGGCAGCACCCACTTGCTCCTCCGGGACGTGATGCACAGTGAAGAGTGAAGATGGATCGGCTGGAATCTGTGTAGTCGACGCTGAAGGCTGGGCACTCGACAATGGTACGGCAAAAGTCACAGAAGCCCGGTTGGCATCGCCGGTCTCCTGGATCACTGGCTCCGTCACTGGCGTCGACTGAGGCCCCTTGCCAGTTGATGTCTTCCTGCTTCTTCTTCCCATGGGCCTCAGCGGCACATCCTCGTCGTTGTCTGGAAGATCAATGACATGAGGAGGAGCTGCAAAAAGAATCAATTGCCAGAATTCAGTCGACCAGTAAAATGGCCGAGAAAGTAAAGACAAGATCGCAAAAGTCATACTTGGGTTGGAAGTGACCGCGTCTCCCATTTCCTCGTCATCGTCTCTATAAGCAGAAGTCCCACAGGTAGCAGCACTACAAGTTTCAAGATTCACTCGGTTAAATCAAGAAGAGAGTCGACAACACAGGTCCTTGAGCAAAAAATGAGGACAAGACACTTACGCAGAAGCGACGGGAACATCGATCTTGATCTTGGGCGGGGTCTTCCGAGACTTTGATGCTGCAACTTTGGGCTGCTTTGAAGCCTTTTCACTCGGCGCAGGGGAAGAGGTCCGAGTGCGCTTGGAAGTCTGTCCAGTTGGCAGAGCTACTTTGCCATGAACACTTGCTGGGTTGTTCTTATTCTTGGAGCGCCTTTCGTTGCGAGGTGGTGACTCGACTTCTTCGCCACTTCTCGAGTCCTCGCTTTCCTCCTCCTCTTCTCCCCCATCAGACTGCCAATCCATGCTTTCGCCTCCGCTTTCTTCTCCTTCCTGGTATTGCTCTTGCTCCCCGTTCGGCATTAAGTATGTCTCCGTATAGATCTGCGAAGCAAAAGAGGTGAACAAAGGATGGTCGACTCAGTAAACAATTGCAAGTCAGAATGAAAAACACTCAGAAATAAAGAATGGACCTTGTCTGGTTGGTTGTTGGCGTCGAACGGTAAAACTCTTCTGGATCCCCTGGGGTTGTCCTTGTTTCCTATGATGCCTTGCACCCACTGCACCACCATCTTCTCATCAACGTCCTCTGGGTGGATCTGAGTGGAATCAATCCCCGAGTACATCCACATCGAGTGATCACGAGCCTGGAGAGGTTGGATACGTCGATTGAGAAATACCTCGAGCAAATCCATTCCAGTCACAACCTCATGGATCCGCTGAACTACTCGCTCCATCAACATGGCCACCTCCACCTTCTCTGCTGGAGTCACATTCAAGGTGGTGGGTTTCTAGACTCACGCCAAAGAAAAGGGAGGGAGACCAGTCGAGTGACTAGGGGTCGACTTGTCTTTGCAATAAAACCAAGTCGACTGCCACCCTCTAACCGAGTCAGGGAGAGTCATAGCGGGAAAAACACTCTTCCCCCACATCTGGATGCCTAAGCCCCCACACATCTGGATTACCTAGGTTTTCTCGTCACTCTGGCTAGCTTTTTTCACAGTCTGCGAGCGACATGTGAAGATGTGCTTAAACAGACCCCAGTGCGGTCAGCAACCTAGGAAATTTTCACATAGAGAGACAAAGGCAACAAGGTACGTGATAGTGTTGGGAGAGAAATGGTGGAGTTGAGCTCCGAAAAAGTTCAGAAAAGCAAGGAAAAAGGGATGTGGGGGCAAGGAAAAACTGCGAGACGTGGGTGGCGAGCAACACGCACTCGCCTCCTGAGGCTGCAACTCGGTTTGATCCCCCGGGAGCCTCCAGGAACCGTGCTCGATCAGCCCGCTCTCGGCCAGATCTCGCAAATCATCCAGCTCGATTGTGGACTGGATCCAGTCGCCCTGGACCCAGCCGCACGGTAAGCCGGATCTCGACATTAACCCGCTCCTGCCGGTCTTCTTTCGTTTTCCCTTCGCCGCCCCCTTCTTTGCACGCTCCAACGCAGCCGTCTTGTCCTTCGCCATCGTAGCAAGAGGCGCACGGGCGGGGTGCGGCGTTGAGAGCGGAAGTGGTAGCGGTGGAGAAGCAGAGAAGGAAGGAGGAGGAATTGCGGTGCACTATGCAGAATTCCCCAATCCAACGCCTTATATGGAGTCATTTCCGAGTGGCTGACCCGTGGGCCTGTGAAATCTGTCACAAATCCAACAACTGCCAAAGACGTGGCAAAAAAGGTGTTGCAGATATCGAGGCGCTCCTACCTAATCCACCCCGATTACTACGGCCTCCTCCGTCCCGCGCCCTTCCCAAAATTTTGAATCCCGCAAGATCCGGGAGCAGCAGAGCAGTCCGTCAGACCAAAGATTTTTTCCATATCAACACTCGAAGCTTAGCAGCAAAGTTCACTCGACAAACTAAGAATGGATCAAGGCGACTGAAAAAGAAGTTGAAGTCATCACGTTGTTCATTGATCCCGGCAAGACGCTTCCGAAGCGCACGAACTGAGTCGGAATTATTTTCAACTCCTTCCTCACTGGAACCCTGAACCATTCGGGGGATAATGACGATGACATGTACCTAGGGTAGGGTCATAGGCCTGACCTAGACACCCTCCCCAAGGACATTACCATAAAGTCATAAGCATTCAAGGGATAACATCATCCACTCGACCAGAAGCATTCCACTCGGAAGATTCAATGTCACTCGACCATAGCAATAGTCACTCGACGACCAGAAGACCTAAAGCCACTCTGTACAGCAACGGTCGGGCATTTACTCTGTAGACTTAATGGTCATTCATGCATCTTTATTGCTGGCGTTACTAGAAATGCCCCATCTTTATGTACCTTAAACCATGTGTAACTGAGGGCTGGAGGGGTCTGGCGAACTCTATATAAGCCACCCCCCTCCTCAGACAAGGGTTCGCATCCCCTGTAACTCCACACACATAATCAAATCGACTAAGCTCCCGAGCACCGAGACGTAGGGCTGTTACTTCCACCATGAAGGGCATGAACTCGTAAACCTTGTGTGTACAACTTCACCATAGTTGGGATCTTGCCTCCTCATACCTACCCCCATTCTACTGTCAGTCTTAGAACCACGACAACTAGCAGACCCCCTCCCTCGTGTCGGCACGAAGGGAATCCTAAGCTATGAATGCATGCCCTCCCCTAACCGAGGTTCACCCTAGCAAAGTGCGAAGTAGCTAGCAGCCATCCCTCCCTCGTGTTGGCACAAAGGGAATCCTAAGCTATGAATGCACATGCCCCCCCCCCAACCGAGGTTCACCTAGCAAAGTGTGAAGTAGCTAGCAGCCCCCCTCGTGTCGGCACGAAGGGAATCCTAAGCTATGAGCATGCCCCTCCACCCCAACCGAGGTTCACCTAGCAAAGTGCGGTAGCTAGCAGCCCCCCCCCTCGGCCGCCAATGAATGGAATCCTAATTTAGCTATGAATGCATGCCCCCAATCGAGGTTCACCTAGCAAAGTGCGATGTAGCAACCTCCCCCCACACACACACTTTCAATGGCGGGCCATAGAGGCATATATCTCACCAAGATGGATTGTAAAACGGACCAAGAATAATCCACCTTGGTCGTACAACCTCTCTCTTGTTGTTGGTCAAAGTGATGGCCGTCATGCGACCCCGGAGATGGGCTAGCTCGCCAATTGTCGGCGTTCTGGGAACGGGGGTACCCAGACTTGCCTGCCTGCGGCCTGCGGCGTGGCTCAAGGGGTGGCCCAAAGATGGCCCATCTTCATCAAGACAAGCTCAAGACCTCGCGAGGGGCCAATTGCATGGGCTTAATGATAGGAAGCTTCTCGTGCACGGCCTCGTCAGCTGGCTCGCGAGACGCGAGAGATCAAGGCAGGTACTCACGAGGTGCCCATGACGCAAGCCATGACGACTAAGGGCGCCAAGGTGGGCGCTTAGCCCGCTAAAGGTCCTCATTTCCTCTTTGGTGCAAAGGAGGCAAGCGCAGGTGAGAGCATCAAGCAAAGGCAACCATTTCGTGCAACAAGACCAAGACCAACACAACGGCAGGAAGGAGGTCATCGTGGAGCCCAAGCCAAGGCCATCATCGAGCCTTTGACAAGCGAGGACCAACTTTAGTCAGATAAGTGTACTAGATGTTCCCCTTCAAAATGGCCAATTGTTGGCGCCCTTCCCGCTCAATATTTGGGAAGAGGCCCAGGGCCTCTGCCTATAAATAGAACTAGCCACCCACAGGGTAGAGGGAGGCCGGAATCCAGAACAGAGCTAGAGATCAAGCAATCTAGAGAGAGAGAGAGAGAGAGAGAGAGAGAGAGAGAGAGAGAGACCGAACTCCCCCTAGCAGTTCGTCGCACCGGCCAAGAACAGATCCTCACGAGGCTGTTCTTCCTTGTATTGTTCATCATCAGCCCCTGAGGCAATCCACCATGCCACACACTGGAGTAGGGTATTACACCACAATGGTGGTCCGAACCAGTATAAACCTCGTGTCCCTTGTGTTGCTCTTTGCGTAGTTTAGATCCTTGCAGGCGACGAGGTGCAAGTAGGTAGGGGTGAGATCTCCGCGGCACCCCTGAGTTCGAACCTAGAGGGTCTGCGGAACCCGAATCCGACATTTGCGCTTAGGTAGGTGCGCCGAGCTTTCTTCCGCCGACCCGCTCTCCGCCAACATTGCGGTTCGCCTTATGATGAGCAGCGCACCGCCCTCCGGTCGCCAACAGCAGCGCAGGGGCGAGGGCTCGAGCCTTGGCCCCAGCCTGCGAAGGTGCGGTGGTCAACAAGTTCGTTGGAGACGCCACCGCTTCTACAACGGCACGAAGATCCATCGCCTTCCTGCCGGGCGTCGAGGAGGCCGTCCTCGAGGCAGAGGTGATGACAGGTCATGGCTAATCGGCTTCCCATGGCCCTCATCGGCGCCCCACGCATGTGGTTGCTCCACCGCCAGCCGCTTCGTGGCCTCTTGGGAGGAGCTGCGCGACCTCTTCTCGCCAAAGACGCTGCGCCGGGCGCCCGGTCGTCGCAGCTTTCCCTGGCGGCTCGCAGCGCCACCTTCAGCCGCCACGCTGCCATTCGTCTCGCCAGACGGCGCTGCCTCCGCAGAGATGGGGCTCTCCAGTCGGTCGGCGCCAAGGCCGATCCGCCTTCACCGAGACCACCCCTCCAACTTAGCCTCGCTCGGGCGCCTCCCAATGCTGTGCACCCCATCATCTGCCAGTGGCCGCCACCAGACCTCATCGACGGCGGCGCTGGCCTCAACGTGTTTCGGTTGAAGCCTTCAGCCTCCTCCACATACCGCCGAGCGGCTTCAGCCAAGCAGGCCCTTCTTGGCGCCGAGGCGGTTCAGCCGCTCCTCGGGCAGATCCGCTTTCCGTGACCTTCGCACCTACGACAACTTCCGCACGGAGCTAATCGACTTAGACATCGCCCCCATCGGCCTCCCATACAACGCCATCCTCGGTTACCCAGCACTAGCCCGATTTATGGCCGCGACTCACTCCGCGTACAACCTCATGAAGATGCCCGGGAGCAGCGGCGTCCTCATCGTGTCCGGAGACACCGGGGATGCGTTGCAAGTGCTCAAGCTCGTCTTCAAGACTGCGGCGGCGGCACATCCCGCCGACTCAGACGCCGTTGAGCCCAAGGGGGCTGCGCCGACCAAGAAGAAGCAGTTGTTCACCCAAAACAAGGCAGAAACCAAACAGATACTGGTCGACGAGGACGGATCCACTAACGCCACCTTCACCATAGGCGCCAACCTCCAGTCCGAGCAGGAATAGGCCCCGATCAAGTTCCTACGCCGCGAATAGGAAGGTATTCGCATGGGAACCTGATCAGTTGGCGAGATCCCGAGGGCGAATCGGCACCACTCAACGTGTGCCCCAACGTATGCCCCGTGAAGCGTAAAGCGAGGCGGCAGTCCACCGAAAAGCAGGCTTTCATCGCCCAAGAGACCCGCAAGCTGGAAGCGGCAGGGTCATCCGCGAGGTCCGATACCAGATTGGTTGGCCAACCCGTTGTCGTGCCAAAGAAAGGGGAAGGAACGATGTGTCGACTTCACCAACCTCAACAAAGCCTGCCCGCAGAACCATTCCCGCTCCCTTGTATCGATCGGATCGCCGATTCCACCGCTGAAAGCGACTGTTATGTTTCTGGATGCCTTCTCCGCTATCACCAGATCAAGATGGCGGTAGAAGATGTGGAAAACGGCTTTCCGACCCGTGTGGAGGTACTGCTACACATGCATGCTGCCTGGCTGCGAACGCAGAGCGACCTTTCAAAGGCCGATGCACATCACCTTGGGCCCGCAGCTCGGGAGGAATGTTGAGGCTTATGTCGATGACATTGTGGTGAAGTCTCGGAGGCCGTAACCCCGATACAAGACCTGGAGGAAACCTTCGCAGCCTCAACACACCAACCTGCGGCTCAACCCGGAGAAGTGTGTTTGGGGTCCCCTGGGCAAGCTCTTGGGCTTCTCGTGTCCCATCGTGGCATCGAGGCTAACCTGCAAAGGTCAAGGCAGTCAAGGACATGAGCCCGCCAAAGACCCTCGAGAAATGCGAAGCTCATCAAGGCGCGGACCGCACTAGGACGCTTCATCTCCAAGTTGGGGAACGAGCCACCCTTCTTCAAGCAAATGAAGAAAAAGGGCCCTTTGAATGGATCAAGAGGCCGACAAGCTGCTCCAAGATCTCAAAAGGTACTTAACCATCCTCCGTAATGGTGGCTCAGCGCCCCAAGAGCCCCTCGGTGTTTACCTTGCAACCACCGCCTACTCTGCTAGCGCAGCCTGGTGGTAGTTAGGAGGAGCGTTGACCAAAGCATGGCAGCTGCCCGGTCAAAGCGAAGAAGGATCAAGGGGCCTCACAGAGACCACTACCACAGCCGAGAAGGGTCACCGCCACAGGAAGCGACTCGAATGTAAGAGCCCTCCCCGACGACCAAAGAATCGGGGCTCCACTGCCTCAGAGGCACCACGGCTCGAGGACGCCAACAACACCACCACTCCCAACCTCGTCGAACACCCTGTACTTCGTCAAGACAGTGTTGCGGGACGCAGGGCGCAGCACCCATGCCCCGTAAACTCCTTCTCGCTTCTTGGTGGCCTCGCAAGCTGCGACACTATTTTCGTGGCCATCCCATCAAGGTTGTCTCGGTGTACCCCTTGGAAAGGGTGCTCAGAGCCCCAACTCGGCTGGAAGAGTCGCTGAGGGAACATCGAGTTGCAAGCGTTCAGCTAGAATTCAGCACCACCGAGTCATCAAGGGAGCCAGCTAGCGGACTTCGTGGCGGAATGGACGGAGGCGCCGGCCTCAAGGCTGATGAGGATCGATCCTCTCACCGGAAGCGAGGCACCGACGGTTGGATCATGTACTTCGACGGGCGCTTCTCCAGACACGGTGCGAGAGTCTGGCGCAGGCTTATATCTCCTACTCAAGACAAGTTTACTACGCTGCAGCTCAAAGACGGAGAAAAGGTCCCCAACAACATAGCAGAATATGAGGGCCTGATAGCAGGCCTGAAGGCTGCGGTTGCCCTGGGAGTGAAGCATCTTACCATCAAGGGTGATTCACAACTCCTCGACAACTTCTCCAACAAAGTATACGAGCCGAGGGATGAGCACATGGAAGCCTACCTCGCGGAGGTCCGCAGGATGGAGAAACAATTCTAGGGACTGGAGTTGCAGCATGTGCCTCATGGCACCAATCAAGAGGCTGACGACATCGCCAAACGGGCATCCAGGCGGCTACCTCAGGAGCCCGGCGTCTTCAAGGAGCGGCTCTTCAAGCCCTCGGCAACGCCATCGCTGTCAAGCACGGTGCAGCCCCGGAAGAGCTCCCCACCACCGCCTCGGGAGCCCCGGTCTCAGGGTCGGCCTCGGAGCGATATGCTCCTAACACTGGAGCCTCGGGAGGGGTGCTAGATCACAGAGCTCCGGAGCTACCTGACGCAAGGGACCTTTCCGGAAAAGGAGGAGGAAGCGGAGCGTGTGGCGCGGCAAGCCACGACGTACTGCATAAGGGATGGAGAGCTCTACCGAAGCGACCAAATGATGTGTCCTCGCTGCATCTCCAGGAGCAAGGAAGGAGCTGCTGGCAGATATACAGTGGAGATCAGGGCATCATTCGTCATCACGGACCTCGCTGGCAAGGGGTTCCGCAGCGGGTTCTATTGGCCCATCAAGGCCAATGATGCCGTGGAGCTGGTAAAGGCTTGCAGGCCTGCCAATTCCATGCCAAGCAGATCCATCACCGGTGGGAGGTCTGCAACTATACCCTCTCGTGGCCATTCACAGTCTGGGGCTGGATATCCGGCCCGCTTCTCGGCGCCAGAGGCTATCGCTACCTCTACGCCGCGGACAAGTTCACCAAGTGGGCTGAAGTGGAATCCGTCTGCACCATCCCCGCAGGTTCTGCGGTCAAGTTCATCAAGGGCATCGTGAGCCGGTTCGGGGTGCCGAACCGCATCATCACCGACAACGGTTCGCAATTCACCAGTAACCTCTTCAAATCATACTGTGCTAACCTTGGGATGCAGGTATGCTATGCGTCGGTAGCGCACCCACGGAGCAACGGTCAGGACGAGCGGGCCAACGCAGAGGTCCTGAGGGGCCTCAAAACCAGGACATTCAAGAAGAAGCTGGAGGCCTGCGGCAGAGGCTGGTATGACGAGCTTCAGTCTCTGTTGTGGTCCATCCGCACGACCGCGACCAAGCCGACTGGCGAGACCCCGTTCTTCCTGGTCTATGGAGCTGAAGCAGTCCTCCCTCACGAGGTCAGACGTCGTTCCGCACGGGTCTTGGCGTTCGACAAGGCGCAGCAGGACGCCATGCGGGGGACGGACCTCGTGCTGGGGGAGGAGCATCGTCGGGAAGCCGCGCTACGAGCGGCAAGGTACCAACAAGCACTACGGTGATACCACTGCCACAACATTCGCCCCAGGACTCTTGAGGTAGGGGACCTCGTGCTCAGACGGGTTCTCTCCAGGGAAGGACTGCATAAGCTTTCTCCCATGTGGGAGGGCCCGTTCAAGGTTGTTCATGTTTCGGGCCCGCCCGCTTGAGACTCAGGAGGGGGTGCCCGTCCAGAACGCGTGGAACATCCAGCACCTCCGGAGGTTTTACCCCTAAAAAGGCCCGGTGCCTGTGAAGAAGGCGAATGCCTGTGAAGTTGCTGCATTTTGGAAAAGGCTCGGTGCCTGTGAAGAAGGCAAACGCCTGTGAAGCTTATCTTTATGAGAAAGGCCCAGTGCCTGTGAAGAAGGCAAACGCCTGTGAAGCTTATCTTTTTGAGAAAGGCCCGGTGCCTGTGAAGAAGGCAAATGCCTGTGAAGCTTATCTTTCTGAGAAAGGCCCGGTGCCTGTGAAGAAGGCCAACGCCTGTGAAGCTCGCCGCCTGTGACACTCTCACGTAATAATGAGTTGGGGCTGTACACGCCCGAGTCTCAGGAGCACCGCCTCGTGCCCCGGGCTCCTCCCACGCCCAAAGGGCAGCACTTAGCTCTGCTGGTGAGAAGACGTCAAGACTAGATTAGGTGCCGGACGCGCTTTTTCATTCGCTTCTGCAGTTGGCTTGTTCATTCCCATTTGAAGTTTTATCAAGGTGTTGCTGTCTTTGGCTTGCGACTCTTTGCCTTCTTCGCTCTCCTACCTCGATTTCTCTCGCGCGAGTCTCGCAAGGGAGCAACGCGGGCGCCCTCGCGAGTGTTTTCTGCCCCTACTGTTTGAGGCTTCCCTAACCGGGTTCGCTATGGGAGCACCCCTCCAGTCCGTGCCCCACGGGCACCGCGACGCGAACACAGGACCTGGGTCGGTCGCCTCCACGACTGAGGCCGGAAACTACCTCTCCTGGCTAATTTTTGCAGGGCATGAAGCGTTCGACAAGACCTCAGCCTCGGGAGGCGAAGACCGCGACATGTCGCCCCCAAGCTAAGTAATTTCTACGCGCAGGCTTGTGGCACAGAGGCCTAATACAAAAATAGCGGAAACAGTATGATAATTAAACAGCAACAGTCCAAGCACGCCCCCACGGGGCCCTACACTACTGTCTCCTTGCGCAGGAAAAGGAAAATAACAAGACAGACGCGACTCGCTTGACACCGACTCGCGGCGGAAGCTCGAACTGCCTCCGGAGTTCAAGCGGACTCCCTCTCGCGCTTCACCGAGGCGCGACGGCGGGCGGACCCGCTACCTCCGTCCAGACGGGCGCGGCGGCTGGTCACGGCCACCGCTGGAGGAGCCGCTGTCCGAAGAAGAGTCACCGAAGCTTGACGAACCCCGAGCGCCGCCAACCACGCGCGCGCCGCCATCTTCATCCCGATCGTCGCCGGGGCTAGGCCCACGGCCGCGGTCGTCGTCCTCGGGGCAGCATCCAGCGCGGGGACCGTCTTTCCCAACACCCTCACGAGAGGGTGGCGCCACCGTCGAACTTGAAGTGAAGGATGCACCGCCGCTCGCACTCGCGACGCTGGCAAACGCTTGCCACCGCGGGTCGTACCACGCCCCGCGGCGGAGACCTCCAAGAAGCCCAGGAGGCCCGGCTGTAACCCGTCCGCTCGAGCGAGGCGCCTGGGCGCCGCCGGAAGTTCACCTAAAAGGAAGCGGGGAAGCTGGAGCCAGGTACTGGTCGGCTCCGCTGACCATACAACAAACTCCGGCAGCACCTCTGCCGAATGGAAGCGCGGCCTAGGCGGTCGCGTGGCCATAGCGCGCCCCCCATCAACAGCCTGACGCCCTTCACCGCGCGGGAGATCGCCTCCGCGGCCGCGAGAAGCCACTACGGGAACCACAGGGTGCTTGCGAGGACGGCCTCGACCGCGCTTGGCTGGGGGAGAGTCAGGCTCCACCTGGCAGGCCTTTCCCTTCTCCGCGGCCGAGAACCTCTTCGGCGGAGCCATGGAGAAGAAGGGGAAGAAAGAAGAGATGGACCGGAAGGGCACGCGTCGTTCCGTACTTATAACTGGGGAAGGCCAACCGACGACCTCCACGATCACAGGTAATCATGACCCGCTTTGCATGCAGGGACTTGTCAATTCGTGCAGTCGCCGAGGCGTCGTGGGGAAGCAGGGACGCCCACGTCCAATCAACCTCCACGCGGCACCCAAGGCCGCAGGCTGTTAGGGCCCGCGCTGCTTCGCACTTGCCCCTTCGCTTCTCCACTAAGCCAAGTCCAGGCGCGCCTTGGGCCCGGGGGCTACTATCGGCGTTCTGGGAACGGGGTACCAGACTTGCTCGCTCGCCTGGGCGTGGCTCAAGGGGTGGCCCAGCACAGCCCATCTTCATCAGCACAAGCTCAAGACCCTCGCGAGGGGCCAAGCCTCACGGGGCGAACGATAGGAAGCTTCCTTAGGCACGGCTTCGTCAGGCTGGCTCGCGAGGAGGCGGAGAGATCAAGGCGGGGTACCTCACGAGGTGCCCATGACGCAAGCCATGACGACCAAGGGCGCCAGCCCGCGCAGTGTCTTCATTTCCTCTTTGGTGTAAAGGAGGCAAGCGCAGGCGAGAGCATCAAGCAAAGGCAACCATTTCGGTGCAAACAAGACCAAGACCAACACAACGGCAGGAAGGAGGTCATCGTGGAGCCCAAGCCGGCGTCATCATCATCGAGTCTTTGACAAAGCGAGGACCAACTTTAGTCGTGGTAAGTGTACTAGATGTTCCCTTCAAAATGGCTAATTGTTGGCGCCTTCCCGCTCAATATTTGGGAAGAGGCCTGGGCCTTTGCCTATAAATAGGACTAGCCACCCACAGGTAGAGGGAGGCCGGAATCCGAAATGAGCTAGAGATCAAGCAATTTAGAGAGAGAGAGAGAGCGACCAACTCCCCTAGCAGTTCGTCAGACTGCCAAGAACAGACCCTCGCGAGGCTGTTCTTCCTTGTATTGTTCATCATCAGCCCCTGAGGCAATCCACCACGCCACAAACTGGAGTAGGGTATTACACCACAATGGTGGCCCGAACCAGTATAAACCTCGTGTCCCTTGTGTTGCTCTTTGCGTAGTTTAGATCCTTGCGAGGCGACGAGGTGCAGGTAGGTAGGGGGTGAGATCTCCGCGTGCACCCCAGAGTTCGAACCTAGAGGGTCTGCCGGAACCCGAAATCCGACACCAATAATCACGCAAGTAGCTAGTCCCCGAAGACAACCACTGCATGCATGTGGCCCAAACATATGTATGAGAGGTGTGTTTTTGAGTAACAATGGAACAACTTTGATGTGGCACTGTGATTTTGAACTAGAAATCCCCACACTGAGTGATGGTTAGGTTGACGATGCATATGTATGTTACACCACACTTCAAGCCAACGATGGGGATTCATATATGCATGCATGCGTGCATAGTATATGCGCTCAAACTTAATTAGGTCTGAATCTCACCATGACCTATACTACGATAACATGAACCAAATGAAGAATCCGCCATGGTAACCTATCTTGTTGTTGGTCAAGGTGATCATGGATGTCCACACGGGCCCACGAATATATGTCGCCGATAACCACGCGAGGGAGTGTATCGTTCGAAGGCAACCACTACATGCATATGTATGGAGGTGATGCGTGCATGCATGTTTGAATACACAACATTGATCTGGCGTGTGTGTCAAAAATCGTACACTAGCTACCCACACAGAGCGAGATCGGTTCATGATGGTGTCATTGTACTAGCCACTTCGACTCGATGGGAGGGATTCATGCGTACACATGCATGTGTGTGTGCTCAAAGTGTATCATGCATGTCATCCCAGAGCAAAAATAATAATCCCCTCCTAAGTCAAATTAACCTGTTGTCAGGCAAAAAGAAGTGATGGACCAAGTGGGCCCACAGATGGAAAGCATCGATATCGCTGATAACCACTTAAGTGGGTGCGAGAGGACAACCACCACCGCGTTGCATGTGGGCCAAACATATATATGTTGAATACCCAAAATGCACAACTTTGATGTGCCACATGCCTCAAAAAGCGTAAACCATGCACCCACACAAAGCGAGGTTCATATCAAGCGTACTACATATGATGGTCCCCTTCCCCCCTCTTCACCGCATACTATATGCTCCTGCCGTAATATATGTACAACCCAAAAGAATCCTCATCGATGGTGAAATTAATTAACCTCTCCCGATGTAGGTCAAAGTGATGCATGCATGCATGCATCGATGATGGCCTCGTGGGCCCATAGATGGAAGCGTCACACGTGAGTGTCCTAGCTAGCATATATATGCATGTGGCCCAAAAAGGTGTTGTGTGATGTTTGAATAACTAATTTCACAATTTTGATGTGGCACGTGCCTCGGTAACCAAAAAGTCCTGACACTGAGTGAGGTGTACTTGTTCACGGACACATACGTATAGTATATATGCTAGTCCCTTCCCACCTCTTCGACGCATACTATATACCACCATAACACAAAAAAAAAGATTCTACCTTGCTGGTCAAATTAACCTCACTACCGGCTGTTCATCAAAGTGATGGACGACGACCTCGCAGGCCCACAGAAAGTGTCACACGCGAGTATCGAGTGTCGTGTAGGACAACCATCGACTGCATGTGGCAAAACATTTATGTATGAAAGGGTCGTGTAATGTTTTAAATAACGATTTCACAACTCTGATGTGGCACCAGCCTGCCTAACAAAACGGCCAACCCACACGGTGGCTCACAACTCGTAGTGTACTGCGAGCCACCCGCCACCCCCACACACACACACCCACACACACACACCACGAATCCACCGCAACTACGATGCATGTTAAATTAATTATCCCGTGGTGAACATACATGTTACCAAAGGAGGGGCGTTTTAATTTCAAAAAAATCACAAAGATCATTAAGATGTTTTAGTACATTGATTGCTTGATTTTCTATGGGTATAATGTGCAAAAATCAAATTTGAGCTACATGCACACGTGACAGTGCACCTAAATGGATTGCAAAAACACATGTGTCTCACTGGGTGCATGTTTATTCCAGATACGTCTCCATCCTATCTACTTTTCCAAACACTTTTGCCCTTGTTTTGGACTCTAACTTGCATGCTTTGAATGGAACTAACCCGGACTGGCGCTGTTTTCAGCAGAATTGCCATGGCGTTATTTTTGTGCAGAAATAAAAGTTCTCGGAATGACCTGAAACGTCACGAAGAATATTTTTGGAATTAATAAAAATACTGGCGAAAGAATCAAGACCAGGGGGCCCACACCCTGTCCACAGGGTGGGGGGCACGCCTACCCCCTGGGCGCGCCCCCTGCCTTGTGGGCCCCCTGGAACTCCACCGACCTCAGCTCCAACTCTATATATTCACGTTCAGGGAGAAAAATCAGAGAGAAGGATTCATCACGTTTTACGATACGGAGCCGCCGCCAAGCCCTAATCTCTCTCGGGAGAGCTGATGTGGAGTCCGTTCAGGGATCCGGAGAGGGGAATCCATCGCTGTCGTCATCATCAACCTTCCTCCATCACCAATTTCATGATGCTCACCGCCGTGCGTGAGTAATTCCATCATAGGCTTGCTGGACGGTGATGGGTTGGATGAGATTTACCATGCAATCGAGTTAGTTTTGTTAGGGTTTGATCCCTAGTATCCACTATGTTCTGAGATTGATGTTGCTATGACTTTGCTATGCTTAATGCCTGTCACTAGGGCCCGAGTGCCATGATTTCTGATCTGAACCTATTATGTTTTCATGAATATATTTGAGTTATTGATCCTATCTTGCAAGTCTATAGTCACCTATTATCTGTTATGATCCGTTAACCCCGAAGTGACAATAATCGGGATACTTACCGGTGATGACCGTATTTTGAGGAGTTCATGTATTCACTAAGTGTTAATGCTTTGGTCCGGTACTCTATTAAAAGGAGGCCTTGATATCCCTTAGTTTCCAATAGGACCCCGCTGCCACGGGAGGGTAGGACAAAAGATGTCATGCAAGTTCTTTTCCATAAGCACGTATGACTATATTCGGAATACATGCCTACATTACATTGATGAACTGGAGCTAGTTCTACGTCACCCTATGTTATAACTATTGCATGAGGAATTGCATCCGAGATAATTATCCATCATTGATCCAATGCCTATGAGCTTTTCACATATTGATCTTTGCATAGTTACTTTTCCGTTGCCACTGTTACAATTACTACAAAACTGCTCATCACACTTTTGCCACCGCCATCACATTTCCATACTACTTTGCTACTAAATACTTTGCTGCAGATATTAAGTTATCCAGGTGTGGTTGAATTGACAACTCAACTGCTAATACTTGAGAATATTCTTTGGCTCCCTTGTGTCGAATAAATAAATTTGGGTTGAATACTCTACCCTCAAAAACTGTTGCGATCCCCTATACTTGTGGGTTATCAAGACTATTTTCTGGTGCCGTTGGCGGGGCGCATAGCTCTATTCTTTGAGTCACTTGGGATTTATATCTGCTGGTCACTATGAGGAACTTCAAAGACAAGAAAACCAAAATTTATCCCTCAACTACGAGGGGAGGTAAGGAACTGCCATCTAGCTCTGCACTTGATTCACCTTTTGTTCTGAGTAAACTTGCGACACCTAAACCTGCTTCTGCTATTAATTAAGATATGTCGCATGTTATTGATGATGCCACTTCTGCTTTGCATGACACTTATGATGAAACTACTTCTATGCTTGATAATACTCTGCCACTAGGTGAATTTCTTGATGAACAACTTGCTAGGGCTAGAGAGAATGAAATTATTGAAACTGATAATATTGATGAAAGTGATGATGAAGATTCTCCCCCTAGATATGAATTGCTGCTATACCGAGGGTTATGTTATGGATGAAGAAACTGCTAGAGATTTTCTTGCTTGCAATTATAGATATGATCTTAAGAAATTATTAGCTAAGCTGAAAGAGAAATCTTTGAATGCTAGAATGAAATATGACCCGCTTTTGCTACTTCACCTATCTCAGTATTTCGATAAGGATTATGATTTCTCCGTCGATTCTAGATAATTACTTTGATTGAATCTGATCCTTTTTATGGCTATGAATCTGAAACTGTTGTGGCACATCTTACTAAATTAAATGATATAGCCACCCTGTTCACTAATGATGCGAAAACTCACTACTACTATATCCTTAAATTAATTCCGTTCTCATTAAAGGGTGATGCTAAAACATGGTTTAATTCTCTTGATCCTGGTTGTGTGCGTAGTCCCCAGGATATGATTTATTACTTCTCTGCTAAATATTCCCCGCTCATAAGAAACAAGCTGCCTTAAGGGAAATATATAATTTTGTGCAAATTGAAGAAGAGAGTCTCCCACAAGCTTGGGGGAGGCTTCTCCAATTACTTAATGCTTTGCCTGATCATCCTCTTAAGAAAAATGAAATACTTGATATCTTTTATAATGGACTAACCGATGCTTCCAGAGACCACCTGGATAGTTGTGCTGGTTGTGTTTTCAGGGAAAGAACAGTTGACCAAGCTAAATTGCTATTGAATAATATGTTTACTAATGAAAATAATTGGACACTTCATGAACCAACTCCTAAGCCAACTCTGAAGAAAAGGGGTATTCTATTTCTCAGTCTTGAAGATATGCAAGAGGCAAAGAAATCTATGAAAGAAAAAGGTATTAAAGCTAAATATGTTAAGAATTTACCACCTATTGAAGAAATACATGGTCTTGATAACCCAACACAGGTAGTAAAGGTAAATTCTCTCTACAGATTTGATGAAGGTGATATTCCTCGTTATAAGTTTGCTAGCCAATGCTTGGATGAGTTTGATAATTTTATTGTTAAACAAGAAAACTTCAATGCTTATGTTGGTAGACAATTGAAACGAAATGCTTATATGATTGAACACTTGAGTGATTATATGTCTAGACTTAATGGTGAACTTAAACTCATTAGTAAACATGCTTCTATGGTTACCACTCAAGTAGAACAAGTGCTTAAAGCTCAAAATGATTTGCTCAATGAATTAAATAATAAGAAAAATGATAATGCTGTTAGAGTTATGACTAGAGGGGGTAAAATGACTCAGGAACCTTTGTATCCTGAGGGCCACCCCAAGAGAATTGAGCAAGATTCTCAGAGAACTAATGTTGATGTACCTAGTCCTTCTAAGAAGAAAAATAAAAATGATAGGACTCTGCATGCTTCTAGTGAACCTGTTATTGACACACCTGAGAATCCCAATGATATTTCTATTTTTGATGCTGAAACATAATTGGTAATGAACACGAACCTACTGATAATGTTAATGATGATGTTCATGTTGATGCTCAAACTAGCAATGACAATGATGTAGAGATTGAACCTGCTATTGATCTTGATAACCCACAATCAAAGAATCAATGTTATGATAAGAAATACTTCGTTGCTAGGAAGCATGGTAAAGAAAGAGAACCATGGGTTCAGGAACCCATGCCCTTTACTCCTAAACCATCCAAGAAAAAGGATGATGAGGATTTTGAGCGCTTTGCTAAAATTATTAGACCCATCTTTTTGCGTATGCGTTTGACTGATATGCTTAAAATGAATCCTTATGCTAAGTACATGAAAGATATTGTTACAAATAAAAGAAAGGGACCGGAAGCTGAAATTTCCACCATGCTTGCTAGTTATACTGTTAAGGGTGGAATACCTAAGAAACTAGGAGATCCAGGAGTACCAACTATACCACGCTCCATTAAAAGAAACTATGTTAAAACTGCTTTATGTGATCTTGGAGTAGGCGTTAGTGTTATGCCTCTCTCTTTATATCATAGACTTGATTTGAATAAGTTGACACCTACTAAAATATCTTTGCAAATGGCCGATAAATCAACCGCTATACCTGTCGGCATTTGTGAGGATGTGCCTGTTGTGGTTGCAAACGTTACTATTTTAACGGACTTTGTTATTCTTGACATTCCCGAGGACGATAGTATGTCGATTAGCCTTGGTAGACCCTTTTTGAATACTGCAGGGGTAGTTATTTATTGCAACAAAGGCAATGCCACTTTTCATGTTAATGGTAATGAGCATACGGTACACTTTCCGAGGAAACAACCTTAAGTCCATAGTATCGATACTATTGGAAAAGTTTCAACTATTACTATTGGAGGTTTTGAATTTCCTCTTCCTACTATTAAGAAGAAATATGATATTCTTGTTGTTGGGGATGTGCATATCCCCGTTGAGGTAACCTAGTGTCATTCAAAATTTCTCCGGTTCCATGTTATTCGAAAAGAGTTTGTTAACAAGACTTGATCAACCTTGTTAGTGGATTCCTTTTGATGAGCATGAGATGGATGAAGTTAGAAAGCACAATTTTCTGTACCTTCCTTTTACTTTTTGTTATTTAGGTTAAATAAAGAAAAAATTAGTATTTTCTATCTGTTTTCTGAATTATCCTAGCAATAAAAAATTACCCCAAAAGTAAAAGTTCTCCAAATGCCCTGAAAATGAAATATGATTTTTTCTAGAATATTTGAGAATATCTGGCACTGAGAACACATCAGGGGGAGCCAGCACCTAGCCACGGGGGCCTAGGGTGCGCCCACCCCCCTGGGCACGCCCCCTGCCTCGTGGGCCCCACGTGGCCCCCTCCACTTACTCCAGCACCCACATACTTCGTCTTCCTCCAAAAAAATCACCCACCAGCTCAAGCACGAGTTCTAGCTCATCTTGCTGCCATTTTCGATCTCCTTGCTCAAAGCTCCACTCACAAAACTGCTTTGGGGGATTGTTCTTCGGTATGTGACTCCTCCAATGGTCCAATTAGTTTTCATTCTAGTGCTTTATTCATTGCAAATTTGTGCTGCTTAGGTGACCCTGTTCTTGAGCTTGCATGTCAAATTTATTTGGTCCCAAGTAGTTCTAATGCATGATATAGTCTCTAGGCACTTGTGGGAGTAGTTGCTATCAATATTGTTGAGCTTGGTTCACTTTTATTTTGAGTTACTAAAAATTTCAGAAATTTTTCAGAGGAAGAAGTATGTTTAGGAAAATGTACCAAGGTGGTTCTTCAAGGAAGCAAGGACCCAGGCCCGCAATACGTGAGCCGGACCATGAACTACCAAGATAATCTCAATTGCGGCCTTATGAATGCCCTTCAGAAAATTTCATGGTCCAAGCAGGAATTAAGGAGGAATTTGACGCATATGTGCGTAATGCTGAACTCGAGGGCTTCATGTTAGATAAGTGCCCCCAATATCACCACCTAACTGATTCCTTTGTGAGAAGGTTTAAATTTACATCTTCACGCAATTCTCACGCTATCCTATTTGATCTCTATAATAAATCTTACTAGATCATGATTGGCGCGCGTTGCCGCGCCCGTATATTTTAACTATAAAATAATTGGCACATCTGCAAATATATGAAAGCATACAACTTGAAGGTTGTGTTTGCATAAAGTGGCATATAGTGGTGAATTTTGGATTATTGCCTGAATGTGGGAGTATTATGGTTAATTGCCTCGCAATTTCGAGAGAATTTGTTAACACTATGGTTGCTTAGGAAATGCTCCCACCGTAGGGTGCTACATACATCCATTTGAGCTGTAATATAAGAAACCAAACCATACATTGGTTAGAGAACATAGCATTATTTTGGGCCGAAGAGAGTGGGAAACAAACATCCACAACTGCCATAGTCACGCAACAATCCTAATGACTCGTCCCATGCACAAATACACAGTATACAGATTTTGTAAATAGCAAAGCCAGATAGAAGCAATTCATTTATATTGTCTTCCAGTGTATAGATGCCAAGCAATCAGATTCACAATCAGTTTAAAGGTAGATTGATCAAAGAAATGTGGAAGTGAATGTACCAGAACTGTTGCACCACTATGATTCCTAAGTTGGGCTTGTAGTTACAAATTGCAAGAGCAAATCCATGGCTATAGAGCAGGCCATGCAAGTTGTTAGGATAGAATTTTCCCGAACGAATACACCAAAAGCCAAAAATCACGGTCCAAGAATTGCCCGAACAAACTGATCAGAATCCAACACTTTAAATCCACTCATCAATATGATTATTCACTCTGTTAACCTGAATGACTTTATTACCGGTGACACAATATGCAATGGGTTAGAATTCATAAATCAAGTGCTTACCTAAGATAGAAATTTCTCATGCCCTATATCATGCTTTGGCAGCTTTCTCTCAAGCATGAGCTTCTTTTCCACCACTACTTGATATGAAGGGAAGCATTTTTTTATATAAAATTCCCCACAGTAAATATATCAACAATAGATATCAGTCAAATAAAAATCAATAATCAACATAATATTTGAGTTGACGTCAAGCTGATAATACCAAGCTATGATCTACATCAAAATTTAATTGCCGCACCCGATATATTTTGGGGCGTTGGTACCTAGCATACATGTTCTATGCATTGGAATTTTTCACTTGTCAGACAAAGTGAAGCATAACAGACCTTGGGACTATGCATTTGTCTTCATCTTCCCTATAACAAATGTCCCTAAATGACGGTAGGAATACATCATTGCTACAGTGGTGGCATAAAGTCAGATTAGCCCAGTACCAACTGAAGACTCTCACTGTTGGTTAATGTGTTTGCCAAAAAAAACTTTGCAAACTGCATTGACTCCCTGCAGAAAGATAGATAAACTCATCTTGGTTCTTTGCACGCGAAAAGATAAGACACATGTAGTCTACAAAGAAAATAACTGATTGCTGAATAGCAAGGATATTCCTATATTCATGTGTAATCCTCTATAAAATAAGTTATGTGCCAGCATCGTGGCAGGCAAAGTGATTAGTCATGTCAAAGAAGAGGTTGTCTGAAGTACTTTGCTACAACCATCTTGTTCAATCAACCATGCGAACATATGCAATGGAGGAGTGGAGATACAGAGGGCATGAGCCACCATGTCTTTGTAATCTGATTGTTTTAGGGATCCTCAAGTGTTAATCAGAGCTTCAAATCAACTACTCACAGATTAAACAGATCTCATTTTCAAATCGTCCAAAGAGAGTATGAGGGAACGAGGTGTGGAAAAGTTGTAGCGGAATACCTCTTGCTTCTGGGTACCTACTGGAACAAAATCGCCAAGCACTGTCGAGTGGGATCCGTAGCCCTGGACAATTACTGGATCAGGAACGGGTGGAAAAGCGAGACGATGGGGTGGGTCAGAAGGAGGTGGGAGGGAGGGTGACCTTGCAGGTGCCACGTTGGGGTCAGGCGGTGACAATGATTCCTGGCTACTATGTCATTGCAGCCGCGGCGTCGCTTCCAAATCAATGGACAACCAGGAGAGGAACGGGTGTACTCGTAGAAGCCAAGGATCTTCATCTTCAGAGGGCTGGGGGGAGCTCGACCGCCAAGGATACCTAGAAAAGGAGGTGAGGCGACGCGGGGAGGGCATCGACTGAACAGAGGAAAGGGGTGGCCGTTCGATGGTTGTTTTGCCTCGTGACGTTAAAATGGGCTTCGGGCGAGATTGAGGGCCCAATTAACCACAGGCCCCCAATTTTGCCGTGGGAGAAGCTGCCCTTTCGAGTTGCCGAAAGTACTGCGCTAGAGTTTGATCGGATGGCCGAAGACATCCAAAACTGTAGATCCGATGGTCGTGGCGCTGATGGCCTGGGAAGGCTGGATTAGTGCGCAGTTTTAATATTTCTAAATACCATGGACTTAGAAGATTTTAATACTGCTTGTAAACTCCCGTAATGGGGTAGTGCTAGTGAACCTCGCAAATCTGAGTTTAAAGATTTTCTTGCTAGTATCACTGTGGGGGAATCTAGAGAAATAACACAAGCCACCATAGGGAGCATTCATTTTCCTGCTATACATTATTTTGCTCTCCTTATAGGTAGATGCATTAATGGCAAAGACGAGGCATGTCACATGTGTGTTCCTGATCTTAGTGTTCTCAAGAGTGCTGTCTTAGGAGATAAACAATACAACTTGGGGGCCATTGTTGCACGTAGGTTGCATAATAACAGTACTAATGGAGATTTGTTCGGTGGAATTTGCGCAACTTGTTTAGCTAATTTTCTTGAGATACCCATACATGAAAATGATATGGAATTGCCTCCTGCTTATTTAGATTATAATGCTATGGTTCGTCATCAGTTTGTTGAGAGGAACGAACAGTTCCTCCAGTACCGACTAATCTTTGACAAGTGTCGCATTGTCCATGTTGCTCTCCCTGCTCCTGGTTTCTTTGAATTTCAGGCAAAAAGGAGATATGCTATAACCAGGGAGGAGGCGAACGAGTATGAGAGGAGGACGGAGGCAACTCGCCTCCAAGCTACAACTCATGAGGCAATAGCTGCTGCATCTCAGTACGACCCCAGCTACAACTTTGATCCTTGGCCATAGACCAACTTAGGCCAAAAGCCTAAGCTTGGGGGAGTACATATTTCCCACCGACATTACATTCATGTTCACACACTCATGCCAGTTGTCGGTGCTCATACTTTTTCATTGTACTATCCATGCTAGTTTATTTTCCTTTTTCTCGCTTTCTTCTTGTGTTTGAATAACCTTAAGAAAAACCAAAAAAATTAGTTGTAGCTTTTAGTTAGTTTACTTTCCATGCTTGTAGTAGTAATAATTAAAAGAAAAACCAAAAAGATTTCTCATTCTTCTTTTGCTTGTTGGGAGCTTTCCCGTGTAAATAGTTTTATTTCTTTTCTTGTCCTTTGGGGGTCGAGAGGAGAAGACCATAATGAAATTGTTGAAGTGGCTCTTATATGCATTATTGTTGATTTAACAAAGAGCCCATATTACCATGTCTTCTCCTTTGTATCAGATGCTTGCAGATTCCAGCTTAGTCCAGTGCATGTGCACTATTATTATTATTCACACCGTTCGGTTGTGCAAGTGAAAGGCAATAATGACGATATATGATGGACTGATTGAGATGAGAAAAGCTGGTATGAACTCGACCTCTCTTGTTTTTGTAAATATGATTAGTTCATCATTCCCGATTTAGCCTATTATGAATGAAACATGTTTGCAATGACAATTAGAGATTAAAGTTGGTTATGCCATGCTTAATTAGCTAGGAGTTTATAATGGTTTACCTTGCGTGCCAACATGCTATTAAAATGGTTGTTATGTGGTATGATAGGGTGGTATCCTCCTTTGAATGATTTAAGTGGCTCGACTTGGCACATGTTCATGCATGTAGTTGAAACAAAATCAACATAGCCTCCATGATATTTATGTTCATGGTGGATTATATCCTACTCATGCTTGCACTCAATGTTTATTAATTTTAATGCATGTTCATGACTGTTGTCGCTCTCTAGTTGGTCGCTTCCAAGTCTTTTTCTAGCCTTCACTTGTACTAAGCGGGAATACTGCTTGTGCATCCACTTCCATAAAGCCCAAAGTTATTCCACATGAGTCCACCATACCTTCCTATATGCGGTATCTACCCGCGTTCCAAGTAAATTTGTATGTGCTAAACTCTAAACCTTCAAATGAAATTTTGTTTTGTATGCTCGAATAGCTCATGTATCAACTAGGGTTGTCTGTATCTTCCATGCTAGGCGGGTTATTCTCAAGAGGAGTGGACTCCGCTCCTCACTCACGAGAAAATGGCTGGTCACCGGGATGCCCAGTTCCATGCTCAAACCAAATCAAAATAATTGCAAACAAAACTCCCCCAGGACTATTGTTAGTTGGAGGCACCCGTTGTTTCAGGCAAGCCATGGATTGATGCTTGTTGGTGGTGGGGGAGTATAAACTTTACCATTCTGCTTGGGAACCGCATATAATGTGTGTAGCATGGAAGATACCGAGATCTCTTGGTTGTTATGTTGACAATGAAAGTATGCCACTCAAAATATTATTTATCTCTATTTCAAAAACCAAGCTCTGGCACCTCTACAAATCCCAGCTTCCCTCTGCGAAGGGCCTATCTATTTACTTTTATGTTGAGTCATCATCCTCTTATTAAAAAGCACCAGTTGGAGAGCACCACTGTCATTTGCATACATTACTATTAATTTATATTGGGTATGACTGCATCTCTTTTACCATGAATTACAATGTTTAGTCAGTCCTTGATCTTCACAGGTGCTCTACATTTATGTTTTGCGGTCTCAGAAAGGGCTAGCGAGATACCATCTTGTTATATCATATTATGATTGTTTTGAGAAAGTCTTGTCATCCGAGATTTATTATTATTGCTCGCTAGTTGATTATGCCATTGATATGAGTAAATATGAGACCTAAGTGTTATTGTGAATATGGTTAGTTCATTATCTTTGCTGAAAACTTGAATGCTGGCTTTACATATTTACAAAAACAAGAGCAAACAAAGTTTGTAAAAGTTTTTCTTTATCACTTTCAGTTTATCAACTGAATTGCTTGAGGACAAGGAAAGGTTTACGCTTGGGGAGTTGATACGTCTCCATCGTATTTACTTTTCCAAACACTTTTGCCCTTGTTTGGACTCTAACTTGCATGATTTGAATGGAACTAACCCGGACTGATGCTGTTTTCAGCACAATTGCCATGGTGTTATTTTTGTGTAGAAATAAAAGTTCTCGGAATGAACTGAAACTTCACGGAGAATATTTTTGGAATAATAAAAAATACTGGCAAAAGAATCAAGACCAGGGGCCCACACCCTGTCCACGAGGGTGGGGGGCGCGCCTATCCCCCTGGGCACGCCTTCCTGCCTCGTGGCCCCCCTGGAACTCCGCCGACCTCAACTCCAACTCTATATATTCATGTTTGGGGAGAAAAAAAATCAGAGAGAAGGATTCATCGCGTTTTTTGATATGGAGCCGCCGCTAAGCCATAATCTCTCCTGGGAGGGTTGATTTGGAGTCCGTTCGGGGCTCTCGAGAGGGGAATCCGTCGCCGTCAACATCATCAACCTTCCTCCATCACCAATTTCATGATGCTCACCGCCGTGCGTGAGTAATTCCATCGTAGGCTTGCTGGACGGTGATGGGTTGGATGAGATTTACCATGTAATCGAGTTAGTTTTGTTAGGGTTTGATCCCTAGTGTCCACTATGTTCTATGATTGATGTTGCTATGACTTTGCTATGCTTAATGCTTGTCACTAGGGCCCGAGTGCCATGATTTCAGATATGAACCTATTATGTTTTCATGAATATATTTGAGTTCTTGATCCTATCTTGCAAGTCTATAGTCACCTATTATGTGTTATGGTCCGTTAACCCCGAAGTGACAATAATCGGGATACTTAACGGTGATGACCGTAGTTTGAGGAGTTTAGGTATTCACTAAGTGTTAATGCTTTGGTACGGTACTCTATTAAAAGGAGGCCTTAATATCCCTTAGTTTCCAATAGGACCCCGCTGCCACGGGAGGGTAGGACAAAATATGTCATGCAAGTTCTTTTCCATAAGCGCATATGACTATATTGGGAATACATGCCTATATTACATTGATGAACTGGAGCTAGTTCTGTGTCACCCTATGTTATAACTATTGCATGAGGAATCGCATCCGACATAGTTATCCATCACTGATCCAATGCCTACGAGCTTTTCACATATTGATCTTTGCTTAGTTACTTTTCCGCTGCCCTTGCTATAATTACTACAAAACTGCTATCACATTTTTGCCATCATTATCAAGTTATTTCCATACTACTTTGCTACTAAATACTTTGCTGCAAATATTAAGTTATCTAGGTGTGGTTGAATTGACAACTCAACTGCTAATACTTGAGAATATTCTTTGGCTCCCCTTGTGTCGAATCAATAAATTTGGGTTGAATACTCTACCCTCGAAAACTGTTGCGATCCCCTATACTTGTGGGTTATCAACTCCCCGTGCAACAAATTTCAAACATTGAGAATCTTGATTTTCAAATTCTAGTACATCCAAAACTTATTTGAAGTTCATGAAACTTATCGTGTTGTCATATGGACACCAATACAAAGTGGCATTGTACTTTTTTTTGTCAAATTTGAGACCAGTTTTGATGTAATCTTTATCTAATTACAGATGGGAGATTATTAATAATTGGGAACCAATACCCCAAATGGATTATTTATTCGAACCGTGAGCGTTAGACCAAGAATGGATGCGTGCCATGCTTCGGTTCAGCAATAAAGCGGCAACATTAATCATCCAAATAGAAAAACAATATACGCCGCCACTTGCCCGTGTGGCGTCGAAAGCAGCATGAGTTGACGGGGCGATACGCGCAGCCGTCCGCCAGTAGGGCAGACGGGAGGCCTGCGTGCAGGTGTGTGAATTGACGGAGGCGTGCTCGCTGCGCAGTGTCATCGGGAGGCGTGCGAGTAGCTGTGTGAAACTTTGGTAGGCATGCTAGAAGTCCGGTGCGCAGGCTCACCGGGAGGCGAGCCATCGGTATGACCGCTGCCCACCTCTCTCCCACAACTCCCACTGCTCCATATTAATGGTGCGCCCGAGCGGCCGCACCCCCCATCCTCCCTACGCACACACAATCCTCTCTCTTCGCTTGCATCCTCGACGCCGCTCTCAGTCCTCAGAGCCGTCAGTGTATGAGGATGCCGCCGAAGCGCCCCATCGGAGGGAGTGGCGACACCGGGGCTGCTAAAGCACCGGAGCACGGCATGGAGGTGGAGATAGAGGTTGCCATCACCGTCGGCGAGTTATCGCTGCACCCTGACGTCGTCGAGCTTTCACAGCCGGAGGCGGAGTTCCACACCGACTCCGACGACGACTCCGACGACTACTCCGGCGACGACTCTGACGACGGACAGCTGGTTAGTCATCTATACCCATTTATGTGTCAAATAGATCATAGGGTTTCTCTGGTTACTCTTGCCTCCCCCTTTTTGGAATAGAAATCCTGTGGTTATGTTCTCCCAATCCATGAAATCTGAGTAAGTTTCGTTAGATCCGTCTAGTGTATTGATTGTTTGAATGGTACATGTGATAAGTGATTAGTTGTTTCATCTGTGCAAATGATTTCTGCTAGTAATCTGACTAGGGTTAGTGTTCATGCTAATAATTCCTAGCCAGGACTTGACAATTGATTTTGAATGACCTACCTATGTTTGTGCCATTATTTTCTTCAAGATTGGTCTGTACATAGACGACTGTGCTTAAAAATCGAAGCATAATCTCTGGATGTATAAATAAATAGCCATAAATTCCTAATCCTACTTCACGGCATGTAATCAGTGATTTGATGCCAAATTTGTTTTACTATTTATATAGATGCTGTCTAACGATGTGGACAACGAGGATGAAGATGCCTAGAGGAGGTACAAGAGGCGAATCCTGAGGGAGCTTTATGCGGGAATGCACAACAGGCGTATTAGAACCTGGAACGACGACTATGGATGCCCATTTTGCAACCACAAGATTCATGACGTGTATCTAAGTGTTCTGGCGCATGCAAGAGGACGGGCCGGTTGCTCCTTCAAGCAGAAGTATTCTCGTAGGGTGGCGCACGGCGCGTACGCCGAGTACCTGGAGAAGCTTCAGGATCATGCCGACCGCATGTGAGATGAGATGTGGGATGGATCGAACTATGTACGCTTGAGTATGCTTAATAACAGTTGAACTATGTACTTATGGTTGAACTATGCTTACGTATGTGTACGCTTATTATCTATGTCTGAGTATGTTTAATATTTCGCCAAATTTTGGTAAAAATTACAACGGGGGACCAATAAACCAGGGCGGAGGTAGTACGTCAATCACACACGGTTCCCAAAATTGGAACCGTGAGCAATGACTTTCATTTTGCCTGCCACATCAATCACACACGGTTAGCTCTAGCAAATCGTCACCCCCAAAATTCTTTGTGGGACAAAAAACCCTCACCACCCAATTCAGAAAAGAAAAAAGGAAACCCTCACCATCCCCATGTCACAAAAACCCTCACCCCTCCCGCCACCCCCTCGGCCCCTCCGGTATGTTCCCCATTCACACCTGCGCAAGCTCCTCCACGTCTATGCCATGGCACCGCCTATCACGGCAGTAAACACTTAGCTCGACGCATGCCGCCGCCAGGCTGCTGGCAAAGCCCACCGCATTTTGCAACTTCTGCTTGTCGCCGCCTATCGCCATCGACTTTCTCGACGCTGCTCGCGGTCGACCCAGCCCCGCTCGGTTGGGGAATCTGCCGTACTAAGGGTTCTTTCTCATGGACGACAAGGTAACTAATTTAATGAGATATTATCTCATCTCTTATCCCAATTCATCCGCCTCCTTTAATCACTCTGTGGAAACCGCCGTGAATTCATTTTTATTCGAGCGGATTTGAGGGTTTTCTTTCATTCATAGAATGTACAGTGCGCCGACACTTCAGGACTTGGCGACCGCCGCCCGAGATTCCATCTCATCGTACCAGATAACTTGAGGACGCGCGTGGTATGTTCAATCTCACCCTAAATCAGTTGGCATGGCCTACTTTCCTGAACATATTCTAAATATTGCTACATTTGGATAAAAGGTGCCACATGCACCATATACGTCAAAGGGGATTTCCCCCCTCTTCTCTCTATATTAGGAAAATTAATGATGTATTGCTCTTTCGATTACTCTCATATTTCCATGACATCATTTTTACCCTATCTGTTTAATTATAGACTTTTGTCCTTCAATTTGAACTGCTGTACAGTTCTTTCGATTTGAGCCCATATTTGCATGTTACCATATTTTCTTTAACAATCCTACCATTTTCTACAGGACATCCCTCGCTATGCAACAGATTATGTAGTGCACAATTTTTCCCTTTACATACATCAAGGCTCCACGGATGTCATACTGCACACAAACCATGGATTTACAATCGTTACTCTCAGAAGACTTGATGAACGTGGTGACTCCTATTTTGGCACTGGCTTTTGGAAGGAAATTGCAAAGTTTTATGTACTGAAAGCTGGCACTAAAATTGCGCTGCACATAGAAGGGCCTGGTCATGAGATATATGCTAACTTCCCCGAGAAAATCATCCGTCCAGACTTTGTTCGAAGTAACTTTTCTTTTCAACTATCTGCATATGTTGACTTACCCAGCAATGTCAAATGAATTGTGTAGTATTTAAGCAACCAATTGTTATTCCCTTTTCTTACTATATCCCTACCTAATAACTTCTAGTTACCAATACACTTTTCTATTGCCCTGTTTTAACTAAATATTCCCTATACTCCCATTTCTATCAGAAAGCGCTGCTGACAAGGAGACTCTGGAGGTGGAGAACGGGGCTGCCAACAAGCGGAGGCGGGGCGAGCTAGAACCGCAAGCGACTCCAGCAGGCCTAGACTTAATCAACAGCCTCCCCGATGATATGTTGAGAGTCATCATCTCCCTCCTCCCAATCAAATATGGGGCGCGGACAACCCTCCTTTCCCAGTGGTGGCGCCCCCTATGGAACTCCAGCCCTCTCGACCACATCGACACCCACGAGCTCTGCCATGGCTATCGCAAAAGCTTGGATGCGTTCTCCAAGATCCTAGGCAGTCAGCTTGGCCCAACCAAAGGCTTTAGAATGGGCAAGTTCCGTTCCAACGGCAAGGACCAAGCCAAGCTTGACGACTGGTTCTGAACCCCCGCCCTAGATCAGCTCGAGGAGCTCACTTTTGATGATGTGCATATGCGGTCGCTGCCAATGTCCGCACTCCGCCTCGCGCCAAGCTTGATGACTGGTTCCGATCCCCTGCCCTAGATCAGCTCGAGGAGCTCACTTTTGATGATGGGCATATGCGGTCGCTGCCAACGTCCGCACTACCACTCCGCACGCCAAGGCCGCCAAGTTCAGGAACTGCCATTTCCCGCCCCTTAATGACGCGCCCGCTCTTATTCTACCACGACTAAAGCACCTCGAGCTCATCGCCTTCTGCCTCTCAAAGGGTGCCATGGAGCGCCTGCTCCGTGGCTGTACTACACTCGAGTACCTTCGTCTTCAGACGATCAATGGGTTGAGTACCTTCCACATGACCTCCATGACTCTCCGGACTATTCATGTGTGTTGCTGGCGCGGCAGGAAGACATCACAAAAGGTGGACCACGGTATGGTCATCCAGGACACACCTGCACTTGAGAGATTACTTGTAGTTGATCAAGAAGGTCCAACAAGAATCAATGTCCTTTCTGCGCCGAAATTGACAGTGGTGGGCTACTTGTCTAACAAATACTTCGAACTTGTTATTGGATCCACACCCGTTCAGGTACAACAGCCGCCTTCTACCTCTCCTTCTACAAATTAACATTATTTCTAATTTTGAAGATGTTTGTTCGTTTGTCATTCAGAAAATGATTCCGACAAGCTTGACCTCAAATCAAGACAAGGAAGGTCTTGGCACTAGAATCTATCGGGCCCGACCTGGAGCAAGATGTCAGTTTCCTGAGATGCTTTCCGTGCCTAGAGAAGCTATATATCGAGGTGATGTTCCTTTCATGTTAAATTTTAACCATAAGGGAGTTCAATTTGTGACACCTTTTTCCAAGTTTACAATGACAATGTACTACAATTTCTGAAGGTTCTTTTGGAGGATTTCAGTACATACATGCCTCCCCATATTGGTTGCTTGATCCATATGGTTACATTCAATAAGCATTTCTCCTTTGGATTCATCTGTACTAGTTTTCTTAGGGAACTTTTCATCCACTCCAACCTCTTGTGAAGAAGGCTACAATTTCTAGAATGTAATCAAATGCCCATGTTAATCATGTCAGATCGAAGATGACATGTTAGTGCATTTTACAAATCCTGTAAACCAAATAGCTAGGCATGTGGTAATGTTCAAAACTGCATGTAGGCACTAACATGTTTTCTTCTTTTGCAGATAAGATTAGGCCCAGTGGTGGATAATGTGATACAGTATAACAATCACGCCGAATGCCTAGATCTGCATCTCTCAAAAATTACTTTGAACTCCTACCGAGGGACCTTACCGGAGATTATATTCGCCAGGTTCTTTGTTCTCAGAGCAAGGGTGCTGAAGGAAATGTGGTTTGCCCTACATTTATTTTGCAAAAATGAATGGTCTGTTGATCAGCGCCAAGCTGCTGGCAGTAATGGAGTAGGCTCCAAAAATGCTGAATTTTATTTTCGAACTTCAGATGACAGAGTAATCGGACGTCATCGGGTCAACCCCATACATGACTTCTCAGTGGCTGACCCCTTTGCAAAAATTGTGAGGTTTTGAAGCCAGCCTTAGAAGCGGTGATATTAGTTTGAACCTCTCTGGTATCCATGTTCAACGCATTAGCGCGAGCGTTTGCAGCTAATGAGCTGAATTTCATTTCTAATATCAGTTTGAACCTTGTAATCTTCGAATTTAAGCCATATAACTCTGGAATTTGAACCTTGTGTACAATCATTGAAATGACATCATATGAGACTCGTATATTGCTAACACTATTTTGACCTTAATATGCAATGGTCTTAGATTTTATTAACCATTCTTGAATCAGTTTACTTGTCGATCTCACAGCACACAATCTCTATAGCTAACTCGACTGCGATCTTCGACAATATTGCACACAGTTGGTTTCTTCCACCGTGTGCACTGTAGAGCGCATAATTAATTATCGCACTCGAGTGTCCATCATCACCCTTCTGTGTAACTTTGACCTCATCACCCAAGGGTAAACTTATGACTGAAGTCATTCCACACACTTTGTTTTTACAAAGCGTTTTGCCAATAAACGCCCACGATTTGTCCCTCTTCTAGCCGACGCGTGGCCAAACTAGCCGGGCGAGAAGCTTGCGTGATAAACAGCGCGGTAGCGCGGGAACAGGCTCTTCGAGCCCATGCCTAGGGTGCGGTGTTGTCAAGCGTGCACTAGATTCTGGAATCCTCCGCTATGAACGCCGTGACAAGACATGACGATTACAGGCCGGCCGGCCACCATTTATTATAGTGGCCATTTAACCTACACTTGTGTCTTTTCAACCTTTCGATCGCGCCCCACCATTGCAAGAAGCACACCCACCACGAGAAATTCTTAGAGGGTATCCTGCGCGGCTCCAATGGCGCTCCGAGCGGCTACCGACGACGTGCAGCAGTTCACCATGTGTGCCGTGGTGGACACCCATAGAAGGTTCATGGACCTCTCGGTGGTGTACAGCAATGACCCGGTCTGGGCGGAGTACTCCATCCACATCATGGAGCTGTTGCTTGCTGAGGAGAAGTACAAGGTGGTCGGGTTTGAACTTGAGTACACCCGCGCTCGTGCCGGGTCACGTCCCAAGGTCGTCGTCGCCCAGATGTGCATGCGGCACCACATCCTCGTCTACCACTACTGCCTAGCCACAAGGCCTTGCGAGCGTTTCGCCAGGTTTGTCAACAGCCCCCACTACATGTTCGCTATGGTGGACATCACCAACGATGTAAAGGCGCTCGAGAATTCGGGCATCGCCTGCCAGAATCTTGTCGACATCCAGGACCAATACAAGATCAGGGGCAGCAAGGAGCATGAGAAGGACTCATTGGTTCACCTTGCTGAGGCCATCATTGACCCCTACTACAGAGGCATGAAGGATTCGTGCAACAAGGACAAGCGTGCCTGGCACTCGGCCTGGATGGAGAAAATCGACAAAGCTCACGCCGTGTACGCGGCTAAGGAGGCGTACACGAGCTACGACATGTACAGGCGGATCGTTGACATGAGGAAGTCCCTCCTTCCCCAAAACGTCTAGGGATCCATCCGGAAGCAGAGCAATGGCAAGCATCATCGCAACAATAAGTAGATGATTAGACCCTCGTTTCTCCTACCTTAGTATGCATGTAATTGCTTTATTTGGTGTGTGGAAATGTTATGTGTGTAGTCACTTGTGTAATTGTATGCTTAATTTGGTTATGTGATGATGTCTTTTTAAGTATATATGTTGATGCTGTAGACAGAGCGTAGATGTTGTGCGGACAAAGAAAATCACATCGGACACAGACTAAACAATTGAACCCGTCGGTGATGTTTTCATCAGTCACTCACAATTGTATACCAACAATCGTTTGCTCACAACACACATGGCTTGTTAGCAGTAATCGTCGGTGTTGTTATCGGTCTTCGCACATGTCTCCGATTACAGACCTGTTTGCCTCGTATCACACACATCTTGTTCATTTAACCGTTTCTGTTCTCATGTCTCAACGCAAACAGTTCATCCGAGTGAACCGCATGGCGTATATCACACACACCTTTGATCTGGCTGACACTTTCTTTTGTGTTTCCTAATCACAAACAGTTCATCCGAGTGAACTGTATGCTGTGTATGGCACACGCCTTCATCTGGCTGCCCGTTTCTTTTGTTCCTCCTCATCGCAAATAGTTCATTGAACTAAACCGTATGCCCTTCATCGCACACGCAAATAAAACTTGAACCATGTTTGATGCATCCGTCATCGCAAAGGTTTTATACATTTCTAACGGTTTTCATACATCACCGTTTGCGATTATTGCATTGCACACAGTTTCTCGAAGGGTCTCTGATCGTAGTGTCGCGTTAGCAGCATCCTGCAGTAGTGGTTGAGTATGTGGAGTTTGTTGAATCAAAGCTCTTACATAGACCCTTCCCGAAAATAAGATGAATTGCAATTGTTTGATGACTAAGAGCACGGTTTGTTAGTTTTCAGGAAGATTTATGATCTATACTTTAACATGTGAATAGATTGTTACTTGATCATGAGAGTTTTCATGAGTTGAGCTACTGTTATGATATATAATGATGCTAGAAAAAGTGATTGGAACTATCATTGATAAAACTTATGCACTTGCTAGAATTCACACTTCATAAATTATTTCTTTTATCATTTACCTACTCGAGGACGAGCAGGAATTAAGCTTGGGGATGCTGATACGTCTCCAACGTATCTATAATTTATGAAGTATTCATGCCATGTTTACAATAGTTTTATATGATTTTGGTATGATTTAATTAGAACTAACCTGGACTGATGCTGTTTTTAGCAGAACTACCGTGGTGTTGTTTTTGTGCAGAAATAAAAGTTCTCGGAATGCAATGAAAATCAACGGAGATTTTTTTTTGGAAAATATGAAAAATACTAGAACAAAGAGTTACCGGAGGGGAGGCCTATGGGCCCCACGAGGGTGGAGGGCGCGCCCACCCCCCTAGGGCGTGCCCCTGTGCATTGTGGACTTCTCGTGGGGCCCCCTGACTTGTTCTCGACGCCAACCTCTCCTATAAATGCCCAAACCTCCAAGAAATAACCTAAATCAGAAGTTCCGCCGCTGCAAGCCTCTGTAGCCATGAGAAATAATTCTAGGCCCTCTCTGGCACCCTGCCGGAGGGGGCCATCATCACCGGAGGCCATGGAGGAGGTTCCTGGAGGGGCCATCATCGCCATGAAGGCTAAGATTCAGAGGGAAAACCTCTCCCCATCTAGGGGGAGGCCATGGAGGAGGAAGCACAAGGGGGAGAACCTCTCCTCCTCTCTCTCGGTGGCGCCGGAGTGCCATCGGGAGGGGAACCATTGCTGCGGTGATCGTTTCATCAACATCACCATCATCATCACCATCCTCATCTCTTTTACGCGGTCCACTCTCCCGCACCCCGCTGTAATACCTACTTGAACATGGTGCTTCATGCCACATATTATGATCCAATGTTGTGTTGCCATCCTATGATGTTTTGAGTAGATATCCTTTGTCTTTGGGTTGATTGATGATCTAGATTGGTATGAGTTGTATGTTTTATTTTGGTGCTGTCCTATTGTGCCCTCCGTGTCGCGCAAGCGTGAGGGATTCCCACTGTAGGGTGTTGCAATACGTTCATGATTCGCTTATAGTGGGTTGCTTGAGTGACACAAGCATAAACCCGAGTAAGGGGGTTGTTGCGTATGGGATAAAGGGGACTTGATATGTTAATGCTATGGTTGGGTTTTACCTTAATGATCTTTAGTAGTTGCAGATGCTTGCTAGAGTTCCAATCATAAGTGCATATGATCCAAGAAGAGAAATTATGTTAGCTTATCACTCTCCCTCATATGAAATTGCAATGACGACTACCGGTATTGTTAACAATTGCCTAGGATAATTCCGCACACCGACCCATCATTATTCCACACTCGCTATTCATAATATTTAGTAATATATTCTAACTTTATGATAACAGCACCTACTTTTATATTTTAGCTCTCCGATACCATGCAAAGTTATCCTCTTCATACCCACAACGTAGTTTTATTTCTCGTTTCTAGTTGGAAGCAAACGTTCGGTGTACGTAGAGTCGTGTCGATGGCGAGATAGGACTTGAGAGAATATTGATCTTACCTTTATCTCCTTGTGGGTTCGACACTCCATACTTATCACTTCCACCTTTGGGAATTGCTATGATGATTCCCTGCACTTGGGGATTATCAACTGACAATGCAGGGTTGAAGGAATTGTATATGACAGGCATGTACAAAAGCCTCAAAGGGCATTAGGCTCTTTGTGATGTGCTTAAAAAGCAGATCCTCAACAGGAACCCTAAGAAAGAGGGTATTGCCTTTGAGAGGAAACTCAATGCTGATGGGACCTACTGGAAACCTGAGCAGTATCCCAAAACCTCATGGGTTGCTGTAAAAGGACCTCTCGTAGATCCATCCACTTTATCTGGCTTTACTTGTGAACCTTCATATTCTTCTGATGAGTCATTTGACTCCAACTATAAATTGTTCAAAAATCAGAATGGTGAAGTATTTGCTAGATATGTTGGAACTAACTGCAGGAATGGTCCCCCCATAAACAAAATCTGGGTTCCCAAAAGGTGCCTTGAAAGTCTTCAGGTGAATGTCATCATGACACCACCTGTGAAGAATAGGAACCCCAGATCAAATTATTCATATGGATCCAAGTCCTCATGTGGACCAAATTCCTCATATGGATCAGAATCCTCATATGAACATCATCGTGCTAACACTTCTGTTTCACAGGGAAAGCCTAAGGGCTATGAATATGTGCATTATTCTTCAAACCATTATGTTTATAAGTCCTCGAAGAATTTCTCTGCTTATTCATATGCTTACTCTAACCCCTCTTCTGTGAAACGAAGTGCACTGGCTTCTATGCCACCTTTTTCTTATGGAGCTCGCAGAATGATGAACTCTTTGCCACCCCTCCAGATGTGGGTGGTGAAGAAAAATAACTAATCTCTTATGCAGGGTTAGGCCTCCAGACGAACTTGAACGTCTGATGAATTTGCTGGAGACCTGAGTATGCTTGAAAGGACACAAGCTAATCATGAAGAAATGAATTTTCATTTGTCACGTCCTTATACTGCTATATTTGTTGTACTGCTTGATAAAATACAAATCTGATGAATTTGATGTCATATTCTTCATTGATGAAGTATATGAGTTCATAAGTTGCATTAATTCATCTGCAGGATGATCAACCCGAAGCTACTGAGTGGGTCCTCGACAGTGGATGTACAAATCACATGACCGGTGATAGGAACTTATTGATGGACACTGCTTTATCTCCATCACATCTGAAGCATATCACCTATGCTGACAAAGGCAAAAGCAAGGTATTGGGTCTAGGTAGGGTTGCAATCTCAAAGGATCGACACATGGACAAAGTCATGCTTGTCAAGTCCTTAGGATACAACCTCATCTCTGTCTCAATGCTTTGTGATCTTGATATGGTTGTTGTTTTTGGCAAGTAACGTTGTGTTGTGATGATGGAAACTGACCATTCCAAAGTCTTCGAAGGCTTTGGGAGAGGAGACTTGTATATTGTTGATTTCTCTACAGGACCACAACCTGCCACATGTCTACTTGCAAAAGCTTCAGAAGGCTGGTTATGGCATCGATGACTAGGTCATGTGTAACACCCCCAGTGTCATGCTACAGTAACTCTCTGTGATTAAGCTAATCATTTAACTAAACAATGCTTGATCACCTTTGGTTCAAATTTCCTTTGAAATTTCCACTTTCAAATCATATTCAATTTGCAAGTGAAATATGGAGTTGCACGAAAGTTGCTGCAAAATAGTTCATCTATGACCCAAAATTCCATAACATTTAATTGTTAAGGAAAAAAATCATCTCCAAGCCAAGATGGACTATAGCAATTTAAATCAGTGCCAAATCAGCAAATTAATTGCTTTTCCATTTATGCAAAAATCTAACAGCTTCAATTAGATTCCAAACTTTTTGTGGCAGTGCACAATATTTCTTTGAATTTGTTTTGGCTAGTGGCATATTTTTGAAAAGTCATTTGTGGCTAAAAGAAAATGCAAAGGCTATTGCAAAAAGAAACAACTGTTTGAAAAAGAGAAAGAGGAAGAAGAGGACCTAATCTAGTGGCTCTATGGCCCGTCTAGCAAAAGGGAAGGCTCAGCCCACCTAATTCACCCCCCTCCTCGCTACAGGAGCAGAGGGGGATTGTGGCGGCCATCCGCCGGCCTTGCCGTGTGTGGCGGCCATCCGGCACCTCCCCCTGACGCCTACTTGATGTTCCGCACTCCCTCGGCCAACCCTAGCCCCCATTCTTCCTCCACGTGCCATTTTACTTCGATCCCGATCCCAAACACAACCGTAGCATAGTCGTCATGGCCACCGTCGATCCCGTGGCCACCGACCTCCCCGGCGACTGAGGATCCGTCCAGGAGGACCGCCACCCTCGGCTTCGTCTTCCCCAAGCCTTGAATCTAGCCGGAACGCCCTGCAGCCTCGCCATGGTCCTTATCTTCTCCCACGGTCGCCCATGTCCGTCGCCGGTTGCCGTTGCTCCGGGCCGCCCCCGACCTCCTGACCACATCCACGAGCTCCGTGGTGAGCCCCTCCTCCAATTCCCCTACTTTCCCCTTACAATCAGTCGTAGCCGACGCCTTGTGCTTGTCCATGACTGCAACTGTATTGTACGCGCCCTGCTGCCTACTAGCGTTGTGCTCAGCGCGTCCCGCGGCATGGCTGCATCCCGCGTGCCCCCCTTCCCACACCCTGCTTGTGCGCGTGCACCCACGCCCGTGTGCCTGCTGCTGGCCCTGCTAGTGTGTTCTGCTGATGCGCTTCTTGCTTGTGATGTCGCCTTGCTGCTGCTGCTGCAAGCGCTGGTCTACTGCTACTGCTGCTCATGCACTACTGCCGCCCACTGCCGCCACCGCTGCTTTGCTACTGCTGCTACTTGCTCCTGCTGCTTGCCGCTACTGCTTTGCTCTGCTTGCTACTAGCTACTGCTGCCATTTTTTGCTACCGATCTTGGCCATGGGCGCCAAGGCCCTGTACATGGCCGTGTGTGTGGCCGGCTGGGTTGTGTCCAGTAATGGCCGGCCCTTGTTTAATTAGGCTAGGTAGTACTTAATTTAGTAGTGCTCATTTAGCCCATTAGCAAATGGCAAGTGGACCCAGGCTAGTTAATCTAACTAACAAGAATAGTTTCTTTGCTGCCTATGGCATGTGGGCCACACCCTCCCCATTTGACTAGTCAAGTTGACTTGGTCAACTCAAATTATTACTAATTCCAGAAAATTTCAGAAACTTGCTAAAACTTCAGAAATTCATAGAAATTAAACCGTAGCTCGGATCGAAAAACTTTCTATGCGAAAGTTGCTTAGAAAAATTCAACGAATCCGAATACGTGGTTCGTTCATCGGTCACATGCCCCTAGCATGCTGAACATGGAACCGTCCGCTCTCTTTCACCTATCCGGAATCCGCCTAACGCCGGGAATTCATCCTCAGATGTTTTTCCCCTCCGTCTGCAACGTGTAGCACCACGTTATAACACCCCTAGATTTGCTTATTGTCATGTCATGCTTTTGTGTGCTTGTATTTACTGTTTCTTCCCCCTCTTCTCTCCGGTAGACTTCGAGGCTGACGCCGATGCTGCTCCTGTGTTGGACTACGTCACTGATGACCCTCCTTCTTGTCTGAGCAACCAGGCAAGCCCCCCCCCCCCTTTGATCATCCCGATATCGCCCATTCCATTCTCATGCTTGCATTAGATTTTGCTACTGTAATTGTTTGCTCCTATTCTGATGCATAGCCTGCTTTTGTATTTGCTGTTGTACCTTACCTGCTTATCCTAAACCGCTTAGTATAGGTTGGTTAGTGATCCATCAGTGACCCCCACCTTGTCCTTGTTGCCCATGCTTCATCATCGACGACTCGATCAACGTGATCGACGACCAGAGCCCGACACCTCACATCACATCACGCCCCTTTTGTAGCTCGACTCTATAGAGTTACCATCGAGTGCCGAGGGTGGAACCTCATACATCACTCCTGATGAGATCTCTGTAGTGTAGCTATTCACCGTGGTCATCGAGGGTGATTTCTCCTTAACCACTTCCGACACGACTGTCAGTAACCCCTCAAGTGTGAACCTCGAGGGTGGTTCCTCTTACGTTCACCTTGATGATTACATCGAGTGGAATTCACCAGGGGTGATTCCCCGGGTTTTCCCCTTGATGTTTGGACACACGGATACTTGGAATTTTCAACTGTTACTTGGAAAGGCGGGTCGACCCTGAGGGGTACCCGCGAGTGATGTGGAGACGGGTTGACCTGGAAGGTGCCCGCGAGATAATTACGAGGCGTGGCCGAGCATTCTTAGCCCTTGCCGCAAGTCCTCAAGACGGGGCGACGGGGTCACATCTTTCGTGAGTCTCTGCTTGTTACCGCGCGTTCCTAATCCACTACGATTTGGATATTTGATCCGAGGGGCCTCTGGCCTGATAGCACTAACCATCACGTGGTCATATTATGGGAGTTCTGCGTCGTATGCATCAACCGAAGCTTAATAGACGTCAGTGACTGAGCGGCGCGCGCCGGGTTGGACTGGTAAGCATCTACCTTTTTGAAGGAGGTAGCTAGGTCTGCTCACTGTCCGTGTACGCAACATGCATGAGTTCCCGGGGCGATGGCCCATGACCCCTGGGGGCATAGGTTTAGTCCGGCATGCTGACCTCTCTATTAAGCCTAGGTCGGGTTGCGTCGTATTGTTTGGCCGAGGCCGGGCATGACCTAGGAAAGTGTGTCCGTCCGGAGTTAATCAAGCGTGGTTGGTAAGTTGGTGCACCCCCGCAGGGAAGAAAACATCTATCGATAGCCTGTCCTATGGTAACGGACACTTGGAGTTTTATCCCGATCGATAAAACTAGAATTGGATACTTGAGGTGATAACTTGATAGTATGGCTCTGGGATTGCTTTCTCGCAGGGAGTCGAGAAACGATCTCTGGCCGAGGTTGACAACACTACTACTACTTTACTTTATGCTACTCTTATCTCTTCTGATGCTGCAAGATGCTTGGAGCTGCTTGAAGATGCTAGTCTTTGATAGGCTAGGCTTTCCCCTTCTCTTCTGGCATTCTGCAGTCCAGTCCACAGACACAACCCATTTATTTGATACTGATGCATATGTAGTGTAGATCCTTGCTTGCGAGTACTTTGGATGAGTACTCATGGTTGCTTTGCTCCCCCTTTTCCCCCTTTCTTCTTCTTTCCGGTTGATGCAACCAGATGTCGGAGCCCAGGAGCCAGATGCCATCGTCGATGCCTACTACTACATGGAGACCGCCGACGACCAGGAGTAGTTAGGAGGCTCCCAGGCTGGAAGCCTTGCCTCTTCGATCGTGTTGCTTTTGTGCTGGCCTTTATAAGGCAAACTTGTTCAACTTATGTCTGTACTCAGATATTGTTGCTTCCGCTGAATCTTGTGTTTTCGAGCTTATGTATTCGAGCCCTCGAGGCCCCTAGCTTGTAATATAAAGCTTGTATTATTTTAATTTGTGTCTAGAGTTGTGTTGTGATATCTTCCCATGAGTCTTGATCGTACACATTTGTGTGTATGATTAGTGTACGATTGGATCGAGGGCGTCACAAGTTGGTATCAGAGCGACTGCCTGTAGGTAGCCCCCTTTCCAACTCCTTGGCCGAAGTTGAGTCTAGTCCCTGCAAAACTGTTTTACTAACATGGCTGTGTGTCTTACGGGCCCACTTCGCCATTGGGTGGTATTAGGATCTTTTATTCCTCGTGTATACTCTGGGACTCTGATCTCTCGTCCACTTGGGTTAAACATTTTACTAACTCTGACATTAGGTTCTCGTACCCACTTCCTCCCGGAGAGCCCCGACATTTCCGATGATCTCTTGCTTGGCCAGAAGATTCTGCAGATACTCCTTGATGTTTCTCGAGACCCTGTGCCCACTGCCTTGCAGTTCCTGACCACCGATAATCCCCGTGAAGAACATCCTTACCGCTTGTACCTTCATACCCAGTTGCTCCTGTTATTACAAGATGTACTCTTCGTTCTTTCGAGAATCCTTTATGCCTTCTGCTTTGTGGCTTCTTTTTGCACTGCAGATAATTCACTTAACCGGGGTCTGTTCATCCCCAGTTGTTCATATGCTTTCCAAAATACTTGGAAATACTATCTTATCTTCCGAAAATCCTCTGCAGCGTATTGCTCTTGATTCTCCTTGCCTGCTTGCATTTGGATTAATTCCATATGTCTAGCAATATTCTTTAAAATTCTTTGTGATTGTCACTCTGTTCCTATGGATTCAACGTGTGAGCGAATACTCGCAATCATCAATTAATCCTTGGAAATTTTCTTTCCGGCTCCGACATCGCTCCGGTTATGAGCTGGTTCTTGCCCAATCAAGATTTGATCGGGTGCACCTCTAAGTCTATTCAACTTACTCATCTTTTGATCAGAGCCTCTGCTTCTGATCCTTCGACTTGAAATCGTAACTCCTTTGTACTCAAGCATCGAATTATTCAGATGTTTCTATAATTCAATGCCTTTGCATTCTTTCCTTCTTCTGATTGAGTACTGATACTCACATCCGATCCATTAAGGACTGCTGAATCCTTTGTTGGATTATTATCCGGCAGTTTCCTTCATATTCAAAATTTTGTGCACTCTTCCCCTGATACATATTGCCTTTGGTAAATTGTATTCTCTGCTTTGTCAACCATGCTCTGCTTCCGAGATTGAGTTAATTACCTCTGAAGTTTTTGCAAATGTTCCTAAGATGCCCCGACGGGTTGAACTAATTTTTCCCTAATTTTTGTGAACCCGGAAATTTCTATGGGTCATACTCTACTGGTGTTACGTCGGATAAAAATTTCTACACTACAACTTCGTCAAAAGCGAGAAGTAAATGAGAGGTTATGGATCGAAGAAGTGGGAGCCGACCTTGAACTTTGTGTTCATGCCCATAGACACGATGTAGATCTTATCATGGAAGCTTCTCTTATAATCATATGTCCCCTGGTATAAGCTCATCTTGCATGTGTAAATTGATTCTTTGCAATTGTGGTCCCGACCATGATTGTTCTTCTTTGATCCCATGCCACGGGCAAGTTAAAGCACTTGTTCAGATAATCAATATGCTTGCCCAACCTCTATTATGATCTACCCTCGAGTATTACCCTAGTATCTCGAGAATATCAAAGAACTGTGTTGCTTCGTATGAGTCTTCATCTAGTATTGCTTCTCTCCGATTTCAGACTTCCCTGGGTTCTGAGTTATTAGTCACTCGAGAACGCCGATAAGTGAATCAATTTCACACTCCGATTCTATAACTCTAAGTAATTTTCATTGCTTACAAATTTAATAATCCTTCAAGTCATTCCTAGCCTCATCGGCTATATCATTATCGTGCTAAATTTTAATTGTGCTACCTGGTCCTTCTTCCCGGAGCACAATTTTCGACGATGAGCTAAGCCTACATCGATCTTCCTCGTCATATTATTTCTCCTCGAACAGCAAGCTTGATTTCAAGTTTGTGTCGTACCCGTGGTTTCAAGAACCTTTCGCTTCATCATTCCTTTGACTTGATGTCATCGCCGATCGATTACATCTTCATGGAACCTCTTAACAAATATGACGTGATCCTCATCAACATTCTAAGCTCTTCCAGGTTATCAATCGAATTCATGATGAGAAATACCATCCTTGCCGCCCTCGATGAATTGTTGCTGAGCCCGTGGGCCACATCCTCATCTTTTCCTTGCTGAATTTGTATGAATTGTTTTATAAGTTGTTTTTGATGGATCCTTGGTGTATCCAAGTCTGAACTTTACGTGATGACCATGTCAATGCTATCCCGAAGCATGACCGTGGTACTCAAACGTGAACAAGAACCTTGTAAGCATGATGCTAAATGTTTCTTGATCAATTATCCAAACATAACATTGTGAGTTTCCTCGCCCTTTTCAATAAATGGTCACATACTTGGAGCCCCATCATGTATATCATGCTATGCTTTTCCTTGGGAAAGATATACTCTTGATACCCATGTATAAACACATTTTCCTTGCCATTGGTCTGTTTAATATGATAATCACATTTTCCTTTCCATAGTTTTGTTTAACCTTTCTTGTAATCTAACTTGTCTGAGCAGAGATAATTCCCTGCTCATGTAAACACCTCGGTGTATAAGCTCTGTCAGTAAGACCTTATTACAATTGTTGATGGCATTCCGGTAGCCACCTTTGGATGTGAACTTTGCCTATTGGTCCGCCTGGTCTTAACGAGCAGGAAAATGGTCCTCTTCGTCCCTCGCCCTTGTTACCAACATTGTTGCCAACATAATTGACAGGCTATCCTCTGACCTACCTTGCCATCATGACCGTGCAAAATGTTAGCGCCTTCCTGCTTTTAACCCACATGGTGGGCCCATAACCCACAGTTCCACAAGATCGAAACCTGACTCTCCTATACAACCTTGATTCCGGAATATTCTCTGCACTTGGCTTAGTATGTAATTCACGAGCAAACTTCCTCACCATGTTTCATTACGGTATCAGAGGCAACATCATTCTTCATTTGCTCTGAACCCCTTCATCACTTGTTTAGGCATCAGCTGGATGCCTGCCTGGTTGAAACTTGTTTAACCTCCTTATAGCACTCTCGATATGTTTCCTGGTGCTTCTAAAATCTCCTTCCTTGGGATAATTACCGGATGCCAATCCTTTCAAACATCTGTCCTTATGTTTTTTTCTTTATACCCTATTCGTAAGTACGGTGGAGTTTCTGAAGAAAGGTTGATGACTTCATCCTGATGCCCTGACGCAGTGAATTGAAGACATCAATGTTATGCTTCAACCTCTTCGATGAGAGCAGCAAGAAAAGGAGATTTGTTAGAATTTCATAACCAATCCTTTTCCCCTTACTCCGCCTCTTAAATCTCGAGACGGGATTTCTTGTAGTGGAGGAGATTTGTAACACCCCCAGTGTCATGCTACAGTAACTCTCCGTGATTAAGCTAATCATTTTACTAAACAATTCTTGATCACCTTTGGTTCAAATTTCCTTTGAAATTTCCACTTTCAAATCATATTCAATTTGCAAGTGAAATATGGAGTTGCACGAAAGTTGCTGCAAAATAGTTCATCTTTGACCCAAAATTTCATAACATTTAATTGTTAAGGAAAAACAACATCATCTCCAAGCCAAGATGGACTATAGCAATTTAAAACAGTGCCAAATCAGCAAATTAATTGCTTTTCCATTTATGCAAAAATCTAACAGCTTCAATTAGATTCCAAACTTTTTGCGGCAGTGCACAATATTTCTTTGAATTTGTTTTGGTCAGTGCCATATTTTTGCAAAGTCATTTGTGGCTAAAAGAAAATGCAAAGACTATTGGAAAAAGAAAAAACTATTTGAAAAAGAGAAAGAGGAAGAAGAAGACCTAATCTATTGGCTCTATGGCCCGTCTAGCAAAAGGGAAGGCTCAGCCCACCAAATTCTACAGGAGCAGAGAGGGATCATGGCAGCCATCCGCCGGCCTTGCCGTGTGTGGAGTCCATCCGACACCTCCCCCCGACGCCTACTTGATGTCCAGCACTCCCTCAGCCAACCCTAGCCCCCATTCTTCCTCCTCGTGCCATTTTACTTCGATCCGGATCCGAAGCTAAATAGACGTCAGCGAGTGAGTGGCACGCGCCGGGTTGGACTGGTAAGCACCTGCCGTTTTGAAGGAGGTAGCTAGGTCAGCTCACCGGCCGCGTACGCAACATGCAGGAGTTCCCGGGGCGATGGCCCATGATCCCCGGGGGCATAGGTTTAGTTCGGCGTGCTGACCTCTCTATTAAGCCTAGGTAGGGTTGCGGCGTATTGTTTGGCCGAGGCCGGGCATGACCCAGGAAAGTGTGTCCGGCCGGAGTTAACCGAGTGTGGTGGGTAAGTTGGTGCACCCCTGCATGGAAGAAAACATCTATCGATAGCCTGTCCTACGGTAACGGACACTTGGAGTTGTATCCCGATCGATACAACTAGAACTGGATACTTGAGGTGATAACTGGATAGTATGGCTCTGGGATTGCTTTCTCGCAGGGAGTCGAGAAAGGATCTCTGGCCGAGGTTGATAACACTACTACTACTTTACTTTATGCTACTCTTATCTCTTCTGATGCTGCAAGATGCTTGGAGCTGCTTGAAGATGCTAGTCTTTGATAGGCTAGGCTTTCCCTTTCTATTTTGGCATTCTGCAGTCCAGTCCACAGACACAACCCATTTCTTTGATACCGATGCATATGTAGTGTAGATCCTTGCTTGCGAGTACTTTGGATGAGTACTCACAGTTTCTTTGGTCCCCCTTTCCCCCCTTTCTTCTTCTTTCCGGTTGACGCAACCAGATGTCGGAGCCCAGGAGCCAGATGCCACCGTCAATGCCTACTACTACGTGGAGACCGCCGACGACCAGGAGTAGTTAGGAGGCTCCCAGGCAGGAGGCCTTGCCTCTTCGATCATGTTGCTTTTGTGCTAGCCTTCTTAAGGCAAACTTGTTCAATTTATGTCTGTACTTAGATATTGTTGCTTCTACTGACTCTTGTGTTTTCGAGCTTATGTATTCGAGCCCTCGAGGCCTCTGGCTTGTAAGATAAAGCTTGTATTATTTTAATTTGTGGCTAGAGTTGTGTTGTGATATCTTCCCGTGAGTCCTTGATCTTGATCGTACACATTTGCGTGTATGATTGAATCGAGGGCGTCACATCATGGTGGCATGAGGAATTTGCACACACTCGCGAAGAAGAAGCACGTCATTGGAATCGAGGGTGTCAAATTTCTCAAGGACCATCTGTGTGGAGCTTGTGAAGCTGGAAAGATGACCAAATCCAAGCATCCCTCTAAGACCATCATGACTACCACTCGTCCATATGAATTGCTTCACATGGATCTCTTCGGCCCTACTCACTATGCCACATTCACAAATGCAGCATCTTTATATGGCTTTGTTATTGTTGATGACCATTATCGTTACACATGGGTGCATATCATCATTTACAAAACTAAAGTGCAGGAAGTCTTCAAACGATTTTCCTCGATGGCTTCAACAAACTTCGGTGTGAAGATCAAGCACATTAGGAGTGACAATGGGACCGAGTTCAAGAATACTGGTCTTGATGACTATTTTGATGAACTTGGTATTACTCACGAGTTATCTGCTCCTTATACTCCTCAACAAAATGGCGTCGTGGAGCGCAAGAACAGGACTCTTGTTGAGATGGCCCGTACTATTCTTGATGAATACAAGAAGCCTTCTCGCTTCTGGACTGAGGCAATTGATACTGCATGCCACATCATTAACAGGGTATATCTTTACAAATTCTTCAAAAAGACCTCATATGAACTCCTCACTAACAAGAAACCCAATGTGAGTTATTTCAAAGTCTTCGGTGCTAAATGTTGGATTAGAGATCCTCATCACAATTCTAAATTTGCACCGAAAGCATATGAAGGTTTTATGCTTGGTTATGGAAAGGACTCACACACCTACAGAGTCTTCAACACCTTTCATCACAAGGTTGTTGAAACTGTAGATGTGTGGTTCGGTGAAACTAACGGCTCGCAAAGTGAGCACCTACCTCCTGTGCTAGATGAAATGTCACCTGAGGAATCCATTAAGTTCAAGGCTACTGAGGATGTAATTCCTACCAAAGAATCAGCTGAAGAAGTCATTCCGGAACGTGCAGAACATCATGCTGGTGCACCTGAGGAAAATGGCTCTGAAGAAAATGCTGAACCCAATCAACGTCGTCAACCCACTCATTCTCGCGTCGTGAATGAAGTGTAGATCGAGAAAATAATCAACGACATCAACGCACCAGGTCCTCTCACACGCTCAAGAGCTTCACATTTTTCTATCTTTTGTGGGCACTTTGCTTTTGTCTCTAGAGCCCACCAAAGTTGATGAGGCATTTCTGGAGCCTGAGTGGATTCAAGGGATGCAAGAGGAATTACATGAATTCGAGCTCAATAATGTCTGGGAACTTGTCAAGCGACCAGACCCATGTAAGCATAATATCATCGGTACCAAATGGATCTACCGCAACAAGCAAGATGAAAATGGCCTTGTGGTGAGGAATAAGGCACGTCTAGTAGCTCAAGGCTACACACAGGTTGAAGGAATTGATTCCGTTGAAACTTCTGCACTTGTTGCTAGACTTGAGGCTATTCACATATTGCTTGCTTATGCTAATCATCATAATATCATCTTATATCAAATGGATGTGAAAAGTGCATTCCTCAATGGTAAGCTTGAGGAAGAAGTATATGTTTCTCAACCCCCAGGTTTTGAAGATCCTAAGCATCCTGAGAAAGTCTTCAGACCCAATAAGGCCCTCTATGGCCTGAAGCAGGCCCCTTGGGCGTGATATGATATCTTGAAGGAATTCCTCATGAAGAAAGGCTTCAAACCCGGTTCACTTGACCCAACTCTTTTCACCAAAACCTATGAGGATGAATTATTCATATGCCAAATATATGTCGATGATATTATCTTTGGCTGTACTAACCAACGTTAAAGTGACGAATTTGCCTACATAATGAGTGAGGAATATCAAATGTCGATGATGGGAGAACTGAAATTCTTCTTAGGTCTTCAAATTCGTCAACAGCGCAACTGCATCTTTATATCTCAAGAGAAATACCTCAAGGTTGTGTTGAGGAAATTCTGCATGCAAGATTGCAAAGGCGTCAAAATCCCTATGCCCACAAATGGCCATCTATGCACCGATGAAAATGGTATAGACTTCGATCAAAAGGTATACCGCTCCATGATTGGCTCATTATTGTATCTATGTGCATCTAGGCCAGATATTATGCTTAGTGTTTGCATGTGTGCTCGTTTCCAAGCTACACCGAAGGAAGCACACCATAAGGCGGTGAAGCATATTCTTTGATATCTAGCTCACACTCCAACACTTGGATTATGGTATCCCAAGGGCTCGACTTTTGATCTCATTGGATACTCTGACTCTGACTATGCTGGTGACCGTGTGGATCGCAAGCCAAAATCAGGCACATGCCATTTCCTTGGACGATTCTTATTATGTTGGTCCTCGAAGAAGCAGAACTGCGTATCACTCTCTACTGCTGAAGTTGAGTACATTGCTGCTGGTTTGTGCTGTGCTCAATTGCTATGGATGAAGCAAAACCTCAAGGACTATGGCATCAATGTGAAGAATGTGCCACTCTTCTGTGACAATGAGAGTGCTATCAAGATTGCTCATAACCCAGTTTAGCACTCGAAGACTAAGCACATCCATATTCGTCATCATTTTCTTCGAGATCATGTGTTGAAGGGCGACATTTCTATTGAGCACGTGAAGACTGAAGACCAGCTAGCCGATATATTCACAAAGCCCTTGGATGAGAGGAGATTTAGCAAGTTGTGGTGTGAGCTAAATATCTTAGAATCTTCTAATGTTCTTTGAAAAGGACACACTTCCTAACACTTATGCAAAATTCATGACTTAGATGTGCAACACACGAAGTAACATTTTTCTTCAATCAATGAAGACTAACCCTCTAAGTGTGAAGAAATTAATGAAGAACTTGATTCTCAGATCCCTACGACAATTGTAACGTGGCGTCTGAAATCATCATTCTTATATGGTGGGTCACGCCACCAACAAAAGTTGAAAATCTTTGATTTGAGTTTTCCCTCAGTTTTTGAAATACTTCATTTGTTCAAATTCTTCAACTTTGCAAGTCTTCACTCTTTCCGATCGTGTTCTTCATTGAAGATTTATATATTTGAGCTTTCAGTCCTCTACAGCATTCACTTATAGCTAATTATTCAAGTTGACTTTGTGCCTAAGTGAATGTGATCGGATCTGTCCCCCTCTATGCTAAACTCAACCCAGTCCTTTCACAAATTCTTCATGTGCGTTCTATTTGAAACTCGTTCAAAATCTTCACTGTGTCCTTGTCAGCTGAAGAATCTGCGAATGAAACTTTAAAATATTCTTATCTGAAATTTCGGCTTTTGCCGCTCAAACCGTTCCGCATCCCATGATAAGATTAAAATACTCACCCATGATCTAACACGGTCTCCACTTCACAGTACGTGGGTGACACATGTCGCTAGGATGAGAAGAGTTAGGGGCACGTTCGTCCATTTTTCTCGGACGAGCGGTTTTTCACCTCGGCTATAAATACCCCTCGCCCTCCTCAGACCTCATTTACTCACTCGATCTCACTCCCTTCGCTTGAGCTCTTTGACCTAGCACCGCCGCTACTCTCCATCGTTGCCGGTGAGGAAGAGATTCACTGCCTCGACCTCGTCGCCATCGTACTCGCACCGGCCGCGGAAATGTTCACTCCGTCGCCGCCGCAGTTGTCTTCCGCCGCCGAGTTAGAGCGTGGAAGATCTGAACTGACGAGCTTCTCAACTTCTACTCTCAGATCTCGTGTTCTTCATCAAGGGTAAATAAAATCTATTTTACTGCCCTTGTTGATTCTGATGATTTCCACAAAATCTTCAAAATGTGTTTATTTTTCAACTTCCACACTCTTAAACACCACACTTGCATCTGTTCTTGATTTGTTTCTCTAAGCTACGTTTTTCCTTCAAGATTCCTCAGTTGTGTGGATTTTCAATCTATACAACTCTGGAACCTAAGTCAAAGAACGCTTAGTGAAATTCCTCAAGACACCCTTGGTCAACTTCCTCAAACTTGTTTCTTTTGAAAAATTTCTGAGAACACATATGACCTCTCCAAATTCTTCGCACCTATATTTTGTTCACAGGTACACATGTCCGCTGCTGAATTTCTAGGTTCTCACAAACTTAACTCATTTGCAGCATTCCTTGAAGACAGATTGCATACCTCTTCTGAAAATTCAATTGTTCAAAATCCTCAAGTGAAGGATATGGATGATGTTAAAAGACCTCAGAAGGGAGGAAAGAGACCAGAAGTGAATACTGCTTTCGAAATCCTTGATGATCTCTATGCAGGGTATTGTACTCCTGATAAAGCAACTCATGGGAAGGAGATGAAGAATGAGCGCAAAGTGCGCATTCAGAGGATAGAGAGGAGATGGGCCAGAGAATGGAGGGAGTACAGATATGTGACTCAAAGTACATGAAGAAATTCGCCGTACACCCTCCATGCCCAAGACCTCCATTGGCACCAGGCCAAGTTGCTGATCCCACTAGCATCAAAAGTGGTGAGGATTTCCCCAAGGAGTGGGCCAAGCGGCAAGCTAAGTTGGCCAAAGTGGCCAAAGAAGCAGTGAAGAAATTCAATGAAGATTCTGCTGCTGGCGCTGCTGAGGCCTCTGCTAGCAAGCCTAAGAAGGCAATGACTAAGAAACCAGCTGTCAAGCCAAGTTCCTCAGCTGCAATGCCCTCACGACCAAGCTCTTCTATGCCCTCACGACCTGCTCCTCAAGCTACTTCTTCAAAACCAGCTCCAGCCCCTTCTGCAAAATCCTCAACAACTGCTGCAAAGTCCTCGGCACCTATGCATCTTGCCTCTTGTAGAAGGACCACTGGAACCTCTATTGCTTTAGGAGCATCTGCAAGTTCCTCAGCTCCGCCTCAGTCTTCAACTGGTCCAACCTTGCTGAAGAAAAATGCCACTGCTGGACGAGGCACAAGGCCAAGTCCTCACAAGAAGCAGGTTGCCTTTCAAGTTCCGTCAAGTGAAGACGTAGCTGATGATGAAGAATTAGCTGAGATCATCAGAGATCGACAAGCAAGGGCCGCTAGAGCCAAAGGCAGTGAAGTGCCACTTCTGATGGATCCAAAGTTGATCCAAGGACCCTAACACTCCTCTGCCTAACTTAAATCTCACACCTGGCCAAAGTCACATGCTCAATGCCTTCATTGGCGAAGAAAAATGGAAATTTGAGAAGGCCAGACAAGTGAAGAAAGCTCAGTACAAGAACGAGCGTTTTCTGAAGAAATATGTTGTGAAAATGTCTCCTGATGAACTTGTGACTATTCATACTAAGATCAAAGCACTCAGTGATGAATTTGACGCATATCGTGCAGATTGGCTAGGAGCCAAAGTCAGATTCGTCAAAATGGCGAAGGGATTCGCACCAAATGTTGCAGCTTCATCGCAACATGAAATTCCTCAGGCTGAGACATCTGCTCAGCCTACTGAAGAACATGCAAGCACAGCTGATGAAAATCAGACTGTTGAAGAAAATTAAAGCATCAGGGCTGCTGATGAAATTCCAGCCTCCGAAGAAATTGCCAGGGCAACCACCGCTGTTGCACCTGAAGAACAAGCCAGGACAGTTGAAGCATCTGCTACTGTGCCTGAAGAATCTGAAAATGCCAGGGCCACTGCATTAGTTGTGCCTGGAGAAATTGAACCAATTTCATCTGCTCCCCCTGCAAAGTCATCACATACGACAAGTATCAACCTTCCTTCTGCATCAGAAGCGAAGAAGACCAAAGCTGCGGAGAAGGCAACAATGAAGAAAAGGAAAGCATCTACAACCTCAGAGTCTTCAGCTCCTAAGAAAGTGAAGATTTTGACGAGCTCTTATGCAAACCCAATAGATGTTGTTCCGATATCAAGCATGCCATCAAAGGAGATTGTTCCCTTTGGTAGGAATATGTTGTTCCCAGTGACTCGGGTGAGGAAAATCCTTCTGCTACTTCGTCAGAGCAGTCGGATTAAGACATTGAAGTGGATGATATCCCTTCAACTCCTCTGGTATCATCGCCCATGCCTCAGTTCATAGCTGAAAAGGCAGGTGTTCAAGAAAATGATGAAGAAGATGAGGATGTGGACAACGGGTCAACAACTCCGATTCAGAATGATGACTATTGGGAAAGTCATCACCCCAATTCACCACTGAGTATTCCTCTGCATCAACTTCCTCAGTCCCTGGTCCAAACTAAAGAAATTCATACGGGCTCTGAAGAACATCAAGCTTCACTTCTATCTATTCCAGAAGAAGTTCCAGCCGTTAGTGCTGAAGAAATGGAGGTCAAGGCTGCTGCTAATGAAACTGCTACTGAAATTCCTCAGCCTGTGGCTCCAGAGGTTGTGCATCAAGAGGTTGTGAAGACTTCAACTCTTAATCTTCAGCCCAAGCCACAGAATCCTCACACCAAGAAGCAAAAGTTCAAGGCTGGTGATTTATTTGTTGAGCATCATTTCTTCTCATACTACAATCCATATGACTCTGCTCGACTTTGTCACAAGCGCTTCTGTACTGCCAGTCAAATGAACTTCTATTCCTCACTATTGTTTGATAAGGACAAGATCTTTGACCATGAGAAAATTCCTCATGTGCATATGGAGTCTCTACCATGCTTCACCCTAGTCCTCAGTGTTCTTCATGATGCTGGGCTGCTCAACTTCTGCACCGACATCTGCGATTGGAATGAAGAACTCATTCTTCAGTTCTATGCCATGTTGCACATCACTGGTAATGCTGAAGATGTGAATTCATGGGTGCTTGACTGGATGACCGTAAACACTCATTACAAAGCTCTGGCCTCTTAATTGCTTCACGTTGTCCCAGCCAGTCCTCCCACTGAAGGTGCAAGGCTCATCTATGCTAAACCTGAACTCTCAAATCATCTGATGCAAGTGCTGATGAAGCCTTTAAAGCCTTGCCAAGCTCCAAGGACCACTTTCCTCATCAAGGAGTTGCTTTATGTGCCAAGGACTGTCTATTGCATATTGACCAAAACCCTCAGTCTGATCAAGGGCCACAACTCTGATGAAGAAGAGGTTGTTGACATAATGAAGAATATACTATTCAATATCATACATGTTATTCCTATCAACTACCATGATTTCTTCCTGAGGACTTTGGCCAATGCTGCTTTGTCACCTTTTGAGTTGAAGCCTTACGCTCCCTGGATTATGAGATTCATCAAATCAAGGTATTCAATTTATTACAAGGCTGACTTTCAAAATCATCTTAGCTATTTGCCCCCGATTGAAGTCCTCAAAAGGACCATTTCCCCAGCTGATGAGAAGGGCAAGGCTGCTGTTATAGATGAAGGCACTCGTCCATTGGATGGATAGTTTCGCAAACCTACTTCTTATTCCACCAATGACGACTCTACCACACATGATACTACCGCAAATGCTTCAAAGCAATATCCTCAAGCCACTACTCCACGTGTGATGACTGACCATAAGCTTCTCCTCAGCCTACATCAGAAAGTTGATGGAAATCACAAGTGGGTCAAGCGTCAGTTTGGTGCTATTCTTCAGAACATGACAGTCACTCAAAATTTTGTGAAGAAGAACCACTACTACTTGCATGAAGTCTTTGACCGCACTTGGGCTATTTTGTCTAACCTCTACAGTGCTGAAGAACTCAAGGAGATGGAATTCCAACAAGACTTTGACTGGGCACATCCACCTTCGAAGAAATTCAAATAGGTCAAAGTTCCTCACATGGTCGCGAGTTCATATTCCTCATTCACAAGACAGATGAATCCGAAGACTTCGACGACACTACAGTAGGCCCTACTCCAACGGACGACCCCAACAACGTTGGCGCTCCTCCATCGACATCTTGATGATATTCGTCAGGGGCGTTAGTCCTCATTTTTCGTCCCTTTTGGTCATTCAATGACAAAGGGGGAGAAACTTGAGTTAGTCTTCAAGCGGGTCTTTTTTATATGGGCGTTTTTTGTTAAGTTATAACTCTCGCTCTTCTGAAGTGTTTGTTGATCGAGTTGTAAACTTAAGTCCTATGGTGGTCTGATACTTCTGCTCTGTTTTCGGCATGCTTTTTCCTCAAGTACGTTAATGCACGCATCCTGAATTTCATCAGACACCATATTTCATCATGCATTTCAATTTCTTCATATAATATGTTAAATGCGTGTATGAATTACAAATATAGGGGGAGATCTCCATGATTCTACTCAACAATGTTCATTTGCTATTAGTAGCGACCCGACCCGAATGGATCAAGTCTCTGTGCTCCGGTGTCATCCTGGATCGAGAATCTTGACACCACACAAGATTTCAAGGATTTATAACAGAGTAGCAATCACACACTTATTACATCGTTTGTCCAGAAGAGGACTTATTACAATAATCATGGCTTAAGGCCATCTAATAACGATAACGGTGGAAGACTTGGAAGACAAGTGAGTCCATCAACTCCAGTGCATCATCGAGTATAGAACCACGACCTAAAGCACCTTACTGTAAATGCGAAAAGTCTGCAACATGAAAGTTGTAGCCAGCACGGTCAGCACATGGAATATGCTGGCAATGTAACACATAGAGAATAATGAATGATAAGCCTATACTACATGCATATGTGGCTGGTGGAAAAGCTCTCTGTTACAGCTTTGCATAAAGCCAGTTTTTCCCTCATCAAAAGGAATAAATTTGTTTAACTATCATGGTGATTGTTAAACATTGAGAATGGTTGACAGATCCTCAATCCCAATTAAAAGTACTCATTAAAACCCAACAAAATTAATTAGAGTAACATGTTGAGATTCACATGATATTCAAGTACTAGATACTCAAGATGTCCATAACCGGGACACGGCTAATCATGATTAGTTTATACACTCTGCAGAGGTTTATGACTTTTCCCCACAAGACTCGATCGCCTCCGCTTGGTTTCTCGCACTACATGGTGTTTAAGAAACGGATGACCGAGACATAGTCTTTGAAGCGCTAGCACCTTACGATGGGTGGACCGTACACCTACATCCCCTACATCTACTAGTCCACCACTATAAGAGTTCGCACGACTTAGTCAACTATGCCAGAGCCCATAATGGCTTGTGGCTGCACACGTAAGTTACTAGTATGAATTATCTTATGATCCCTTTGAGCCCAGGTGGCGGTCCAAAGAAATACAGAGCAAGTCCTCTAGAAAACAGGTGCCTCAATCCACCCAGATGTGTATTTAAGTTGCCACCTTAGATAAACCATTAATTTAACAATCTCACATCTGTCATGGATATCACTCACCCAATCCACGTCTACTAGCATAGCATGGCATAATAAGCAAACGTAGAAGTAACTCCCAAAGGTTTCATAAGTAAAACAGGTAATAGGTACTACCTCAATCTACTTCCCAACCCACAATTTAATTAGATCCTAATCATGCAAGTGTTTGAGGATTGATCTAATGCATAAAAACTGGGTGGTAGTAAAGGTATGATCAAGTGTTACTTGCCTTGCTGATGATCCGCGAGACCTAGAGATTCGAAGTAACAAGCGGCGCACTCCGGGTGATCTATCGCAGACAAACAACAAGCATACAATAAGTACTCATCTAATGCACGGGTAAATCTCGAATAAAAGATCTAACCAGAAAGTTTAACTTAAGAACCCTGGTTGCAAAAAGAATCGAATCTAATAAAGCAACGAAAGTCAAACGACGAAAGAAAACAACTCGGTTCTAGCAAGTTGAAACTAAGTCAAATTTTACAGTAGCAAAACTTTGTTTAAGTTGATTAGTCGCAACGGCGGTTTCGAGACGAAACTCCAGACGCTTGAATCATCTGATTCCGATAAACGAGCGAGAAGATAGACTAGAAAGAAAATCGGATCTGAAATCGCTATCAGGAAAATAGCGGAATAAATCCGATGAGAAAGAAAATGACGAACGGTTGAACGAACGGACGTTCATTAACCGAAGCAAACCGGTGATCACGTTCGTTAGGACGAATGGTCAGGCGAATGCTTGCTAAACAAAACCGGAAAGAAAAACCGCGAGAAAAACCGATCTAGGGTTTGGAAAGAAACCGAAATGAAAACCGATCTAGAAAAACCGAATGGAAACGAACGGAAACCGAACGATTCTGAAAAACCGAACCGAGGAAAATAAAGGTGACGCGCTGCGGCTAGTACCTCGAAGAAGCGAGGGCTCAAGGGCGGGCAGCACTTGCGGCGGCGGCGTTGGGTGGTGGCGGCGGCGTGGCGGGGGCGGCGGTGATGGGCGGCGGCGGTGTAGGGCGGGCGGCTGCTGCTGCTGGAGGAGAGGAGAGGAGAGGTGTTGGTTTGATGTGTTAGAGGGGGTGCTTGGGTATTTATATTGGGGAGGGAGGGTTTTGCTTGGGGTAGGGACAAGAAATAGACTAGGATTAGGGAAACAAAGAGGGAAAAGATCTAGAAACAAAACACGGAATAAACGGAAGTAGGACAAAAGTCCTACTAGGATTTCGAAAGGAAGCTGCGGCTCCTCCTCGGCGCTGGCCTTGGTGATGGCCTTGGCCTCTGGCCGTCGCCAGTGGCTTACGGCTTGGGCCTTTGGCCCAAGGCGCTGAGGTATTTTTTTTAAATCGGTTTCGCGCGCAGAAAAATACAGAAAAAAAATCTAAACGAACTCCAAAATTAATAAAGTAAACTTTCCCCGACTCCTAAAAATGAGTCGAACAAAATGAACTTTAACACGGGGCCTAAAATGCAATTTTTGAAAACACGCATTTTTTTCCATAAGGCAAATAAACTCCGAGAAAAATTCATAATTTGATTTATTTATTAAATCTTCATTTTTTCCTAAAATTTGGGAAAGTCATATTATTCCCTCTCTTATTTTTGATATTCGAAAAATATTTGAAGATAAAATAAATAAATCCAATGATCCTTTTTTTTCATAGTTTTGAGAGAACTCAAATACGAAAATTTCGAAATCTCCAACTCTCTCCGAGGGTCCTTGAGTTGCGTGAAATTTCTAGGATCAACAAAATGCAAGAAAATATGATATGCATGATGATCTAATGTATAACATTCCAAATTGAAAATTTGGGATGTTACAAACCTACCCCTTAAGATGAATCTAGCCCTCGAGATTGGGTTGGCTAGAAAATAGGTGAGGTGGTCTTTGAGCAAATCTTCTTCTCTTTTCCCGGTGGCTTCATCCTCAGTGTGGTGGCTCCACTGGACCTTGCAAAACTTGATAACCTTGCTGCGAGTAACTCTGCTGGCATATTCGAGAATCCTGACTGGTTTCTCCTCATATGTTAAATCATCCTTCAACTGAATTGCTTCTAGTGGCACTGTATCTCTTAGCGGTACTTCCGCCATCTCGGCGTGACATTTCTTCAGCTGAGAAACATGGAACATGTCATGAACTCCTGACAGTCCTTCTGGTAATTGCAGCTTATAAGCAACTTCTCCCATGCATTGCAAGATCCTATACGGTCCAACGAAACGTGGTGCTAACATTCCTTTAACTCCAAATTGCTTAACTCCTCGAAGTGGGGATACTCTAAGATAAACTCTGTCTCCAACTTCATATTCCGTCGCCTTGCGTTTTGAATCCGCATAGCTTTTACATGCGGACTGGGCTACCTTGAGCCTATCGCGAATCAACAACCTTCTGTTCGCACTCCTTAATCAAATCTAGTCCAAACAAGCGACGGTCTCCAACTTCGTCCCATGATAACGGTGTCCTACACCTCCTTCCGTCTGAGCCTCGAAGGTGCCATCTTCAAGCTGGTTTGGTAACTGTTGTTATAAGAAAATTCAGCATCGGCAAGTTATCGTCCCAACTAGATCCATAGTCTAGTGCACAAGCTCTCAAAGATATCCTCCAAAATCTGATTGACTCTCTCGGTCTGTCCATCCGTCGTGGGTGAAAAGCTGTCTTGAATTCTAGCCTGGTTCCTAACGTTTCATGCAACTGATTCCAAAACTTTGAGGTAAATTGAGTTCCTCTATCGATGATACTCCTCGGAACTCCGTGCAAACACACAATTCTGGTCATGTATATCTTTGCCAACTTAGCGCTGCTATAGGTAGTCTTTACTGGAATGAAACGAGCTACCTTCGTCAACCGATCGACTATAACCCAAATCGAGTCATAGCCTGAACGAGTCCGGGGCAATCCCGTGATGAAATCCATTCCTAGTTTATCCCACTTCCATTCGGGTATAGGCAATGGCTGTAGCAATCCTGCTGGCTTCTGATGTTCTGCCTTCACCCTCTGACATACATCACAAACTGCTACGTACTCTGCAATATCCTTCTTCATTCCGGTCCACCAGAAAGTATTCTTCAAATCCAAATACATCTTGGTATTTCCTGGGTGAATCGAATATGGTGAATCATGTGCCTCTTGCAAAATCAACTTCCTGATCTCCGGGTCATTGGGCACATAAACACGGTCTTCAAACCATAGGGTATCGTGCTCATCCTCACGAAATCCCTTAGCCTTTCCTTCACTCATTATCTCCTTTATAGAGGCAATCTCTTTGTCAGTCTTCTGTGCTTCCCTGATCTTGTCCATCAAAGTTGACTGAATCTCCAATGCTACTACATAGCCTCTCGGAACTATTTCCAAACATAGCTCTCGAAGATCCTCGGCTAACTCCTTTGGTATTTCTCCCGTCGTTAGTGTATTGACGTGGCTCTTACGGCTCAATGCGTCTGCTACAACGTTAGCCTTCCCGGGGTGATAATGCAATCTCATATCATAATCCTTAATAAGCTCCAACCATCTCCTCTGTCTGAGATTTAATTCCTTCTGCGTGAAGATGTACTTCAAACTCTTGTGATCCGTGTACACCTCACAATGATTTCCAATGAGAAAATGTCTCCATGTCTTCAATGCATGCACTGTGGCTGCTAACTCCAAATCATGTGTGGCATAATTCAACTCATGAGGTTTAAGCTGTCGTGAAGCATACGAAACAACTCTTCCTTCCTGCATAAGCACTGCTCCAAGTCCTCGGCGTGAAGCGTGCAATACACCTCATAATCCTTGGTCGATCCGCAAAATTAACACCGTGAGGTAACCAATCTTTTCTTCAACTCCTGAAAACTTGCCTCACAATCCTCAGTCCATATGAACTTGGTATCCTTTTTCAGCAATTCCGTCATAGGTTTTGCAATCCTTGAGAAATTCTCAATGAATCTTGGTAGTATCCTGCGAGTCCAAGGAAACTCGGATCTCTCCAACTGTCGTTAGTGCTTCCCATTTGGTTACGGTCTCAACCTTCGTGGGGTCAACTGCTATCCCTTCCCGGATATAACATGTCCAAGAAATCCAACTTCCTTTAGCCAAAACTCACATTTCTTTGAACTTGGCATATAACGATGTTCTCTTAGCTTCTCCAAAACCAATCGCAAATGTTCCTTATGTTCTTCTTCATTCTCTGAGAAAACCAAAATATCATCTATGAACACCACGACGAACTTATCCAAAAACTCCATAAACACTTTGTTCATCGGTTCATGAAATAGGCTGGTAGCGTTAGTCAGTCCAAATGACATAACGGTATATTCCTATAGTCCATATCTCGTGGTAAATGTTGTCTTAGGTATGTCCTGCTCCCGAATCTTCAACTGATGGTACCCTGATCGCAAATCGATCTTGGAAAACACTTTAGCTCCTTGCAAACGATCAAACAGATCATTTATCATAGGTAGTGGGTACTTGTTCTTGATTGTTACTTCATTTAATCCACGATAGTCAACAACCATCCTTCACGATCCGTCCTTCTTCTCTACTAAAAGTATGGGTGATCCCCAAGGCGAAGAACTTGGGCGTATAAAACCATTATCCAATAGCTCCTTAATCTGCTTCTTGATTTCCGCCAAATCACATGCGGGCATCCCGTATGGTCGCCCGATATCGGGCCTGTTCTCGCAACAGCTCAATCAAAACTCAATGTCTCTATCCGGTGGCATTCACGGCAATTCCTCGGAAATACATCGGGTAATCCTTCACCACTGGCACCTCTTCCTGCACCACTCCGATAAGGAATTTACTTGATTCCTATTTGGTCCATGTCGCGATACATACCTAATCCTTCTTCCTCTCGGTGTCGTGAGCAAAATCGTCTTACTTGCGCAATCGATGTTTCCCCCATACATCGATAGCCAATCCATACCAAGAATCACATCCAATCCTTGGGATTCCAAAATGATCAAATCCGTCGGGAACACATGGCTTCCTATACTTAATGGCACTTGAAAACATCCTTGTCTGGCCATATACTCCGCTCCTGATGAGCTTACTAGCATAGGGGTTTTAAGAATCTGAGTAGGCAGGCTATACTTTTCTACAAATCCCCTTGATATGTATGAATGCGTTGCACCGGTATCGAAAAGAACTAGTGCAGTAAAAGACTTCACCAAAACTTACCGATTCTGCATCGGGCTGATCTTCAACCTCCTCCACATCAATGTGGTTCACATCCTCTGTTGAAAGGGTTTGGCTTCTTTCCGCTTCCATTTCCTCCTTGGCCTTGGGACATTCATTTGCATAATGTCCGGTCTTGGAACACTTGTAACAGTGACATGGCTCAGGTCTTTCTTGGTTGGGGTGGATGGTGTGGTCGGTTCGGCCGTTGCTTCCTCCATTCCGTTACCATTTTTGTGGCCATTATGGTTGTGCGAACTACCTCCTCCATGGGTATCTTGAAACTGAACTCCTGTTTAGGGGTATAACGGGCTTCATTGGGCTCGAGTTATACTTCCCTGCCCATACTTCCTCTTGCGGTTCTCAATTTGTCTGCTGCTTTCCTTCAATCGTGAGGGCACGGTCTACCAACTCCTGGTAGTTGTTGAAACTTGCTACCATCAACTGCATGCTTAACTCATCATTTAGTCCTTCCAGAAACTTCTCCTGCTTAGCTGCATCTGTAGCAACGTCATCTGGGGCATAACGTGCTAACTTACTAAAATCATCCACATATTGGCCAACAGTCCTTCCTCCTTGGTGTAAGTTGCGAAACTCACGCTTCTTCATGGCCATAGCTCCTGCTGAGACATGGGCAGTGCGGAAAGCTTGCTGAAACTGATCCCATGTGACAGTGTCTACAGGGTAAGTGGCTGTAAAATTCTCCCACCATGCTGCTGCGGGTCCTTCAAGCTGGTGTGCAGCAAACTTCACCTTTTCTCCATCTGTACATCCTGCAGTGGTCAACTCCCTCCCTACCTTACGGAGCCAATCATCTGCTACTATCGGCTCGGTGCTACTGGAAAACACCGGCGGGTTCAGCCTTAAGAAACGTGTCAAGTGATCTGCAGGTGGTGGTGGCGGTGGGTTGTTGTTGTTGCCTTGGTTCTGTACCAATGTTTGGATCAAAGTGTTCTGCTGCTGGATCAACTGGGTGATCTCTGGCGGGAAAACAAACCCGGGGTCGCGTCTCGGAGGCATCTGATGGGTTTAGAAAAGATGAGAAATTAAGAAATAGAGTGAGGTCTAAGGAGAAACACTACCCAAATGTATATGAGCAAATGCACACAAAATTACTTCATTCAATTCAAACAAAGGGCTTACAACGATCTAACTATCGCAAAAGTGTGTGTACTATGATGTTACATGGAGGTAATACTACTAATGTGTGGGGTCATCTACTAATTTGAACCGTGGAAGACTCCATGATGTCTGCTCGACCGTCTTCAAAGTCGGGTTCACTTGGATCCGAATCGGTGTCGTCGATGATGATGTAGTTGTTCGGACAGCCGATGTACTTGTCTTCATTCTTGAGCGCCAATTTCTTCTTGAGTTCTTCAATCTCATACTTAAGATCGTTAGTGTGTCTTGCTACAGCTACGATCTCGTCCATGTAGTCCTTACGTGTAGACTTTATTTCTTCTTCAAGTTCGATGATCCTTCCCTTCGCATCCTTCAATTCGATCATATCATTGAACATCTGGTTCTCCTGGCGTCGAATGTGCTGGTTTAACTCCTGGATGAAAGCTGCAATGGATCTATCCTTCTTGGTGCTGACTATCTCCCATTGTTCATCTCGGCGTCCGCAAATCTGATAGATGGTGTCCTTGAGGTCTTCTTGGTAAACTTCTCCAATCGTCCCATGGTGATATGAGCTGCCATGCTCTTTCCTGCACTCGGTTGGTGCAATCGAAAACACTATTATAGGCTTGGTGATTGGGGCGAATGTCCTTCCGGGCGTGAGCTTGAATCTTCCAGCGCTCTTCTTGAGCAGAGTGGCATTGAAAGTCCCGTGAAACTTGGTAGTCCAATGTTCGGTACTTGGTGACTTCCTTCAAGTGAAATCCAAAAGGTGTGCCTTCATCTGGTTGGGCGTACTTGATCTTCAAGTCCTTCATCCTAAAAGAGTAGAAAAGATGAGGAGTTAGAAAATGGGAAGAGAGTAGTGATCTATGGTTTTAACTTAGTGGTCGTGTCCTCTGATCAAGATGTGCTCGATACCATCTCTGAGCGACCCGACCGAATGGATCAAGTCTCGTGCTCGGTGTCATCCTGGATCGAGAATCTTGACACCACACAAGATTGAAGGATTTATAACAGAGTAGCAATCACACACTTATTACATCGTTTGTCCGAAAGAGGACTTATTACAATAATCATGGCTTAAGGCCATCTAATAACGATAACAGCGGAAGACTTGGAAGATAAGTGAGTCCATCAACTCCAGTAACATCATCGAGTATAGAACCACGACCTAAAGCACCTTACTAAATCGTCTAAAAAGTCTGCAACATGAAAGTTGCAGCCAGCAACGGGTCAAGACATGGAATATCTTGGCAATGTAACACATAGAGAATAATGAATGATAAGCCTGTACTACATGCATATGTGGCTGGTGGAAAAGCTCTCTGATACTGCTTTTGCATAAAGCCGTTTTCCCTCTGCAAAGGAATAAATTTGTTTAACTATCATGGTGGTTGTTAAACATTGAGAATGGTTGACAGCATCCTCAATCCCAATTAAAAGTACTCATTAAAAACCCAACAAAATTAATTAGAGTAACATGTTGAGATTCACATGATATTCAAGTACTAGATACTCAAGATGTCCATAACCGGGGACACGGCTAATCATGATTAGTTTATACACTCTGCAGAGGTTTGCACACTTTTCCCCACAAGACTCAATCGCCTCCGCTTGGTTTCTCGCACTACATGGTGTTTAAGAAACGGATGACCGAGACATAGTCTTTCAGAAGCGCTAGAACCTTACGATGGGTGGACCGGTACACCTACATCCCCTACATCTGCTAGTCCACCACTATAAGAGTTCGCATGACTTAGTCAACTATGCCAGAGCCCATAATGGCTTGTGGCTGCACACGTAAGTTACTAGTATGAATTATCTTATGATCCCTTTGAGCCTGGGTGGCGGTCCAAAGAAATAAAGGCAAGTCCTGCTAGAAAACAGGTGCCTCAATCCACCCAGATGTGTATTTAAGTTGCCACCTTAGATAAACCATTAATTTAACAATCTCACATCTGTCATGGATATCACTCACCCAATCCACGTCTACTAGCATAGCATGGCATAATAAGAAAACGTAGAAGTAACTCCCAAAGGTTTCATAAGTAAAACAGGTAATAGGTACTACCTCAATCTACTTCCCAACCCACAATTTAATTAGATCCTAATCATGCAAGTGTTTGAGGATTGATCTAATGCATAAAAACTGGTGGTAGTAAAGGTATGATCAAGTGTTACTTGCCTTGTCGATGATCCATGAAACCTAGAGATTCAAGTAACAAGCGGCGCACTCCGGGTGATCTATCGCAGACAAACAACAAGCATACAATAAGTACTCATCTAATGCACGGTAAATCTCGAATAAAAGATCTAACCAGAAAGTTCAACTTAAGAACCCTGGTTGCAAAAAGAATCGAATCTAATAAAGCAACGAAAGTCAAACGACGAAAGAAAACAACTCGGTTCTAGCAAGTTGAAACTAAGTCAAATTTTACAGTAGCAAAACTTTGTTTAAGTTGATTAGTCGGAACGGCGGTTTCGAGACGAAACTCCAGACACTTGAATCACCTGATTCCGATAAACGAGCGAGAAGATAGACTAGAAAGAAAATCGGATCTGAAATCGCTATCAGAAAAATAGCGGAATAAATCCGATGAGAAAGAAAACGACGAACGGTTGAACCAACGGACGTTCATTAACCGAAGCAAACCGGTGATCACGTTCGTTAGGACGAACGGCCCGGCGAATGCTTGCTAAACAAAACCGGAAAGAAAAACCGGCGAGAAAAACCGATCTAGGGTTTCGGAAAGAAAACCGAAACGAAAAACCGATCTAGAAAAAAACCGGAACTGAAACCGGAACGATTTACGAAAAATCGAACCGAGGAAAAGAAAAGGTGACGCGGCACGGGGCTAGTACCTCGAAGAAGTGAGGGCTCGGCGGCGGCGTTGGTGGCGGCGGCGGCACTTGGCGGCGGCGGCGTTGGTGCGGCGGCGGCGCTTAGCGGCGGGCGTTAGGGGGGGCGGGTGATGGGCGGCGGTGTAGGGCGGCGGCGCTGCTCACAAGGAGGAGAGGAGAGGAGAGGTGTTGGTTTGATGTGTTAGAGGGGGTGCTTGGGTATTTATATTGGGAGGGAGGGTTTTTGCTTGGGGTAGGGGACAAGAAATAGACTAGGATTAGGAAACAAAGAGGAAAAGATCTAGAAACAAAACACGGAATAAGCGGAAGTAGGACAAAAGTCCTACTAGGATTTGGAAAAGGAAGCGGCTCCCTCCTAGCGCTGGCCTTGTGCGATGGCCTTGGCCTCTGGCGGCCGGTGGCTTACGGCTTGGGCCTTTGGCCCAAAGCGCCGAGGTATTTTTTTAAATCGGTTTCACAAGCAGAAAAATACAGAAAAAAAATCTAAACGAACTCCAAAATTAATAATGTAAACTTTCCCGACTCCTAAAAATGAGTCGAACAAAATGAACTTTAACACGGGCCTAAAATGCAATTTTTGAAAACACGATTTTTTCCATAAGGCAAATAAACTTGAGAAAATCCAAAATTTGATTTATTTATTAAATCTTCATTTTTTCCTAAATTTTGGGAAAGTCATATTATTCCCTCTCTTATTTTGATATTGAAAAATATTTGAAGATAAAATAAATAAATCAATGATCCTTTTTTTTCATAGTTTTGAGAGAACTCAAATACGAAAATTTCGAAATCTCCAACTCTCTCCGAGGGTCCTTGAGTTGCGTGAAATTTCTAGGATCAGCAAAATGCAAGAACATATGATATGCATGATGATCTAATGTATAACATTCCAAATTGAAAATTTGGGATGTTACACTATTCAAAGCAAATTCCTCAAATATGCACATCTTCAGGGGGAGTTCTTCTATATCTTGCAATCAAATTCTTCAATATCAGTATTTACACTTCATATGTTTATTCCCGTTGAAAACTTAACCTATATTGTCATCAATCACCAAAAAGGGGGAGATTGTAAGTGCATCTAGTGCCCCTTAGTGATTTTGGTGTATTGAAGACTTATAGGTTAAGGGACTAATGTGTTTGTGAGTGTAGTCAGGTCTATAAGTCTATGAGGAGTTAGATATTTACGATGAAAGTCGACCCCTAAAAATGAATGTCTTCAACTGAAGACTTTGGTTTTCTTGATGACTTTGAAAGTGAGGAAATTGGTGTGACCATGAATACTTGATATTCATGCGAGGAATATGAAGCGTGAAGAGTTTTTGTTTACGTAGTTTCATTTTCTCTTTCTTTGAGTCATAGGAAACACCATACTGTTAAAGGGGGTCGAGGTAAAACTAAGGAAAAGTTTCCAAGTGATGCTCATCTCAAAATCCTACACCTACCCAATCCTTTCGAGTGAAGCCATTGGAAATCTCATACAGTTCAGTCAATTTCTTCAGTGACCGAGACGAAAATCTTCTGGTCTCTGAGGAATTTTTTCTGACTGAGGAGTTAGGAATTCGCCAGTGTGGATTGCCGACAAGTGAGGAACATGATAGCCCTAAGGAATTTGATACTCAAATATCCGACCGTTGCTGTGCCACGCGCCAGTTGTTCCAAAATATCTACCCACCTAACGGTCATATCATTGAAGGGCATTTATGTCTTATCATGTCGGGCTGCTCCCTAGGCTATAAATAGCCGCCCCCCACAACCACTAGTTGGTTGGCTGCTCTGAGAGAAACTGACACTTGTCATTGAGAGCATCCCATCCTCCGAGGACTTTGAGCGAAAATCATCAGTGAGGAAAACCCAAACGCAATAACCTACAAACCCAAAGTGATTGAGCATCAATGAAGAGATTGTTCCCGTGTGGAACCGACGCTTGTTACCTTTGAGTACTGTGCATCCTCCAGACGGTTAGGCATCATGGTCTAGACCATCCAAGAGGAAATTGTGGATCGCCGAGTGACCGAGTCTGTGAAGGTTTGGAAGTCACCTGAAGACTTACCACGAGTGATTGGGCGAGGTCTGTGTGATCTTGGCTCAAGAAGAATATGGTGAGGACAGTGTGTCCTCAGGTTTAAATACCTAGCCGCTCCAACCAGGCGTACAACTGTCACAACTGTTGGAACTGGTCTACAAATCATCGTCTTCACCAAGCTACTGGTTCTATTTCCTCAACCCTTTCATTTCCTCATTCTTGTGTTGATGAACTTGATCATTACTGTTTGAAGACTTTGACTGAAGACTTTCTCAATTTCCTCAATCCTAATTCTTTAGTCACTCTGTCTTCAGCCTGCTTATCCTGTTCACACGCTACTTGTACTTTGTGTATGTTTCATTTCATCATGATGACTGTGCTACTATTCTATTTTGCATGCATCTGAGTACTTATTCTGCTGCTAAGTAGTTCGTTGCTTAGGAATTTCCTCACCTAGAAATTCCTCAGTGACGAATTCGTAAAAATCTCCTATTCACCCCCTCTAGTCGATATAACGCACTTTCATTCTCAACAGCTGGGATGTTTCTAGTTGACCTCTTCGGTGCAGCAGCTTTGGGTTTTGGCTTGGGCTTGGAGGGAGCAGCAGGTGACTTCATGGCATCAGCCATGAGCTTCTGAGTTTTGGCTGGAGGTGCAACTGGTTCCTGCTCCTCCTCTTCTTCTCCATCTTCCCTCACAGAAGGCTTGCCAAGCACTATGGCAGTGGTCTTCCTAGCCCTCTTCTTTTTCTTACTAGCAACAACTTCCTCATCATCTGATTGCTCAAGAGTGAATGTCATTGTTTCTTGTGGAACCGTAGTTTTCCTAGGTTTTGACATTGGAACTCTTTTAGGAGGAGCTTTCTTCTTAAGATCAGGCTTGGTGGTGGCTGCAGAGCCATATTCCTTCCTAAGAACTGCTTCTTGGAAGTGACCTCTTCATCTGCAAGAAAGTCCTCATCCTCACTCTTTGAGGTTCTCTGCTTCCTTGTTCTATTGGCAGCCTTTGGCAGGTTACTAGGAGTGCTTCTGCTACCATCATCATAGCTATAACTAGGGCTCGTACCCTCACTAAGATTGACATTGTGCTCTGATTGTCACTAGCATCTGACATCTTGCAAAGCTGATCCTGTGAATAGATGGGTATGGGTAGAGTAGATGAGTATCACAAAAATTGGACAATTTTTTAAAACAATTGAGGCCAAACATTAGTTTTAGTTTTCCATAGAAGGCATTTCAGAGCTACCGATTTGATCATCTCGATGACACCGAAGCACTCTCAGAACCTAAACGCAGAATATCGGTCATACCGAGTTGTGCTTCGGTGGCTTCGAGATGCTAGGGTTTCACTGAGATTTTACTTTCGGTCTCAACGATCAGTACGTTTCGGTGGCACCGAGTTGTACTTTGTGCAATGGCCCGAGCCAATCGGTGGGACCGAAAATTTCATTTCGGTCGGTTCGAGATGAGTTCGGCAAAAACCTAACCCTAAATTTTCTTCTTCAAATCTATTCTAATGGAACTTTCTAGTGGATAGAAGTATTGCAGTCGTGGAAAGATACTAGGCATTGTCCTTGTGCATTGAATCGGAAAGGGATAGCATGAGGAGATCGAATCATACCCTAACTTGGTGACGATCCTCTACGGTGGCAACAACAGAGTTGAATTCCATTGACGGCGGCGGATTCCTATGGCGAAGACGCACAGGAGACGACCACGACGATCCGTAGACCAAGGGGGCGGCAATAATGGGGCGTGGGCGCGTGACGTTTGAATATTTTTTTTCAACCGTACGGGTCCGCTGGAATATATACCCATGTGTTGTCGGTGGCACCGAGTGGAACGAATCGATGGCACCGAGATGCAAAACTGCGTGCAGTTACAACAACTCAGCGGGACCGAGTCGGTCTAATCGGTAACACCGAGATGAAAAACCTAGATCAGTCTAATGCTTTCGATGCGACTGAGTTTGAGTGAATTGGTCTGACCGAAATGCAATAGAAGGTTTTGGAAGGTAACCCTTGACGGATCGGTGGCTCCGAGTGCTCCTCACCCGGAGGGTCCGAAAAAGACTTGTTCAATTTTTGTGATATAGCATGAATAGAGTTTGAGACAAGAAGAGCATAGATAGCTAGAGAAAGTTCTTAGGCATTCTTGTCCACCCATTTGGTCAAGAAAAACCAAGACAATCAAAACAACAAATGGATGTCCTCGAATGGAGAAAATATGCAATCAACAAGCTCACACAATAAAATAGCAAATGAAACATGTGTCAAAGCATGTACAAACAATTCTAGCATCTATCAAGCAATTGGCGATGACTAGGTCATCTATATATATGAGTATATTGACTTAGGAGTCAAATGAGAACATTTGATCGTAGGTCATACTAATCGTTTAAGCACAAGTGGGGTTGCCACTTTTACATAAAGCATTAATGTGTTCACACCATTAGAGTTGCTTTAGCTCAATTTGTAGAGCAAAACTCCCCCTAGATATGATGTCCCCCCTAAGTGGGATGAACTAACCTCGGGTTTTGTCGATGATGACTTCATGTAGATAGTGAAGATGTGGATGCTCAATGTTGATGTAGATCATTTGGAGCAATCCTTTGGAGTGTTGCACTTTCAGTACCTACATGGGTTAGTCCCACAAGGAGCATACAAGGATATCCATAGACATAGAGTGAATAGCACAAATGATGATGTCCATGAAGGCATTAGGTTACCTTGTCCCTTGTCTTACCAACAAGAGGGTTTGTGACTCCATGAACTAGTGCAAGATATGAAAGTTGATTGCACAAGTACTTGCCAAAATCAATATGAGTGAAGTATGTTGGTGGAGTCACCCTCAAGAACACTCTAGTTCTTATTCTTTTGGACCCACATTAACTTGATGTGAATCCTTGGAGTTGTAGTTGTACTTGATGAAGTAGAGCTTGATGTAGTCTTGGGAACCCACTTGACCATGGCCTTAGGAGTTTCTTCAAACAAGTAAATCTCTTCTTGAAGCTTGTGTTCCCTCAAAAGAAGCGGGGTCATACCTCTCTTGTTGAGGAACAAACTTTGTCTTGGGGTATTGATCTTCCTCCCATTCAACTCCAATTGCATTGAACTTTCGTTCAAAACCAATACCTTGGTTTTTCCGGTGTCTTCCTTGCTTGCGTACAATTTCCTCAAATTGCTTACTCCCAGCAAGGCTCTTGTAAACACCTTTCTCTATTCCATTCAATAATTCTATTCGATAAGCTATTTTATTGCTCAAGTGTAACTTGACTAGTGGAATCAAGAGAACTACTAGAAGCAACAACATTGGATTTAGCATGGCTGTTGTTACTACTAGAAGAAGAATCTTTCTTGCCCTTATTGCTAGATTTTACTTGTGGCATGTAAGTGGACAAGAGGAGACGTTTGTCAATGTAAGAAGAACTCTTCTTTCGAAGATCATCATTGATAGCTTTTAGGAACTCATGCTCTTGCTCTATATTTAGCTTCTCGAAGCGTAGCTTCTCATGAGTCCTTAGAAGCTCTCTATGATCCTCTTGAGTTGTTTCATGAGCTAACTTAAGAGTGTTTAGTTCTTTAGTTAGGCGCTCAATCTCCTTATTATCATTGTCATCTGTTTCATCTTGATTAGCATGATTACTAGCAAGTTCATCAAGATTTCATCACTAGTTTTGTCAACAAGCAAATCATCATCACCTAGCAAATGATCTATCAAAACCAAGATACTCGTAGAGAGGTTGAAATTAATGAGAATTACCGGTCATCTAGCATTTTAAAAATACGTCCTGAAATTGTACCATGGTTTGTAAATTTAATCTTTTAAATGAATGATTGTTATATTGATATACATACATAATTTTTATTTCTGGCTTCCCATCTGTCCATCATTACCCTGTATGCAATTATGTAAACTGCTTTGGTAATTGGTGTCCCCCTTAAATATTGTTGTTTTCTATCAAATTTATATTTACCTAATGTATGATTGCATTGTTCATGGCTGTCAGGCTATATCCGACACAAGCTTTGACTCTCCTGCGAATGGCAGCAATGTAACTACTCAAAACTACAACTAACTACTTTCACCTGTCCTTGGTCAAATAGTAATACACTACCCTACGAGTATCTCCAATAATAATGGTAAAAACAAGCCGTAACGAAAAAGAATCTGAGGACAAGGACATCACTAATGAAAGTGATAACAATGGAATGCAGATCTCTCCTATGGTTTGATGTACGACCCTCCCTATCTTAGTATATTTGTTATGCTATGCATGCCTTCGGTTAGATTTGGACGGGGAGAATGAAAGATCATGAACGATCATTAGGAGATGTGTGTTAAATACATTTAGACTTCTGGTATGCAAGACAGATTATGAGACAAGGTGGTAGATATTGATGGTTTTCTGGAAAATATGGAGATCACCACTGAGACTAAAGGTTTGTTAACTTGGGAAAGTTACTGTTGTTTATCTTATTCTCACCATTCCTCAACCCTTAGTGTTAGTAGTTGTGTTGTGCAAAGGTATGCACCTTCCTCAATGGCTTCTCAACACGGTTCCATGAATAGGAAGATCAAAAATGAACTTAAGCTATTAGATTGTTTTTTTTTTGCATATGGAATTTATAGAATTTCTCCGTGTGCTCCCATTGTTATCGGCAATTCTAAACTCAACGATGATTTGGATGGTGTGTTACTCTACCATGTCAATGTTTGTGATCATAGCTACTTTCAACATATGCAACCCACTCCATATCAAGGCAATGTAATTTGAAATATTTGAAGTTTTATATACTTCCATTTTCTTCTAAAAAGTCCCTCTTCGATCACTAACCAATATGCAACTTAACTTTAATGTATATGTATTTATATCAAGACAGAAGGATGCAACAATGCGTGTCATCGATGATCTAGTATGTTGTTATGAATTACCTAAACCACCCAGGGATTAGTTGCACTTTCAACCATACGCTTGCAACTCATAGAGAGGTCGTACTTTCGGCCTTCCATTTGAGGGACTATTCATGGGATCGTTCATTTACGGTTTGAGGGACTCCAAGTACGATCTACACCAAAACGTCTTCTTCCTTTGCAACTCGGAGTTGGTAACAATCAAATCCAAACCTTTAATGCATCTTCATACTGTTCCTGGGTGATCGTAGCGCAAAAAAAATTCTACTAAGTTCCCCAACACGACTTTGACGGAGGTTGCAGCCGGTTGCCTAGGTCACGGACTGAACTGAGGGCTATTACTTGCCCAATACACACATGCTCTCTGGCGAGCGTACGTTTAGGCTTCATAGGTCGGATTGCCTGGTTTTCCGAACCCAACTACCTCTAGGCACCGCAACATCGGAAAACACTCTGAGAACTTATCTTAGAGGTAGAAGTGTAAGACTGGCTAACTACGCATTTCAATGTCAAGATTGAATCAAAATAATTAAATTCAAAAAGGAAACTTGATTTGCCCAGCAAAAGCAATACGCGACGCCGATGTCTCCCAGGTCGACCGATGGGTCCCCGTAGAGCCGCCCTGGGTGCTCTTAGAAGCTAAAAGTTTCACGTCGTCAACTTGCAGGTCGACTGACGGGTCCCCATAGAGCTGGCCTGGGGGCTATTCGAAGCAAAATTTTCCACGCTGGCATCTCGCAGGTCGACCGATGGGTCCCCATGGAGTTGTCCTGTGGGCTCTTGGAAGCACAAATTTCCATGCTGACATCTCGCAGATCGACCGACGGGTCCCCATAGAGACGGCTTGTGGGGTCTTAGAAGCAAAAAATTCCGCGTCGGCGTCTCATAGGTTGATCGACGAGTCCCTGCAGATTTGGCGTGAGACCTCTTAGAAGCAAAATATTCCACGTCAGCATCTCGTAGGTCGACCGACAAGTCCTGCAGAACCGGCCTGGATTGTACTGAGTTATAATTTTGCTTAGAAAAGATCTTATCTGACATGCAGTTGGGCATCTTCCTTGCCAAGCTGCTCCTCGGCAAGGGCAAAACACACACACGCCGATATTCAACTGACTAAGTTTTTGAGGAGGTACAATCGTAGGGTCAGTCATGTCGCCCAGCCCAATTCTTGGGGGCTACCGCATTGTTGACTCTCAATGCAAAAAATTTAAAGTGCAATATGGTTTCCGAGAAGATTACGATCCTCACGTCGATCAGCCGCACCCGGCATGCGTCTTGGGGGCTATTGCGCACCATGTTTTTTCCTCCTAAAGGTTTGCATCCAAGCAAGGATTTGATCCTCAGGCCAATTTTTCAAATTGAACTGAGTCTTAGGGACTACTGGGATCAACAGTTTTATTTCATACTTCAGGTGCATACCGGATTTTAGGCTGGTACGCACCTTGAGAGTTACAGGCTATACAGTTCGATAGAGAATAAATTGCACCAATAAAAATCCATGAAAAATCAGCCCAAAACCAAGGTGGTGCACCACTTCGGAAGCAGTTCGACGTGTAGGCCTGCTTCAAGCGGCTGGCTGCATTGGAGACTTTTTCCAGCGTTAAGATCTGCTAAACTCCTTCAACTATTTTGAAGACAAATGCGATCTATGATACCTTGAATGTAGTCCGACATTAGAGCTCGGTTGCGAGAAGACACCGCCGCACAGGATTTTTTATAACCCAAGGTGTGGTGTGAAAACAACAAAACGTCTAGTGGAGGCTAAGGGAACCTAGAAGGGGCTCCCAGATGCCCGACTTCTGGACTCTTCAGATACACCTCGGCGATAGATACGTCCATTTTGCATCATGTTTTTGTATTGATATTTATTGCATTATGGGCTATTATTACACATTATGGTGCAATACTTATGCCTTTTCTCTCTTATTTTACAAGGTTTACATGAAGAGGGAGAATGCCGACAGCTGGAATTGTGGACCGGAAAGGGTGCAAATCTAAGAGACCTATTCTGCACAACTCCAAAAGTCCTGAAAAATTACGGAGAATTATTTTGGAATATATAAAAAATATTGGGCTAACAAAATACCAGAGGGGACCCACCAGGTGGCCATAAGGGTGGGGGGCGTGCCCTACCCCCTAGGCACGCTTCCCTAGCTTGTGGGCCCCCTGGCAGGCCTCCGGTGCCCCTCTTCTGCTATATGATGTCTTTTGACCTGGAAAAAAATCAAGAGGAAGCTTTTGGGACGAGGCGCCGCCGTCTCGAGGCGGAACTTGGGCAGAACCAATCTATGGCTCCGACATAGCTTTTCTGCCAGGGAAACTTCCCTCCGTGAGGGGGAAATCGAAGCCAACGTCATCACCAACGATCCTCCCATCAAGAGGGGTCAATCTCCATCAACATCTTCCCCGGCGCCATATCCTCTCAAACCCTAGTTCATCTCTTGTATCCGATCTTTGGCTCAAAACCTCAGATTGGTACCTGTGGGTTGCTAGTAGTGTTGATTACTCCTTGTAGTTGATGCTAGTTAGTTTATTCAGTGGAAGATCATATGTTCAGATCCTTAATGATAATTATTACTCCTCTGATTATGAACATGAATATGCTTTGTGAGTAGTTACGTTTGTTCCTGAGGACATGGGAGAAGTCTTGTTATAAGTAATCATGTCAATTTGGTATTCGTTCGATATTTTGATGAGATGTATGTTGTCTTTCTCTAGTGGTGTTATGTGAATGTCGACTACATGACACTTCACCATTGTTTGGGCCTAGGGGAAGGCATTGGGAAGTAATAAGTAGATGATGGGTTGCTAGAGTGACAAAAGCTTAAACCTAGTTTATGCGTTGCTTCGTAAGGGGCTGATTTGGATCCATATGTTTCATGCTATGGTTAGATTTATCTTAATTCTTCTTTCGTAGTTGCAGATACTTGTGGGAGGGGTTAAACATAAGTGGGAGGCTTGTCCAAGTACGAACAACACCCAAGCACCGGTCCACCCACATATCAAATTATCAAAGTAAAGAACGCGAATCATATGAGCATGATGAAAACTAGCTTGGCAGTAATTCCCATGTGTCCTCGGGAGTGTTTTGCTTTATATAAGAGTTCGTCCAGACTTGCCCTTTGCTACAAAAAGGATTGGTCCACCTTTCTGCACCTTTGTTACACTTGTTACTTGTTACCCGTTACGAATTATCTTATCACAAAACTATCTGTTACCAATAATTTCAGTGCTTGCAATGAATACCTTGCTGAAAACCGCTTGTCATTTCCTTCTGCTCCTCGGTGGGTTCGACACTCTTACTTATTGAAAGGACTACGATAGATCCTCTATACTTGTGGGTCATCAAGACTTTTTTCTGGCCCTGTTTCTGGGGAGTGAAGCGCCTTTGGTAAGGAAACATTTATATAGTGTGCTAAAATTTACTGCCACTTGTTGCTATGGAAAATAAGCCTTTGAGCGGTTTGTTCGGGGTATATTCACCCCGACCGGAAGAGCAAAGAGTTTCCCCTCAACCTACTGAACCTACTGAAAATATTTATAATGAAATTCCTTCGGGTATGACAGAGAAACTGCTAGCTAATCCTTATGCAGGAGATGGAACATTACATCTTGATATGCATCTAATCTATGTGGATGAAGTTTGTGGATTATTTAAGCTTGCAGGTTTGCTCGAGGATGAAGTCAAGAAGAAGTTCTTCCCTTTATCTTTGAAGGAGAAGGCATTGACATGGTATGGGCTATGCGATGATATTGGGACTTGGAATTACAACTGATAGAAATTGGAATTTCATTAGAAGTTTTATCCTATGCATCTAGTTCATCGTGATCGAAATTATATTTATAATTTTTGGCCTCATGAAGGAGAATGTATCGCTCAAGCTTGGGGGAGGCTTAAGTCAATGTTATATTCATGCCCCAATCATGAGCTCTCAAGAGAAATTATTATTCAAAAAATTTATGCTCCGCTTTCTCGTAGTGATCAATCCATGCCCGATACTTCTTGTACTGGTTCTTTTATAAAGAAGACCATTGAATTCAAAGGGGATTTATTGGAAAGAATTAAACGCAACTCTAAAGATTGGGAACTCGATGAAGGTAAGGAGTCAGCTATAAACCTCAAGTTTGATTGTGTTAAATCTTTTATGGATACCGATGCTTTTCATGAATTTAGCACTAAATATGGACTTGACTCTGAGATAGTAGCTTCCTTCTGTGAATCATTTGGTACTCATGTTGATCTCCCTAAGGAGAAGTGGTTTAAATATCATCCTCCCATTGAAGTGAAAGTGGTAGAACCTATTAAAGTTGAGGAGGAAACCATTACTTATAAAGTAGATCCGTTGTTCCTAATGCTTATATTGAGAAACCACATTTCCCCGTTAGAATAAAGGAACATGCTAAAGCTTCAGCTGTGGTTCGAAAGATTCATACTAGAACACCTACACCCCTTGAACAAATTAAAGTTGAATCCAATATTGCTATGGTTAAAGATCTCTTGGTCGATAATATTGATGGGCATGTTATTTACTTCTATGATGAAGCTGCTAGAATTGCTAGACCTGGTGAAAAAGATAAGCATTGACCCGTTGTCGGCATGCCTGTTGTGTCTATTAAAATAGGAGATCATTGTTATCATGGCCTATGTTATGTGGGTGCTAGTGTGAGTGCAATTCCCTTTACTTTATATCAAGAAATTACGAATGATATTGCACCTGCTGAAATAGAAGATATTGATGTTACTATCAAGCTTGCTAATAGAGATACTATATTACCAATTTTAGGATTGTTAGAGATGTTGAAGTCTTTTGTGGGAAAATAAAATACCCTACTGATTTTCTTGTTCTTGGGTCCCCACAAGATGATTTTAGTCCCATTATACTTGGTAGACCTTTCTTGAACAATGTTAATGCTAAGATAAATTATGAGATAAACAATTACAGTTTGGGGATGTGTCTGATGAGTTTAATTTTTCCAAATTTCCTATACAACCGCATGACAAAGAATTTCGTAGTAAAGATGAAATTATTGGTCTTGCTTCTATCGTTATACCTCCTACCGATCCTTTAGAACAATATCTGCTAGACCATGAAAATGCTATGTTTATGAATGAAAGGAAGGAATTAGATGAAATATAATTTAGCCAAATGCCTATTTTGAAACACAACTTGCCTTTTGGGATTATTGGGGATCATCCTCCACTCAAGGGTGATCCCGTGTTTGAGCTTAAACAATTACCTGATACTCTGAAATATGCTTATCTCGATGAAAAGAAGATATATCCTATTATTATTAGTGCTAACCTTTCAGAGCATGAAGAAAAGATATTATTGGAAACTCTGAGGAAGCATCATGCCGCTATTGGATATACTCTTGACGATCTTAAGGGCATTAGTCCCACTCTATGCCAGCACAAAATTAATATGGAGCCCCTTGCTAAACCTGTTGTTGATCACCAATGACTGTTAAATCCTAAGATGAAGGAAGTGGTAAGAAATAATTTATCCTATTGCTGATGGTAGATGGGTAAGTCCAGTTTATTGTGTCTCTAAGAAGGGAGGTGTTACTGTTGTTCCTAATGATAAGAATGAATTGATACCACAACGAATTGTTACAGGTTATAGAATGGTTATTGATTTTAGAAAGTTGAATAAAGCTACTAGGAAAGACCATTATCCTCTACCTTTTATTGATCAAATGCTAGAAAGACTACAAAGCACACACACTTTTTATTTCTAGATGGTTACTCTGGTTTTTAACAAATACCTGTGTTAAAAGAGTATCAAGAAAAAACTACTTTTACTTTCCCCTTCAGTACCTTTGCTTATAGACATACGCCTTTTGGTTTATGCAATGCTCCTGCTATATTTCAAACATGTATGACTGCTATATTCTCTGACTTTTGTGAAAAGATTGTTGAGGTTTTCATGGATGATTTCTCCATTTATGGAACTTCTTTTGATGATTGCTTAAGCAACCTTGATCGAGTTTTGCAGAGATGTGAAGAAACTAATCTTGTCTTGAATTGGGAGAAGTGCCACTTTATGGTTAATGAAGGTATCGTTGGGGCATAAAATCTCCAAAAGAGGTATTGAAGTTGATAAAGCTAAAGTAGATGCTATTGAAAAGATGTCGTGCCCTAAAGATATCAAAGATATAAGAAGTTTCCTTGGTCATGCTGGTTTCTATAGGAGGTTTATTAAAGACTTCTCTAAAATTTCTAGGCCTCTCACTAATTACTTGCAAAAAGATGTTCCATTTGTTTTTGATGATGATTGCGTACAAGCATTTGAAATCCTTAAGAAAGCCTTGATTTCTGCACCTATTGTTCAACCACCTGATTGGAACCTACCATTTGAAATCATATGTGATGCTAGTGATTATGTTGTTGGTGTTGTTCTAGGACAAAGGGTTGATAAGAATTAAATGTTATCCATTATGCTAGTAAAAATCTAGAACGTACTCAAAGAAATAATGCTACTACTGAAAAAGAATTTTTACCACTTGTCTTTGCTTGTGATATGTTTAGACATTATATTGTTGATTCCAAAGTAACTGATCACACCGACCATGCTGCTATTAAATACCTTATGGAAAACAAATATTCTAAACCTATACTTATTAGATGGGTTCTCTTGCTGCAAGAATTTAATTTGCATATTACTGATAGAAAGGGAGACGAGAACCCCCTAGCAGACAACTTGTTTAGGTTAGAAAATGTTCTTGATAACCCATTGCCTATTGATGATAGTTTTCCTGATGAGCAACTGGCTATCATAAATGCTTCTCGTAATCCTCCTTGGTATGCTAATTTTGCTAATTACATTGTCATACCACCTAGTTTCACATACCAGCAAAAGGAAAAGTTCTTCTATGATTTAAGACATTACTTTTGGTATGATCCTTGCCTTTATAAAGAAGGAGTAGATGGTGTTATTAGATGTTGTGTACCTGAGCATGAACATGAACATATCCTAGGCAAGTGTCACTCTGAAGCTTATGGAGGACACCATGCTGGAGATAGAACCACACACAAGGTATTACAATCTGGTTTTATTGGCCTACTCTCTTCAAAGATGCTCGTAAGTATGTCTTGTCTTGTGATGAATGCAAGAGAATTGGTAATATTCGTAGGCGTCAGGAAATGCCTATGAATTATTCACTCATTATTGAACCATTTGATGTTTGGGGCTTTGATTATTTGGGACATCCCTTCCTCCAATGGGTATACACATATTTTAGTTGCTATTGATTATGTTACTAAGTAGGTAGAAGCTATTCCAACTAGTAGTGATGATCATAACACTTCCATTAAAATACTTAAAGAAGTTATTTTCCCAAGGTTTGGAGTCCCTAGATATTTAATGACTGATGGTGGTTCACACTTTATTCATGGTGCTTTCCATAAATTGCTTGCTAAGTATGATGTTAACCATAGAATTGCATCTCCTTATCATCCTCAGTCTAGTGGTCAAGTAGAATTGAGTAACCGCAAAATAAAGTTGATCTTGCAAAAGACTGTTAATAGATCTTGAAAAAATTGTCTAAGAAACTTGACGATGCATTATGGGCTTATAGAACTGCTTATAAAAACCCTATGGGTATGTCTCCATATAAAATGGTTTATGGAAAAGCATGTCACTTACCTCTTGAAATAGAACATAAAGCTTATTGGGCAATTAAAGAGCTCAACTATAATTTCAAACTTGCCGGTGAAAATAGGTTATTTGACATTAGCTCACTTGATGAATGGAGAACCCAAGCCTATGAGAATGCCAAGTTGTTTAAATAAAAAGTTAAAAGATGGCATGACGAAAGGATACAAAAGCGTGAATTTAATGTAGGTGACCTTGTCTTGCTATACAACTCTCGGTTACGATTTTTTGTAGGAAAGCTTCTCTCTAAATGGGAAGGTCCTTATATTATCGAGGAGGTCTACCCCTCCAGTGCCATCAAAATCAACAACACCGAAGGCACCAACCTGAAGGTGGTAAACGGGCAAAGAATCAAACATTATATATCAGGTACTCAAATAAATGTTGAGACAAATATTATTAATACCATAACACCGGAGGAGTACATAAGGGAGACCTACCAGAACGTTTCAGACTCTAAAAAGGAATAGGTATGTGGTACAGTAAGTAAACCGACTCCAAAACTTTTCCAATGGCAATTTTACTCCATTTTGGAATATTTAAAAAATTAGGAAAATTAAAAGTAGTCCGAAAAGTGCACGACGAGGCGACAAAGCCTTGGGGCGCGCTGATGACCCACAAGATATGGGATCAATTGTAGTCTTTTCAATAAGTAAGAGTGTCGAACCCAACGAGGAGCAGAAGGAAATGGCAAGTGGTCTTCGGCAAGGTAATGTCTGCAAGTGCTGAAATAGTAAGTAACAGAGTAGTTTGATAGCAAGATAATTTGTAACGAGCAAGTAAGGATAGTAGTAACAAAAGTGTAGCAAGGTAGACCAATCCTTTTGAGGCAAAGGACATGCCAAAACGGTATCTTATAATATGCAAAGCGTTCTTGAGGGTACACATGAATTTCATCCCGTCACTTTCATCATGTTGGTTCGATTCGTGTTTGCTACTTTCATAATTTGATATGTGGGTGGACCGGTGCTTAGGTGCTGTTCTTACTTGAACAAACTTCCTACTTATGATTAACCCCCTTGCAAGCATCCGCAACTATGAGAAAAGTATTAAGAATAAATTCTAACCATAGCATTAAACTTTTGGATCAAACTGGTCCCTTACGAAATAGCGCATAAACTAGGGTTTAAGCTTCTGTCACTCTCACAACCCATCATCTAATAACTACTCCAAAATGCATTCCCTTAGGCACAAATATGGTGAAGTGTCATGTAGTCGATGTTCACATGACACCACTAAGGGAATCACAACATACATACTATCAAAATATCGAACACATATAAAGTTCACATGATTACTTGCAACATGATTTCTCCCGTGACCTCAAGAACAAAAGTAACTACTCACAAATGATAATCATGCTCAAGATCAGAGGGGTATTAAATAGCATATTGGATCTGAACATATAATCTTCCACCAAATAAACCATATAGTAATCAACTACAAGATGTAATCAACACTACTAGTCACCCACAAGCACCAATATATAGTTCTAGTACAAAGATTGAACACAAGAGATGAACTAGGTTTTGAGAGGAGATGGTGCCGTTGAATATGTTGATGGAGATTGCCCTCCCAAAGATGGGAGAGTTGTTGGTGATGATGATGACGATGATTTCCCCCTCCGGGAGGGAAGTTCCCCCGGCAGAATCGCTCCGCCGGAGGGAAAAAGTGCTCCTGCCCAAGTTTCGCCTCGAGACGGCGGCGCTCCATCCCGAAAGTCCTCTCCTTATTTTTTATAGGTCGAAGTGACCTATATACCAGAAGATGGGCACCGAAGGTGGGCCGAAGGGAGCACAACCCACCAGGGCGCGCCTGGGCTCCCTGGCGTGCCCAGGTGGGTTGTGCCCACCTGGTGGGCCCCCTTTGGTACTTATTGGTTCCAATAATTCTTGTATATTCCATAAAAATTCCTCGTGAAGTTTCAGCTTATTTGGAGTTGTGCAGAATAGGTGGCCTGACGTAGCTTTTCCAGGTCCAGGTTTCCAGCTGCCGGAATTCTCCCTCTTTGTGTGAACCTTGCATATTATGAGAGAAAAGGCATTAGAATTACTCCAAAAAGCATTATTATGCATAAAAACATTATAAATAACAGTAGGTAAACATGATGCAAAATGGACGTATCAACTCCCCCAAGCTTGGACCTCGCTTGTCCTCAAGCGAAAACCAAAATCGAAAAACATGTCCACATGTTTAGAGAGAGAGAGAGGTGTCAATAAAAAAATACGGACAGAGAATCATCATGTAAATTATTATAACAGCAACAAACTTTAACATAAAAAACTTATCATAGACTTCTCATGAATAAGTAACAATTCATCACAACATCGAAGTATAAAGCATAAAATCTATTGGAAACTTACAAACTATGTTCTCAGTCAAGTTTGCAACTAAAAATTCATCATCTTTTCAGGAAGGTTCACGTATCGGAGCCTTTAGGCAAGTCCACATACTCAACCATCATATAGTCTTCTATTATTCCTAACACTCACCGCTTACACATGAGCAAAATGTTTCAATTGGGCACATAGAAAGATAGGGGCTTATAATTTTGCCTCCCAACATATTCAGCTCAAGGGTGATGTCAACAATAATAACTCATGCTACCCACATCCAACTAGATATATGTGCCTAGATCTTTCCTCACCACATGCTTGCCAAAAGAGAAAATAAAAATGAATAAAGAGAAGAACTTTGACTCATGCATAAAAGTAAATACATAAAAGTAAAATATAGGTCCTTCGCAGAGGGAAGCAGAGGTTGCCATGCGCTTTTTGTTTGTATGCTCAATCCCTTAGTGCAAAAGAACGTCACGTTATATTGCCCCTTATGATAGCAACCTTTATTATGCAGTCTGTCGCTTTTATTCTTTGCTATCACAAGTTTGTACAACGCTCAATTTTCTCTTATACTAATTGATCTCATACTTTTAGAAGCAATTTTTATTGCCTTATTGCACTGATGACAACTTACTTGAAGGATCTTACTCAATCCTTAGGTAGGTATTGTGGACTCTTGAAAATAAGATTTGGGTTTAAGGGTTTTTGGATGCACAAGTAGTATCTCTACTTGGTCGGAATTTTTGGCTAGCAAAGATGGGGGCAAGCACCACATGTTGAAGGATCTATGACAATATAATTTCTATGTGAATATGAACAAACATAAATCATTACGTTGTCTTCCTTGTCCAACATCAACAATTTTGGCATATAATATTTTGATGGGGGCTCGCAATCACAAAAGATTTCCAGGATAGTGTATTTTCATGTGAATCTTCTCTTCCCTTATTAATTCTTTCATGAATTGCATCATTGACCAATGTTATGTTTGTCAATCTCCAATAAAATTTTCTACTTATACTTTTCCTTATGTGATGTCATTATTTACCATAAGATTAGCATATGATCTTTTTCATTTATTTCCTTTTTTATTGGAACATGAAAGTAAAGAAAGCAAAACTTAAACTAAACTTTATTATATATCTCGCACACGGTTACAATGACTGATCACTAAGCAAACTCTCAAAAAGAAAGGATCGAACTAAACTTTTATTCATCTAAAGCAAAATATAAGTATGGATCGAACTAAGATAAGTAAAGGCAAAATATAATGGAGGTGATACGATACCAGGGCACCTCCCCCAAGCTTGGCGAAAGACAAGGGGAGTGCCCATACCCGATACTCAATTTTCTTTTGGTGATGAAGAAGGAGGTGGTGGTGATGAAGTAATAGCGATCTTGTCCTTCATGATCAAAAGATTCTCCATTCTACGGATGACACTCCGGAGAAAGGTGATGTGCTCTTGCAACGTAATATTTTCATGAGTGAGATATTTATTTTGCACACGAACCATTTCGATGATCCGAAAAGCTTCAATCTCATTAGGGGTAAGATGAGCATAGTAAGGTTTAAGGATACCTTCTTATTCCTCCTTAGTTTTCGGGCCCAATTAAGGCAAGCGGTTTACTCGGCCTTTTAAAGGCCCGAAACTAATAGTGGGCCAGATTAAGACTAGACCAAACTAATGGCCCAAGATGATTGTAGGCCCACGGCTCGGCATGTACTAGCGATTGGCGACCGGCCAGTTTTAGTATAGAAATTATTATTTTATAAACCTAAGCTATTGGATCATTGCGCACCGATCGAAGATTACGACCTTTTCTCAGAGCGACGATAGCAGAAACAGCAAATAAATTACAACATCGTGACAAAGAATAAACCTAGACTATACAAAAAGAAATTACAGCATATTACATCCCCTGGGCATCAAAGTTCACTGCCATTGATAATAAAAGGCAACCACAGAGCAGATTACATAAACTAGGCAGGTCGCCACCAATGGAAGTTAACAGGTGGACAAAATAATAGACAAAACCGACAGCACTTCAACACAGTTCAAGAAAGGTTAGCCCGGCCCAGGAGCTGCAGCGCAAGCAGCTTAGCAACCTGATGAGACTGCGCTTCTTTGGTGCTCATATCCACCAACTTAAGCTGCATAGCATCAATAAACGTCCTGTACTTACGGTTAATCTTGCATAGAATGGAGTTCTAGTCGGATTTGAGCAGAAGCATGTATTTCTGCTTGAATTTCAGACTGAAGAAGTCGAACAGATTCAGGCAGCGACTTCGTCGAGCTTGTGTCACTGAGTAAGTTTGACACTACATCAAGATGTGACTTCGTGGTTGTATCCCTACCCTAAAGATGTGTTGCCTTCTCCTCTGGAATATGTGTTAGAGGGACAAACAATGGGTTCGTCTCACTATCATTGTGGCAGTTCTTCCTAGCAGCAGTGTTGTCACCCTGAAAGAGAAATAAGTAGGTAGATAACAAGTTTTGCACATATAAGTATCAGCGCTGTCAATTCATCTCATTTCTTTGTCAGAAATAAAGAGACATGGTTTAAAAATAGCATTAACATAATAAGCATTGTTCATAGTTAAGATGGCAGGAAATGGCATTATGCAGGAGCGGCCATCTTCACTAGACCACTTGATTACAGATCAAGAACACAAGCATAGATGTAGTTCTAAACAACGTATAAGCATGATTGGTGAGTGTACTATCAATTTATACCATTTCAGATTGGTAAATAAAGAGACATGATTTAAATAACATTAATATAATATGGCATTGTTCATAGTTGAGACATAGCAGGATATGACATTGTGCTATTGTTGGTAGTCTCACCACACCACTGGATTACAGATCAAGAACACAAGCATACACATAGTGCTAAAGAAGATAACGTGCTATGTTTAGTTTAATTTACATGGTACGAATAAGGAACTAGGTTGTACAACTAAAGACTGAAATTGAGAAGGACAAACTTACGTTTATGTACTTCTACTTTATAAATTTTGACCATGCAATTTGATGCAGACGACAAAAATAAACAGCATTTGCACTCATAGCTATCCAAATATACACAACAAAGTTTGAAGGATCGAGGAGGACAAACTTACATTAGTAGTGAAGACAGGCTCTATAAAGGCCTTGTCCATATTGATTGGGGGGGGGGGGCAATTCAAGAAGTTTACCACACACTCTTCTTCAAGAGTATTGCCTTTATTCCACATTTTGTTAAGAGTAAATATAGATGTGAAAATATAGGAACAAATGGCGATTATTTAATTTAAGATGGAGAGTACAAATGTAAATACAGCATACAGGCAGAAGGCACTGACAAGAGCAATGCGGAGCTAAACTTCTTCAGTAACATTGGTTTTATTCAATATTTTGGCAAGAGTAAATGTAGATCTGATGCGTAGAGAAATGGAGGACAAGGGAAAATAAGCTACAAAGTGTACATGAAGAACTAGCTCACAAATATAAGTACAGTGATGAAGGACAACACATACTTACAAGAAAAATGAAGAACTAAATTTCTTCATAAGCATTGGGTTTATCCCACATTAATTTAAGCATTAATATAGATCTGATAATTTCGAGCGAACTGTGGATAAGCAAGCTATAATGCACAGTGATGTCACATAATCCACCAGGTATGAATGTAAGAACAACAATAGGACAATAGGTACGCACAATAGCAAAGTAGCGACCAACATAGTTGCGATATCCTAGGTTTTGCGGCGCTGGTTCTATCGCCAATATACGTCGGGTGCTATGCGATTTCTCTGGTAGCACCACCTTTTTCAAGGACTTTGCTTGTACTCCTTCAGGTTCTGCAATCACCCTCTTCATTTTGGATGTCTGAAACACAAGAATAGCATTTGAATGAAAAAACATGGTATGACGACAAATGGAATAAGTGTTGATAACGGGTGGGCATGGCATCTTCACATATATCATGAGTAAACTAAGAAGATGGTGGTGCAACAAAGCAAAAGGAATGCAAGACACCTTATGCAAGATATGTGCAACCAATAAAACCTTGCCAAATTAGAACAGGCACCTTGTTGGGTGAACAGGATAGGCCATCTACCTTTGACTCCTTGAGCTCAGAATAGTCATTAGGATCATATTCTAAATACGAATCTATAGATCGGGAGCATGTGGGTTTCATTGCATCCACAATGGACCTCAATCCCTTGATGCCAAGTTTGTTACTCATTGAACTGTTCTGCAATATTCTTCTGATGTGCGCATTCTTATATTCATTGTGATTACGTACAATATCTGTAAAGCATGAAAACACAAATAGTAGTGAGATTATCTTTGTAATGCAGAGGATATTGTAATATAATAGAGGCTCCCTGTAAACCCTTGTGTGCTATCACTGGATTCTGATGAGAGAGCCCATGTGTGTTGTAGTATGGTGAGTAGATTAATATAATCTGGCACAACTACACAAAAAATAGGCTCCCTGTTGGGAGCCCTAGATGTAAGGATAGTTGGCAGATGATAGGTTCATAATATACCGTACAGAAAGTTTATTGCCAAACCATGATAACGAGAGCGCACAGCTAGTAGGCAGATCGTAGTGTAGATAATAGGGGTACACCATAACCACCATAAATAAATCGGGAAAGTGGAACTGGCTGGAAAACACAGGGTTTTGCCGCTACTAATATGCAGCCTATAGATCACCTATAGGCCAGCTCTATTTCATCTGAAGGTGCACAACTGTTACTATCAGTTTAGTCTATCAAAGACCGCGTGGCTCCCACCAGTTCCGAGGTATTATGGCAGACCAACTCGAAGTGGGAAATCATTTAGCAGAACCGGCCCAATGGAGTTGTCGACTGTAGATGTCCCTCCTCCCCTTCCTGAAAAGGAACATACTTTGCTTACTAAATAAGAACAGAAGAAGAACATGTTAAAGAATAGAAGGGGAAGCATATTATTGAGATTCCCCTTCTTTCTATACAATGTTGGTTGCCCACCCATGATGAATCAGAGCACCCAAAGAAATGCAATTCCATGATGTCTCTCTATACTTGGCCACATGCATTTGGAAACTCAACTGGGAGCATTAGCTAACCAATTAAATGTGTCTGTTAGCTAATGTCAGTATCATATCACATTCGTATTTGAAGAACCTTAGGACGTATGATTGGTGTGTGTCGGTGCAACAAACCCTGGGTTCGTTGCCCAGACTATGCACAGGCACAAGAACAAGATTGAAGCACCAAATTAAGTCAGAGATTGAGGGACCAAGTGAATTGAAGAACCAACATGCACTTCAGAGGGACCAAGATCAAGCCAGAGGAGAAAGGTATCGGCAAGAGAAGGGCCTCCCTTGCCGGGCAGGCGAGCCCGACAAGGGGCGAGGCCACCGCTAGAAGCAGGCAACCAAGGCACCCCGGTAAGGTCTGCTGGGGCTCGTGGTGGCAGAACCACCCCACCAACCACTCAAGCACGACCCACGTCGTCAATCAGTGTGGTGTCAAGCCTCAAGGTGATTAAGTGGCAGCCATTCACCACATGGCGGCCGTTTCCTACAGAAGAAACCCACAGATGACACCCTTCCTGCGACGTGTCAAGAGAACAGGCGCGGAGCTGGCAAGATAGCCCGGCAAGCCTTGCCGGGCAACCAGTGATGTGACACTAAGCGGTGCAATTAATGCACCCTGTCAGCCTGCAGAGTTAGGTATTATAGCACTGTTTTCTATCATATCAGTAGATAATGACTACTTTGCCATTGTGGTGACCCCTTAATCTATAAAGGGAGGCCCATGGCACCCGTAGGAAGGGTTGGAAAGTTGACGAACCCACACCCACATACGCGCGTAGTCACTGCGGCCCTATGGCCACCCCTGCCGGGAAAGTGTACTGCGTTTCACCATCCCATTCCACCATCAATCCACTAAAGTAGGAGTAGGGTCTTACACCTCACGGCGGCCCGAACCTGGGTAAATTGCTTGTGTGCTCTCTACCGTGCTGCGGTGCGCTGGTCTGCTCTTTGCGCAACGCGACGTCCCCCTGCCGAACCAGCAAGGGGCCTCCTGGTCCCATAGGTGGCCGTGGATATCCCGCGATAGTGTGTTATTTAGCTTTAAAGGGTGGACAACTACTAGTAGGACACAAAGCACCTACACAGATCGTAGTGAAGATATAATGGGAAAACCCTAAGCATCAGGAGTAAAATCAGGAAAGTGGAACTTGCTGGAATATATGTGCTAGTATTGCCGGTGTGGCTAGAAAGGCTTCGGATATCAGCTCTCTTCAACTGAAGGTGCGGTACTGTTAATATTAGTGTAACTCTCAAAGGCGACACAACTCCCCGCATTTCCTTGCTAATCTTACAGGATTCAAGTGGGCAGGCCACTACAATTCCTATTCCTATTTACAAAACCCTATGAATCAAAGAGGCCCGAAGAGTTGAAAGTGTCCATCACAACCGACTGATTAGACCTCTACACTGCAAATGTCCCTGCTCCTCTTCACTACAAGGAACATATTGTACTACTATCATACTCCCTCCGTTCCAAAATATAAGTCTTTGTAGATATTTCCACTATGGATCACATCTGAGATGTATCTGAGATACATTTTAGAGTGTAGATTCACTCATTTTGCTCCATATGTAGTCCATGGTGGAATCTATACAAAGACTTGTATTTAGGAACGGAGAGAGTACTTATTAAAGAAGAATGGAAGAGGAACATGCTAAAGAAGAGCAAGCAGATTTTGGATAATAAAATGTTCGTTGCGCAGTGCCCACACATGATGAACCTGAGCACAGTAAGAATGCAACTCCCTGTTGTCTCTCTATATGTGGTGCACGTGCTTTTCGAAAGTAAAGTAGGAACATTAGCTGGCCAATTAAACGTTATCTGTTTTAGTAATATCAGCATCATATCAGATTCGTATTTCAGCAACAAGTTTGGAATTATGAGTGGCACATTGTTTAGCTTGATGGATTTAGGAGTAGTGCTAAGAAGCTACGATGATGGTACTGAATATAAAGGCATGTCTGCATGCAAGTCGCGTGACTTTTGTCATTTGGGTCAGTCGACCATTTCAAGAGGTTGGATGAAGATCCTACGTCTCCTAACCCTTCTTCTTCCACATCTCTGATTCTTCCCATACAGAACACTACACGGGCCGGCCGAACCACGCCCCGACCCCCCGCCCTCCTGAACCGCCCCCACCGCTGTGTTCCTCCGCCACCCCACCTCACCCTACCCCCACCTCCGTCGAGTTTTCTTCGTTCAACGAGGCCCCACCACCGCCAGGCCACCGCCCCCACAGCCACCATCCCCACCCGAGCCTCTTCCTTCGCACCGGCGAACTCCGGCGAGCTCTCAAAAATCGACTGACCCAATTTTGAAATTTAGTCTACTGTCATTTAACTAGTGTGTAATATAAAAGGGGAAAGCCATAAGCATTGCGAGTATAGTGTTGAGCGTGCCATGGCGGATCTGAAGGTGGTAAGCGGACAAAGGCAACTTCGCAACCAATATTTGCTCTCAACTAACAAGTAAGTGATGGACAAGAAATCAGAGTAAAGCAGTGGCGATCTATTTTCTTGCTGCGATAAATACGTTGAGCAGATACGAAAGAGTACCGCCTCTGGTGCGGCACCGTGTATGCATCTGCTGAGAATTTGACGGTGCTGCGGTAGTGATGGCTGTCGGCGGCATGGAAGCAGATCTAGGAGGGTAGATGGTGGTGGCGGGGGAAATATCCTGGCACGATGGACGAGACGGTCGTAGGAGCGGCACCGACAAGGTGGACTATGGTGGGGATGAAGCGAGAGGACGGGATGCAAGGATCTCGGTCTGAAGCCGTGGATGAGAAAGGTCGATCTGTTGTAATGGATGACGGCGTCGGGGTATCAGCTCCGACATGGTGGAGGAGGACGGCGGTGGATGGGGTGGCGGACGGAGGAGGCTGGGGTGGAGAGGGTGTTTTGGCGCCCATGGAGTACGAATGGGGAAATGGAGGGAGAGAGTAAGGGGGGAACCATGTCTTCAGGGCGCGCTTGTCTCAAATGCGAGGAAATTTACAAACTTAGCCCCCGTTTAAAATTCCCTACATCACAGCAATATTAGTGAAAGTGCAACTATCCCTGGGTGGTTTTGGTAATTCCTAACAACATATAGCTCATTGATCTAATGCTATTTCAAGATAAATATTTCAGGAAAGCTCAATGATTGGCTTGGCATGGATTAGAAAGTGGACCCCTCAAAATGCTAAGGACAAAAGATTGGCTCAAGCTCAAAGCACAAGACTCTACATTTTTATTTTAGTGATCCAAGATCACATTGAGTCCATAGGAAAAGCCAATACTATTAAAAGGGGGGTGAGGTGTTGCTTAATGAGTTACTTGCTCAAAATGCTTAGTGATATGCTCCAAAAACCCTCAACTACTTTCTCATATCCACATATGTCCCAAACCAAAAGTCAAACTCGGCCCCACCGAAATCTTCTATCCGGCGCCACCGAGTTCACTTGACATAGCCACTGCCACAAACCCTAGTCACTTCGGTCTCACCGATAGGGATCTCGGTCTCACCGAGATGGGATTGCAACCTCTCTATTTCGCTTCTTAACATTTCGGTCCAACCGAGATGAGCGATCGGTCCTACCGAGATTGCAATGGAAACTCTCTGTTTCCCCTTCGTAACGTTTCGGTCTAACCGAGATGAGCGAATCGGTCCCACCGAGTTTGCCTGACCAACTCTCTGTTTGTCTATTACCAAAATCGATCTCACCGAGTTTGTGTAATCGGTCTCACCGAGATTACGTTATGCCCTAACCCTAATGGAATCGGTCCCACCGAGATGACATGTCGGTCCCGTCGAAAATCCTAACGTTCACATTTTGAACTAAATTGGTCTGACCGATTTTTATAATTCAGTCCCACCGAGTTTGGTGATTTGTGTGTAACGGTTAGATTTTGTGTGGAGGCTATATATACCCCTCCACCCACTCTTTATTCGTGGAGAGAGCCGTCAGAACATGCCTACACTTCCAACATACATTTTCTGAGAGAGAACCACCTACACTTGTGTTGAGGTCAAGATATTCCATTCCATCCACATAAATCTTGATCTCTAGCCTTCCCCAAGTTGCTTTCCACTCAAATCATCTTTCTACCACATCCAATCATATGAGAGAGAGTTGAGTGTTGGGGAGACTATCATTTGAAGCACAAGAGCAAGGAGATCATCATCAACACACCATCTATTACCTTTTGGAGAGTGGTGTCTCCTAGATTGGCTAGGTGTCACTTGGGAACCTCCGTCAAGATTGTGGAGTTGAACCAAGGAGTTTGTGCGGGCAAGGAGATCGCCTACTTCATGAAGATCTACCCTAGTGAGGCAAGTCCTTCGTGGGCGATGGCCATGGTGGGATAGACAAGGTTGCTTCTTCATGGACCCTTTGTGGGTGGAGCCCTCAGTGGACTCACGCAACAGTTACCCTTCGTGGGTTGAAGTCTCCATCAACATGGATGTACGATAGCACCACCTATCAGAATTACGGATAAAAAATCTCCGTGTCTACATTGCGTTTGCTCCCTCCAAACTCCTCCCTTTACCTTCATATGCAAGTGTTTTACATTCCGCTGCTATACTCTTAGAATTGCATGTGTAAGTTGATTACTTGATTTGTGCTAAGTTGCTAAAATCTGCCAAGACTTAAGATTGGGAAAAGGCTAGACTTTTATTTGGTCAATTAGTCTAATCACCCCCTCTAGACATAATTTCGATCCTACTAGTGGTATCAGAGCTTTGGTCTCCATTTGCTTTTATTGCCATAGCTTTTGGTGATCATAGCCTTGGTTTCACAACCTAGGAGAGTATGGCGTCTAGCGAGGGAAATTACCACCGTAGAGGTCCTTACTTTGATGGTACTAATTTTGCTAGTTGGAAGCATAAGATGAAAATGCATATTCTTGGACATAACCCCGCCATTTGGGCTATTGTGTGTATTGGCTTGAAAGGTGAATTCTTCGATGGGAGAGAATCGAACCCTGAAGCTACCGCGGAAGAGTTGAAGATGCTGCAATAAAATGCTCAAGCTTGTGATATTCTCTTCAACGGATTGTGCCCCGAAGAATTCAACAAAATCAGCCGCCTTGAGAATGCAAAGGAAATTTGGGATACTTTGATTGATATGCACGAAGGTACCAACTCCGTCAAGGAATCCAAATTGGATGTGCTTCAAAGTCGACTTGACAAGTACAAAATGAAGGATGGTGAAGGTGTCGCTGAAATGTACTCTAGGCTTGCTCTCATCACAAATGAGATTGCCGGCTTAGGAAGTGAAGAGATGCCGATAGATTCATCATCAAGAAGATCCTAAGAGCATTGGATGGAAAATATGATACCGTGTGCACATTGATCCAAATGATGCCCAATTACAAAGACCTCAAGCCAACGGAAGTCATTGGAAGAATTGTTGCTCATGAGATGTCACTTAAGGATAAGGAAGAGCTCCACAACAAGTCAAGTGGTGCTTACAAAGCCTCATGTGAAGCTCCCACATCATCAAGTGAGAAACAAACCTTCAATGAAGAATTGAGCCTAATGGTGAAGAACTTCAACAAATTCTACAAGAGTAGAAGCAAGGAAAGAAGCTCCAAGTCAAGGTCCTACAATGACAAAGAGATCTTCAAGTCGTGAATGAAATTTCTACAATTGTGGAAGACCCGGACACTACTCCAATGAGTGTACGGCTCCCTACAAAAGAACAGAAGATTCTCCCAAAAGAAGAAGTAGAAGAGAAGAATCACCGCCAAGGGAGAGAAGGAGTAGAGATGATCGTTATGAATGAAGACCCTCTCGGAGAAGCAAGGATTCAGAGAGGAATTGATGAAGCTATGTACCTAGGGTAGGGTCATGGATCTGTCCAAGACATTACCTACCCAAGGACATCACCCTAAAGCCAGGGACATTCAAAGGATACCATCATCCACTCGACCAGAAACATTCCACTCGGAAGAATGATTGTCACTCGACCGTAATGAAAACCACTCGATGTACAGAAGATCTAAAGTCACTCAGCATATCAACGGTCGAGCGTTTACTCACAGACTTTAATGACCATTTATGTCACTTTATTATTAGCGCTACCAGTAACGCCCTGTCTTAATGTACCTTAAACCTTGTGTAATTGAGGGCCGGAGGGGTCTGGCGAACTCTATATAAGCCACCCCCCTCCTTAGTGACAAGGGTTCGCACCCCCTGTAACACACACGCATATAATCCAATCGACTGCCTCCGGGCACCGAGACGTAGGGCTGTTACTTCCTCCGAGAAGGGCCTGAACTCGTAAAACTCGTGCGTACAACTTCTCCATAGCTAGGATCATGCCTCTACATACCTATCCCCCATTCTACTGTCAGACTTAGAACCCCGACAGTTGGCGCCCACCGTGGGGCAGGTGTTTTAGCGACTTGTTGGAGAAGTTGCAATTTTTCCGATCCTCATCAGCATGGTTTCAAGCGGAGGATTGGCGAGGGCCGCGAGATCCGTCTCGGCACGCTCGTGTTCGTCGCCGACAACTCCGCTTGGCTCCAAGAGGCTCCACTCGACGTCGAGGTGCTCCCGTCCGCGGGGCAACGCACGTGCATCTGCGACGTCCTTCTGCGGCAGCCGTCGACCCAGTATCGGTCGGCTTCTGTGGCGTCTTCATTCCCCGCTGCTCGCCGGTGCAAGCGTTCCGGTCGGTCGTGGCTCCAGCGGTGGGTGAGGCACCCGGTGGCTCGCCAGTCGGCCACCCCACAAGTCGCGGCAATCGAGCCCGATGAAACTCTCTACGGCCTGTTCGACTGGCTCCGTCAAGACTGCATCCGAGTGCGACAGCAGTGACCCCGCGGCAGAATTCTTGATGGTCAATGGACCATGCAGTCCACCTGGCTTCACCCGCGACGACGCTGGGGATGGCGGAGGCGATCCGTCGCGTGTCCATGAGGAGTACCGCCCCGAGCCCCTCTCTTCACAGCAGAGGGAAGAGCTTCGCCGCCGTAACATGGATGCACTTCACACTCCTATCATTGGAGAAACCCCCGAGGCCCGGGCCTTGGAGGAGGTGCGCCTGGCCAACTTGGCCGAGCGCACTTGACTGGAGAACCTCCAGCACCCACTCGACGAGCGTGCTCGGCAGCGGGTTCCTGAGTCCAGTCGACGACAACTTTTTCCGCCTCCAACCCAGGTATATTGAACTCCGATCCAGAATCTCACAGCTGCGGCCCGGATAGCAGAGTCGATTCAGCCTTCCCAGTCGGAAGCTAGTCGAGGTTTGATGCAGATCCGGGCTTTGCTCCGGGCGGCGGGGGAGCAGAACACAGCAGTGTCACAGTCTCGGAATAGGATTCATAGTAGATCTATAATGGCAGACACAGTTCAGTCGGCTCACAGCCCAAGATCACCTCCAAGGCGTGAGGGACGTGGAGATCGACAGGATCAGTACAAAAACCTTGAGCAGTATGATCATCGACTCGACCGCGATGATCGTCGTCGAGTGCCCACGCCTCCCCCAAGGAGTGGGTCATACGCGCCTCGGCAACACGACGTCAGACGCCCTCACAGTGGTGGGCGAAGGATTCCAGTCGACCCCTAGGAGCCGGGCTTTGACGCGAGATCTATTCTCGTTCAAGATCTGGTTGACAGGAACAGGGCACACAGAGATGGCCACGATACAGATTATCCGACCGGCAGCAGAGTGCATGTTTCAGGTCCCGAGTGTTTCAGCAGAGCCATCAGAGCAGCAGTGATTCCTCCCAATTTCAGGTTGGCGACTGGAGTCAGCAAGTTCACTGGTGAGTCCAAGCCTGACACTTGGCTTGAGGACTACCGAGTGGCTGTGCAGATTGGTGGTGGCAATGATGAAGTGGCCATGAAGCACCTTCCTCTTATGTTGGAGGGCTCGGCCAGAGCGTGGTTGAATCAATTAGCGCCCAGCAGTATTTATAGTTGGGAAGTGCTTGCCCGGGTGTTTGTTAGGACATTTGAAGGTACATGCAAACGTCCAGTGGGGCTAACAGAGCTGCAATCTTGTGTGTAGAAGCCGAATGAAACCTTGAGGGATTATATCCAGAGATGGATCACGTTGCACCACACGGTGGAGAATGTGTCAGATCACCAAGCAGTTTGTGCCTTCAAGGAAGGCGTCAAGTATCAAGAATTGAATCTGAAGTTCGGTCAGACCGGAGATATGTCTCTAAGTCGAATGATGGAAATTGCCACCAAGTATGCTAATGGTGAAGAGGAGGATTGGCTCCGGAGTGGCAAGCACAAAACAGTCGCCCACGCAACCGAAGGAGGGAATTCCAGTCGGAAGCAGAAGCGCAAAGCCGAGCCAACTGCTCCCGGAGAAGCCTTAGCCGTGACTCAAGGAAAGTTCAAGGGGAAGCCCAAAGGGCCATGGAACTCCAAGAAAGTAAAAGATCAGGATGTAAATGATGTGTTGGATTTACCATGCCACATTCACACCAAAAAAGATGAAGAGGGTAATCTCATTTACCCGAAACATACCACTCGACGGTGTCGGCTCCTAATCCAGCAGTTCCGAGAGAAACAGCCCAAAGAGAAGGAAAAAGAGTCAAAAAAAGTTGAGGATAAAGAGGAAGACGATTATGGTTACCCCCAGTCAATTCCACTCTGATGATTTTTGCTGATGTTGAGAGCAAAAGTCGACTGAAAGTCATCAACAGAGAAGTGAACATGGTCGCTCCGGCAACACCCAGTTATTTGAAGTGGTCTCAGACTGCCATTACATTTGACCAGTCCGATCACCCAGCACACATAGCCACCCCTGGGAGGCAAGCGTTGGTGGTCGACCCAGTTGTCGAAGGCACTCGGTTGACTAAGGTTCTGATGGATGGTGGCAGTGGCCTAAATATACTGTATGCGGAGACCTTGAAGGGAATGGGCATTCCGATGTCTAGACTCAGTGAAAGCAATATGAGTTTCCATCGGGTTATTCCTCGCAAGAAGGCTGAGTCACTCGGCCAGATCGCCCTCGATGTGGTTTTCGGTGATTCCAAGAATTACCGCAAAGAAAAGTTGACGTTTGAAGTCGTGGATTTCCAGAGTGCTTATCATGCTATTCTAGGCAGGCTTGCTTATGCACGTTTTATGGCTCGACCATGTTACGTGTACCTCAAATTGAAGATGCCTGGTCCTAGGGGAGTGATCACTATCACTGGCAAGCAGAAGAAGGCAGAAGAGTGCTTCCAGAAGGGCTCAAAGATCGCCGATGCACAAATGCTAGTAGTAGAATTGCAGGAGTATCAAAAAAATGCAGATCCGAGTGATTTGCTGTGAGCTAAGAAGCCTGCCACAGATTCTACATTTCAGTTGTCTGGTGAAACGAAGCCGATTCATATTCACCCGACCGATCCAATGCTGCCTCGACACACATTTCGACAACACTCGACTACAAATAGGAAGAAGCGCTCATCCAGTTCCTCCGTGAGAACTGCGACATCTTTGCATGGAAACCTTCTGACATGCCGGGTATTCCCAAGGGGCTGGCTGAGCACCATCTGCGAGTCGACCCAAAAGTGAAACCAGTCAAGGAACATCTTCGACGGTCTGCCGTACAGAAGAGAAAAGCAATTGGCGAAGAAGTGGCTCAGCTCCTGGGAGCTGAGTTTATCCGAGAGATCTAGCACTCCGAGTGGCTCGCCAATATTGTCATGGTCCCTAAGAAGGACGACTCACTTCTCATGTGCATTGATTCAAGCATATCAATCAGGCCTGCCCAAAAGATCACTGTCGGTGTCAAAACCGGCGGATCTCGGGTAGGGGGTCCCGAACTGTGCGTCTAGGCGGATGGTAACAGGAGACAAGGGACACGGTGTTTTTACCCAGGTTCGAGCCCTCTCGATGGAGGTAAAACCCTACTCCTGCTTGATTAATATTGATGATATGGGTAGTATAAGAGTAGATCTACCACGAGATCAGAGAGGCTAAACCCTAGAAGCTAGCCTATGGTATGATTGTTGTTCATCCTATGGACTAAAGCCCTCCGGTTTATATAGGCACCGAATAGGATGAGGGTTACACAGAGTCGGTTACAACGGTAGGAGATCTACATATCTGTATCGCCAAGCTTGCCTTCCACGCCAAGGAAAGTCCCATCCGGACACGGGACGAAGTCTTCAATCTTGTATCTTCAAAGTCCAGGAGTCTGGCCAAAGGCTATAGTCCGGCTATCCGGACACCCCCTAATCTAGGACTCCCTCAGTAGCCCCTGAACCAGGCTTCAATGACGACGAGTCCGGTGCGCATATTGTCTTCGGCATTGCAAGGCGGGTTCCTCCTCCGAATACTTCATAGAAGATTTTGAACACAAGGATAATGTCCGGCTCTGCAAAATAAGTTCCACATACCACCGTAGAGAGAATAATATTTACACAAGTTCAAACTGCTGACGTATTCCGCGGCGTGACATCACACCACGGCCAAGCCTTTATTCGAATCATTTTCACTGTCCCACCTCAGCGCGTTTAGCGAGGCGGTTTCCTTAGCACGTCTTGTCAAAGCAGAGATCGTGTCCCCTTATTCCGGGATTCTCATCAATACGGGCGTGGGTAACCCAACCGCGCCGTTGATTATGGCGCTTGGGAGATAAGCGAGTTTTATCAGGCCGGTGGGGACGCATAGCTTCGTACGTCCATATAAGGGGATAAAGATCCACTCTTTCACACACGCCTTCTTCCTCCTTTGCTTATCCATTTCCGCGCACTCGAGCTCCAGCGCCCAAGTCCGCACATCCCACCTCAACCTTCTCCAACTATGTCCGGAGCGGGAGGCAAGTGGATGGCCTCCTCCATCACGGAGGGCACATCAAAAAGCTGCGAAGGCGGATACTTGTCCGGCGACATCGCGCATAGGCTCCCCAACGAGGGGCAGCTCATCCCCACCCCCAGGCCCCATGAGAGGGTGGTGTTCCTCCCCCACTTCCTCCGCGGACTAGGGTTTCCACTTCACCCATTCGTTCGTGTGCGAGGCCTTCCTCTGCATCCATCCCCACTTCGGCTTATGGCTGAAGACCTTCAATGTCAAGCCGAAGGTAGTGGGCGGCCGCCAAGCGGAGTGCGGAGGTGCCATGGTGGGCAGGATGGCCAACGCCCTATGGCTCGAGGGCTCCATTGTGGAGACCATAAAGGGGTGGCAATCGGGGTGGTTCTACATCACCGAGCCGCGCGACTCTCAATGGGCGGCGGCCCCCGAATTCCGATCTGACTTCCCTACACGGCTCACCTCATGGAAAGAGACGGGCCTGACATGGGGTAATTTGGAAGAGCTGGCCGGCCTCCAAACCTGCGTCCGAAACCTGGTGGACAAGAATCTCAAGCTTGTCAATGTAATCCAGGTGATGCTCATCCGCCGGATTCTCCCATGCCAGCAACGGGCCTTCAACTTGTGGGAGTTTGATCTGGCACATCACCGAACCTTGAGCCGGCTCTTCGACACTACGTACGAAGATGCACGGAAGGTCTTGTTCAAGGCGCCGAAGCTCCGCATCCGCTACCGAAGATCGCGGATTCAGCTCGCAACATCAAGCCAGCGAGGTAAGTTATTCTACCCTTTACGGGACTCTTTTTCATAGTTTGACTCTGTCGGGATCTAAAACTCCCTCACCTTTGACAGACTGGCTGAAGGCGTCCCGACAGATCGATTGTCCGGCTCCCTTGCCGAAGACCCAGCGGACGCCCGATTGACGGGGCTGCTAGTTCCGGCACCTCACGTGGTGCGGAAAAGAAGGCCAAGAAGAAGGCCATGGGAACTCGAAGGAGTTCGGTGCGAATCTTGTCGGACTCATCGTCCGATGGCGCTGAGGCGGACTCCTCCAGCGAGCGAGGAGGAGGAAGAGGCCTCTCCCGGCGGGGAGAGAAGAAAAGGAAGGCCGCCTAACCGGGAGGCGAAGGGTCAGAAGGAAGGACCCTTCCTCCGGACTACACCACCAATACCGACGACGGCGAAGAGGGGTGGGCTCCAAGGACCAAGCCCCTGGCGAAATCGTAAGTGTCCGGACACCAGAATAACTCATGGCGTTCCATTTGTCACACGACATCTTATAACGCCGGATATAACCATGCAGCCCGCCCAAGGATGGGCTCAACGATTCGTCGAGCGGCTCCCTGGATTCGTCGGAGGTGAATAGCACCTCACTTCCAACCGCCTCGTCTCCTCCCGCCGCGGATGACGCCGGGGTGGAGTCCCAAAAGGGGCGAAGCTAGGAGGAGGTGGCTATGGAGGCGCCGCAAGGGGACCTGCCGGATTCCGGGCTCAAAGGGGATAAAACACCGAAGGGCTTCAAGTCCGGCCCTGTGCCCGACTCCGTACCGGAACCTTTAGTGGTTCCGGAGTCCGACAGGCGACCCCTTCGTAAGAAGGGCAAGACTGCGACGCCAGTGAACTCCGTCCAACCGGAGGCACCGGATGATTTGATGGAGGCGCTTAACGGCGCTTCCATTGATGAGGAGCACCGCCTTTGTTATGAGTGCGGTGATCGAAAAGTTCAGTCCGCCAAGAGCGGGCTGGTGAAGCTCGTGCCAGCCTTCTAACAAAGCTTTGAGGTATGTATTTAAGATATGTAAAAACATTACCGCATAGACAGTAGCCCCGATGCTCAGTTTGGTGTTTGGAAAGAAATAGCCAAGCAGAGGATCTAAAAAGATATCTGCAGAGTCTAACATAAGTATGTTAATATGGGAATGCAGGCTGCGCTGCTTGACCTCTGCCAGACCGATCTGCGGAGGTTGATGCATTAAAGCGAGCCTCGGCGGTCCGAGAACGAGCTCGGACTTGCCAAAAAGCAGCTCGAGGACAAGGAAGGTAAGTAATACCTTATGGGAGTATTTAAAAATGTGTTTGCAAAAATGACAGGAATAATGTGAATATTGCAGGGGCCACGAGCGAGGTGGCGACCACAAGGAAGCGGTGTCAAGTCCGAAAGCAATGCGGCGCTGAGCTGCACCGAGCGAGAGAAGCAGGAGGCGCGGGTGGCGGAGGTGCGGCAAGAGCTCCGGCTCGTGAAAAAATAGGAGAGTTTGGGCGTGACTCAATGACTCGAGAGTCCGAGCTCGCCTCGGCCCTTGAGGCGCCAAGGCCGCTAAGGCGAAGCCCAAAAAGCCCTCCGGAGATTGAGGCGATGAAGAAGATAGCGGCGGGTAAGGCATTCTATATGCAAAGCAAGCATGTGAAAGTGAATTATCTGTTACTTACCGAATCCGGAGCTCTCCGGAGCATTCGCAGATCTGCCCCAAGATGTGGCTGATCTTGCCGCATTCTACCGAGCCGAGGAGGGAAGCTCGGCGGAGAAGGTGTTCTGGTCTTAGTATCTTTGAGGCGGACACCCGGTGCCTTAGCGACCAGTTGAAGCAGCTGGTCGAGCTCCATAAGGTGGCCGAACAGGCCATGAAGGGTCTCATAATTCGGCTGTGGCCTAAGGAAGCCATGCCTGGGAGCTACTTCGGGCTGGTGAGGCGGCTGGTGGACGCTTGTCCATGGGTTGAAGTCATCAAGCGCTCCGTCTGCATCGAAGGTGCCCGTAGGGCCCTTGCCCTTGCTAAGGTGCACTGGGGCAAGATGGACGTTGAGAAGCTTGTGACGGACAGACCACCACCGAAGAAGGAGCATCGCAAGCCTGAAATGTATTATGAGGGCGTCCTGAAGGGTGTCTGCCTTATAGCGAATGAATGCTCTAAAGATATAATTTTTGAGTAAACTCACATTTGTTATCCTGTGCGCTGAAAACTTGTTCATATGCGCGAAGCAACACTTTTGAATTTAAAATATTACCTTCTGTGCGGCCGTTTATTAAATTTGAGAGATGGCGAGTCGTCGGCTTCAGCCCCCATGCCACGAGTGCTGGGGTGTTCGGGATAAAATTGAGCGCTCTTGTTCCCATTCTTGGGTCCTTCGAGGGAGGCGCTCAACACAATGAACAAGGCAACCGGACTATAATGCTTGAACACTCTCACTTAGCCATAGAATTCTATAATTTTAAATTTCGGCGAAGCCCCTAGTATTAGGAAGACCGAGTTCGGGGCGCTATCCACGCCTTAGGCCGGACAATGCCGACTCCTCGCTCTAAGCGGCATAAGTCTTTAGGGACTCGAAAACCTCTCGAACAGCGACCGGCTCTCGCCCTATCATGACGGTCAGTTTTAGCTTTCTCCATTGAGGTGCTTAACCCAGCTCAACCGCGACACAATCGCAGTGGTTCTCCCAGTGCTACCTTAGCCGATATAACGGAACATAAGGTACCAAAACATGGGAGCCGGGCAAACCCAACTATTGACCCAAGACATGATTTGGAGCCGATGCATATAATGCTATAAGTTCGGGGTGCCGCACTTGTGAAAGTGTTCGGACTTATCACACCATGTTATGGGGTACTTAAGCCCCTGGTGTATTGCCCATACCAAAGTGTACGGTTGCACAATGTCATAAATGAATATATATATATATATATATATATATATATATATATATATATATATATATATATATATATATATATATATATATATATATAAATTCAATAATAGGCGAAGCTATATATTGTTTATTCAAAAGGGCTGCAATAAGAGCGAGCGATACAAATAGTCACGATAAGCAAGGGACGGACTTTTAACATGTCTCCCTCCGGGTAAGCAGCGGGATGGTGTGTAAAACAGATATATTGCTCGTAATAGAGACCACCTAGACACTCGACGTAGCTTTCTGCTTCCCTGGCTGTTGCATCGTGTGTTCGGCGATTCTAATGCCGGACAGGGCTTCGTGAGAATGGAGTCCTGAAAGTAAAAAGAAAGAAAAAAAGAATGACACAATCGGTAGCCCCTAGTGCGGTTGAGCCGCATTCTGGGCATGCCGTGGTCGTGCCCCTTCCCCTATGCCCACGGTATTTCCAGAGCGTAATTATGTACGCGTAATAGTGGTTTCACAATTTTGCGAGGGCTGGGGCTTGGGCCGCATTGCTATGCGTGCTCGGAACGTGCCAGGTGGTCTTGTTGTAGGTTACTCCGGGCGCGCTTGACGGTGTCCGGACGTTTAATAGCCGGACTCGAGAATTGCCTTAAGAGGCTGCTTTGTACTTCCGCCGTGAGGGCCGCCGTATGCTCCTCCGTCCGGAGAGAGCGTTCGGTGTTTCCATTGACCGTAATGACTCCTCGAGGACCTGGCATCTTGAGCTTGAGATATGCGTAGTGCGGCACCGCATTGAACTTTGCAAATGCGGTTCGTCCGAGCAGTGCATGATAGCTGCTGCGGAACGGGACTATGTTGAAGATTAACTACTCGCTTCGGAAGTTATCCGGGGATCCGAAGACCACTTCAAGTGTAATTGAGCCTGTACAGTTGGCCTCTACACCTGGTATGACGCCTTTGAAGGTCGTCTTTGTGGGTTTAATCCTTGATGGGTCTATGCCCATTTTGCACACTGTATCCTGATAAAGCAGGTTCAGGCTGCTGCCGCCGTCCATTAGGACTCTAGTGAGGTGAGATCCGTCAATGATTGGGTCAAGAACCAATGCGGCGAATCCGCCATGGCAGATGCTAGTGGGGTGGTCCCTTCGATCAAAAGTGATCGGGCAGGAAGACCACGGGTTGAACTTTGGGGCAACTGGCTCCATCGCATATACGTCCCTTAGTGCACGCTTCCGCTCCCTTTTGGGTATGTGGGTTGCGTATATCATATTCACCGTCCGCACTTGCGAAGGAAGCCCTATACATCCTCTATTGTTCGTGGCGGGGCTCCTCCTCGTCATCGCTATGCGCCCTTATCATTGTTTTGACCTTTAACTTTCCTGCTGCTTGAACACCCAACAATCCCTGTTGGTGTGATTGGCTAACTTTTCGAGTGCCATGTATCCGCACGAGCGATCGAGTATTCGGTCCAAATTGGGCGGGCCGGAGTATTTCTTTTAAATGGCTTTTCCGTGACCAGGTTTAGAGCCTATGAAACCGGCATTGACTGTTGTATCCTCGGCATTATCGCCGTTAATCGCGCGCTTGTGCTTGTTGCGACGCGACTGGCAGTGCTGTCCTTGGTATCCAATTACGGGGCTCTTGGTCATGTTGTTACTACGAGCTAGCCAGCTGTCCTCTCCAGCAAAAGCGGGTCATGAGTGTTGTGAGGGCTGCCATGGATTTGGCTTTTCCTATCCTAGGTGCCGGGCAAGCCACTCGTCGCGGATGTTGTGTTTGAAGGCTGCAAGGGCCTCGGCATCCGGACAATCAACGATTTGATTTTTCTTGGTTAGGAACCATGTCCAGAATTGTCTGGCCGATTCCTCTGGCTGCTGAATTATGTGGCTTAGGTCATCGGCGTCGGTGGTCGCATATATGTGCCACTGAAATTGTTGAGGAATCGGCTTCGAGTCTTCCCAACAACCAATTGACTCTGGCGGCAAGCTGTTAAGCCAATGTCGGGCTGGTCCTTTAAGCTTGAGTGGGAGGTATTTGATGGCGTGTAGATCATCACCGCGGGCCATGTGGATGTGAAGGAGATAGTCCACGATCCAAACCGCAGGATCTGTTGTGCCATCATATGATTCAATGTTTACGGGTTTGAAACCCTCAGGGATTTGATGATCCATCACTTCATCTATGAAGCATAGTGGGTGTGCGGCGCCTCTGTATTGGGCTATATCACGACGCAGCTCAAATGAGCTTTGTGTACTGTGTTCGGCCCGGCCGGAGTTGCCATATCTGGCATGACGGTTATCGTCACGTGTCGTGGGGCGCCCACGCGATCAGTAGATCGATCTTGTTTGCCTTGCCTTGTCATCCAATATATCTCGCAGGTCTGGCGCATTTCCCCGCGCCTTTGTATTTTTTAGCGGCGGCGGGTGTGGCTTGAGTTGAGGGCGAGAGGCCTCTCTGTCATGACCACGAGGTGGACGGTCAGCCATATCATGCAATCGGTGATGTAGGTTTAGGTGCTTCCTCCTCTAATCTGGGTAGCAGCCTGCGTCTTAGGTAGCTCTTGGAGGCGCTCGAGTTCATACTCTTGACCACAAGGACTTGATCCATCATCGACTAGCAGATCTTGGTCAGCTCTAAGCTGTTGCTGATTTTTATTGAGGCTGCTTGCCGTGGCCATGAGCCTGCGTTTGAAACGCTCTTGTTTGATGGGATCCTCGAGCACAGCAGATTAATTGCGTCGTCGAGGCTTAGCTCATCTTCGGAGGGAGGCATGTAATTATCGTCCTCTACCTCTTTTACTGCCGCTCTCTCATGAGGGCTGGCTTCTCCATCCTCCTGCACTTGAATCTTCTTTGGAGGGTTGTCTTCAACCTTGTCCGGGGTGTTATTGTCTCCGTGGCGGAATCACCATTTTTTTGTGGCAGGATTTAGGCGGCGCCCGCTTCTTGCCGCGCTTAAACTGTTTCTTGGAGGGTCATCCTCCGCTGTTCCATCGCCATTCCCATCTTTTGGGATGTCCACCATGTATATGTCATATGGCGAGGTGGCCTTCCGGTTGCCACAATGGGCGCTGGTTCTTAGTCGCTCTGCATCGTCGTCCATACCGTCGATGTCTTGAGTCCAAATCGAGCATGTCGGTTAAATCATCGGCAGTGGCTACGAAGTGGGTGGTGGGTGGGCTTTGATTTTCTTCGTCGTCCGCATCCCAACCTTCGACCATAATTCAGCCAGGCTCTCGATAAAGAGAGACTTTAGTGAATTCAGAATGTCGTCATAGGGCGAGTGCTGAAAGATGTCCTCGGCAGTGAATTCCATGATCGGCGCCAAATCAGATTCGATTGGCAGGGGCGCGGAAGGCTCAGAGTCCGGAGAGGAGTCCGGCATCTTGGAGTTACGAGCTTCGCAAAGGACGGGATAGGTGTATGGCTCAATCGCCATAGAGATCGCAGCCCCCGAGGCGGTGTCCAGCCACCCGTCCTCGATCGGCGCGGTTGGCTCTGAGTTAAAGGTCGAAGCGGACTCTGGTGCGGCCTCCAGGACACTGTTCGGCGGCAGAGCTAGATCATGCCCCGTGACAGGGCGGCGCGCTTGGCTTTGGCTCGAACCCGTCGAAGATCAAGTCTCCGCGGATGTCAGCCGTGTAGTTCAAACTTCCAAATCTGACCTGATTGCCAGGGGCGTAGCTTTCAATCTGCTCCAGATGGACAAGCGAATTGGCCCGCAGCGCAAAGCCGCCGAATACGAAGATCTGTCCGGGGAGAAAAGTCTCACCCTGGAGCGCATCGTTGTTGATGATCGGAGGAGCCATCGGGCTTAAATATGACGACACAGAGGAACTCTCAATGAAAAGCACCAATTCGGTGTCAAAACCGGCGGATCTCGGGTAGGGGGTCCCGAACTGTGCGTCTAGGCGGATGGTAACAGGAGACAAGGGACACGATGTTTTTACCCAGGTTCGGGCCCTCTCGATGGAGGTAAAACCCTACTCCTGCTTGATTAATATTGATGATATGGGTAGTACAAGAGTAGATCTACCACGAGATCAGAGAGGCTAAACCCTAGAAGCTAGCCTATGGTATGATTGTTGTTTGTCCTATGGACTAAAGCCCTCCGGTTTATATAGGCACCGAATTGGGTTAGGGTTACACAGAGTCGGTTACAATGGTAGGAGATCTACATATCCGTATTGCCACGCTTGCCTTCCACGCCAAGGAAAGTCCCATCCGGACACGGGACGAAGTCTTCAATCTTGTATCTTCAATGTCCAGGAGTCCGGCCAAAGGCTATAGTCCCGCTATCCGGACACCCCCTAATCCAGGACTCCCTCAATCACTTTCCTCTCCCCCGCATCGACCAAATCGTCGACTCGACTACAGGGTGTGAGCGATTGTCTTTTCTGGACGCTTATTCCGGGTATCATCAGATCCGACTGTATGGACCCGATGAAATAAAAATGACTTTCATTACTCCATTCGGATGCTTCTGTTATGTCACCATGGCATTCGTCCTGAAGAACGCTGGAACCACATTCATGAGGATAATTCGGAAGTGTTTACTCACTCAAATCAGTCAGAATGTGGAAGCATACATGGATGACATTGTGGTCAAGTCAAGTAAAGGTTCCAACCTACTGGCTGACCTTGCTGAAACTTTTGCCAACCTCAGAAGGTATGATATCAAGCTCAATCCGTCAAAGTGCACATTCGGAGTTCCTGGCGGAAAGTTACTCGGTTTCCTCGTTTCTGAACGAGGGAGCGACGCTAACCCAGAGAAAGTTGGTGCTATACTCCGTATGAAGCGCCTACATGCGTGTGCGATGTCGAGCTTCTTGGTTGTTTGGCCGCCTTAAGTCGATTCATTTCTCGCCTCGGTGAAAAGGCATTACCTCTTTACCGACTGATGAAGAAGTCTGATAAGTTCGAGTGGACTCCTGAAGCTGATGCAACATTTGCAGAGCTCAAAGCCCTCCTTTCCACCCAGCCGGTGCTTGCTGCCCCAATCAGCAAAGAGCCTTTACTGCTTTACATTGCAGCCACTGGACAAGTTGTCAGTACAGTACTTACGGTCGAGCGGGAAGAAGAAGGAAAAGCCTATAAAGTTCAACGCCCAGTATATCATGTTTCTGAAGTTTTGACTCCATCAAAGCAAAGATATCCACATTATCAGAAGCTTTTTTATGGGATTTATATGACCACGAAGAAGGTTGCTCACTACTTCTCTGACCACTCCATTACAGTCGTCAGCGACGCTCCATTATCAAAGATTCTGAACAACAAAGATGCAACTGGTCGAGTGGCAAAGTGGGCGATTGAACTCCTTCCCTTGGATATCAAGTTTGAGGCAAAGAAAGCTATCAAGTCCCAAGCAATAGCAGATTTCCTCGTCGAGTGGATCAAACAGCAACTGCCAACTCAAGTTCACTCGGATCACTGGACCATGTTCTTTGATGGCTCCAAGATGCCGAATGGTTTCGGTGCTGGGGTGGTACTGGTATCCCCCCGAGGAGACAAGCTCCGATATGTTCTCCAGATTCACTTTGATTCCTCCAATAACAAAGCGGAATATGAAGCACTCTTATATGGGTTACGTATGGCCATCTCACTCGGCGTCCATCGCCTCATGGTTTACAGCGACTCAGATTTGGTAGTCAATCAAGTGATGAAGGAGTGGGACGTCAGAAGCCCAGCGATGACTGGTTACTGCAATGCGGTGAGGAAGTTGGAAAATAAGTTTGAGGGGTTAGAGCTCCATCATGTACCCCGACTGAAAAATCAAGCAGCCGATGATTTGGCGAAGATAGGTTCCAAGAGGGAAGCCATTCCGAGCAATGTGTTTTTGGAACACATTCATACACCTTCAGTTCAAGAAGATCCTTTCACTGAAGAGCCCCCGCAGCCTAAGAGTGTCACAGATCTGACTGAAGTCGAAGTCCCAGCCATTGTCGACCTGATCATGGAGGTTTTGGTCATCACTCCCGATTGGATAGTGCCATACATTGCGTATATCCTTAGGAAGGAACTCCCAGAGGATTAAGAGGAGGCTCGACAGATCGTCCGTCGATCCAAAGCCTTTACTTTGATAAGGGGACAGCTGTTCAGAGAAAGTGTAACTGGAGTCAGCCAAAAGTGCATAACACCAGAAGAAGGTCGAGTGATCCTCAACAACATCCACTCGGGGACCTGTGGCCACCATGCGTCCTCTCGGACCATTGTGGCCAAAGCATACCGAGCTGGATTTTATTGGCCACGAGCAAATGAAATGGCGAAAGATATAGTCGACAAATGTGAAGGCTGCCAGTTCTACTCCAATATGTCCCACAAGCATGCGTCAGCCCTAAAGACCATTCCACTCGTTTGGCCTTTTGCTGTTTGGGGGTTGGATATGGTTGGACCCCTGAGGACTGGTAGGAGCGGCTTTACTCGTGTGCTTGTAGCAGTCGACAAGTTTACCAAATGGATTGAAGCCAAGCCTATGAAGAATCTTGAAGCCAGTACCGCCGTCAGCTTCATCAGAGAGTTGATGTTCAGATATGGGGTTCTGCATAGCATCATCACCGACAACGGATCAAACTTCAATTCTGATGAGTTCAGAGCTTTCTATGCTTCCCAAGGCACTCGAGTCGACTACGCTTTAGTCGCCCACCCCCAGTCGAATGGACAAGCAGAAAGAGCAAATGGCTTGATTCTCAAAGGACTAACACCCCGATTGATGCGTGATCTCAAGCATGCTGCAAGCGCTTGGGTTGATGAACTTCCATCAGTTCTTTGGGGATTAAGGACAACTCCCAATCAGTCGACTAGCTGCACAATGCACCTCGAGTCGAGCTTTTCTCTGAAGATGAAGCAGAACAGGCCCGGCAGGACGCAGTCGATCTCCTAGAAGAGGAAAGAGAGATGGCCTTAATCCGGTCGACCATTTATCAGCAAGACTTGCGTCGATTCCACGCCGGAAACGTGAGGGGTCGAGCCTTTCAAGAGGGAGACTTGGTTCTTCGAGTGGATCAGCTGAAGCCACACAAGCTCGCCCCTGCTTGGGAAGGTCCCTTCATCGTCACCAGAGTTCTCCACAATGGGGCATACCATCTTTACAATGTCGAGCATCAGAAAGACGAGCCACAGGCTTGGAATGCGGAGCTGCTCCACCCCTTTTATACTTAAGTACTCATTCTGATGAAATGTGATAAGAAATACCTTTGTAGTTCGTTTATCAAAGACAAGAGCTTTACAGTCTTCTTAAACGATTTTTGTTGCTTATGTTTGCGTCTCAAATCCCCTAGGGGGTGACTTAGCCGCGAATCCATTTCGCCTAAGTTTGAAAAACCCTACCGAGTGATGAGCAAGCCTCTCACTCGGGGGCTTAGCCGCGAACCCGTTTCGCCTAACTTTGAAAAATCCTACCGAGTGGTGAGCAAGCCTCTCACTCGGGGGCTTAGCCGCGAACCCGTTTCGGCTAAGTTTGAGAACTCCTACAGAGTGGTGAGCAAGCCTCTCACTCGGGGGCTTAGCTGCAGTCTAGTACTCGCCTAAGTATGAAAAATCCTACCGAGTGGTGAGCAAGCCTCTCACTCGGGGGGCTTAGCTGCAGTCCAGTACTCGCCTAAGTATGTAAAATCCTACTGAGTGGTGAGCAAGCCTCTCACTCGGGGCTTAGCTGCAGTCCAGTACTTGCCTAAGGATGAAAAATCCTACCGAGTGGTGAGCAGCCCTCCCACTCGGGGGCTTAGCTGCAGTCCAGTACTCGCCTAAGTTTGAAAAATCCTACCGAGTGGTGAGCAACCCTCTCACTCGGGGCTTAGCTGCTGAGCCAGTGACTCGCCTAAGTATGAAAAATCCTGCAGTGGTGAGCAACCCTCCCACTCGGGGCTTAGCTACAGATCCAATGCTACGCCTAAGTTTGAAAAATCCTACCAAGTGGTGAGCAACCCTCCCACTCGGGGCTTAGCTGCAGGCGTGCTACGCCTAAGTATGAAAAATCCTGCAGTGGTGAGCAACTCTCCCACTCGGGGGCTTAGCTGCAGTCCAGTACTCGCCTAAGTTTGAAAAATCCTACCAAGTGGTGAGCAACCCTCCCACTCGGGGGCTTAGCTGCAGGCTAGTACTCGCCTAAGTATGAAAAATCCTACCGAGTGGTGAGCTACCCTCCCACTCGGTGGCTTAGCTGCAATCCAGTACTCGCCTAAGTTTGAAAAATACTACCAAATGGTGAGCAACCCTCCCACTCGGGGGCTTAGCTGCAGTCCAGTACTCGCCTAAGCTTGAAAAATCCTACCGAGTGGTGAGCAACCCTCTCACTCGGGGGCTTAGCTGCAGTCCAGTACTCGCCTAAGTATGAAAAATCCTACCGAGTGGTGAGAAACCCTCCCACTCGGGGGCTTAGCTGTAGTCCTGTACTTGCCTAAGTATGAAAAATCCTACCGAGTGGTGAGCAACCCTCCCACTCGGGGGCTTAGCTGCAGTCCAGTACTTGCCTAAGTTTTAAAAATCCTACCGAGTGGTGAGCAACCCTCCCACTCGGGGGCTTAGCTGCAGTCCAGTACTCGCCTAAGTTTGAAGCCCATCCCTATCCGCAAGGACGACGAGGTGCAGGTGGACTGCAACCTTCTCCTTCGGAGCTGCGCCACAAGAACAACATGCGTTCCATCCCTATCCGCAAGGACGATGAGGTGCAGGTCGACTGCAACCTTGTCCTTCGGAGCTGCGCCACAAGTACAACATTCTCTCCATCCCTATCTGCAAGGACGACGAGGTGCAGGTCGACTGCAACCTTCTCCTTCGGAGCTGCGCCATAAGTACAACATGCGCTCCATCCCTATCCGCAAGGACGACGAGGTGCAGGTCGACTGCAACCTTCTCCTTCGGGGCTGCGCCACAAGTACAACGTGCGCTCCATCCCTATCCGCAAGGACGACGAGGTGCAGGTCGACTGCAACCTTCTCTTCAGAGCTGTACCACAAGTATAACGTGCATTCCATCCCCATCCGTAAGGGCGACGAGGTGCAGGTCGACTGCCTCCTCCTCAAATCTGCATTTCAAGCACAAAGATTATTCCGAATGAAGAACATCATTCACTCGACGGCAAACACGAGCATATTCAGAGATAAACCAAGTTCAGATAAATCCTAGAGTTCCGGACCACGGATCAAAGTACTCGGGCTTCAAGGCGAAGGAGTATAACGTTTACAAAATCACTCGGCATTCCGAGGCAAATTTAAAGTGAGGCATAAAGTTTGTTCATTCCGCAAGAGTGGGCTAGCAGGATCAACGAACTCGTCCAGGTCAATTCCATCAGCAATCCGAGTGGCAGCAGCGATGAAGGTCTCCATGAAGGATTGCAAGTCGTGTGAGGGAGTCCTGGATTAGGGGGTATCCGGACAGCCGGACTATATCCTTTGGCCGGACTGTTGGACTATGAAGATACAAGATTGAAGACTTCGTCTCGTGTCCGGATGGGACTCTCCTTGGCGTGGAAGGCAAGCTTGGTGATACGGATATGTTGATCTCCTCCCATTGTAACCGACTTTGTGTAACCCTAGCCCCCTCCGGTGTCTATATAAACCGGAGGGTTTAGTCCGTAGAACAACAACAATCATACCATAGGCTAGCTTCTAGGGTTTAGCCTCTACGATTTCGTGGTAGATCAACTCTTGTACTACTCATATCATCAAGATCAATCAAGCGAGAAGTAGGGTATTACCTCCATAGAGGGGCCCAAACCTGGTAAACATCGTGTCCCTGCCTCCTGTTACCATCCGCCTTAGGCGCACATTCGGGACCCCCTACCGAGATCCGCGGTTTGACACCGACATTGGTGCTTTCATTGAGAGTACCACTATGTCGTCACAATAAAACCTGATGGCTCCTTCCGATCATCGGTAGCGATCACGGTCGAGTGAGTTTTCCTCCCGGATAGATCTTCGTATTCGGCGGCCTTCGCTGCGAACCTTCAGCAGCCATCTGGAGCAGATCGAGAGCTACCCTCGGCCACCAGGTCAGGTTCGGAAACTTGAACTACACGGCCGACATCCGCGGAGACTTGATCTTCGACGGATTCGAGCCCATGCCGTGTGCGCCGCACGATCACGACGAGCATGATTTAGCTCTGCTGTCAGACGACGTTCAGAAGATCGCACCAGCAACAACTCCGGCCTTCAATCCGGAGCAGATTGCGCCATCCGAGGACGGGCGGATAGACCCCGCCATGGAGGCCGCACTCTCAGCGGCGATAGAGCCGGATACTGACCCTATCCCTCACGAGGGCCCTGATGCCGAACATATAGACTCGTCTCCGGCCACAGACTTTGAACTGCCCGCGCCCGTGCCTGTGCGATCCGACTGGGCGCCGGTCATGGAGTTCAACTCCGCGGATATCTTTCAGCACTCGCCCTTCGGCGATTTACTAAACTCATTAAGGTCTCTCTCTTTGTCAGGAGAATCTTGGCCGAACTATGTCCGGCTAGAATGGGATGCGGACGGCGAAGAAATTCACGCCCCACCCACCACCCACTTAGTAGCCACTGTCGATGATTTAACCGACATGCTCGACTTCGACTCCGAAGACATCGATGGTATGGACAACGATGAAGGAGACGAACAGGAACCACTGCCCACAGGGCAATGGACCGCCACCTCGTCATATGATATATATATGGTGGACACACCCAAAGAAGGCAATGGCGACAAGACAACGGAGGATGACCCCTCCAAGAAGCAACCCAAGCACCGACGTCAGCGGCGCCGCTCTAAGTCTGGCCACAGCAAAAGCGGTGATACCGGCACAGGAGATAACAGTACTCCGGACATTGCCGAAAACAATGACAATCCCCTCCAGCAGGATCCAGAGCCGGAGGACGAACAAGCCAGCCCTCCGGAGCGAGCGGCAGAGGGAGAGGAGGACAATTACATGCCTCCCTCCGAAGATGAAGTAAGCCTCGACGACGAAGAATTTGTCGTACCTGAGGATCCCGTTGAGCAGGAGCGCTTTAAGCGCCGGCTTATAGCCACAACGAATAGCCTGAGGAAAAAACAGCAACAGCTTCGAGCTGATCAGGACTTGCTAGCAGATAGATGGACTGAAGTCCTTGCGGCCGAGGAATACGAACTAGAATGCCCCTCCAAGGGTAACCCAAAGCGCAGGTTGCTACCCCGACTTGAGGAGGAAGCATTAAATCCTACATCACCAGCGTACGACGCGGCTGTTCGGCCACCTCGTGGCCGAGACAGAGAGGCATTTCAGCCAGAAGTTCAGCCTGCACCCCGCTGCCACTCAAACAAAAATACCAAGGCACCGGGAAACACGCGAGACCTGCGAGACGTATTGGAAGATAGGGCAAAACACGCAAGATCGATATATGGATCACGAGGGCGCGCCCCTATGCGGGACGGTGACCGTCACGCGGATCTGATAAAAAGTAAATCCGGCGGGCGAATACTGACGAGCAAGACTCATATGAGCTACGTTGCGATATAGCCCAGCACAGAGGCGCCGCACACCCCCTATGCTTCACTGACAAAGTAATGGATCACGAATTCCCAGAGGGTTTTAAACCCGTAAATATCGAATCATATGATGGTACAATAGATCCCACGGTATGGATCGAGGACTTCCTCCTCCACATCCACATGGTCCGTGGCGATGATCTACATGCCATCAAGTACCTCCCGCTAAAACTTAAAGGACCAGCTCGGCATTGGCTGAATAGCTTGCCAGCAGACTCCGTCTGCTGTTGGGAGGATCTGGAAGACGCATTTCTTGACAACTTCTGGGGCACTTATGTGCGACCACCAGATGCCGATGACTTGAGCCACATAATTCAGCAGCCAGGGGAATCGGCCAGGCAATTCTGGACACGGTTCCTAACCAAGAAGAATCAAATTGTCGACTGTCCGGATGCAGAGGCCTTAGCCCCACTAGTATCCGTCATGGCGGATCTACCGCATTGGTCTTAGATCCAATCATTGATGGATTTCACCTCACTTGAGTCCTTATGGACGGCGGCAGCAGCCGAACCTGCTTTATCGGGATCGGTCGCATAAAATGGGTATAGACCCTCGAGGATCAAACCCACCAAAGCGACCTTTAAAAGCGTCATCCAGTGTAGAGGCCCATTATGCGGGCTCAATCACCTTTGGAAGTGGTCTTGGATCTCGGACAACTTCGGCGAGGCTAATCTTGATATTGTCCCGTTTACGGCGACTATCACGCCTTCTCGGGTGCACCGCATTTGCAAGATTCAATGCGGTACCGCATTACATACCTCAAGCTCAAGATGCGAGGACCTAGGGGTCATCACAGTTAATGGAAACACAGGCGCTTCGCTCCGTGCGGAGGAGCACTGCTGCGACCCTCGCAGCAGAAGCACAAAGCAGCCTTTTAAGGCAATCCACCAGTTCGGCGATCAAGCCCCGGACACCGTCAAGCGCGTCCGGAGTAACCTGCAACAGGATCGCCTGGCACGTTCAGAGCTCGCCTAGCAATTCGCCCCCGCCCTAGTCTCAGTACAACGGCAAAATCCGTCCCGCGCGTACATAATTACGCATTGAAAATACCATGGGTGTCGGCGGGGGCATGATCACGGCACGTCCCACAATGCGGTTCAACCGCACTAGGGGCTTACTACCTTTATCATCCTCTCTCTTTCAGGACTTTACTCTCTGGAAGCCCTATCCAGCAGTACGATAGCTGGACACATGATACAACACCCAAGGAGGCAGGAAGCTACGTCGTGCAATGGAATCCCCAGGTGGTCTCTAATAACGAGTGAAATACCTGTTTTAAATACCAGCTCGCAGCTTGCCCTTGGATGGGACATGTAAAATATTCCCATTTTTTGCTTATCGCACTGCTTGTATCAGTATGCATCAACGCATTTCTTAAATAAACAATGCATAGCACTAGTCTCTTATTGCATTTCATATTCTATATATATATGTTCAACTATGACAATCAGCACCCGTACACTCTGGTACGGCCAATACGCCAGGGGCTTCCGTATACCCCATAATTCGGCGTGAGAAGTCCGGACACTTTCGACAGTGCGGCACCCCGAACTTATAGCATTATATGCATTAGCTCTGAATCATGTCTTGGGTCAATAGTTGGGTTTGCCCGGCTCCCATGTTTTGGTACCTTACGTTCCGCTATATCGGCTAAGGTAGCACTAGGAGAACTCTGCGATTGTGCCCAGTTCTTCCGCGAGCACCTCGGTGAAAGCTAAAACTGATTTGTCATGATGAGGCGAGAGCTGGTGCGTTGTTGAGAGGTCTCAAGTCCTAAAGACTTTTTTCCGCTTGGGGAGGAGTCGGCCTTGTCCGGCTTAGGCGTGTATAGCGCTAACCCGACTTTCGAATACTAGGGGCTTCGCCAAAATTTAAAATGGTAGACTTCTATGGCTAAGTGAGGCGAAAAAGCATTATAGTTCGATTATGCGGTTACTTCATTTGAGCACCTCCTCGAAGGACCCATAAATGGGAAAAAGAGTGCCCAGATTTATCCCGAACACCCCAGCACTAGTTGCATGGGGGCTGAAGCCGACCACTAGCAAGTCTCAGATTTTATAAACGGCCGCAAAGAAGGTAATATTTTCAATTCGAAAGTGTTGCATAGCGCAAATGAACAATTTTTCATAATACAGGATCACACGAGCAAGTTCATTCAAAATTACATCCTTCGCACTCTCGTCCGCCACAAGACGGGCACCCTTGAGACACCCTCATAATACATTTCAGGGTGGCGATGCTCCTTGCCCTGCGGCGGCCCTCCTTCACTAGCTTCTCGGCGTCCATCTTGGCCCAGTGCACCTTCGCACGGGCAAAAGCCCTGTGGGCACCCTCGATGCAGACGGACCGCTTTATGACTTCCAGCCGTGAGTAGGCATCCACAAGCCGCCTCACCAGGACGAAGTAGCTGTTGGGAAGGGAATCGCCAGGCCACATCCGGACTATAAGGCCCCTCATGGCCTGTTCGGCCGCCTTGTGGAGCTCGACCAGCTGCTTCAGCTGGTCGCTCACGGCCATTAGGTGTTCGGCCCCAGTATACTGAGACCAGAACAACTTCTCCGTCGAGCTTCCCTCCTCGGCCCGATGAGAATTCAGCGACATCGAGACACCTTTGCGGGGCAGATCTGCGAGCAGCTCTGGAGAGCTCGAACTCGGGTAAGTAAAAGGAAATTTTCTTTCGCATGCTTGCTTTGCATAATGAATGCCTTACCCGCCGCTATATTCTTCACCGCCTCACTTTCCTGGAGGGCCTTTTAGGCTTCGGCCTTGGCACGCTTTGCGCTTCCGAGGGCCTTGGCAAGCTCGGACTCTCGTGTCTTCGAGTCACGCTCCAAGGACTCGTGCTTCTTCACGAGTTCTTGAAGCTCTTGCTGCACCTCGCATGCTCGGGCCTCTTGTTTTTATCGCTCGGTACGCTCCTTGGCCGCTTTGTTTTCGGCCTCGGTGAGCAACTGCTTCAGGGTCACCACTTTGGGTGTGGACCCTGGTACATCAATGATGATCCTAATATTGCAACCAAAACCTTTTTTATATAGACAAGGTATTGCTTACCTCTGTTCTCCTCGAGCTGCTTTTTGGCAAGGCCGAGTTCTTCCTCGGACCGCTTGAGGTTTCGCTTCAGTGCGGCAATCTCCGCAGTATGTGTGGCAGCAGCCAACAGTGAAGCCTGCATACGCATATAGACATATTTGGATTAGACTCCTACAGTTATTATTCGATCCTCTATTCGGCTTTTCTTTGCGAACGCCTAACAGAGCATCAGGGGCTACTGTCTATGCGGTAATATTTTTATATATTTCGAGTACTTACCTCAAAGCCTGTTAGGAGGCTGGCACAAGCTTCGGTTAGTCCGCTGTTGGCGGACCTAACCTTCTCGATCACCGCACTCATAATGGTGCGGTTCTCCTCGTCGATGGAAGCGCTGCGAAGCACTTCCAGCAAGTTGTCTGGTGCCTCCGGATGGAGGAGGTTACCGGCACGGGCGGCTTGCCCCTCTTGGCAGGAGGTCACCTGCCGGAGTCCGGGACCACTGGTGGTTCCAGTGCGGTGTTCGGCTTAGGGCCGAACTTGGAGCCCGTGGGGGTCTTGCCCCCTTTGCGTCCAGGGTCCGGAATGTCGACTTTAGGCGCCTCTAGGACTACCTCCCCTCGACTTGGTGCCCTTTGAGACAACACCTCGACGTTGTCCGTAGGGCGAGGGGTGGCGGCGGTCGGAAGCGAACCGCTACTCATAGCCGACGGGTCCAAAGAACCGTCCGACGAGGATATGTCGATGCGGGCTTGAGGCGGACTGCATAATAGTATTCGGCATAAGGAGAAGCAGTGTAGTAAAAAGCATACCATGAATTACTCTGGTATCCGAATACTTACAACTTCGCCAGGGGATTGTCCCTGGTCAACCACTCATCGTCGCTGCGAGCGGCGGTCGTGGAGCAGTCCGGAAGGAGAGTCCTTCCCTTATTGGACCCTCCGGCCTCCCTGGTTGGGGCGGCCTTCCTTTTCTTGTCTCCCCCGACTGGAGGGGGAGAATCTTCATCTTCCTCCTCCTTGTCTTCACGAGAGGAGTGCGTCTCGGAGTTATCGGATGATGAGTCCGATATCACCTGATGGCGGGAGCTCTTTCGAGTCCCCGCGGCCTTCTTCTTGGCCTTCTTCTCTGGCACCTCATAAGGCACCGGAGTCAGCATCTTCGTGAGAACAGCGTCCGCTGGATCTTCGGGCAGGGGCTCCGGGCAGTCGATTGGCTCCGCTCTCTCCTCCCAGTCCTGTCAAAGGCATGGGAGCTCAGATCCCGCACATGATCAAGCCGGGGAAAGTAAAAACCTTATAAGGTGTAAAAAACTTACCGGATTCGCAGGGCGCTTCGCGCTAAGTCCTCGGTCCTCGGTAAGGGAGGAGGGGACCTCGGCGCCCTTGAATAGCACCCTCCAGACGTCCTTGTGCGTCGTGTCAAAAGCTTCGCGCGAGTGCAGTCTTTGGGCGGGTCGAACTCCCACAAATTGAACGCCCGTTGTTGACAGGGAGGATCCGGTGGAAGAGCATGACTGGACCACGTTGACAAGCTTAAGTTTTTGCTTATCATGTTCGGATACATTTCGGAGTCCGGCCAGCTCTATCGGTGAGCCCAGGACAGGCCCTTCTCTTTCGGGAGGTGAGCGCATGGGGATTCGGATCGAAACTTCGGGGCCGCCACCCGGTTGGTGTCGGCGGCTCGGTGATGTAGAACCACCCCGATTGCCACCCTTTATGGTCTCCACATAGGAGCCCTCGAGCCATGTAACATTGGGCATTTTGCCCACCATGGCACCTCCGCATTCCGCTTGCTGGCCGCCTACAACCTTCGGCTTAACATTGAAGGTCTTCAGCCACAGGCCGAAGTGGGACTGGACGCGGAGGAAGGCCTCGCACACGACGATTGTAATATCCCAAATTTTCAATTTGGAATGTTATACATAGAGCATCATTGCATATCATATTTTTTCGTTGCATTTTTGCTCGGTCCTAGAAATTCTACACAACTCAAGGACCCACAGAGAGAGTTGGGGATTTCGTTATTTTCATATTTGAGTTTTCTCAAATTTTGAAAATAAGATCATTTGATTTTAATTATTTTATCTTCAATTATTTCTTCTATCAAAATATGAGAGAGGGAATAAAATGACTTTCCCAAAATAAAGAAATAATTAAGATTTAATAATAAAATCAAATAAGATTTTATTTTGGAATTTTTCGCCTTTTTATTTGAATTTAGAAAAAATGCACGTTTTTCAAAATTGCATTTAGACTCCAAATAAAAGTTCATCTTGTCCGGCTTGATTTTAGAAGCCGGGGAAAATTTATTTCGGGATTTTTGTAGTCCGTTTAGTATTTCTTTTTATTTATTTTTTCTGCGCGTAATTATTTAAAAAAGCGAACCGCCTTTGGGCGTGCCAGCGGGACTCGCTCGAGGCACTATATAGCGCCACCCGGCCCCGAGCCCGGCCGCCCGGCCCAGCCACTTGCCGCCCGCCGCCCGAAACCTAACCTAACCCTAGCCGGCCGCCGCCGCCGCCGCCGGCGCTGTCGCCGAGCCCTTCACGGACCGCGCCGCGAGGTTTGCCGCCGCCTCGATCCGCGTGCCGCCGGTTTTTTTTAAACCGGGCGGTTTTTCTACAGTTTTTTTTCGGTTTTTTTAAGTTTTCGTTTTTTTTATTTTAATTTCCGTTTTTTTCGGTTTAGGCTAATTAGCGGACGTTCGTCCGTTAGTTCATTTAAACAGACGCGTTCGTCAGATTAGTTTAGTTAATGAACGTTCGTTCGTTAACCCGTTCGTCGTTCGTTTAAACAGACGCGTTCTTTTTCTTGGATTTAATCCGCGATTTTTCTGATCGCGATTCCCGATCCGATTTTCGTTTTAGTATAACTTTTAAGCTCGTTTATCGGAATCGGCGATTCAAGCGCCTAGAGTTTAAATCTCAAAACCCTCTTTCGAATAACCTACTTAAACAAGTTTTTGCTTCTGTAAATTTGACCTAGATCCAAATTAGTAAAACGAAGCTGTTTTCTTCCGCCGTTTGACTTTCGTTGCTTCGTTCAATTTGATTCTTTTTGCAAACCGGAGTTCTTAAGTTGAACTATCTGGTTAGATCTATTTGAGTTTTACCTGTGCATTAGATGAGTACTTATTGTATGCTTGTTTGTTTGTCTGCGATAGAATACCGGTGTCGCGCTTTGTTACTTCAAGTCTCTAGGTTTCGCGGATCATCAGCAAGGCAAGTAACACTTTGATCATACTTCTTCTCATACCCAGTTTTTATGCATTAGATCTATCCTCAAACACTTGCATGATTAGAATCTAATTAAATTGTGGGTTTTTGGAAGTAGTTGAGGTAGTACCTATTACCTGTTTTATTATCAAACCTTTGGGAGTTACTTATACGTTTGCTTATTATGCCATGCTGTGCTAGTAGACGTGGATTGGGTGAGTGTATCCATGACAGATGTGAGTTTGTTATTTAATGGTTTATTTAAGGTGGCAACAAACACACATCTGGGTGGATTGAGGCACCTGGTTTCCATCGAGGACTTGCTGTATTTCTTGGACCGCCACCCAGGCTCAAAGGGATCATGAGATTATTCAAACTAGAAACTTCCGTGTGCAGCCACAAGCCATTATGGGCTCTGGCATAGTTGATTAAGTTGTGCGAACTCTTACGGGTAGACTAGCGATGTAGGGAAAGTAGGTGTACGGTCTACCCACAAGTAAGGTGCTAGTGCTTCGAAAGACTATGTCTCGGTCATCCGTTTATCAAACATCATGTAGTCGAGAAATCCAACGGAGGCGATCGAGTCTTGTGGGGAAAAGTCATAAACCTCTGGAGAGTGTATAAACTAATCATGGTTAGCCGTGTCCCCGGTTATGGACATCTTGAGTATCTAGTACTTGGATATCATGTGAATCTCATCATGTTACTTCTAATTAATATTGTTGGGTTTTTAATGAGTACTTTTAATTGGGATTGAGGATCTGTCAACCATTCTCAATGTTTCTAACCACCATGATAGTTAAATAAATTTATTCCTTTGCAGTAGGGAAAAATTGGCTTTATGCAAAACTGTAACCATAGAGCTTTCCACCAGCCATATATGCATGTAGTATAGGCTTATTATTCCTTTATTTCTCTGTGTTACCTTGCCAGCATATTCCATGTGCTGACCCGTTTTCGGGCTGCAACGTTTCATGTTGCAGACTTTTCAGATGACGAGTATGGTGTTTAGGTCGTGGTTCTATACTCAGTGATGTCGTTGGAGTTGATGGACTCGCTTATTCTTCCAAGCCTTCCGCTGTTATCGTTATTAGATGGCCTTAAGTCATATTTATTTTATTAAGTTCTCTCTTGAGACATTCGATTGTAATAAGTGTGTGATTGTTACTCTGTTATAAATCCTCCGAGTCTTGTGTGGTGTCGGCATTCTTGATCCGAGGATCTGCTTGAGCCTGAGAGATCGATGCTTGAGTCTGGTCACTACAACGATAAGCTGAGATGTTGAGGATGAAGTTCGGGGCGGATCGTGGAAGTCCAGCCCGTAGTAGAACATGAGGCCGCGGATGAGCGGGTGGGTGGTAACCCCAGTCCAGCGACGTGGGTGAAAAAACTACCCTCGTAAGGTTACGGGGTAGGGACGATCTGCCCCTCGTCGAGGCGGCCGGTCTGCGATATTTGCGGCCAAGTATCCGCCCCCCAGCTTTTCGATATCCTCCTGCGTGACGGAGGATTTCATCCACTTTCCTCCCGCTCCGGACATGGTTGGGGCGGTATGAGGAGAAAGGTGCGAACTTGAGTGTTGGAGCTCAAGTGCGCGAGAATGGATGAGCAAGGAGGAAGAAGGCGTGGGTGAAAAAAGGTGAACCCTTATCCCTTTATAAAGGCGGAAACTGTACGCCCCCACTAGCCTGTTTAACTCGCTTATTCCCCAAGAGCCGTGATTGATGGCGCGGTTTGGTTCCCACGCCCGTATTGATGAGAATCCCGTGATAAGGGGACACGATCTCTTCTTCGACAAGACGTGCCAAGGAAACCGCCTCGCGATATGCGCCAAGGCCGGTTGAGAAAAACGGCTCGATAATAACCGGGCCATGGTATGATGTCATGATATCAAATATGTCAGCAGGTCGGATTTGTGGAAATATTATTCTCTCTACGGTGGTATGTGGAACTTGTTTTGCAGAGCCGGACACTATCTTTGTGTTCAAGGTCTTCTATGGAATATTCGGAGGAGGAACCCGCCTTGCAATGCCGAAGACAAACTGCGCGCCGGACTCATCGTCATTGAAGCCTGGTTCGAGGGACTCTTGAGGAGTCTGGATTAGGGGGTATCCGGAGGCGGACTATATATCCTTTGGCGGACTATTGGACTATGAAGATACAAGATGGAAGACTTCGTCTCGTGTCCGGATGGGACTCTCCTTGGCGTGGAAGGCAAGCTTGGCGTCTGGATATGTAGATCTCCTCCCATTGTAACCGACTCTGTAACCCTAGCCCCCTCCGGTGTCTATATAAACTGGAGGGTTTAGTCCGTAGGACAACAACAATCATACCATAGGCTAGCTTCTAGGGTTTAGCCTCGACGATCTCGTGGTAGATCAACTCTTGTACTACTCATATCATCAAGATCAATCAAGCAGGAAGTAGGGTATTACCTCCATAGAGAGGGCCCAAACCAGGGTAAACATCGTGTCCCCTGCCTCCTGTTACCATCCGCCTTAGACGCACAGTTCGGGACCCCCTACCAGAGATCCGCCGGTTTTGACACAGACATCGTGCCTTTTGGTTTTGGCGACCTTGATAGCTACTAGCTTGTCTTCTGGCGCCTCGTTGCAGTGGACGCGTACTAGGGACAGAGCCACATCAGCACCGCACCATGCAGAAGACTTCTTCCATTCTTGCACACGGCTGGGGATCTCATTAAGTCGAGTCATCAAAGACTCGAGGTCATTCGGAAGAGTCGCCCTTGGCCAGAGTGTTGTGTCGATCCTTGACTCCGCAACCTTCAAGCGATCAAGATAGTCGATGAGACCAGCGACGCGGGATTCCAATCGGAGCACGTTCATGGCAGCTTCATCCTTCACTGGAGAGTTGATGGGGTCCAAGCTTGTCTCAACATGCCCAGTCTCTTCTTCCAAGTTCTAACAAAATTCTGCATGCACAATTCAAAGGCAAGTCAATGGTTGTACATCGAGTCAACAGCAACAAGTCAGTCGGAAGAAAGAAAATACCTTCAAGCATGACGAACAACTTCTTGGCAAGATCTCCCAGATAATTTTCCTAGTCATTCCTCTTGCGGGCGGTTTCTTCAAACTTATCGTTCAAGGATATCTTGTCCTTCTTCAGATGAGTCACCTCCCTGTTGGCTTCATTCAAGGCAGTCTTCGGCTTGGTATTCTCTTCCTCCATTTTGCCGACTGAAGCCAGCTTCTGGTCGGCGAGTGTAGTTTTCTCGTTAGCTGTTTTCTGCGCAGCTGCAAGGTCCAGATCCTTCTTTGCCAGAGCTTGGTTCATTTTTTCTGAAAGAAACGATGATAAGCTCAGAGAAAAAAACAAATGCCACCTGGATCAGAAAAAAAAACAGTCGAATGAATTCCTCTTACCAGCAGCTTCATCCTGGGCCTTCTGCAAGTCCTTCTTGGCCAGCTCCAGATCGAGATTCAGCTAAATTTGCTTCTGCTCTAGGTCAGCGAAACGAGCTCCAAGGTCACAAGATTTCTGCAATCAAAGGACAGTCAGTCAGCGGGTGAAAGGATCGAAATTCAACAAGCTCTAAGACTACTGCCGAATCAAACATCCAACAGTAGTCTCGGGGACTACACCCAGTGGGTACACTCATCGTGCCCCCACCGGTTCAGTTTCCACTCGACGTGGTCCGTCCAGGACGAGTAAAAAAAAGAGGGAAAGTGTTTCTCAGACCATAACCGACTGCTAGCAGTTGATTACGGTCTCGGGGACTACACCCACTGGGTGCACTAAGCGTGCCCCCACCGGTTCAGTTTCCACTCGACATGGTCCGTCTAGGTTGAGTGAGAAAATTTCAGCTCTCAGACCATAACCGACTGCCAGCAGTCGACTATGGTCTCGGGGACTACACCCAGTGGGTGCACTTAGCGTGCCCCCACTAGTTCGTAGACTCAGTCGACACACGTTTAGTCGACCCAAGAAGCAAGACTATCTGCAGCAAATTCAAACACCCAGTGGGTGTACAAACACAAAAGCAGACTGACGAAAAGACGTTTCAAAAGAAGTTTTCTGGTACCATATCCTAACAAAACAAGCGACAAGCTAAGAGATCAGTCGATAATCAACCGACCTGGACGTTGCTTTGGAGAGCTGAGCTGGCATTATAGGCAGCTTGACTAGCATCTCGAACCACCTTCAGTTGCTCCATCATGATGCCCGCTTGACGTATGGCCTCCTTGGCGGCACCCACTTGGTCCTCTAGGACGTGATGCACAGCGAAGAGCGAAGAAGGGCCGACTGGGGCCTGTGCAGTCGATGCTAAAGGCTGGGCACTCGATAGTGGCATGGCGAAGGTGACAGAAGTCCGATTGACGTCACCGCCCTCCTGGACCACTCGTTCCACCACCGGCATCGACTAAGGCGTCTTTCCAGTCGACGTCTTCCTGTTCCTTCTTCTCGAAGGCCTCAGCGGCATGTCCTCGTCGTCATCTGGAAGGGTAATAACATTGGGAGGAGCTGTAAAAGCATAGTCGTTGGAAATCAGTCGACTGCAGTTCAGTCAACAAAACAGAGACAAAATTACAAAGATCATACCTGGGGTTGAAGTAACCGCATCTTCCATCTCCTCGTCCTCATTCTTGTAAGCATAAGTTCTAGAGGTAGCAGCACTATTGGGTTCAAGATTCATTTGGTCAAATCAAGAAAATGGTGGATAGCACAAAATCTCCAGCAAAGACAAAACACTCACGCAGAAGCAACATGGATGTCAATTTTGATTCGGGGCAGAGTCTTCCGAGACTTTGATGCCTCAACTTTGGTTTGCTTCGGGGCCTTCTCAGTCGGCGCCGGAGAAGACGTCCGAGGGCGCTTTGAAGTTTGCCCAGTCGACCCAGTCGCTTTGCCACGAATACTCACTGGATCATGGGAGTGCTTGGATCGCCTTTCCTTGCGAGGAGGCGAGTCGACTTCCTCACCATCACTTGATTCGTCGCTCTCCTCGTCTCCTCCTCCGTCAGAATGCCACTCACCGCTCTCATCCGCACTCGCCTCCCCTTCAGGGTCCTGCTCCTGCTCTCCATTGGGCATCGAGTACATCTCAGTGAAGGTCTAGAGGACAACAAGTAAAACAAATATCAGCCAATCGACAAAAAGCAATTTCATGGTAAATCAAGATAACACTCGGCCATTCAGAATTGGACCTTGTCTGTTTCGTACGAGTTGTCGAGCGGAGGGATTCTCCTGGACCCCCTGGGGTTGTCCTTGTTGCCGGTGATACCCTTCACCCACTTCTCCATCGTATCCTTGTCAACCTCTTCTGGGTGGATCCGAGTGGAATCGTCAGTGCCCGAATACATCCACATCAGATGGTCATGAGCTTGAAGCGGCTAAATGCGTCGTCTGAGGAAGACTTCCAACAGATCCATGCCAGTCACGCCGTCACGGATGAGCTGGACCACTCGCTCAACCAGCACCTGCACCTCCGCTCTCTCCCCTGGGGTCACTTTCAAGGTGGAAGGTTTTTCTACTCGGGCCATGGAAAAGGGTGGAAGTCCAGTCGACTGACCCGGAGTCGGCTAGTCTTTGCAGTAGAACCAGGTCGACTGCCACCCTCGGACTGACTCGGGAAGGATTACGGCTGGGAAAGAACTCTTACCCCTCATTGGAATCCCAAGACCCCCACACATATGGATCAATTTCGTCTTCTCGTCACTCGGATTAGCTTTTTTTACCGACTGAGAGCGACACGTGAAAATGTGCTTGAAGAGACCCCAGTGCGGTCGACAGCCCAAGACGTTCTCGCACATAGACCCGAAAGCAGTGAGATACACGATGGTGTTGGGGGAAAAGTGATGAAGTTGTGCTCCAAAGAAGTTCAAGAAAGCTCGGAAAAAAGGATGAGGGGGCAAAGAAAACCCGCGGTCAACGTGAGTGGCGAGGAGGACGCACTCAACCTCCTATGGACGAGGCTCGGTCTCATTCCCCGGAAGCCGCGCAGATCCGTGAGGAATCAACCCCTCCTCAGCCAGATCGTCGATGTCGTCCTGGAGAATCGTCGACCGGATCTAGTCGCCCTGGATCCAGGATGGACCTCGACAAAGATCCACCCCGGCTGGATTTCTTACCCTTCGCCTTCGTCGTCGCCTTTTTTGCACGCTCCAAAGCCGCTGCCTCTCCTTCCCCATTGCGGCGAGCGGAGCTTGGGCGGAGCAGCGGCACCGAGAAGGAAGCAGATGCGGCGAAGAAGAGGAGGAAGGGAAGGAATGGGAACGCACTGTGCAAAAAACCCCATCTGGTGCTTTATATGGACTCGGTTCCGAGTGGCTGACTTGTGGGTCCAGGCTATCCTGTCAAATCGCGCAACAGCCGCGCGCACAGTACGTGGCAAAAAGGGGGGCGGAGATCGAGGCGACCTTGCCTAATCCGTCCCGATTACTGCGGCCTCTCACGTCCCGCGCGCTTCCCCAAATTCGAATCCCGGAAGATCCGCAAGTAGCAGAGCAACCTGTCAGGCAGAAGATTTTCTCCACATCAACACTCAAGGCTTTTCAGCAAAAGTTCACTCGACAAAATCAAGAATGGATCAAGGCGACTGAAAAAGAAGTTGAAGTCATCATGATTGTTCTCTGATCTTAACAAGGCGCTTCTGAAGCACAAATACTGAGTCGGGAGTATTTTCAACTCCTTCTCCACTCAAACCCTGAACCATTCGGGGGCTACTGATGAAGCTATGTACCTAGGGTAGGGTCATAGATCTGTCCAAGACATTCCCTACCCAAGGACATCACCCTAAAGCCATGGACATTCGAAGGATACCATCGTCCACTCGACCAGAAACATTCCACTCGGAAGAATGATTGTCACTCGACCGTAATGGAAACCACTCGACGTACAGAAGATCTAAAGTCACTCAGCATATCAACGGTCGGGCGTTTACTCACAGACTTTAATTACCATTTATGTCACTTTATTACTAGCGTTACCAGTAACGCCCTGTCTTAATGTACCTTAAACCCTGTGTAATTGAGGGTCGGAGGGGTCTGGCGAACTCTATATAAGCCACCCCCCTCCTCAGTGACAAGGGTTCGCACCCCCTGTAACACACACGCATATAATCTAGTCGATCGCCTCCGGGCACCGAGACGTAGGGTTGTTACTTCCTCGGAGAAGGGCCTGAACTCGTAAAACTCGTGTGTACAACTTCTCCATAGCTAGGATCTTGCCTCTACATACCTATCCCCCATTCTAATGTCAGACTTAGAACCATGACAGGAAGGACAAATCATCAAAGAGCTACGCAAAAAGAATACATCAAGCTAATGTTGGTGAATGGGTATCCGACTCTGGCTTCGACCATCACTCCGAAAGAAGCTATCACTCCGACTCCGAATATACTCAAGATAAAGGTGTTGCCGGTCTAGCACTTGTCTCAACCAACTCCTGCGATATATTTGACTCACCAAATGAAGGAATTGGAACATGCTTCATGGCTAAACGTCCAAAGGTAACACACCCCGAGTATGTTGATTTTAATAGTAATGAAGACGATTTGCTAGGAGATGATGATTTACTTGTTGACAACTCTAGCTATGAAAACTATGATGAACTTGCTATATTAATCAAGATAAAATGAATGACAATGATAAGAAGGAGATTGAGCGTCTAACTAAAGAACTAAACACTCTTAAGTTAGCTCACGAAACTACCTTGGAAGATCATCGAGAACTTTTAAAGACTCATGAGAAGCTACGCCTTGAAAAGCTCAACCTTGAGCAAGAGCATGAGTTCTTAAAAGCAATCAATAATGATCTTCACAAGAAAAGTTCTTCTTACATTGCCAAGCGTTTACTCTTGTCTACTTACATGCCACAAGTTAAATCTAGCAACAAGAACAAGAAAGATTCTTCCTCTAGTAGTAACAACAATCATGCTAAATCCAATGTTGTTGCTTCTAGTAGTTCTCTTGATTCCACTAATGATTCTCTTAGCCAAGTTACACTTGAGCAAGAAAATAGCTTATTAAAGGGAGTTATAGAGAAAGGTGTTTACAAGAGTCTTGCGGAAGTAAGCAATTTGAGGAAATTATGCATAAGCAAGGAAGACACCGGAAGAATCAAGGTGTTGGTTTTGAACGAAAGTTCAATGCCAATGGAGTTGACTGGGAAGAAGATCAATACCCCAAGATGAAGTTTGTTCCTAAACAAGAGAACTATGATCCTACTTCTTTCCAAGGAACACAAGCTCAAGATGATCTTACACCACAAGACCACAAGCTAAAAGGCAAGGACAAGCTTCAAGAGGAGATTGATGCATTCGAAGAAGCACCTAAGACCTTGGTCAAGTGGGTTCCCAAGACTACATCAAGTTCCACTTCATCAAGTACGACTACAACTCCAAGGATTCCCATCAAGATGATGTGGATCTCGAAGAAGAAGAACTAGAGAGTTCTTGAGGGTGACTCCGCCAACATACTTCACTCTTATCATTTTGACAAGGACAAGTGCAAACAACTTCCATATCTTGCACCAGTTCAAGGAGTCACAAACCCTCTTGTTGGTAAGACAAGGGACAAGGTAACCTAATGCATTCATGGACATCATCTCATGTGAATATCACTCTATGTCTATGGATATCTTTGTTTGTTTCTTGTGGGACTAACCCGTGTAGGTATTGAAAGTGAAACTCAATCCAAAGGATTGCTCCGAATGATCTACATCAACATTGAGCATCTACATCTTCAACACCTACATGAAGTCAGCATCGACAAAACCCAAGGTTAGTGATACGTCTCCAACGTATCTATAATTTTTTATTGTTCCATGCTATTGTATATTCTGTTTCGAATGTTTAATGGGATTTATTATACACTTTCATATTATTTTTGGGACTAACCTATTAACCGGAGACCCAACCCAAATTGCTGTTTTTTTTTCCTATTTCAGTGTTTCACAGAAAAAGAATATCAAACGGAGTCCAAACGGAATGAAACCTTCGGGAACGTGATTTTCGGAACAAACGTGATCCAGAGGACTTGGAGTGGACGTCAAGCAATCAACGAGGAGGCCACGAGGCAAGGGGGCGCGCCCTCCACCCTCGTGGGCCCCTCGTGGCTCCACCGACCTACTTCTTCCTCGTATATATACCTACGCACCCCCAAACCATCAGCAGAGGAGCCAAAACCCTATTTCCACCGCCGCAACCTTGTGTACCCGTGAGATCCCATCTTGGGGCCTTTTCCAGCGCTCTGCCGGAGGGGGAATTGATCACGAAGGGCTTCTACATCAACACCATAGCCTCTCCGATGATGTGTGAGTAGTTTACCTCACACCTTCGGGTCCATAGTTATTAGCTAGATGGCTTCTTCTCTCTCTTTGGATCTCAATACAAAGTTCTCCTCGATTCTCTTGGAGATATATTCAATGTAATCTTCTTTTGCGGTGTGTTTGTCGAGATCCGATGAATTGTGAGTTTATGATCAAGATTATCTATGAACAATATTTTGAATCTTCTCTTAATTCTTTTATGTATGATTGGTTATCTTTTTTAGTCTCTTCGAATTATCAGTTTGGTTTGGCCTACTAGATTGATCTTTCTTGCAATGGGAGAAGTGCTTAGCTTTGGGTTCAATCTTGCGGTGCTCGATCCCAGTGATAGTAGGGGAAATGACACGTATTGTATTGTTGCCATCGAGGATAAAAAGATGGGGTTTATATCATATTGCATGAGTTTATCCCTCTACATCATGTCATCTTGCTTAAAGCGTTACTCTGTTCTTATGAACCTAATACTCTAGATGCATCTTTGGATAGCGGTCGATGTGTGGAGTAATAGTAGTAGATGCGAGCGAGTCGGTCTACTTGTCACAGACGTGATGCCTATATACATGATCATACCTAGATATTCTCATAACTATGCTCAATTCTATCAATTGCTCGACAATAATTTGTTCACCCACGTAATACTTATGCTATCTTGAGAGAAGCCACTAGTGAAACCTATGGCCCCCGGGTCTATTTTCCATCATATTAATCTTCCGTCAACAAGCTATTTTTATTACCGTTTATTCTGCAATCTTTACTTTTTATCTTTATCATAAAAATACCAAAAATATTATCTTATTATCTCTATCAGATCTCACTTTTGCAATGGCCGTGAAGGGATTGACAACCCCTTTATCGCGTTGGTTGCAAGGTTCTTATTGTTTGTGTAGGTGAGTGGGACTTGGCGTGGTATCCTCTTTGGATTGATACCTTGGTTCTCAAAACCGAGGGAAATACTTACGCTACTTTCTTGCATCACCCTTTCCTCTTCAAGGGAAAAACCAGCGCGGTGCTCAAGAGGTAGCAAGAAGGATTTACGGCTCCCACTACAAAAATACACTTCCGTGATGATCGTGTTTGTCACGATGGGTCGTGTTTTTGTCATGCATGTACATCCATGACAAATTTATGATGTAATCAAGATAGTCATACTTGTCTTTGTCGTAGAAGTGTTCCATGACATTACCAAAATTATCATCACGGAGTGTCCACTTCCATGACGATAAATCGCGCGTCCGCAAATGCTTTCGTCAAGGGTGACCGACACGTGGCACCACCGTAGCGAACGCCGTTAAGCTATCGGGTCGGGTTTTGGATCCGATAACCCGTTAACAGCCCGACCAATGGGGATTTTCCATGTGTAAAATCATCATTGGTGGAGGAAACTGCGATGTCGGCTCATCGTTGGGACGGATGCCATCCACTCATTGAATGAAGGCGCCTATGATCGTCGACCGTGGCAAGGCCCAACAAAGGCCCATTCTGTGAAAAGGCGGCCCGTTTGACTTGGTCAAAGGTGGCGGGCGGCCCATGGAAAGCTTTATTAACGGCATGTTCGCATATAGCCCATTTGCATCCCGCTAACCCAAGAACCGTTACGCCCTATCCGAATTAGGCCCAGTAGCGTCATCTGGGCCATCCAATATGATTCCATCCCGTTTTCACTTCTGGCCCATGTATGGCCCATGACATCTTTCGGCCCATATGAGGCCCTATGTAACTCTTGGCCTATTAACGGCCCGTGGTGAAACTGGCCCGCAATGAACAGTGTATCACATTACACCCACTAACGACCTGTGGTGAAACTGGCCCGTAATGAACAGTATATCACTTTATACCCATTAAGAGCCCGTTATTCAGTTGGGCCGTTTCCAGCAAATGTTATCTTTCGGCCTTCTCAGAGCCCATTTACTATTGGGCTCATTTCCAGCATTCGTTTACTTACGGCCCGTTACTGTCATTTTCTGCTTGTGGGCCAAATTCAGCCCGTGGTTACATCGGCCCGTTTGTGGTCGGTTAATACGTTGGGTCGTTTTCATAGCGTCATCAAACATGGCTATTAACGATGGCCCGTTATGGTCATATGGCCCGTATAAGGCCCATTGATGATACGGCCCGTAGAAGGCCCATTGTTTCTACGACCCGTAGAAGGCCCATTGTTTCTCTGACCCGTAGAAGGCCCATTGTTTCTATGGCCCGTAGAAGGCCCATTGTTTCTCTGACCCATAGAAGGCCCTCTTGTTTCTCTGACCCGTGAAGGCCCCCTATTTCTACGACCGTGGGAGGCCCAAAGTCACTACTGATAAATATTAGCCCATGGTTATTGTGGCCTAGTTTTAAAAAGAACTGCAACCGACTACAAGCAAACAAATAAACAAGACAACAAGGAAATAAATAAGCAAGCAACTTATGCTAGGCTATCACGGTTGTTACACATATTACATCCTTTGGGCATCAAAGTTCGCCACCGGTGCAAATATAGGGAACAAAGCAGCATATCATATACCTTTGGTTGTCAAAGTTGGAGACCAGCGCAAATAAACGCGCGCAGACAAAACAAATCCAGAACTGAAACCACTTTAGAAGATCTCAAGAAACAATATCCTGGGTACCCATAATCTTGGCAAGATGCTTAGCAAGCTTATTAACTTTCTCTTGTTTGGCGCTTAAATCCTCCAGTAACTTGTTGTTGCACCGAAAATATGCATCTGAATTCTGCAGGACTTCCTCGGTCCTTGACTTCTGTCGCAGACATCTCGATCGATGTCTTTCAACTTGAAGTTGAGACTCAAGAAGACGAACTGATTCAGCAGCGAGTTCTAGGAGCTTGTGCCGATGTAGTAGTGGCGATGCTTTCGAACACTACATCAAGACAGGGCTTTTGGGTTCCCTCACTTGTCGTCAAGATAGTTTTATCAGCTTTCTTGGAGACCAACAGGATGTCTCACTATCTTGAACCTTATCGCATTACTTCCTTTACCATTGGATAACGTGGTACTGTTCTCCAATATTTTGTCCGCATTCTAAAAGAGAAACAAGCGAGACACATCACATGTTTACCATGTTGTATATGAAACTCATTTTGGTAAATGAGTTCAGTAGTAAAGTGGACAGGATAACAGACATGAAACAAACATATATCTATGTGCCATGGTCACTTTATGGTCTATATCATTCTAGTTTTGTTGCCAAATCAAGATAGAGACACAGTTCAAATAATATTTGTTCAAGACAAAGCAGAATAGACAGAATATAAGTGTCGGTAACTATAGAGCAATAACAACACTTGTAATGTGCATGACATGAGAACATAACTGTTTATTCAATTGAAACTGAAATCAACTTAGAGCAGGTTACAACAGCAAACCAGTTAAAGAAACAGGTTTAAAACATACCTGTTGCGCCATTGGAGTTTCAATTCCATCCTTCAAATTTGAAAATAGTTGGTATGAGTAAATACAGTAATGCAAGAGCAAAAGAGTATGAACCATAGCTATAGAACCTGACCTGAGAACAAATCTTCTTCTCCTTTATGCGTTGAGTTAGGATTCGGAGTGGTGGTCCTCGTGCTTTGGGCACTGCAGTTCCCTTACTAATCGCTCGTGTTTGGGTGCTCTGTGGTGGAGATGGTGCTATGTCAATTGGAACTGGGTTACTATCTGCCGGGGTTGGGGTTGAAAGGGGTGTAGCTGGTTCTCTGTCCAACTGGGTAGGGGTACAATCTGCGAGAGTCTGGGTTATGTGTGGTGGATCTGGTCCTTGGGCAAGTACAACCGTGGTTCTATCTGCATCAACTGGTAGCACAATCTTTTCTGAAGACTGTGTTGTTACTCCCTTAGATACTGCCATCACGCTCTCCAATTCAAATGGCTGATAAACAAGAAAAGTAATTGAAAGTATAGACATTGTATGATAGACAGGTGCAATGGATAATGGGGAATAAAAGAGGGCATGAAATAATTCATATATGTTGTCTAACCAAACAGGATAGCATGACACAATTTCACATATATGATGGCTAACTAAACAGGATAGCATGACACAATTTCACATTATGATGGCTAACTAAAAAAGATGGAAAGACATAGTTCAAAATATGAGACTATGTAAACAGGATGACATGACATAACTATATAATGTGTTTATTAAATAGGTTGGCATGCCATAATTCACATACATTCATGGATAGAATGCCATAATTCTAAATATGATGACTGTAAACACTAAACAAGATGAGATGATATAACTATATGATGTCTTTATTAAATGGGTTGCCATGCCATAATTCAGATAGATGATGCGTATGTACTATGTAAACATGATGGCATGATATAATTCAAATATATGATTTATATAGTAAGCAAGTAAGCAGATGGCAATCTATATATGATGTAAAAACTAAGCAATGCAAGACAACATGCATGACATGGGTAATATAACCCTGCCAAGTTTGAGCATAGACCTCAGGGGGGAAATAGGGCTGGTCATCGGTCTACGAATCCTCCTCGAGGAGCTCTCTATAAGCAACAAGATGTACGCTTCAGCAGTAGCATTATCTGCTCTGAATACCTTGTTTTCCTCGAGATACTTCCATCACCGCTTCAAATGGCTGATGCACAGGAAGAGTAGTTGAATATACAAACGTTGTCGACAAATGGAACACGTAATACAAAAAATGATAACATGATATAATTCACATACATGATGATTGGCTAAACAGCATGGCATTGCATAATTCACATATATAATGCCTTTGCAACAAGATAGCATTGTATAATTCACATATATAATGTCTTGCAACAAGATGGCAATGCATAATTCACATATATGGTAATTAGACACTGAACATGTGGCATTCACACAAAGCATGTCTAAACTAATCAAATGGCATAGCAATGCGAGACACCATACGCACAATATGAGCAACATAACCCTGCCAAGTTAGAGCATACACCTCGGGGGGGGGGGGGCGATAGGACTGGTCATCTGTCTCTGAATCGTCCTCTGAGGAGCTATCCGTAACCAGCGAGATATGCGCTTCGTCAGATAGCATAATCTGCTCAGAAGACCTTGTTTTCACTCCATAATTTGCCATCACCGTGTCAAATGGCTGATGCACACGAAGAGCAGTTGAATGTACTAACATTGTTGACGAATGTAATATGTAATGAAAAAAAGATGGCCTGATATAATTTACATATAAGATGACTGGCTAAGCAGGATGGCATTGCAAAATTCACATATATGATGCCTGGCTAAACAAGGTGGCGTTGCATAATTCACATAAACGATGAATAAACTAAACAGATGGCATTCGCACAAAGGATTTATAAACTAAGCATATGACACATTTGATGTATAAAGTAAGCAATGCAAGACACCATATGCATGATATAACCAACATCGGCATGCCAAGTTAGGCGAAGACCTCGGGGGTAAATAGGAGTTATCTTCTCATTCGAATCCCCTCGAACAGATATCTTCCTCTCGATTACAATCTGAAATGTGTGGAGGGGGCTGCCTTTGCGCCTACCATGGGCGGCGTCTGCATGAAATTATATTGCCACATAAGGCTCGTCTCTTTTGCTCTACATGTTCAGTTCCATTGTTTACAATAAGCATCATGCGTAGGAATAAAACATAGTGAGATTATGTAAGGAGTACATGCAGAAATCCAGAGTGATGGTAGCAACCTGTGGATAGACCCAAAACCAATAATAGCGGGCAGATAATGGCTTGAGTTAATAAATCTGAGATAATGGTTTCTTTCTTGTTTGTTTCCCACCCAACATGAAACTCGTAGTAGACACCGAGATTAACGGATAGTAGATAGATACTATTGATAGCGGCCCGATATGTACCCCACAACAATTTAAAACTCAAGTTTGACCATTAGTTTGGGCTGACTCGAGTCTAATCGGTGAACAGGACGATAAAGCAGCATGTAATATTAAGCGATGCATAACGTAAACAGACACGAAAGAGTGTGACCTCTCTTGCGGACCCGTGTAGTCCTCGAGGTCATCTGCTCGGTTGATGATGGTAATGCAGTTTTCATGGCTGCCAGCGGCGGGGAAGAAGATCTGAGGCGGCCAAAGACAGTCTGGAGGCCGGATCACTACTCTGCTGGACCCTTCTGTCGTCGGAGCAGCTGAGCTGGGGTGGACGACGGCGCAGCAGGACCGGGACAAACCACGCAAGGTTTTCTTTGACAACTATCTGTAAGAGAAGTAATTCTGTAAGGGCTCGTTTGAATTGGAGCATTCCAACAATGCAGGGATAGGAAATAGACAGGAATAGGATAGGAATGCACGTGCAAAACAGAGAATTTAAAAACACAGTATTTCTGCCAATCTGGGTGTTTGATTCACAACAATTGGAAGATCACAGGATGCAAAGAAGCATGGTGAGTTTAAGTCAAACCACAAGAAAATGTACGGTTATAATGCTATTATGCTACTATCTCTTAGTATTGTGCTTCATGAATAGGAATTTGAAAAGGAGGACAAGTGAAAATTAAAATTCCTACGTTTTTTTTCTTTCAAGGAGACACTAAAGGAACAAATCCGTGTGCTCAGTGGACAATATATATAGGCTCTGTTTGGTTCGGCTGTGGATTTCTAAAAGCAGCTGTGAGAAATCTGCTGTGGAAAAACATCTGTGGAAAATCTGATGTGAAAAAGATGTAGGTCATTTGGCAAACCAGTTGACACAACTTTTTCAGATTTTGGCCTGCAGCGGAATCAGATTTTGGAAAGCACGTCCTCGGCTGCTTCCGCTTTTGGTTCAGATTTTGGCAGCGGATTTCTGAAATCGAATTCTGCTGGGTTTGCCCTTTGGTTCAGATTCTGCTGCGCGGCAGCGGAATCCGTCGATAAAAGCTAAACCAAACATGGCCATAACATGTAGAGTAAAAAAGAGATGCAACAAGTGTACAACCTCTTTGGCGAAGCCATGTCGATCTCAACGTGATTGGGTTGGCCGGTGAGGATGCTCCGGCTGACTTTCTTTGTCGGAGGAGGAAGAAGATCTTAGGCGTCTGGAGATGGAGCCGAGTACTGCTCCATTGTAATGGAGGGTTTCGCTGTTGGAGCAGCTCCGGTGAGTTGTACGACGCCGAGGCTGAAGCAGGACAAGATGGACAACGAACAACGTTAACCTGAGTGGAATTCTAATAGCATCTCAATACATGACATAAAATACATAACCACAAAGTGCTAGATGTAAAATACATCAGCCGCTCATCTCTGAACTTAACTATCGAAACTGAACTTAAGCTGTCAAAACTGAACCTAATCTGTCCAAACTGAATTTTGTTGTCGAAATTGAATTTTCTTTGTCGAAACTGAACGCACTAGCAAGGTGAGGCTACGTCGGTCGACTGACTTTTTCATCTCTGGTAAGTCGATTTTGCAGCCGTTGGATCTGAAATCAAGGGCTGCGGTTCATCTTCAACCTCCACACCCTGAGCACGCCACCACCACCGGCCAAACAGCAGCCCCGCCGCCCATGCGGCTGGTCGCGCCCGCCCGCCCGCCAAAACCTCCCCACCGCCGGGTCCGCCGCCTGCCATCCCTCTAGGCCCCCGTGCCGAGATTTTTCTCCGGCGATCCCCACGCCACCGCCCCGCTGTAAGTGCATCTAGTGCCCCTTAGTGATTTTGGTTTATTGAAGACTTATAGGTTAAGGGACTAATGTGTTGTCAGATCTATAAGTCTATGAGGAGTTCGATATTTACAGAGAAAGTTGACCCCTAAAAATGAAGTTCTTCGACTGAAGACTTTGATATTCTGAAGACTTTCTGACGACTTTGAAAGTGAAGAAATTGGTGTGACCTTGAAGACTTGGTATTCATTTGAGGAACATGAAGCGTGAAGACTTTTGTTTTCGTAGTTTCGTTTTCTCTTTCTTGACTCATAGGAAACACCGTACTGTTAAAGGGGGTCGAGGAAATACTAAGGAAAAATTTCCATGTGATGCTCAACTCAAAATCCTACACCTACCAATCCCTTGAGTGAAGCCTTTGGAAATCTCATACAGCTCAGTCAATTTCTTGATGTGAGAGGCGAAGTTCTTACAGTCACCGAGAATTTGTTCGACCGAGGAGTTAGGAATTCGCCGGTCTGGGATTGCCTACGATGAGAACATGATAGCCCGAGGAATTTGAGAGTCAAATTTCCGACCGTTCTTGTGTCAAGGCGCCTACTGTTCCAAAATATCTTATCCACCTATCGGTCATATCATTGAAGGGCATTTATGTCTTATCATGTCGGGCTGCTCCCTAGGCTATAAATAGCCGCCCCTACAACCAATATCTGGTTGGCTGCTCGAGAGAACTTGACACTTGTCATTTGAGAGCAACCCATCCTCAGGGACTTTGGCGAAAATCATCGAGTGAGGAAAACCCAAAACCAAACCCCTACAAACCCAAAGTGATTGAGCATCATCAAGAGATTGATCTGCGTGGATCCGGCGCTTGTTACCTTTGAAGACTGTGCTTCTTCCAGACGGTTAGGCGTCATGGTCTAGAAACATCAAGAGGAATTGTGGATCACCGAGTGACCAAGTCTGTGAAGGTTTGGAAGTCGCTGAAGACTTACCACGAGTGATTGGACGAGTGCATGTGACCTTAGTTCAAGGAGAATACGGTGAGGACTTGGTGTCTGAGCTGCGTGCTCAGCGATCGGGTGTCCGGGCTGTGTGTCCTCGAGTTTAAATACTCAGCCGCTCCAACCAGACGTACAAGCGAGACAGCAGCTTGGAACTGGTCTACAAATCATTGTCTTCACCTACCTAACTGGTTCTATTTCCTCAACTCTTTCATTTCCTCATTAGTGTGTTGAGTGTTCGTTCATATCTGTGTTTGAAGACTTTGGTGAAGACTTTCTCAATTTCCTCAGTTCAATTTCTTGATCTGTTTGTCTTCATCTTGTGTGATCCTGTGTTTACGCTTTACATACTCTTTGATTGTCTTCATTTCATCATGATGACCATGCTCGCATTCTCTTATGCTTACTTCGAGTACTTATTCATCAGCAAGTAGTTCTTCACTTAGGAATTTCCTCACGGCAAATTCCTCATTGAAGAATTCATAAAATCGCCTATTCACCCCCTCTAGTCGATATAACGACTTTCAATTGGTATCGAGCAAGGTACTCCTTGTTACGTGTGATTTTAGTTTAACCACCGGAGTTTTAGTTATGTCGACCGCAGGTATGGTCAAGGTCTCAGCAGGGTGTCCTACATTTGATGGGACGGACTACCCCTACTGGAAGAACAAGATGTGAATGCATCTTGAGGCAATTGACAACGATCTCTGGTATGTTGTGGAAAATGGTGTTCCCTCTGTCTCACCCTCACCGAACGCTGCCGATGTGAAGAGATTCAAGCAACTCGATTCTCAAGCGAAGAATATCATATGTGGCCATCTGAGTAAAGGACAGTATGGAAGAGTGAGTGATTTGGAAACTGCTCAGCTTATCTGGGATAGGCTGTCCAAAGTAAATGAAGGAGTCTCAACTCAGCGTTACTCCCGAGTTGATGTTCTTTGGAATCTCTTCAACCGCATCAAAGGACTCGACAATGAAAATGTTCAACAAACCTTCGATCGCCTCACTGACATCTCAAATGAGCTTCAAGCGCTTGGTGCCACTGACATCACCGACCATGAGGTGGTGAAGAAATTGTTGAGATCGCTTGATTCCTCATTTGATACTCGCACTCGATGATACAAGAGCGTCTTGACTACAAGTCACTTGATCCAGTGATATCCTCGAGAGGCTAAATACTCATGAGTTCGACTTTTTGAAAAGAGATCTCTATGGTTCTAGCTATGGAAAATCACGTGCCCTCAAGGCCAAGGCTGTGTCTGAATCTGATTGTGAAGACTCTGGTAGTAGCCTTGGAGATCTTGAAGAATTGAGGCAGGAGCTAGCACTGCTCGTGAAGAAATTCCAAAAGTTCTCAAGACGTGGTCGCTTTGGAAAATCCTCAAGGAGGAGTGATTCCTCATCCAGTAACTATAAGAGAAGACTATGCCACAAATGCAAGAAACCTGGTCACTACATTCAAGATTGTCCTCAGTGGGAAAAGGAATTAAAGAAGAAGAAATACAAGGATTACAGTTCTGATGACGCTAAGAAGAAGAAGAAATCGTCGAAATCTTCATCATCAAAATCCTCAGAGTCTTCTTCTCACAAGAAGAGCAGCTCCAAGAAGGCTCGGGCATTCATTGGCAAGGAAATGGACTCTCAAGCTGAATCTGGGGAACATGAGGAAGAGGAGGCATCAGAAGAATCTGAGTCTGGTGTGGCGAGTCTGGCTCTCGCTACTGCTTTCGTCAGCAAGTCCATCTTCAACTCTGAAGAAAATGACCTCACCAACAAAGCTGATGAAGATAGTGATGACTACGCTCCCACCTATTGCTTCATGGCAAAGGGTGCCAAGGTACTCAAATATACCTCCTCTGAATCTAGTGAAAATGAATCTGATGAAGATCTCAAGCCCAGCTACTCAAAACTTGCTAAGATTGCTGTAAAACAACAAAGGGCTCTTGAAAAGGTTCAAAACATGCTAGACAAAAGTGATGATATGCTGGGTGAAGAAATGGATCGCACTAAAGCCACGATGAAAATATTCAGAGACTTGATCTAGGCTTGCGATCTTCAAGGTCATCATAACACTCTCTTGTCTGATCATGAGAAACTTTCTTATGAATTTCTTCAAAGAAAGAAAGATCTTGAGAAGCTAAGAGTGTGTTATGAAGATCTTCAAAAGGAGCGCGATTCATTACTTGCTCAACAAATCAGCGCTTCTCAGGAAGAATTTGTTCCTCCATGCTTAAAGTGCGTTGAACGTGAATCTGCTAATTCTTCACCTGAATGTTCAAATGCTTCAACTGTTACAAATTCTTCACCTGCCTCTGCTATCACTAATTCCTCATCTGAGGACATTGCTAGTATCACGGACGATGCAGGGCTGAAGGAATTGTACATGACAGGCATGTACAAAAGCCTCAAAGGGCATCAGACTCTTTGTGATGTGCTTAAAAAGCAGATCCTCAACAGAAACCCTAGGAAAGAAGGTATTGCCTTTGAGAGGAAACTCAATGTTGATGGAACTTATTGGAAGCCTGAGCAGTACCCCAAAACCTCATGGGTTGCTGCAAAGGGACCTCCAGTTGATCCATCTAACTTATCTGGCTTTACATGTGAATCTCCTCATTCTTCTGATGAGTCATTTGACTCCAACTATAAATTGTTCAAAAATCAGAATGGTGAAGTATTTGCTAGATATGTTGGCACTAACTGCAGGAACGGTTCCCCTATGAAGAAAATCTGGGTTCCCAAGAAGTGCCTTGAAAGTCTTCAGGTGAATGTCCTCATGACACCACACATGAAGAATAGGAACCCCAGATCAAACTCTTCATATGGACCAAATTCTTCATATGGATCCAAGTCCTCATCGGACCAAATTCCTCACGTGGATCAAATTCCTCAAAAGTATCAAAGTCCTCATATGATTATCATCGTGCTAACAACTCTGTTTTCGAGGGTAGAGCTAAGGGCTATGAATATGTGCATTATTCTTCAAACCAATATGTTCATAAGTCCTCAAAGAATTTCTCTGCTTATTCATATGCTTACCCTAACCCCTCTTATGTGAAGCGAAATGGATTGGCCTCTATGCCACCATTCTCATATGGTGCTCGCAGAGTGATGAACTCTTTGCCACCCCTTCGATGTGGGTGGTGAAGAAAAGAACTAACCTCTTCTGCGGGGTCAGGTCTCGGGCGTGCATTAAGCGTCTGAAGAATTTCTTTGGGCACGACAAAAATGCTCGAAAGGGCGGGCTAATCATGAAGAAATGAACTTTCATTTCACACGTCCTCATACTACTTATCTGTTATCTTGCTGATGAAATTCATCGATGAACTTGATATCATATTCTTCACCGATGAAGTATATGAGATCGTAAGTTGCACTAATTCATCTGCGGGATGATCAACCCAAAGCCACCGAGTGGGTTCTCGATAGTGGATGTACAAATCACATGACCGGTGACAAGAATCTATTGATGGATGCTCCTTATCACCGTCACATCTGAAGCATATCATCTTTGGCCGACAAAGGCAAAAGTCGGTATTGGGTCTTGGTAAGGTTGCGATCTCTAAGGACATACACATGGACAAAGTCATGCTTGTTGAGTCCTTAGGATAGAATCTCATGTCGATCTCAATGCTTTGTGATCTTGATATGGTTGTTATCTTTGGCAAATATCGTTGTGTTGTGATTATGGAAGCTGACAATTCCAAAGTCTTCGAAGGCTTTAGGAGAGGAGACTTGTATATTGTTGATTTCTCTACAGGACCACAACTAGTCGTGTGTCTACTTGCAAAAGCTTCAGAAGGCTGGCTATGGCATCGGCGACTTGGTCACGCAGGCATGAGGAATTTGCACACGCTTGCAAAGAAGAAGCATGTCATTGGCATTGAGAATGTCAAATTCCTCAAGGATCACTTGTGTGGAGCTTGTGAAGCTGGAAAAATGACCAAGGCCAAGCATCCAGCAAAGACTATTGTCGGTGTCAAAACCGGCGGATCTCGGGTAGGGGGTCCCGAACTATGCGTCTAGGCGGATGGTAACAGGAGACGAGGGACACGATGTTTTACCCAGGTTCGGGCCCTCTTGATGGAGGTAAAACCCTACGTCCTGCTTGATTGATATTGATATTGTGGATGTCTACAAGAGTGGATCTACCACGAGATCAAGGAGGCTAAACCCTAGAAGCTAGCCTATGGTATGATTGTAAAGGTTGTTGTTCTGTCTTATGGACTAGAGCCATCCGGTTTATATAGACACCGGAGAGGGCTAGGGTTACATAGAGTCGGTTACAATGGTAGGAGATCTACATATCCATATCGCCAAGCTTGCCTTCCACGCCAAGGAAAGTCCCATCCGGACACGGGACGGAGTCTTCAATCTTGTATCTTCATAGTCTTGGAGTCCGGTCGATGATGATTGTCCGGCCAATGATAGTTTGGCTGATGATGGTAGTCCGGCTATCCGGACACCCCCTAATCCAGGACTCCCTCAGTAGCCCCTGAACCAGGCTTCAATGACGATAAGCCCGGCGTGTATATTGCTTGGCATTGCAAGGCGGGTTCCTCCTCGAATGATAGAAGATTGTGAACACCAGGATAGTGTCGGCTCGCAAAATAAATTCCACATTCCACCGTAGAGAATAATATATACACAAGTTCAATCTGTTGCGTTTTTCGCGGCATGACGTCACGCCACTACCAAGCCATTATTTAAATCGTTTTTACTCTACCACCTCGGCGCATTTAGCGGCGGTTTCCTTGGCATGTCTTGTCGAGCGAGATCGTGTTTCCCTTAATCCGGGATTCTCATCAATACGGACGTGGGTAACCCAACCGCGCCATTAATGGTGGCGCTTGGGGATAAGCGAGTTTTACCAGGCGGTGGGGGCGCGTGAACCGCCTGCCCATATAAGGGATAAGGATTCACCTTCTCACCTACGCCTTCTTCCTCCTTTGCTTATCCATCTCCGCGCACTCGAGCTCCAGCGCCCAAGTTCGCGCATCTCATCTCAACCTTCTCCGACCATGTCCGGAGCGGGAGGTAAATGGTTGGCCTCCACCATTAAGGAGGAGCACATCGCCAAACTGCGCGGCGCCGGATACCTCTCCGGCGACATCGCGCACCGGCTGCCCGACGAGGGGCAGCTCATCCCCACCCCTGGCCCCATGAGAGGTCGTTTTCCTTCCCCACTTCCTCCATGGACTGGGCTTTCCACTTCACCCCTTTGTCCGGGGCTCATGTTCTACTACGGCATGGATTTCCATGATCTGGCGCCAACTTCATCCTCAACATCTCGGCGTTAATCGTGGTGCGAGGCCTTCCTCTGATATCCAGCCCCACTTGACTTGGCTCAAGACCTTCAATGTCAAGCGAAAGGTAGTGAAGGGCACTCAAGCGGAGTCTTGGAGGGCGCCATGTTGGGCAAGATGCCCAATGTCCTTTAGTTGAAGGGGCCTTCGTGGAATCCATCAAGGGGTGGGAATCGGGGTGGTTCTATATCACCGAGCAGCGTGACCCTACATGGGCGGCGGCCCCCGAGTTTATATCTGGTATCCCCATGTAGCTCACCTCACGGAAGAAGGGCTTGCTGTGGGGTAGTTCGGAGGAGCCGGGACTCAAGCCTGTATCCGAAGCTGGTGAAGAAGCTCAGGCTGGTTAACGTGGTCCAAGTCATGCTCGTTCGCCGGATTCTCCCATGCCAAGAGAGGGCATTCAATCTGTGGGAGTTCGATCCGGAACAGCACCAAGTGCTGAGAGGGCTCTTCGACACGACGTACGAAGGCGCCTGGAGGTAGTTGTTCAAGGGCGCCGAAGCCCCCGCATCCGCGACTGAAGATCGCGGATTTCGCTCGCAGCGCCAAGCCAACGAGGTAAGTGATTCTACCCCTTTACGGGACACTTGCTTTTCATAGTTTGACTCTATGCGGGTTTTAATTTCCCCTTTTCCTTTGACAGGACTGGATGAGGAAGGCAGAGCAGATTACCTGCCCGACTCCTATGCCAGAAAATCCAGTAGACGCCCATCTAGCGAGGCTGCTGGTTCCGCACCGCACGTGGTGCGGAGAAGAAAACAAGAAGGAGGCCACGGGTGCTCGGAAGAGTTCCGTTTTCAGGTGTCCGACGACTCGGGCGGACTCCTCCCAGCGAGGAGGAGAAGAGGACTCTCTCCCGGAGGAGGAGAGAGGAAGAGGAAGGCTTCCCCAGGGGGAGGCCAAGGGTCAGAGGGAAGGACTATTCCCGGACGGCTCCGCCAACATCAACGTTGGCGAGGAAGAATGGCCTTCAAGGGCCAGGCCTCCGGCGAGATCGTAAGTATCCGGATTCTGAATGATTTATAATTTCTTTTCTGCGTCACATAGTGTCATTCGATGCCGCATGCTGCCTGTAGTCCGGCCAGTGATGATCTCCCCGCTTCGTCGAGCGGGTCGTTGGCTCCGTCGGATGTAGACTCCATCCCGACCGCCTCCACCCCTCGCGACGCCGAGGGCGCCGATGTGGGATCCCGAGAAGGGACCCATCGGGGAGGCTCGGGAGGCGCCACAAGGCGTCCTCCCGGACTTTACGCCGGACTCCATATCAGAACCCGCAGTGGTTCCGGGGTCCGGCCGGCGGCCCCTTCGAATGAAGGGCAAGACCGTGACACCGGCGGCTTCCGTCCAACCGGAGGCGCCGGGCAATTTGTTGGGGCGCTGCAGCGCTTCCGTCGAGAAGAACACCGCACTATTATGAGTGCGGTGATTGAAAGTGCAGCTTCGCCAAGAGCGGGCTGACTGAAGCTTCGCAGAGCCTTCTATCGTGGCTTTGAGGTAAGAAGTTAAAATATGCAATGTGATACCGCATAGACGGTAGCCCCGATGCTCGGTTCGGTGTTCGGAAGAAAAGCCGGACTAAGGATCTGGAAAAAAAAGATATCGCAGGGTTGCTAAAAATTATGTCAATATGGGTTGCGAGGCTGCGCTGCTGACCTCTGCCGCACTTACTGCGGAGGTCGGTGCTTTGAAGCAGAGCTCGAGTGGTCGAGCAAGAGCTCGGCAGCGCCAGAAGCAGCTCGGGACAAAGAAGGTGAGTAACACCGCTTTGAACTTGTACCTTCTGAGAAAAGGATTTAGGTTGCAACAAAAATAACAAGGATAACATGGGTGCTGCGGGGACCACGAGCGAGGTGGCGACCACGAAGGAGGCCGTGTCATGACCAAATAATCGTCCACGGAGGCAGGCAGAGCGAGAAAAGCAAGAGGCGCGGGTGGCGGTGGTTCAGCAAGAGCTCCGTGCTCTCATGGAAAAGCATGGGAGTTTGGGCGTGACTCAAAGACTCAAGAGTCGAGCTTGCCTCGGTTCTCGAAAGTGCCAAAACAGCCAAGGCCGATGCCCATAAGTCCCTTGAGAGATTGAGTTGATGAGGAAGATTGCGGCGGGTAAGGCATTTTTCATGCAAAGCAAGCATGTGAATGTAAATTACGTGTTACTTACCCGGTCGGAGCTCTCGAGGCGTTTGCAGATCTGCCTCATGGCGTGTCGATGCCGCCGCATTCTACCGAGCCGAGGAGGGAGCTCAGCGGAGAAGGTCTTCGGTCTCGATATCTTGAGGCCGCCATCCGTGCCCCTAGCGACCAGTGAAGCAGCTGGTCGAGCTCCATAAGGTGGCGAGCAGGCCATGAAGGGCCTCATAGTCCGGTGTGGCTGGAGAGGCCATGCACAGGAGCTACTTCGACTCGTCTGACGGTTGGTGGATCGTGCCCACAGGTGGAGGTTATCAAGCGCTCACTTTGTATTGAAGGTGCTCGTCGGGCCCTTGCCCGCAAAGGTGCATTGGGGCAAGCTGGATGCGGAGAAGCTAATCAGCGCGCCACCAACGGGCAAGGAATATCGTCGCCCGAGATGTACTATAAGACTGTCTGAAGGGCGCCCGCAAGATTGCGGATGAGTGCCCTGGGATGTAATTATTGAGTAAATTCGCAATGTGTTATCATGTGCGCTGAAAACTTTGTTCATATCGCTAAGCAACGCTTGTTAATTTAAAATATTACCTTACATGCGGCCGTTTATTAAATCGAGAGATGGCAAGTCGTCGGCTTCAGCCCCCATGCCACAGTCTTTGGGGTGTTGGGATAAACTTGAGCACTCTAGTTCCCATTTTGGGTCCATCGAGGGGCGCTCAACACAACGAACAAGGCAACCGGACTTATAGTGCTTGAACACTCTCACTTAGCCATAGAATTCTATAATTTTAAATTTCGTGAAGCCCCTAGTATTCGGAGGACCGAATTGGGGCGCTATCCACGCCTTCGCTCGGACATTATCCGAACTTCGCTCGAGCGGCGTAGCTCTTTAAGGACCGAAAGGACCTCTCGAACAGCGACCAGTCTCTCGCCTTATCATGACAATCAGTTTTAGCTTTCTCCTTTGAGGCGTTAACCCGCTCAACCGGGCGCAATCGCGATGGTTCTCCAGTCTACCTTAGCCGATAGAATGGAGCGTATGGTGCCAAACATGGGAGCAGGGCAAACCCAACTATTGACCCAAGACATGATTCGGAGCCAATTCATATAATGCTATAAGTTCGAGGTGCCGCACTTGTGAAAGTGTTCGGACTTTATCACACCATAATGCGGAGAACATAAGCCCCTGGTGTATTTGGCCGTACCAAAATGTACGGGTGCATTTAAGGTAATGCAATTATGGGCAAAAAGTGCTGCATTTTATTCGAGAAGATATGCTATGAGTGCGGAATGATACAAATAGTCGGAAAGCAAAGATTGGACGAATTAAAGGCGTCTCCCTCGAGGGTAGGCCGCAGAATGTTGTATTTAACAAATTTAATGCTCGTGATGGAGACCACACGAGTGTTAAATCGTGGCCTTTGTCCTTCCCTCGGCTGTTGCATCATGAGTTCGGCAGGTTCGCCACGGACAGAGTTCTGTATAAAAAGAGAAAATAAAAGAAAAAAAGCGACACACTTGGGAGCCCTGGTGTGGTCGAACCACACTGGGTCTGTTGTGGTTGTGCCTTTCCCCTATGCCCATGGTATCTCCAAGGCGTAATTATGTGCGCGAGAGTTTGTCTTACAATTTTGCGAGGGCTGGGGTTGAGGCCGCATTGCTACTGCGTGCTCGGGCGTGCTGTGGTCTTGGTTGATGTTGCTCGGGCGCGTTTGGCGTGTCCGGTCGTGTAACGGCGGACTCGAAAATTGCCTTAAAGGCTGCTCTGTACTTCGCGTGAGAGCATTGTATGTTCCTCCGTCCGGAGGGGCGTTCCGTGTTTCCATTGACCGTGATGACTCCATGAGGGCTGGCATCTTGAGCTTAAGTTATGCATAATGCGGCACTCGCGTTGAATTTTGCGAACGCGGTTCGTCCGGCGAGCGTGATAGCCGCTGCGAACGGGACTATGTCGAAGATTAACTCCTCGCTTGAGAAATTATCCGGGATCCGAAGACCACTTCTAGTGTAATCGCGAGCGAGTACAACCGCCTCGACACCTGGTATGGCGCCTTTGAAGGTTGTCTTTGTAGGTTTAATTCTTGAAGGGTCTATGCCCATCTTGGCGACTGTATCTGATAAAGCAGGTTCAGGCTCTGCCGCCGTCCATCGGGACTCTCGTGAGGTGAAATCCATCGGCGATTGGGTCTAAAACCAATGCGGCGAATCCACCATAAGCGGATCTTGGTCGGATGGTCTCTTGATCGAAAGTGATCGGGCAAGAGGACCATGGGTTGAATTTTGGGGCGATCGCTCCATCAGCGTATCGTCCCTTAGTGCGCTTCCGCTCCCTCTTGGGAATATCGTTGCGTATATCATGTTTACCGTCCGAACTTGAGGGGGGAATCCCTTTTGTCCTCTGTGGTTCGGCGGCTGGGTCTCTTCCTCGTCATCGCTGTGTAGCCCCTTGTCACTGTTTTCGGCGATTAATTTGCCTGCCTGCTTGAATACCCAACAATCTTTGTTGGTGTGGTTAGCTGGCTTTTTGGGGGTTCCATGTATTTGACAGGAGCGGTCGAGTATTCGGTCCAAATTGGACGGGCCCGGAGTGGTTCTTTTGAATGGCTTCTTCCGTTGACCGGGCTTGGAGCCTCGGAATCCGGCGTTGACTGCCGTATCCTCATTGTTGTCGCCGTTAATGCGGCGTTTGTTTTTGTTTTGACGCAACCTGCCATTGCGGTCCTTGGTATCCGGACTGCCAGCGCGTTTTCTTTGAGGTTGTTGCTGCGAGCTAGCCAGCTATCCTCTCCCGCATGAAGCGGGTCATGAGTGATGTGAGGGCTGCCATGGATTTTGGCTTCTCTGTCCTAGGTGCGGGCCAGCCACTCGTCGCGGATGTTATGTTTGAAGGCAGTGAGGGCCTCTGCATCCGGACGGTCGGCGATTTGATTTTTCTTTGTTAAGAACCGTGTCGAATTGCTGGCCGATTAAATGCGGCTGCTGGATTATGTGGCTTAGGTCATCTGCGTCCGGTGGTCGCACGTCACGTGCCTCAGAGGTTGTCGAGAATGCGGCTTCCGTGTCTTCCCACATCAATTGACTCTGCGGGAGGCTGTTAAGCCAATGCCGAGCTGGTCCTTTAAGCTTGCGGGAGATATTTGATGGCGTGAAGATGCGTGCGCCAAGGGCCATATGTATATGGAGGAGATAATCCTCAATCCAAACCGCGGGTCTGTTGTGCCATCGTAGGATTCGATATTAACGGGTTTAAACCCTTGAGGATTTGATGATCCATTACTTCGTCGGTGAAGCATAGTGGGTGTCTTGGCGCCTACTGTATTGAGCAATATCGCGACGTAGCTCGAGAGGCGTTATGCTGCTGTGTTCGCCCGGCGGAGTAGTTGTATCCGCGCGACGGTATTAAATCGTGGGTCTTGGGGCGCCCGTGATCCATAGATAGATCTGTATTGTCTTGCCTTGTCCTCAATATATCTCGCAAGTCCGGCGTGTTCCCCGTGGCTTCATGCTTTTTGAGCGATGCCGAGTGCGGTTTTGGTGGAGGGCTTGCGCGCTCTCTGTCGCGACCACGAGGTGGTCGGTCTGCCGTATTGTGCGCTGGTGATGCAGGTTTATGCGCTTCCTCCTCTAATTGGGGAGCAACTTGCGTTTTGGGTAACTTTTGGAGGCGTTCGAGTTCATAATCTTGACGCGAGGACCTCGGTCCATCTGTCGGCGATGGGTCTTGATCAGCTTGAAGCTGTTGCTGCTTTTCTTTAGGCTGTTTGCGTGGCCATTAGCCTGCGTCTAAAACGCTCTTGTTCGACGGGGTCCTCGGGCACGACGAATTAAATCGTCGTCGAGGCTTGCCTCGTCTCCGGAGGAGGTAAGTAATTGTCATCCTCGACCTCTTAAATGCCGCCCTCTCGTGAGGGCTTGCTTCGCCCTCCTCCTGCGCTGGATCGTCTTTGGAGGGAGTTGTCTTCGGCACTTTCGGGGTGTTATTATCTCTTGTGCGGAATCTCCATTCTTGTCGTGGCGGGATTTAGAGCGGCGCCACGACGCCGGCGCTTGGGCTGTTTCTTTAAGGAATCGGCCTCCGTTGCTTCTTCGCCGTCCCCATCTTTTGGGGTGTCCACCATGTATATGTCGTATGACGAGGTGGTCTTCCGGTGTCTGTAGGCTTTGGTTCTTGGTAGTCTCCGGCATCGTCGTCCATACCGTCGATGTCTTGGTCGTAGTCGAGTACGTCGGTTAAATCGCCGGCGGTGGCTCTGAAGTGGGTGGTGGGTGGGCTCTGAATTTCTTCGTCGTCGCGTCCCAACCATCTGGCCGTGGATTCGGCCAGGGCTCTCGGATAGCAAGAGATGCTTGATGAATTTATGATATCGCCAAAGGCGAAGTCTTGAAAGATGTCCGCAGCGGTGAATTCCATGATCGGCGCCAATCGGATTCGTGGCGGGGCGCAGGAGGTTGGTCCGGCACCTCGAGTCATGAGCTTTATCGCGGGACAAGGTAAGTGTTCGGCTCCATCGCCGTAGAAGTTGCAGCTCCGGCGGTGTCCAGCCATCCATCCTCGATCCGGCGATCGGCTCCGGACTATGGGTCGGGCGGTTCATGTGCAGCCTCAAGGTGCTGTCCGTGGCGAGTTAGGTCATGCCCATCGTGACAGCGGCAACACGCTTCGGCTGTGGCTCAGATCCATCGAAGATCAAGTCTCCGCGGATATCCGCCGTGAAGTTTAGGCTTCAAACATGACTGACGGCGGGCGTAGCTTCGATCTGCTCGGATGGCCAAGTGAGTTGGCCCGTAGTCGAAGCCGCCCGAATCTGAAGGTCTGTCCGGGGAGAAAAGTCTCACCCAGGACGGCGTCGTTGTTGATTGAAGAGGCCATCAAGCCTATCGGTCATGACACAGAGGAGCTCTCAATGAAAGCACCAATGTCGGTGTCAAAACCGGCGGATCTCAGGTAGGGGGTCCCGAACTGTGCGTCTAGGCGGATGGTAACAGGAGGCGAGGGACGGGGATGTTTTACCTGAGTTCGGGCCCTCTTGATGGAGGTAAAACCCTCGTCCTGCTTGATTGATATTGATATTGTGGATGTTTACAAGAGTGGATCTACCACGAGATCAAGGAGGCTAAACCCTAGAAGCTAGCCTATGGTATGATTGTAAAGGTTTTTGTTCTGTCTTACGGACTAGAGCCATCCGGTTTATATAGACACCGGAGAGGGCTAGGGTTACATAGAGTCGGTTACAATGGTAGGAGATCTACATATCCGTATCGCCAAGCTTGCCTTCCACGCCAAGGAAAGTCCCATCCGGACACGGGACGGAGTCTTCAATCTTGTATCTTCATAGTCTTGGAGTCCGGTCGATGATGATAGTCCGGACAATGATAGTTCGGCTGATGATGGTAGTCCGGCTATCCGGACACCCCCTAATCCAGGACTCCCTCAACTATCATGACCACTACTCGTCCCTTCGAATTGCTTCACATGGACCTCTTTGGTCCTAATCATTACTCAACAGTCACTAATGATGCATCTCTATATGGCTTTGTTATTGTTGATGATTACTCTCGTTACACATGGGTACACATTGTTACTTACAAAAATGAAGTGCAGGAAGTCTTCAAACGATTTTCCTCGAGGGCTTGAACTTACTTTGGTGTGAAGATCAGACACATAAGGAGTGACAATGGAACTGAGTTCAAGAATTCCGGTCTTGATGCCTATCTTGATGAACTTGGTATTACTCATGAGTTATCTGCTCCCTATACTCCTCGGCAAAATGGCGTCATGGGCGCAAAACAGAACTCTTGTTGAGATGGCTCGCACTATGCTTGATGAATACAAAACGCCTAGTCGTTTTTGGATTGATCACGATTGATACCGCGTGCCACATCATCAACAGAGTATATCTTCACAATTTCTTCAAGAAGACTGCCTATGAACTCCTCAACGACAAGAAACCCAATGTGAGTTATTTCAAAGTCTTGATTGCTAAATGCTGGATTAGAGATCCTCATCACAGTTCTAAATTTGCACCGAAAGCACATGAAGGTTTATGCTTGGTTACGGAAGGACTCGCACACCTCTGAGTCTTCAACATCGCTCTTCACAAGATTGTTGATCTTGTAGATGTGCGGTTCGATGAAACTAATGGCTCTCAAAGAGAGCACCTACCTTCTGTGTTAGATGAACCAACACCGAGGAATCTATCAAGTTCAAGGCAACGAGGATGTCATTCCTCTTGAAGAATCTCTGAAGAATTCATTCTGTCTGCTGAAGAACGTCGAGTGATGCACTGAAGATAATCTTTGAAGACAATGGTGCTGAGGAAAATGATCAAATTCCTCGACGACAACCAGCTCATCCTCGCGTTGCAAAAGAAGTGCAAGTTGACAAGATCATCGATGACATTGAAGCGCCAGGTCCTCTCACACGCTCAAAAGCTTCACATTTATCTAAATTTTGTGGGCACTATGCTTTTGTCTCTATCACAGAGCCCACTAAGGTAGATGAAGCATTTCTGGAGCCTGAGTGGATCCAGGCCATGCAAGAAGAATTACATCATCAGTTCGAGCTCAACAATGTCTGGGAACTGGTCAAACGTCCAGATCCTCGCAAGCATAATATCATTGCCACAAAGTGGATCTACCACAACAAGCAAGATGAAAATGGCCTTGTGGTGAGGAATAAAACACGACTTGTAGCTCAAGGCTACACACAGTTGAAGGAATTGATTTCGATGAAACTTTTGCACTGTTGCTAGACTTGAGTCTATTCGCATATTACTTGCCTATGCTAACCATCACAATACCACTTTATATCAAATGGATGTGAAAAGTGCATTCCTCAATGGTAAGCTTGAGGAAGAAGTATATGTTGCTCAACCCCAGGTTTTGAAGATCCATAGAATCGACAAAGTCTTGAGACTCAACAAGGCCCTCTATGGTCTCAAACAAGCCCCACGGCGTGGTATGATACATTGAAGGAATTCTTCGTGAAGAATGGCTTCACACCAGTTCACTCGACCCTACTCTCTTTACTAAATCATATGATGGTGAACTATTTGTGTGCCAAATATATGTTGATGATATTATCTTTGGCTGTCTTGACCAACGTTATAGTGATGAATTTGCCTATATGATGAGTGAAGAATATCAAATATCTATGATGGGAGAGTTGAAATTCTTCTTAGGTCTTCAAATTAAATCAACAACACAATGGCATATTCATATCTCGGAGAAATACCTCAAAGATGTCACGAAGAAATTCGGCATGCAAGATTGCAAAGGTGTCAAAATTCCTATGCCCACAAATGGCCATCTATGCCTTGATGAAAATGGTATTGACTTGATCACAAGGTATATCGCTCCATGATTGGTTCTCTATTGTACTTATGTGCATCTAGGCCAGATATAATGCTTAGTGTTTGCATGTGTGCCCGATTTCAAGCTACACCGGGAATCACACCATAAGGCTGTGAAGCATATTCTTTGATATCTAGCTCACACACCAACACTAGGATTATGGTACCCCAAGGGCTCTACTTTTGATCTCATTGGATATTCTGACACTGACTATGCTGGTGATCGTGTGGACGGCAAGTCAACATCTGGTAATTGTCATTTCCTCGGACGATCTTTGAGTGCATTGGTCCTCGAAGAGACAGAACTGCGTATCCGCTTCTCTCGCGAAGCTGAATACATTCTTGCTGGCTCTTGTTGTGCTCAATTGCCGTGGATGAAGCAAACTCTCAAGGACTACGGCATCAACGTGAAGAATGTGCCTCTCTCTGTGACAATGAGAGTGCCATCAAGATTGCTCACAACCCAGTTCAGCACTTTCGAAGACAAAGCACATTCAAATTCATCATCATTTTCTTCGTGATCATGTGTTGAAGGCGACATCTCCATCGAGCATGTGAAGGCGAAGAACAGCTAGCGATATCTTCACTAAGCCCTTGGATGAGAAGAGATTTAGCAAGTTGCGGTGTGAGCTAAATATCTTAGAATCTTGAATGTTCTTTGAAAAGGACACACATCCCGATACTTATGCAAAATTGATGACTTAGATGTGCAACACATGAAGAAACGTTTTTCTTCAATCCATGAAGAATAACACTCTAAGTGTGAAGAAGTTAATGAAGAATTTGATTCTCAGAACCCTACGACAATTGTACGCGGTGTCTGAAATCATCATTCTTATCTGATGGGTCACGCCACCACCAAAGTTGAAAATCTTCAATTTGAGTTTTTCCTCAGTTTTCAAATTCATTCAACTTTGCAAAATCTGCACTGTTTTTTATCGTATTTCTTCATTGGCTATATATATATATATATATATATATATATATATATATATATATATATATATATATATATATATATATATATATATATGGGTTTATGTCCTCTACATCATTCACTTATGGCTATTTCTTCAAGTCGTTTTTTTCGCTAAGTGAATGTGATCGGACCATTCCCCTCTATGCTATACTCAACCCAATCTATTCACAAATTCTTCATATGCGTTCTATTTGAAACTCGTTCAAAATCTTCCTTTGTGTCCTTGTCAGCTGAAGAAATTGTGAACGGAACTTTAAAACTGATCTTATCCAAACTTTCGGTTTTGCCGCTCAAACCGTTCCGCATCCCACGATGGATTTATCTATTCACCCACGATCTAACACGATCTCCACTTTTCAGTACGTGGGTGACACATGTCAAGTGAATGAGAAGGGTCAGGGGTACGTTCGTCCAAAAATCTTCGGGCGAACAGTGGATATATATACTGCCACTCCCCTTCCTCACTTCCTTTACTCCGCTCGACCTCTCTTTCTCGCTCGAGCTTCTCAAACCCTAGCGCCGCCGCTACTCCATCATCGCCGGTGAGGAAGAGCTTCACTGCCTCGACCTCGTCGTCGACGTACTCGCGCCGACCTCGGAAATCTTCACTCCGCCGCCGCCGTAGCTGTCTTCCTCCGCCGAGTTAGGGCGTGGGAGATCTGAATTGACGAACTTCTAGTCTGCACTTCTCAGTTCGTCGTGTTCTTCAGTTCGGGTAATTAAAAGTTACTTTTATTACTCGCTTTGATTCTCAAACCTTCCTGAAAATCTTCAAAGGTGTTTATTCTTCAAATCTTCACACATATGAACACCTCGAACAAAATATGCTCTTGATTCATTTCTCTAAGCAATGATTTTCTTCAAGATTCCTCAATTGTGTGGATCCTCGATCTATACAACTCTGGAACCTAAGACAAAGATCACTTAGTGAAATTCTTCAAGGCTCATCTCGTCAAATTCCTCAAACTAGTTCTTTTGAAAACCTTACGAGAGCGATATGACCTCTCCAAATTCCTCGCAACTATACTCTGTTCACGGTACTCATGTCCGCTGCTGAATCACTAGGTTCTCGCCAACTTAACTCATTTGCAGCGTTCCTCGAAGAAAAGTTGCATACTTCTTCAGAGAATTCGTTTGTTCAAATTCCTCACCAAGAATATGGCGGAAGGAAAGAAGCCACGAGAAAGGAGGAAAGAGGCTGAGGTCATGACTGCATTTGAGATTCTGAGGAAATATATGCTGATTATTGCACACTGATGAAGCCGAAGTTC